>OY744530.1:25418919-25458919 GCA_963556195.1 Sepiola atlantica
CTCTCGCATGTTAAATATGGCTGTCACGTCGACTGAGCGGTAAGAAGCTTGTAAGAAGCACAGTTACATCATCCATACTGATGATTGTTTGTAAAAATGAAACATATATTTCTATGGATAATAAAAATATTTATGAAACATAAACTTTTATATTCATTAAAATATTTATTTATATAAAAATAATTATATATGTATATATATATATGGAATTAAGGTGAGCTTGCTAACAGACTAGTTAAAATCATAACACAAGCGCAATTAGTATTTCGGTCGTAAAACCAACCTTAGTTGTGGTAGAAAATTTAATTTCATATTTAAAACGTACATATTTTCTATTAGTATCGACACACTTTTGTTTTATTAAACCTATTAAATAAACAATAGAGTTGGTCTATTTGATCTGTTGATCATTGTTTCACAAAATTTTAAAAAGTGCCCGAAGTAAAGCAGGAGTTTTAAATAAAATAATTTTCATAAAAATCGTACTTTTTGTCCTGCATTCTCATGAAAAATAATGAGCATTATTCTCTTGGATGAAAACAAAATCCTCGGATATAGAAACTTAAGCTTGTGTGACAGACGGGCAAAGCCTCAGTTAGAGAATATTCAACATATCTAAAATAAAATACCTTCCTTTAATCTGCGTGTTTAGAGATAAGAATACTAATTCAAATTTAAGTGTAACAGACCGACCGACCAGTAGGTCTACCTAGAAGTGCAAATAAAATGAAACAAAAGAACAAATAATGATTTTCGAAAGAAATGACAAAGCGGAAACATTCCGTGACGTTAGTAGATCGAAAGCACAATCGATATCCAGAAAACACTGTGAACTGATGCAAGGTGACGTATACAAAGCTTATTTAACAGATTCAATGTTGATGCCCTGGTAGCGACTGACTGGCAGACAAACCAGTCTGGGAGAAGGGGATTAGCAGATAAACTGAGCAAAAACGTTTCTATATCAAGGGAAGCAACTCTTGTGCCGAGCTGAAACTAAAAGGCACTTTGTTTTGTTTTCATTCCACCAAAGACTTTGTACTAAACAGGAAAAGGATAAAGATTGATTCAGGTATTACGTCACATGTGGATACGTCTCAAAACGGAAGCCAGTACAATAGAAAAACTTACAAAATAGTAAATGTGGTTCAGGTACACGCCGGCGGTGGTCAGAAATCTCTGAACAAAAAATTAAAAAACTATCAATATATATTTCTTTCTGGTTTGATAAATAAACAATCATGAAGCACTGTGTCGCGCTTTAGTTTTAAATGGATTTTCTTTTAGTCAGTTAGACTTAAGCTTAAATAGTATTTTCGTTGATCTTCCATTCCATTAATTATTTTCAATTCTCTCATAATATTAATTATAATTCAATTGTAAATAAATCTATTGTATAAGCATTTATACTTCAATGGCTTTTAGCTTTAAGAATTAGTAATACAAAATGGGGGTGATCAAGGATGCAAGATAATGAGTAGAAATTATGATCTAGATAGATTGTCTTGTGGATATAGGTAGCGTTTGGAATGCGACTGCTGTTGTTTTGCCAATTTCAAGATTGGGAGGAAATGTAAATACAAACATTTGTTGGATATTGTTTAAGTTATGTAGGATGTGCAAAAAGACAACATTTTTCAGACTGTATATGTAAAGCTGACTGTGCCAGGAGAATGTCGGCATTACATCACAATGAAGTTTAAGCTATGGAAAACACTTTCTTGTGTCTACTCTTCATTTGCTAAAAGAGATTAAGTGCCAAACAGCTTTCACATTTAAGTCAAATAAGAGAACTGTAGATAGCATCACGGGATTTCCAACAGTCAGGCAAGTAAAAGTTCTAAATAACATTTGCACATAATCCTACGCATCTCAATAAAAGTTTCTGCCCGTCGCACCGTCACGCATTAACTGGAACTTATATTCGTCTGTCAGGCGGATCCAATGGATGTATCTATAAACACTTGTCCTTTTAGCTATAATCTCTTGTTTTCCCTTGCTAAAAGAGTTAACTTATGTTTGATATTCGTTGGTGAATATCGGAATTGCCACGGACGACATTAAATCCGTCTTATTATTAATATTCTGCACAACTGTGTGGAAAGAATAAGATTGCGAGGGGTGGCGGGAATCAAATATTATAATAGAAATTGTCTCTTATGAATGGAGAAAAAATGATTAAAACAATGAAGCCGTCTCATCATTTTTCAATGAGGAATTCAGAGCACGTCGGGAAGCGACTTCCCGACTCGGTCGCAGATAATAAGACCTAATTGCTCATTAGCTGATGTGCATCAACAAAGCGCTCATGATATATATATATATATATATATATATATATATATATATATATATATATATATATATTATAAATTTATTTACATATATATAATATATTATTCTAATTATATAACTAAATAATATATATATATTATATATATATATATTATATATAGTAATTATTATCATATCTGACTATGTTATCAAGGGAGGCACGAGAGCGCTCTATCCCTTCATAGACGCACGAATCGCCTATGCTGAAAATCTCATTTTTTGATCAATCATAACTCAAAAATCAATAAACCAAATTAGTTAAAACTTTGCACACAATTTTTATTTGATAGGTCCTATAAGTGTGTAGAATTTCAGCATCATTACGCAAGGCAACCAAGAGATCCAAAAAGTTCAATCATGAAATCATGTTATCTGTGTGTACGTACGTACGTACAGATCTGCCAGCCTGTATCTCATCAACTATTTGATGGATTCATCTGATTTTTGGCAGAGATAGAGGTTCTAGGGTCTAATTGATGGCATTTTAATTTCAGTTTAACATATACCTTAGTTTTCCAGAAAATTCCAAAAAACCTTAAAAATGACCAGTATTCATAAACTTTATTCTATATCTTTTCGACCATTTGATCGATTCAGCTGATTTTTGGCAAAGATAAAGGTTCTAGTGTCTAGTTGATGGCATTTAAATTTCATTTTACCATATACCTTGATTAGTCAAACTACTAACTATATCAATTATGAGAAGGCATTGTATTGAGGCATAGCCTTTACAAAAGTAGTGACATTCCATGATAAATGCCAGTATACCGAAATCGTATGCCCTTAATAGGGTTAAAATGAAAATTCATATACACTAAATGTACAAAAGCAAGGAAATTCCCAAATGTTTACACTTTTATTGTCATTAAGGGTATGCGAGCACAACAATGCTATGTATTTTACTGGTTAGAATTTTTCTTCAGCGTACCTCACACACTTCATCCACTCATGCATAGAGATTTATACTGTAGTGATGTGATAATGAAATGGTTTGGTTGATATGTAGTCATACCCTTAATGACAATAAAAGTGTACAAATTTGGGAATTTCCTTGCTTTTGTACATTTAGTGTATATGAATTTTCATCTTAACCCTATTAAGGGCATATGATTTCAGTATACTGGCATTTTTTAATGGAATATATATATATATATATATATATATATATATATATATATATATATATATATTAATATATAGAAGATGTGTTTATATATAATCTTTCTTTTTTTGTTTACCTCCCCGCTGCTCCCGGTATATATATATATATATATATATATATATATATATATATATATATATATATATATATATATATAAGATAAAATAAAGAAGAGAGAAAAATATGTACAGAGCACAAATCAATTTCAACCTCGATTGTTCAATGCAAGATGTACTTGGTAAAAATATGTTTATTTTTCTTTCCTTAAGGTAAGGCTATTCAAAGATTAAAATCTTATCATCAGAGGAATTACATAGATTAATAAGTTGTTAGTGGAAAAGCCAAAATTCAAAATTTGAAAAAAATATAAGTAATGGACAGTTATAATGTGCGTTTAAAAATATGGAGTCTGTCCGGTTGGTGAATGTCCGTTGGTAAGGTGTCCGGTGAAAGGATATTTAAAGATGAAAAAAACCTGTTTTACCGAGTACACTTTGCATTGAACAATCGAAGTTGAAATAGATTTGTCATTCGTACATATTTATCTCTCTTCATTCTTTTATCTTTATAATTGCTCTATCTCGTATACTGAGCTAAACTATTTAATTATAGGTTCTATCCCCTAAAAGTATACTTTTAGTTTCATATTTTATATATATATATATATATATATATATATATATATATATATATATATTTCTGTTTTCGTTAGCATAGGGACGGGACATTCTTCTAAATGCCAGACTACCACCTGCTATTTAGAGGCTCCAACCGAGTGCTCTTTTAAGGATTTTGCAATTATTTGGATTTCTTTTGCACTTGTTTTTTCTTCATGAGGCCTTTAGCTCATATTATAACTGGGATAACGTTGATGGTTTTTAGGTTTCAGTTTCTCTTCATATCATACATTAGGACTTGGTATTTTGTCACCTTTTCCCTCTTTGCTCTGTTTAACCACTGTGATTTGGAACACTAACCTCAATCAGTGTTGCCTCTCTTCCTGCCTTATTTAATATGACTATGTCCGGTTTGACTGCTTCATATTCCAGGTAGGTAGATGTTGGAACCATATAATCATAATGTATAGTATACTTATCGTTTCCCACAGTCCTCTCCGGTAGATATTCCCAGGATTTAGTGCTACATTGGATGTTTAGATTTATATATCTATATATGTGTGTAGGTGTGTGTGTGTGTTGTTTGTGTACAGGATAATCTACTAAACTAATGAACGGATCATTATACTTTTCAGTATATATTCTAGGCATCACAATGTGTAGGATAGGCACATCATTTCTTTGTAAATTTTAACATTTAGAGGGTGCATATATATAAAAGTAGGTATATATATATATATATATATATATATATATATATATATATATATATATATATATATATATGGCGGATGTCTATATTATTTCGAATATGACCCTTTTTGGCGTATCCATGTGGTATTAGTTTGAAGGTTCCTAGTGATAGACGCGAATGTAGCGCTTCAAGCCTGCCAAGCTTTTACAGACCATACCACAGATGTGGGAGGTGTTTTGATGATCTGAGTGGCAGCCATAAATAAAGACACTTTTTGTCTGTGCTTAATTTTAAAACACATGCACTCGTTGGTGATTCAACAAGCCTGTACGTGACATAGTTACCAAGTTGCTCGCTTGACATTTTAAGTGTTCAATGTTTCTTCCATGTGTTGGAGGTATCACGTCGCGTCTCTCCCTTGCTGCTCTCTTCTGCTGCTAGTGTTTTATCCTATTCTTTTCAAAAAGCTTGCTGCTTTCAAAAAGCGCTTTCACCCACCTGGACCTATCTACAGCCACTTCCTCCGTCCTCCAACATCAATTCCAAAGCACTTCAATTAGTATTTTAGACAATCTTTGAATCGCTTACGAGGTTTATGCTGTGGACGAGCATACGCATATATATATATATATATATATATGTGTGTGTGTGTGTGTGTGTGTGTGTGTGTCTCTCTCTCTCTCTCTGTGTATGCGTGTGTGTTTGAGTGTATATGTATATATGTACAGGAAAACCTAATTAAAAGAAATGAATTCTAATATGATGTTTCGATGATATTTCAACTTCATCAGAAATCCATTCTCTAATAATATTTTTTCTCGCCAATTTTGCCGAATATTTCTCATGCATATGTTTCTTAGAATTCAAGACAGGTGAGAAATTCGCCTCGATCGTGAGACTCTTCCAAGACATTATTACTTTAATGACGAGTTATATAATCGGGTGAATAAATTCAAAGATGCATTTGCAGCTCGAAAAGTCTTTGTAAAGTTTCAGAGCGAACAGAGCAGAAAGATAAAGTCGACATTCTATAATTCCTATGAATTGACATCTCTGCTGTTCTTCTCGTGTGAGATATTCTTAAAGATAAATTATTGGATTACCCAATTCTCAGACACTGTCATTCTTCGAAAAGACAGATGCACACATAATTGAAGCGCACATTCATTGTCATAAGCGAGGTGAATTGTACACATTATATTTCTTGACGATGGAAGAATACCCGAACGAATTCTGTATTGTGACATCGTACTCAGTCGCAGCATGAACCACATGAGCAGTTCAAAGACGGCTGCAGAATGTCAGCTAAAGGACCCAGATTGGGAAACTCTCGCGTTTTCTAGAAATGAGTAGAGGTGGACAACTTCCAGAGTGTGATATATTAGTTAGGGAACCATTAAATCATAATACTAAAAAAAGAGAGGAATCGAGTATTAGAATTAGAATCATTTAATCAATGTTTACGTAAGGAATGTTACAGAATATTATTTTCCGGTTCGAGTCTTGTAGACCACAAAGAAACTTTATACAGGTCCCGTCTGAAAAGTAACCGACCTTAGGCCAGAAACAATATTTCAAATACCTGACGGGGTTGGGACCCTAATCCCCTTCAATGTAGGCCCCGTGTGATTGAACACACTTAACCCACCGTTCCATCCACTGCCGGAAACACCTCTGGGAGTATTCTATTGGAATGGTGTTCATCTCCGCCGTCGCGTTCTGCATTATCTCTTCTCTAGTGGTGTCTTCAATTTTCGAAACAACTAGAACTCGCAAGGAGCTATGTCCGGAGATTAGGGAGGTTGGCGAACGACTGGAATTCCATGTTTGCCCAAGAAATGTTGGATCAATTGAGATGAATAGGCGTTGTTGTGATGCAGATACTAGTTTTTCGCCGTACACCTGTCTAGTCTTTTGCGCCGAACTGCGTCACGGAGACGCCGGCGAACATCTTGATAGTACTCCTTTGTCACTATTGGTCCTTCCGGTGCATATTCGTGATGCACAATTACACAGATATCTAAGAAAACAGTCAGCATCACCTTGATTTTGCTTCGCACCTGTTCCATCACAAAATTTCGCACCCTCTCAACGACAGTTGCACTCCGAGTCGTTTGGGGCTTGCCAGAACGATGGTCACTCTCAACTGATGTGCGGCCATTTTTTAATCGGTTGAACCACTCTTTAATTTGTGTTACACCCATCGCATCTTCTCCAAACACCTGCTGCATCTTACGAATTGATTTGCTGTTAGAATCACCAAGCTTTTGACAAAATCTGATGCGCTACCTTTGCTAAACACGTTCAGTCATCTTGAGAGAAACGGTAATCCGACGAACACGTAGCATCTTACTCAGCGACCGACAGGCAGCGACTTACGCGCAGGAAAGCGGTGATAAATTCACACATGCGCATAAAGGTGTCTTCCTTTACTGTATAGAGTGGCGCCGCCCTATTGTCTCTATTTCGCACGGAAAAATAACGGTCGAATAATTTTTAGACAGGCCTCGTATATAAATGAAAACTATGTAATGAACTTTTATCAAAAATTACCATGGAAAATCAAGACATCAGGTTTATTATCATTATATCTTGATTTAATCTTAATAAGGCGACATAAAAGTGGTGTTGTTCTGTTCAAGCACTTAACTTTAACTCTCGTGGAATGCGTATTCTTATATATATATATATATATATATATATATATATATATATATATATATATATATATATTTAGATCTTAAGTAAACTTAATTACATGATCTTTTATTTATGCTCTAAGAATTAACCATAAACAACATTTTTTGTACGATCGTTTCTGATACGATATGGGTTGTTTATTAATATCGGGGTACTACATCAGCACAGGGCATAGACACTAACTCAGAAGCCAACATCCAGCATCCAGACTATAGAGTTGTACACTCCCTGTAATACAGCAAATTAGATACGATGAAGGGAGAAGGGTTATAGCTAACTAAAACCAGTTCAGACAGTATACAAAAAAGTTGAAACGATATGCAAAGGGACATAATGGGGAAAGAATGATTTTTAGATTATACGTAAAGTAAGAACACACTTCAAGGAAAAGGCACAGGTCATAGACACCAACTTAGAAGCCAACGTTCAGCATGAAGAATATAGAGTTATACACTCCCAGTAATACAGCAAATTAGATAGGATGAAGGAAGTGGGTATATGGATTAGGTAAACCAGTTCAGACAGTGTACAAAACAGTTGAAACGAATATACGAAGGCGCACAATGGAGAAAGAACGATTTTTAAGATTACAGGTAAGGAAAAAAACACACCTCAAGGAAAAATATTTTTTATACAATTAAATGGAATATTAAATCTTTATGAAGAATTATGAAAATATATGATTATATACAGTAAAAAAGGAAGTTAATAGTTTAATTCGCTATCTATCAAAGGTTGTGAGATCTAGCGGATCCGTGCCCCGGCGTTGCCCGGGAAAGTCGAATAACCGAAGAAAATCCATAGCCAAATCTGTAACTATTGAATTATTTTGTGCTTATGATTGACCAGCGCGAACACAGACCTCACAATGTTAATGTAAAACAGCAGATGAAACAATTGATGTAATATGTGGAGCAATAAAAGTCTTGCGATGGTTATTTGTTGCAATCTTGCCATTGAGATGCATACACATCTTTATATATAATGTAACAGTCTTGGTGTACTTTCCCTACTATTATAATTTAATGTAAGCATTGAGCTCATCAGCGGGACTTCCACGTAGAACAATAGGAAGTGTTTGTCAGAAGTCTGCTTTTTCTTTAGTTGTGCAATACCATCCCCAACAATTTAAGCTTGCTCATGGGGTTGGTATCCTAAAGTTTTTTTGGATGAGACACTGCACATCTAGTGAACATAATGGCAAACAAATGTTTCTATTTTCAGAAGTAAATGCTTCTTGTAAAGTAGCATCCGAGTCATTAGCATCCTGTAGTAGTCCATGTGCACTAGATGCATCTCTGAATGTATTCCTAACTTGACAAGTGATAGTATTAAAGTAACTGAAGCTCTGTGGACCTTTAATAGGGTGTAGAAGCAGTTTCAAAGCAACAGTAAGTATCAGTATTTTTTAGTATATCGTAATTTAGTCACGTACTTTTTGGTAAATCCTAGTTTAGTCACGTACATTTTTATGAGTTGATATATGTATTCCGGAATACCTGACGTTTCACTGTTAGTGTCGGCGATTAATTTACTTGGTTGAAACGAAGATTGTTATTTGAACGTGGCTTCCTGATATGAATTTCTAAAGCGGGTACTTCTGCAGTTTAAGGAGGGGGCTCAAATACTAGCCTTATTATTTAGAAACCCATTCGTAACATGGGGAGTTGAGGGGGTTGATTAATTATTCTGTGCGTTTACCTAACAATTTAATAAGCTAATCATAGCGTGAAAATTGAAATTAACTTAAAAATCATATCTACAATTTAGCCCGGTCCGTTAACTGCATGAACACTACAAAGGGGCAAATAACGTATTATAGAATACGTCTGATGTCATTAGTTTCTTTTAAAAAAAGAAATAGCATTGAAGTGTAGTGTCTGTTATATTGTATTTTTTCATTTCTCTCCTCGGTCAGTGAAATAGAAATCCTTCTAGACTGCGGCAATTTCTATTTTTGTCCCAATTCGCAGTGTCCTTATTTGAGGAGATGCATTTTTCTTCAAATTAAAAACCGACCTTGTGTCTTATTCTGCCCTCGTGTGGATGCAAGTAAATCGAAACCACATCAATGGTAAAAGTGTCGAATAGTCGACAGTCGATAAATCGTTTAAAAAAAGTAATAAAATGTTTTATATCAATCGGCTAACATTGAAATAGTTGACACATACAAAAGGTCGGTGTTTAATTGGAGAAAAATCCATCTTCCCACAAGAAGGGGCGCTTCGGATTGGGACAAAAATAACAATTGCTGCAATCTAGAAGGATTTTTCCTTCTATGAATCGGTTTGTATATAACCAGTGAGAGTATCGTGTTCATTGAAGCTATGTGGGCCTTAAACAGGGTATAGAAGCAGTCTCAAATTAAGAAACAGAAAGTATCAGAATCTTTGGTCAGTATAGTGACTATTTTTTAAGTAAATCCTAGTTTTTTCACGTCAATTTTCATGAGTTGATATACGTATGTATTCTGATAAAAGTATATTTTGTATTTTTTGTATTTTTTACCGTTTCCATTTGGTGGGATTACAGGTATATTAATTTCAGTACCTTAGCCAGCTCCATTTTTCCATGGGAAAAGTACGTGTCCTTCCTTTCGTATGTCTACGCTCTGCTATTAGTATTTGTGCATCTCCATGCATATTTGTCCGTCAGCTTGCTTCTTGAGGTTAACTGCACACATATTTGCAGTTTCTGCATTTTTTCTTACCTATTAGACGTCGATCTTGACAGAAGGAGATGACTCGTTTGGGAGATTGAATTCGTTCAGCTAGATCGTTTAAATTCATTTTCTGATTTGACAATATTTTTTCTTGATTTACTCAATATCGGGATTTCTTGAAAATTGGTCGTCTGCTTATATTGACAACTGATTAGCTAATCTTGCCATAGCGTCTGTCAATCCTCGCGTCGGCTTTTATCGGCGGCTTACGTAAACTGTCGGAAGATACCGACGCAAAGTTGGCGGAAATTAGGTCCCATTCTATATCAGTACCAAAACATGTATGTGTTATTTAATGAACTACTGTATTTTAAAAGGCGTTGGTCGAATCTATAATACTACTTATAATCCCATTTGGTTATTTATATGTTTTATTTATATTTATTATATTTTTTATTTTATTTTTATTATTATTTATTTTCGCGTCGTGTTTCATTAAAAAATATTTAAATATGTATATATATATATATACTATTAATTTTAAATAAATAATATTAAATTATTTTACCTACATACGCGAGCGTTTCCAGCTTTCGCCCTCGTCAGTGCAGGGATGATAATCTTGGACGGTCGCAAGCTTCGAACCCCTGCCACAGAATCAACCTAGAACTCCGTAAGCAAGCGCTGTAACCATTAGTCTGCGTGGCCTTGCCAAATTCAAGAAGGGAATTCTAGTTCTATTTATGCGAACGTTGTTGGAATATGCCTTATAGCTACGTATCAGTCTATTTTTAACTTCACCGAACAGGGCTCAACTTTAATCGTATTAAAGGGACTTATGACAACATTAATTTAAAATAAATAATATTAAATTATGTTTTACCTACATACGCTAGCGTTATAGGTTTTCGCTCTCATCAGTGCAGGAATGATAATCTCGGACGCTCGCACGGTTACACATGTAATTTTTATTTTTGTTTTTATATATTACATTATGCACTATATTTCTGAATTTTTTAGATAAGAATTGATAATTTTCATAATGTTGATTATCCGGGCTAAATTTCTCATCCTGAGTGTTATAATCCCAACGTTTCGGCCGCTGTAATCTTCGGCCTTCTTCAGCTGTATCTCTTCGAACTCGGGAATATTTCTGTCGAACTCGGGAATCTGGACAGAATTTCGAACGGAACCCTTTATTTAATCCACGGGGTTAGCATGATCTTGTTCCATCAGTCATGACTGGGAGAAGTCTTCAGTAATTCGCAATTCTTCTTATCAACCTTCAGATAACTATCACTTGGAACTGAAGTAAACTTAGTACTATATCCACTGCGCCACGGGTCCTTGCTGAATATCTTATAGAGTTTGGGATTTGCTCTATCAATCTACTTTGATTAATTTGATAAAACTTCAAAGCGTCAGGATGGCTTGTTATTGCTTTATTTAATTGTCTAAATATTCTATTTTGATCGTCATCTTGTTTAATCATTCTTATTACTAAAGCAGCAGCTGTAGGTGTATAAAAACTATTAATCTTACAGTAACGTCGGCTATTCGCAGAAACTCAAATATAAAACTATTAATCTTACAGTAACGTCGGCTATTCGCAGAAACTCAAATATAAAGCTATTAATCTTACAGTAACGTCGGCTATTCGCAGAAACTCAAATATAAAACTATTAATCTTACAGTAACGTCGGCTATTCGCAGAAACTCAAATATAAAACTATTAATCTTACAGTAACGTCGACTATTCGCAGAAACTCAAATATAAAACTATTAACCTTACAGTAACGTCGGCTATTCGCAGAAACTCAAATATAAAACTATTAATCTTACAGTAACGTCGGCTATTCGCAGAAACTCAAATATAAAACTATTAATCTTACAGTAACGTCGGCTATTCGCAGAAACTCAAATATAAAGCTATTAATCTTACAGTAACGTCGGCTATTCGCAGAAACTCAAATATAAAACTATTAATCTTACAGTAACGTCGGCTATTCGCAGAAACTCAAATATAAAGCTATTAATCTTACAGTAACGTCGGCTATTCTCAGAAACTCAAATATAAAACTATTAATCTTACAGTAACGTCGGCTATTCGCAGAAACTCAAATATAAAACTATTAATCTTACAGTAACGTCGGCTATTCGCAGAAACTCAAATATAAAACTATTAATCTTACAGTAACGTCGACTATTCGCAGAAACTCAAATATAAAACTATTAATCTTACAGTAACGTCGGCTATTCGCAGAAACTCAAATATAAAACTATTAATCTTACAGTAACGTCGACTATTCGCAGAAACTCAAATATAAAGCTATTAATCTTACAGTAACGTCGGCTATTCGCAGAAACTCAAATATAAAACTATTAATCTTACAGTAACGTTGGCTATTCGCAGAAACTCAAATATAAAGCTATTAATCTTACAGTAACGTCGGCTATTCTCAGAAACTCAAATATAAAACTATTAATCTTACAGTAACGTCGGCTATTCGCAGAAACTCAAATATAAAACTATTAATCTTACAGTAACGTCGGCTATTCGCAGAAACTCAAATATAAAGCTATTAATCTTACAGTAACGTCGGCTATTCTCAGAAACTCAAATATAAAACTATTAATCTTACAGTAACGTCGGCTATTCGCAGAAACTCAAATATAAAACTATTAATCTTACAGTAACGTCGGCTATTCGCAGAAACTCAAATATAAAACTATTAATCTTACAGTAACGTCGGCTATTCGCAGAAACTCAAATATAAAACTATTAATCTTACAGTAACGTCGGCTATTCTCAGAAACTCAAATATAAAACTATTAATCTTACAGTAACGTCGGCTATTCGCAGAAACTCAAATATAAAACTATTAATCTTACAGTAACGTCGGCTATTCGCAGAAACTCAAATATAAAGCTATTAATCTTACAGTAACGTCGGCTATTCTCAGAAACTCAAATATAAAACTATTAATCTTACAGTAACGTCGGCTATTCGCAGAAACTCAAATATAAAACTATTAATCTTACAGTAACGTCGGCTATTCGCAGAAACTCAAATATAAAACTATTAATCTTACAGTAACGTCGGCTATTCTCAGAAACTCAAATATAAAACTATTAATCTTACAGTAACGTCGGCTATTCTCAGAAACTCAAATATAAAACTATTAATCTTACAGTAACGTCGGCTATTCGCCGAAACTCAAATATAAAACTATTAATCTTACAGTAACGTCGGCTATTCGCAGAAACTCAAATATAAAACTATTAATCTTACAGTAACGTCGGCTATTCTCAGAAACTCAAATATAAAACTATTAATCTTACAGTAACGTCGGCTATTCTCAGAAACTCAAATATAAAACTATTAATCTTACAGTAACGTCGGCTATTCGCAGAAACTCAAATATAAAACTATTAATCTTACAGTAACGTCGGCTATTCGCAGAAACTCAAATATTAAACTATTAATCTTACAGTAACGTCGGCTATTCTCAGAAACTCAAATATAAAACTATTAATCTTACAGTAACGTCGGCTATTCGCAGAAACTCAAATATAAAACTATTAATCTTACAGTAACGTCGGCTATTCGCAGAAACTCAAATATAAAGCTATTAATCTTACAGTAACGTCGGCTATTCTAAGAAACTCAAATATAAAACTATTAATCTTACAGTAACGTCGGCTATTCGCAGAAACTCAAATATAAAACTATTAATCTTACAGTAACGTCGGCTATTCGCAGAAACTCAAATATAAAACTATTAATCTTACAGTAACGTCGGCTATTCTCAGAAACTCAAATATAAAACTATTAATCTTACAGTAACGTCGGCTATTCGCAGAAACTCAAATATAAAACTATTAATCTTACAGTAACGTCGGCTATTCTCAGAAACTCAAATATAAAGCTATTAATCTTACAGTAACGTCGGCTATTCGCAGAAACTCAAATATAAAACTATTAATCTTACAGTAACGTCGGCTATTCGCAGAAACTCAAATATAAAGCTATTAATCTTACAGTAACGTCGGCTATTCTCAGAAACTCAAATATAAAACTATTAATCTTACAGTAACGTCGGCTATTCGCAGAAACTCAAATATAAAACTATTAATCTTACAGTAACGTCGGCTATTCGCAGAAACTCAAATATAAAACTATTAATCTTACAGTAACGTCGGCTATTCGCAGAAACTCAAATATAAAACTATTAATCTTACAGTAACGTCGGCTATTCGCAGAAACTCAAATATAAAACTATTAATCTTACAGTTACGTCGGCTATTCGCAGAAACTCAAATATAAAACTATTAATCTTACAGTAACGTCGGCTATTCTCAGAAACTCAAATATAAAACTATTAATCTTACAGTAACGTCGGCTATTCGCAGAAACTCAAATATAAAACTATTAATCTTACAGTAACGTCGGCTATTCGCAGAAACTCAAATATAAAACTATTAATCTTACAGTAACGTCGGCTATTCTCAGAAACTCAAATATAAAACTATTAATCTTACAGTAACGTCGGCTATTCGCAGAAACTCAAATATAAAACTATTAATCTTACAGTAACGTCGGCTATTCGCAGAACCTCAAATATAAAACTATTAATCTTACAGTAACGTCGGCTATTCGCAGAAACTCAAATATAAAACTATTAATCTTACAGTAACGTCGGCTATTCGCAGAAACTCAAATATAAAACTATTAATCTTACAGTAACGTCGGCTATTCGCAGAAACTCAAATATAAAACTATTAATCTTACAGTAACGTCGGCTATTCTCAGAAACTCAAATATAAAACTATTAATCTTACAGTAACGTCGGCTATTCGCAGAAACTCAAATATAAAACTATTAATCTTACAGTAACGTCGGCTATTCGCAGAAACTCAAATATAAAGCTATTAATCTTACAGTAACGTCGGCTATTCGCAGAAACTCAAATATAAAACTATTAATCTTCCAGTAACGTCGGCTATTCGCAGAAACTCAAATATAAAACTATTAATCTTACAGTAACGTCGGCTATTCGCAGAAACTCAAATATAAAGCTATTAATCTTACAGTAACGTCGGCTATTCTCAGAAACTCAAATATAAAACTATTAATCTTACAGTAACGTCGGCTATTCGCAGAAACTCAAATATAAAGCTATTAATCTTACAGTAACGTCGGCTATTCTCAGAAACTCAAATATAAAACTATTAATCTTACAGTAACGTCGGCTATTCGCAGAAACTCAAATATAAAACTATTAATCTTACAGTAACGTCGGCTATTCGCAGAAACTCAAATATAAAACTATTAATCTTACAGTAACGTCGGCTATTCGCAGAAACTCAAATATAAAGCTATTAATCTTACAGTAACGTCGGCTATTCTCAGAAACTCAAATATAAAACTATTAATCTTACAGTAACGTCGGCTATTCGCAGAAACTCAAATATAAAACTATTAATCTTACAGTAACGTCGGCTATTCGCAGAAACTCAAATATAAAACTATTAATCTTACAGTAACGTCGGCTATTCGCAGAAACTCAAATATAAAACTATTAATCTTACAGTAACGTCGGCTATTCGCAGAAACTCAAATATAAAACTATTAATCTTACAGTAACGTCGGCTATTCGCAGAAACTCAAATATAAAGCTATTAATCTTACAGTAACGTCGGCTATTCTCATAAACTCAAATATAAAACTATTAATTATACAGTAACGTCGGCTATTCGCAGAAACTCAAATATAAAGCTATTAATCTTACAGTAACGTCGGCTATTCTCAGAAACTCAAATATAAAACTATTAATCTTACAGTAACGTCGGCTATTCGCAGAAACTCAAATATAAAGCTATTAATCTTACAGTAACGTCGGCTATTCTCAGAAACTCAAATATAAAACTATTAATCTTACAGTAACGTCGGCTATTCGCAGAAACTCAAATATAAAGCTATTAATCTTACAGTAACGTCGGCTATTCGCAGAAACTCAAATATAAAACTATTAACCTTACAGTAACGTCGGCTATTCGCAGAAACTCAAATATAAAACTATTAATCTTACAGTAACGTCGGCTATTCGCAGAAACTCAAATATAAAACTATTAATCTTACAGTAACGTCGACTATTCGCAGAAACTCAAATATAAAACTATTAATCTTACAGTAACGTCGGCTATTCGCAGAAACTCAAATATAAAACTATTAATCTTACAGTAACGTCGGCTATTCGCAGAAACTCAAATATAAAACTATTAATCTTACAGTAACGTCGGCTATTCGCAGAAACTCAAATATAAAACTATTAATCTTACAGTAACGTCGGCTATTCGCAGAAACTCAAATCTAAAGCTATTAATCTTACAGTAACGTCGGCTATTCTCAGAAACTCAAATATAAAACTATTAATCTTACAGTAACGTCGGCTATTCGCAGAAACTCAAATATAAAGCTATTAATCTTACAGTAACGTCGGCTATTCTCAGAAACTCAAATATAAAACTATTAATCTTACAGTAACGTCGGCTATTCGCAGAAACTCAAATATAAAGCTATTAATCTTACAGTAACGTCGGCTATTCTCAGAAACTCAAATATAAAACTATTAATCTTACAGTAACGTCGGCTATTCGCAGAAACTCAAATATAAAACTATTAATCTTACAGTAACGTCGGCTATTCGCAGAAACTCAAATATAAAACTATTAATCTTACAGTAACGTCGGCTATTCGCAGAAACTCAAATATAAAACTATTAATCTTACAGTAACGTCGGCTATTCGCAGAAACTCAAATATAAAACTATTAATCTTACAGTAACGTCGACTATTCGCAGAAACTCAAATATAAAACTATTAATCTTACAGTAACGTCGGCTATTCGCAGAAACTCAAATATAAAACTATTAATCTTACAGTAACGTCGGCTATTCGCAGAAACTCAAATATAAAGCTATTAATCTTACAGTAACGTCGGCTATTCTCAGAAACTCAAATATAAAACTATTAATCTTACAGTAACGTCAGCTATTCGCAGAAACTCAAATATAAAACTATTAATCTTACAGTAACGTCGGCTATTCGCAGAAACTCAAATATAAAACTATTAATCTTACAGTAACGTCGGCTATTCGCAGAAACTCAAATATAAAACTATTAATCTTACAGTAACGTCGGCTATTCGCAGAAACTCAAATATAAAACTATTAATCTTACAGTAACGTCGGCTATTCGCAGAAACTCAAATATAAAACTATTAATCTTACAGTAACGTCGGCTATTCGCAGAAACTCAAATATAAAACTATTAATCTTACAGTAACGTCGGCTATTCGCAGAAACTCAAATATAAAGCTATTAATCTTACAGTAACGTCGGCTATTCGCAGAAACTCAAATATAAAACTATTAATCTTACAGTAACGTCGACTATTCGCAGAAACTCAAATATAAAACTATTAATCTTACAGTAACGTCGGCTATTCGCAGAAACTCAAATATAAAACTATTAATCTTACAGTAACGTCGGCTATTCGCAGAAACTCAAATATAAAACTATTAATCTTACAGTAACGTCGGCTATTCGCAGAAACTCAAATATAAAACTATTAATCTTACAGTAACGTCGGCTATTCGCAGAAACTCAAATATAAAACTATTAATCTTACAGTAACGTCGGCTATTCGCAGAAACTCAAATATAAAACTATTAATCTTACAGTAACGTCGGCTATTCGCAGAAACTCAAATATAAAACTATTAATCTTACAGTAACGTCGGCTATTCGCAGGAACTCAAATATAAAACTATTAATCTTACAGTAACGTCGGCTATTCGCAGAAACTCAAATATAAAGCTATTAATCTTACAGTAACGTCGGCTATTCGCAGAAACTCAAATATAAAACTATTAATCTTACAGTAACGTCGGCTATTCGCAGAAACTCAAATATAAAACTATTAATCTTACAGTAACGTCGGCTATTCGCAGAAACTCAAATATAAAACTATTAATCTTACAGTAACGTCGGCTATTCGCAGAAACTCAAATATAAAACTATTAATCTTACAGTAACGTCGGCTATTCGCAGAAACTCAAATATAAAACTATTAATCTTACAGTAACGTCGGCTATTCGCAGAAACTCAAATATAAAACTATTAATCTTACAGTAACGTCGGCTATTCGCAGAAACTCAAATATAAAACTATTAATCTTACAGTAACGTCGGCTATTCGCAGAAACTCAAATATAAAGCTATTAATCTTACAGTAACGTCGGCTATTCGCAGAAACTCAAATATAAAACTATTAATCTTACAGTAACGTCGACTATTCGCAGAAACTCAAATATAAAACTATTAATCTTACAGTAACGTCGGCTATTCGCAGAAACTCAAATATAAAGCTATTAATCTTACAGTAACGTCGGCTATTCGCAGAAACTCAAATATAAAACTATTAATCTTACAGTAACGTCGGCTATTCGCAGAAACTCAAATATAAAACTATTAATCTTACAGTAACGTCGGCTATTCGCAGAAACTCAAATATAAAACTAATTATCTTACAGTAACGTCGGCTATTCGCAGAAACTCAAATATGAAAACTATTAATCTTACAGTAACGTCGGCTATTCGCAGAAACTACAATATAAAACTATTAATCTTACAGTAACGTCGGCTATTCGCAGAAACTCAAATATAAAACTATTAATCTTACAGTAACGTCGGCTATTCGCAGAAACTCAAATATAAAGCTATTAATCTTACAGTAACGTCGGCTATTCTCAGAAACTCAAATATAAAACTATTAATCTTACAGTAACGTCGGCTATTCGCAGAAACTCAAATATAAAACTATTAATCTTACAGTAACGTCGGCTATTCGCAGAAACTCAAATATAAAACTATTAATCTTACAGTAACGTCGGCTATTCGCAGAAACTCAAATATAAAACTATTAATCTTACAGTAACGTCGGCTATTCGCAGAAACTCAAATATAAAACTATTAATCTTACAGTAACGTCGGCTATTCGCAGAAACTCAAATATAAAACTATTAATCTTACAGTAACGTCGGCTATTCGCAGAAACTCAAATATAAAACTATTAATCTTACAGTAACGTCGGCTATTCGCAGAAACTCAAATATAAAGCTATTAATCTTACAGTAACGTCGGCTATTCGCAGAAACTCAAATATAAAACTATTAATCTTACAGTAACGTCGACTATTCGCAGAAACTCAAATATAAAACTATTAATCTTACAGTAACGTCGGCTATTCGCAGAAACTCAAATATAAAACTATTAATCTTACAGTAACGTCGGCTATTCGCAGAAACTCAAATATAAAACTATTAATCTTACAGTAACGTCGGCTATTCGCAGAAACTCAAATATAAAACTATTAATCTTACAGTAACGTCGGCTATTCGCAGAAACTCAAATATAAAACTATTAATCTTACAGTAACGTCGGCTATTCGCAGAAACTCAAATATAAAACTATTAATCTTACAGTAACGTCGGCTATTCGCAGAAACTCAAATATAAAACTATTAATCTTACAGTAACGTCGGCTATTCGCAGGAACTCAAATATAAAACTATTAATCTTACAGTAACGTCGGCTATTCGCAGAAACTCAAATATAAAGCTATTAATCTTACAGTAACGTCGGCTATTCGCAGAAACTCAAATATAAAACTATTAATCTTACAGTAACGTCGGCTATTCGCAGAAACTCAAATATAAAACTATTAATCTTACAGTAACGTCGGCTATTCGCAGAAACTCAAATATAAAACTATTAATCTTACAGTAACGTCGGCTATTCGCAGAAACTCAAATATAAAACTATTAATCTTACAGTAACGTCGGCTATTCGCAGAAACTCAAATATAAAACTATTAATCTTACAGTAACGTCGGCTATTCGCAGAAACTCAAATATAAAACTATTAATCTTACAGTAACGTCGGCTATTCGCAGAAACTCAAATATAAAACTATTAATCTTACAGTAACGTCGGCTATTCGCAGAAACTCAAATATAAAGCTATTAATCTTACAGTAACGTCGGCTATTCGCAGAAACTCAAATATAAAACTATTAATCTTACAGTAACGTCGACTATTCGCAGAAACTCAAATATAAAACTATTAATCTTACAGTAACGTCGGCTATTCGCAGAAACTCAAATATAAAGCTATTAATCTTACAGTAACGTCGGCTATTCGCAGAAACTCAAATATAAAACTATTAATCTTACAGTAACGTCGGCTATTCGCAGAAACTCAAATATAAAACTATTAATCTTACAGTAACGTCGGCTATTCGCAGAAACTCAAATATAAAACTAATTATCTTACAGTAACGTCGGCTATTCGCAGAAACTCAAATATGAAAACTATTAATCTTACAGTAACGTCGGCTATTCGCAGAAACTACAATATAAAACTATTAATCTTACAGTAACGTCGGCTATTCGCAGAAACTCAAATATAAAACTTAATCTTACAGTAACGTCGGCTATTCGCAGAAACTCAAATATAAAACTATTAATCTTACAGTAACGTCGACTATTCGCAGAAACTCAAATATAAAACTATTAATCTTACAGTAACGTCGGCTATTCGCAGAAACTCAAATATAAAACTATTAATCTTACAGTAACGTCGGCTATTCGCAGAAACTCAAATATAAAACTATTAATCTTACAGTAACGTCGGCTATTCGCAGAAACTCAAATATAAAACTATTAATCTTACAGTAACGTCGGCTATTCGCAGAAACTCAAATATAAAGCTATTAATCTTACAGTAACGTCGGCTATTCGCAGAAACTCAAATATAAAACTATTAATCTTACAGTAACGTCGGCTATTCGCAGAAACTCAAATATAAAACTATTAATCTTACAGTAACGTCGGCTATTCGCAGAAACTCAAATATAAAACTAATTATCTTACAGTAACGTCGGCTATTCGCAGAAACTCAAATATGAAAACTATTAATCTTACAGTAACGTCGGCTATTCGCAGAAACTCAAATATAAAACTTAATCTTACAGTAACGTCGGCTATTCGCAGAAACTCAAATATGAAACTATTAATCTTACAGTAACGTCGGCTATTCGCAGAAACTAAAATATAAAACTATTAATCTTACAGTAACGTCGGCTATTCGCAGAAACTCAAATATAAAGCTATTAATCTTACAGTAACGTCGGCTATTCGCAGAAACTCAAATATAAAACTATTAATCTTACAGTAACGTCGGCTATTCGCAGAAACTCAAATATAAAATTATTAATTTTACAGTAACGTCATGCAGCACACAAACGATATGAAAAGGGAAAGACTTTCTTTAATCAAACATTTTATAAATATTCCATTCTCAATGTTTATATCAAATGTGTTTTTTTGTTAACAATTGGATTCTATCGCCTTTGAATATATCAAATGTGTTGTATTTCTAAACTCATCATTATCATTAATACATATAAGGTCGTCAATAAATTGCGTGAAACCATGATAACTATAAGCTCTAGATATATCATTTTTATTTATGATGACATATATATATATATATATACATATATATATATATATATATATGTATTCAAAACTATGTAAATAGAGATTAGCCCAAAATTGTGTAGTATCCAAAACATTGTAATTCCTGAAGTTGTGAGTAATATTTTATTTCCTATTTGATACTAATAATTATTTCTAAACAGGTGGCTTATAAGTATTGTAAGAAAACTAGTCTTATCATCCTTAGTTTTACACTAAAAAAAAACTTAGATTTTGAAAAGTCAATAGATTTATTTTTCCTTTCATGCAAAAGCTAAACTTATAGTGTTATCTAATTCTTTAATAAGTTTCTTATGTGACATTTTTGTATATAAAGTACTAAAATCATATGTTGCGATTGATTTAGCCTTTTTACGAGAATTCATACGATCTAATGCTTCTTTTACTAGATCTGAATTATTTACAATTGAAAATAGGTTTATATTACTATAGAATTTCCTTTTTTATTGAAATTATTTATGTGATTAATAATTAATTTAAAATCTTTAGATATAGCTTTACTTAAAGGTTATGTGATGCACATCTTGAAGACAACAATAAAACGGGCGCTCCCTGAGGTTTTGTGCATTTTATATATCCAATACATGCATAGAAGTTTTTAAATTTGTTGCTTTAATTTCAGTCCTCAGCATTCGCAGATAACAGTGTAGTTTAGAATATTATAAGGTTCACAAGTACTTAATTTATAAGTATCTGAAACTTCATCTATAATACCTACTTCCAATAATAAACACTGCATATAGTATAGTTTACAGATAAAAGCTATTTATTTGCTGCCTGATCTATAGGAACTATTACAACCCTATTTTGAAGGATTTAGAGATCTATAATTATTTGGAATTTCTAAGGAGAAGATTCGTTTTGTTAGTATGTTTAAATGTTGTTTTTTTAAGTTTTACCTTTTTATTTAAGAATCTAAATAAAGTATTCTTCGATGCGTCAAATGTAGAATATAATAATGTATGTTTATTTGCCATGGATATAATGAAATTATCGATTCCTTTTCTAATTTTCTTCACACATTTCGTATAATTTAAACCTTTATGTTCTCTAAAGTTTGGCCCTTTCTTAAGAAGTTTTCTTAATTTATAATTTTCAATTATCGCTATATTACCGGTAATTATATGCCCTGTGTCATTATTACGTAAAGGGGAGGACGGTGTTTCTCCATCAATCTGTATAATTTACTGTTGATAATATCTCAGTGGCTAGAAATATGCACATATTTTACTCACTAACTTTTGCGTGACGGGAGGGTAGTATATATATTTATTTATATTAACCGGTTGCCCCGGGCAAAAGCTGTGTCTTCTGCAGTCCCCATCTCACCCGCTGTCCCCTCTCTTACTCGCCCCACTGTCTTCCCGTTCGCCCTCTTCTTCCTCTCCCCCCTTTACCCACGCTCCCCTATATCCCTGTTGCCCTGGCCAAAAGTAAGTACTACCTCTATTTTCTCCCTCCTCCGATGTATATTCAAGGCAACGTTAAAAAATAAAAATAAATAAATAAATCTCCGGCGATCAGGCGATCCCATCTTCTTAAAAAAGGGGTGTCAGATCGTGACGCAGGTAGGTAGATGCTAGCGTATTAATATATAGATGTATATGCCCTACTATTTCTTTATAATACAAAATCTTATTCCGTATGGTTTGGCCTAGTTGAGATGTTACTATTTGATTTTGTTATTCTATTTGAAGTTAATTTGATACTGATTGTAGGATTACTGAATTATTAAATTATTTAGGTAGATCTACATCATCAAATCCTTTATTTTCATACAAGAATACACAAACATTTTTAGGTGAATTTGTTATTCACTGAGCAGGTGGCTTGTATAATTTTGTATCAATTATATCCATAATATACTCATACTATTATGTAAGTTCTTCTTTCCTACACATCACATCAGGTTGTAATAATATTTTGGAGGCTATCTCTTAAAATACCTTATTTTTCGTTTGATTAAATGCTTTCTCATGTAATTAAAAGACTCGGAAATATTAGTAATTATGATATATTTTTTTTAATTTTTCGCATATATATATGTAATGTGTTTGGTTTGTGTGAATACAAGTTTTGTAAATAGCGATAAATGTATGCACTTATTTAAAGGCGTTTTCGTTTTTCAAATGCGAAGTCGACGCTACCAAAGGCGAGACGACGTTTTAGGTGAACAATGAATATATATATATATATATATATATATAATGGTAATAACCCAGGTAAAAATATCCACAGAGAGGTAATCCAGAGAATTTAAACCGGGTTTATAGAAAGTGCTCAATATCAAAATAGAGCTTTATATATGACAGATCTCAGTTTATAGTAACTGTTGATCGATAACATCGACATGCCAGTGTCGCAGATTTTGTACATGCCTGTGTAAATAAAAACTATCATTATATATATATATATGTATATGTATATATATATATGTATATATATATTTGTGTGTGTGTATATGTATATATATATATATATATATATATATATATATGTATATATGTGTGTGTATATGTATATATATATATATATATATGTGTGTGTATATGTATATATATATATATATATGTATATATATATATATGTGTATATATATATATATATGTGTGTATATATATATATATGTGTATATATATATATATATGTGTGTATATATATATATATATATATATATATATATATATATTTATATATATTTATTGCAAGTTGACATGCTGGTTATTAGAATATAGATTCACCGAATTTTATTAGTGTTATGAAAAAATTAATAATTACATTATTATAACGGGCACGTCGTCTTATTGATTGGCAACGCCGATTTCAAAAGATAAAATAACTATTTTTTCATAACATCAGTAGAAATTGGTCGATTTACATTTTAATAACAGGCTCGTCGTCTGCTTGATTGGCGACGAACAAATTAAATATATATATATATATATATATATATATATATATTCTTAAATTTAGAATGCACAGATATAATAAAAAGCAAACTATACTCTCTTCACCAGAGACGTTTAATGCTCGTTATCAATAAAATATTTCACAATTCTGCAAGACAACATAAATAGTTTTATTACGATTGGTTTATGATTTTAATTTCGTATTCTTCGGGTTCTTAGTATTTATGAATATATATCTATGCTATAACCTTGCGTTTTATATATAAAAGGTTTCTAGATTAATTTGTTGTGTAGACATATATTTTTTAAATAGTCTATTAACGATCAGATCTTTATAATCCATAGCTGTGTTGTATACTGAACGCTAATTAATTCTGACATACTTATAACGTTTCAGCAATGTAAAATAAAAAGAGTTGAGAGAGTAAGATAGACGAAATACAACGTCTACTGTCGCACACCCCGTCTCTAATAGTATTGGGATAGTCCATTATACGTCTCAAGAGGTAGCTTGGGTTATCACACAACAAGGTTAGACTCTGCCATATATTGTAACATTATTGTACTAATAAGCGAATTTTAATTTTTTTTGGGGGGGGGGAGAGATTTCTTTGATAATGGCCCGTAATCTTTTCTGTTGACAAAAAGGGCTGAGTCTCTCGATGAAACGTTGTAAGTAGACAGCCCCAGTGACAATTAACTCTACTACTGCTACTGCTCGCAGTAGCAGTAGTAGAGATGCTAATCTTTTCTTCTTCTTTCTGTTTGTGTTTGGAATAATAAAATCAATTGAAAAAGAACAATCAATAACGCCATTATTTGCTCTGGGATTCGGTTTACTTTTCACGACAATTTACAGCAAGTACACCTTGATGAATTGCATCTGCCAATAAACAGAGCTTCCCTCGAAAATAGACGTCCGATCATTTTGACACTTCATAGTCAGAACCGATCTCGCTTCTCTGCAATGTACTTCCTTACATGACACCACTTCCTCTACACGTAGCTCTAACCTCTATTTTGACCTCCAATGAAAGATTCAATATAATTGCTTAACTTACTGTAACTCCAATACAATATCGCAACAATAATGCTATGTTCGTGTCAGGATGGACCTTGGAGTAAGAGCAACAAAGAGGTGATTCCACGCAAAGTTCGTAAATTGTGGCCTCACTACTGACTGCAGTTTTGTAGTATGTCCAAGGCAGTTATAAGTAGAGAAAAGCTGAATAGTTGGGGGAATAAGCAACGAATATAAAGGTACAAATGGTCTTTAAAGATGGATGTCGGGGTGTTGGGGTAGGGTGGGATCAAACAAATACCTTGCCCGTCCTGATCGAGGCAGTTTCGCGTCGTGTCCTGGACCATTAAGAGGCACGTGTATATGTGTGTGCAAATATTGGCAGACATTGGTGTCTGAAAACTTAGTAACTTCCATGTTTTCGTCGAGATATAATTCTCATAGATTGTCGTGTTGACGTGAACCAACGTAATCGTACGTCATTAAATGAACGAAACAAGAGAAAATAAAGCCGAAATCACTAATAATATAACAAAAAAACTTGTAATTAGTGATGTTTGCATGATTAATCGAGCCGAGTAATATTCTTTTTTCAGATTTAAAAGCAAGAAAAGATGAGTCCATACAATCTACGCGTTTGTCGCTGAAGATGCTATTTCCAACAAAATCGTGAAAAACGATAAATGTGAAAGACGATCTTAAATGCTATTTCAAACTTAAGCATGACAAACTGTTTAACAGACAAAGTTTTTTATATGGATGTTTGGAAACATCTTAGATATGATGTACCCATTCAATCCGCGGGTTAAACCTAAGCATGACAGACCAAAGAAAGTGGTATTTCAACTGTCAACTTAACAGTCACAGATCAACGAAAGTGAAAGTTCAAACTTAAGCCTGATAGACCAATGAAATACTATTTAAAACTTAAACGTGACAGACCGACGAACGTGGATTTGTAAACGCATCTAAAAACAATAAAAGAGGAAGCAACATCATCAACAACAATGTCGCTAATAAGATGTTTTCCTCTGAAGAGTTCCACTGACCTCGAACAGTCTAGATGGAGTCATACATTCTCTTCTTCTACTTCGTCCTTTCGACAAGCTAGTCTCATTAATAAGGTTTTCTGATTTCAAAAACTGCCCTCCACTGATTCTCGCTCTCGTGGAACAACTTTAATTCCTGAGATTGGGAAAATCTTCTGAAAAAAATATTTACTATTATCAAACAGTTTGTTGTAAACATATCGTTTCTTTTCATTGGAGCGTTTCTCTTTGATTAAACAAATTCTAATTTGTTTAATGCTCTCTTCCTCACATCTCTCTCTCTCTCTCTCTCTCTCTCTCTCTCTCTCTCTCTCTCTCTCTCTCTATTTCTCTCTCTTCCTTCCTCGCATTCTTACTCTTTTTTCTCTCGACTTTACTCATACTCTCTGTTCCTATCTCTCTGTTTTTCTCTCAATCTCTCTCTCTCTCTCTCTCTCTACATATACATACATACATATATATATATATATATATATATATAATGAGATTTTAATGTTACTACAACTTAGAAACGCAATTGAAATTATAAACTTTGACATTTTAGATCCAGCCAACATGACGCGAGATTTTGTCAAATGAATAAAATATTTATTAATTATTTTTTTAATCCAAGTTTTCGGTTTCAAAAAACCTTATTCATCGTAGTACAGACAGTATTTTCCCCTTTTTTCTTCTTTTTTCATAGTCGAATCCTTACTATTATGAAAAGAATAAAATATATATATATATATATATATATATAAATATATATATATATGTACTTATTTTCTTTCTTAATATTTTGATATTTCTCTCTCGCCTCTATGTTAATATATTCATGGTTCTGACAAACATTTATATATATATATATATATATATAGAGAGAGAGAGAGAGAGAGGGATAGGGGGAGAGAACGAGGGACAGAGAGAGAGAGAGCGATAACTGAAGTTAAGCGACGTTGAGCCTAGTCACTACTAAAATGGGTGACTATTTGGGATTTCTCCTTGCTGCTGGAATCAAACAGTACCAACCCAGGAGATGTGTGTTCGGGGAATGCGCAACCCTTGCTTCACAATTATAAGCAGCAGCCACCCTTAGAGGAGGTATACATTGAAGGCTGAACGGCAGCTATACATATATGAGGAAAAGTTTATTTTAAAGAACTAAAACAAATAAAGAAATTCCAAATCGATATTATTAAGTGCCCAGTATATATTTAAATACTGCATATCAAAACAAGCTCGATGTAGAGGTTATATTAATCAGAGGTGTCATATATTGATTGGATAGATAATGATATTTAAAACATATTTGTTATTTTTTTAAATATTATAATTCATGAAAAAAAAACAAAGTTCATTCACATGCAGTCGCGTTTCAGAAAACTACTTTATTATCACAATTAAATTTCAGTAAAGCTTGAAAAGGTATATGATTTTCATCCTCAGCATATTGGATTTTAGCAATTCTAATTCCAGATAAATTCTTCAAGTAAAAAAGAAAAAAAAGAAAGAGCGGGAAAAATAAATAAAGAAAAAAAGTAGAGAATAAAATGTGACTTTTTTGTTTAGAAAGTGTAATAACTTATAAATAATCTTTGTATCTTTTTTTCAAAAATATATCTTTTATTTGGTTTGTCACTCTTCAGACTGAATTGTTGTGGAACGATTTTATCGTAAAAGGAAATATTGCAATACTTTAAAGGGAACACATTTCTTGTCAAATAAACAGGAATCTGTATTCGAAGAACATGCTGACACAATACACGAAAAGAATGGCTATTCAGAATCAAATAGTTATTTGTCAAATGCAATGCTATTTTAGCCTAACTTACAGAATCCGGCAGACTTAATTTTATTTATTAGATGAGTGATCTCCGACTATCGAAAGAGTTAATTATTATGTTATGTAGACGCATATATTTTTTAGAAAATGGGCTATAAAGCTATATCGCTGGCAGTGCATGCACTGTACTTTAACTATTGGAAATAAATATATAGATTAATAGTTGTTGGAAGGAGAAATATAGACGGAATTATGAATTGTCATCATTTTGGGATAAACGGACACACACACTCGATTGGTGGGAGTCGAGGTTTGGTAATAAGGGAGGAGATTTGGCTTTGATCATGTTTGGTCGGCATTTGGCCGGGCATCCTCTGTATCATTACTAATGATGGAATTTGGCGAAGACATTTCAAGATTGCACCATCGCTTCCTGCCTTCTCTCCTTTCTGTCTTCTCGTGATGCCCTATTTAGCCTGGCTTTCCAGAGCGTCACTTTAAATGTTGAACCCCGCCAAACCAATCATATTTGTGGTTCCAAAATTCTGCTGTCCAACCGAAAATTGCAAAACTTTGGCGAACTTTTCTTTTGCCGCTGAGGGCGCTTTGCGATGCGCTATTGCAGAGCAAGTGAACAAAGTGATAAGTTATTAGTTACAATTTGCACACACACACATACTGGCTTTAACTCTTTCAACACATTTCAGTGTTTAAATAAATTTCATATATATAATATACAGTCATCCACAGACAGCTGCTTGTCATATCATGGCTCTTCATTGTGGCTAGATGACGCAAGTGTTTTCACGCAGAAATTCGAAACTCAAACACTGAAGCATTTGTGTCATCAAACACCGCACAATATATATATATATATATATATATATATATATATATATATATATATATAATTAAGAAAACACTATAACGTGTGTCTTAATATATATATACAAAATCCCACAAGAGATTAAATTTTTAAATAAAATAGAATTTATAGTTGAATGCAGACATATAAATCAATAACTATTTTACTTTCTGAGCCTTGATTCAATTTTTAAAAAGACTGGTGTAATAAATCTGATTATGTATATGTTCTTAAATCTCTATCCAGAGGATTCACTGCTGAACTAATTAAGCGATCATTATGTATATTAGAACACATCTGTTAAGCGTCGTAATGTGGCTATATATAGCTCAATTGAATTTAGTGATATGCAAAGGGGGGCAACGAGGGGATGAAAGTCCGTTGTGAATCAAGGGAGGCTCACGAGCGCTCTATCCCTTAATAGACTTCAAAAACGACCTATGCTAGAAATCTCATTTTTTTGATCAGTCATAACTAAAAAAACAATAAACCAAATTAGTAAAAACTTTGCACGAAATTTTTATTTGATAGGTTCTATAAGTGTGTAGAATTTCAGCATCATTAGTCAAGACAATCCAGAGATCCAGAAAGGTCAGGAGTGATTTTGCGTTATCCGTGTGTACGTACGTACGTGTGTGCCACCCTGTATCTCATCAACTGTTTGATGGATTCAGCTGATTTTTGGCAGAGATATAGGTTCTAGGGTCTAGTTGATGGCATTTTAATTTCGGTTTACCATATACCTTAGTTTTTCAGAAAATTCCCCAAAACTAAAAAATTACCATTGTCTTGAGGCATAGCCTTTACAAAAGTAGTGACATTCCATGAAAAATGCCAGTATACTGAAATCATATGCCCATAATAGGGTTAAGATGAAAATTCATATACACTAAATGTACAAAAGCAAGGAAATTCCCAAATGTTTACACTTTTATTCTCATTAAGGGTATGACTACATATCAACCAAACCATTTCATTATCACATCACTACAGTATAAATCTCTATGCATGAGTGGATGAAGTGTGTGAGGTGCGCTGAAGAAAAATTCCTACCAGTAAAATACATAGCCTTGTTGTGCTCGCATAGTGTATATGAATTTTCATCTTAACCCTATTAAGGGCAGATGATTTCAGTATACTGGCATTTATCATGAAATATTCATATACCTCCGATCTTTGTGAAAGTTTTACAATAAGTATTATACATCAATTAATAAATATTCTAGAAATTTCAGTTTCTATGGGCTATTTTAAAGGGTTTTAGGGGGATCAAATTAAAATATTTCAAATGTACATTAAATTTGATAAATAGTCATTCGTCACAAATTAACTCAGATTTCTGAATTTCATAAAACTAATTTGGCTTAAATTTTATACATTATTTTTAGAATAAAAATCATTGCACGAATTTTGTATCTAAATTAGAATCATTGAATCGATTAGCGAATTTAATTGTACCCTACCTGGGGCCCGTAGGCTTTTCTAGTATATATTTAAAGTTACATATCAGAATATGTTTATACGTTTCTATGTGTAGGATTCACTTATAAACTAATCAACTGATCATTATCTATTTCAAAACACAGCTGATAGGGGGGTAATATCGGCTGTATTTAGTTACATTTAGTTTTATGTGAAAGGGGCAAAGATGAAGGTAAAATCTCTTCGTAAAAATCGACTAAATTTTTACAATTGTGTATTAAGCATCAATTAGTAAATATTCTACGAATTTTTATTTTATTTTTATATTTTAAAGGGTGTTTGGGAGATATAGTAAGGGCGCAACCTTCCATTTGAAAATTCAATTCTTTCAGATTTGCATTGAATTTATTCCATCAAAATTAGTCACCAATTAAGCTAGATTACCTGAATTTCAATTTCCTTTTTAGACCCTTTAAGCTTAAGCCTTAAATTTAAAATATTTACTGTGATCAAAATCATGTAATGGGTTTTTATCAAAATTAGATATAATGGTTTCTATATATGTCTTACTAGAACTATATCTTGTCGTTTATCTTCGAAAGGCTGATAAAAGTAGTGCAAAGCTGTTCTTCGAGTATATATATCATATATATATATATATATATAATATATATATAAATGCATATATACACTATTATTTGAATATATATTAATATATTAAAATACATTTTTACTCACACAGAGCGCACTAAATTAAAGAGACAGATTGTAATGTTATTTTTGATTTAGATATATATATATATATATATAGAGAGAGAGAGAGAGATATATCACATTACCACGAACCGCCGTATAAACCGTCTACATTTATAAAATCAAAAACGTTTGAACCAAGCAAATTTAAACAGACGAATTTCTAAAATTATCATTGAAATGTTGAGTCTTTTGCATAAAACTAAATTATACTAAATATCCCCCTCATTAACCACTATGGCGCCTAGCAGCTGTGTTCTAAACTTATGATCGGTGAATTAGTTAGGAATTAATCCGGTACACACAGATATATAAAAATATACACAGGGCAAACTGTATATATATATATATATATATATATATATATATATATATATATATATGTATGCATTTATATATATATGTATACATTTATATATATATATAAATTTATATATATACATTTATATATATATATATACATTTATATATATATATATATATACATTTATATATATATATATACATTTATATATATATATACATTTATATATATATATACATTTATATATATACATTTATATATATATATACATTTATATATATATATACATTTATATATATATATATATACATTTATATATATATATATATATATACATTTATATATATATATACATTTATATATATATATACATTTATATATATATATATACATTTATATATATATATATATATATATATATATATTGCTTCGCTTTTAAAATCGCGCACTTATTTGAGTTGGCATGAAGAGTCAATTTCCATCCGGCTTCTAAATGATATTAAATGTGAGTTCCACTTCCGAGTCCTCTAAATTTCTCTTTAAATGCGACGCCTTCTGAGCCAAGAAAGTTCATCTATCTTTTCTCTGTTTTCCTGTCTCCAATTTCATCGACTCTACTTCTTATGTCGTTCTCCTCTTCCCTCCTCTCGCTCATTTCCTGGAATAGCATGTGACCAATTTCCATTTCCTTACTTTCAAACTTTACACAACGCTTCGGAACTCGCGAGCAAAAAAAAAAAACAGTAAAAGAACTAAACAGCGTATACAACTTGAGATGTCTTTCTTTTAAGTGTAAAGAACAAGAATTGTTCCACGAGGTACAATAATTTAAATAAACTAGCAACACTTACCCGTATTACGTAGGGTCTTTACGATTTATATTCATTTAGTATAGGTCTTTTAACTCAATTCTATTTTTAAATATATAAACGATTTTGTATTTCATATAAAAAATTGGTTTGGCGATCAATAGATTTTTATAATGCATTTGTAATGACCGCATTCCACGTGTCATTCTTAGTCAACTCATAGATATATTTAATGTGTTTCTTTTTAATTTTAATGACATTAAATTCCTCTCAACACTTCTCTTAGCATTCATAGAAGGTTAATGATGTAATTAATTAAAAGAAACGCATGAAAATAGGAAAGTGGTGGAAGAGAGAAATGCTCTATAAATATATTACAAAAGAGTTTTATAAATATTTTCTTTTAAATTAAATACTTTCATAAATATTTGACATCTTAAAATATTTTTAAAACCTTTTGGAATTTCTACGCACCGGGGAGGGGAGAATGAAAATAGGAAGAAGGAGGTAAAAGGAAGATAATTTTTAAAAAAGGTGAGGAATTAGAGAAGAAATGGGTATATTATGACATCACAAGCGAGATTAATAAATATGTAGTAATTTCAAAACGTTTTCATAAATATTTCGAAATTCCCAAAGTTTTTCATAAATATTTTATAATATATATAACAAATACTGCCTGAACGTGTCACCGGTTGTCAAGTATTTTCTAAACCTGTAATTATATGCATCTGTCATTTGCTTGTTAGCATTTAAAATGGCAACTTTAAGTTTATCCGTCTTCATTAAAGCGAACTGAATATAATTCCACTTTCTGATCTATCGTTAACTTGGAAAAGCTTGGCGTAGACATTTGAGATTTTGCTACAATTTTGTCGAAGTCTTGGAAAGATGTCGATTTCACTGAAGAAATATAACCCAGTCTAATAGTTATTTTAGCTGAATTCAAACCGGAAAATGAAAATTGATATTGTGTAGCTCCATATTCTCGCTCGATGTTTAATTTTTATAATTCTAATATTTCTTGTTTTTCTACTTTAAACAATAAATTCATCGTTGGAATGGCGTGGTTAACTTCGAAAAACTCAGAATTGTGATGCCAAAGCTAAAGATTCAAATATGAAACTTATATTGTATATTAAGCCTAGATATATGAATGCTTTAATAATGTAGGTTTTCTTACTTTTATTTTAATCTCTTGTTGTTTTGGACACGATTGTTTACCCTTCCGTCTGATGAGTAACTCTCATAGAAAATCCAATATATATAACACTGTATTTTGGCTGTCTAAGTGTTAACGAAACGGTCCGTCGGGAAATGGATCTTTTTAGAAATAAATAAAGAGATCATTACTGGAATCTAACTTAGCAACGGACTGGATATTCGTCTTCCATTTTAAATCTACAGTGAACGTCAGCCCTAAGAACTCATTCAGACAAAGATCCCCTTCAAGCAGGATGCTAGCGTTGCTTGTGAAAGGAGGATGGCTTGAATTAGGAAACAGAACAGTACGATATTGTATTTTATAAGCTGGAAGTTTCTGTTTTTTCGAGCGTAAATACTAGCTAATATAAATATGTTCTTCATCGAAGATGTTTTAAAAATGAAATAATAAGACAAATTCGCAGAAAAACTTAGAAAATATGTTAGACTGATTCTAGTAAATATGATAGTGTAATGTTCTCAAATGTATATATTAGTACATATACCGATGTTAAAGTAAAACTCGTTATAAGTTAGGTTGTGGGAAAGGCACGAAACATCGTTTGTTATAAAAGACGCGTTAAATCCTTTGTTTGATGAACATTCTTTGTTCGATAGACAAGATATCGCATTGGGCAAGTGACATGTGATCCGTATTAGTTATATATATATATATATATATATATATATATATATATATATATATATACTAAATGGGTGACCATTTGGGAATACCAGGTGCTGTATGTGCTCTCTGTTTATATCGGCTTTGTTTCCAGTCGTCTTGTATTACTACTTGCCATTGAAATCAAACAATGCCGACTCAGGAGAGCGATTGCGCAACCCTTGCAATTACAAATTCATGCGCAGGCAGCCCCTAGTGGGGCACTCATACGTCGAAATCGACGGGAGAGTCCATCATATATATATATATATATATATATATATATATATATATATATATTATATATATTATATATATATATAAGAACAGTAAAATCAAGATGATGTATAACACTTTTAAATTAGAAACGATCATGAAAGAATTGAGGCTCAATAAACGAGATAGAGGAAATATAGACAAGTAAAAGATGGGAATAAATATTGTAAACGTAAATGTATATCTATTGCGTGATTAGTTGCTTAAACCAATGTGTTTCAAATAAAAGAATTTTATTTTTAAAAGTAAAAACAGAAAGGGAAAATAAAATTATTACTGAACGTTTAAATAAATAGAGAAGAATAAAGAAAATATTATCTCAATAGGGAAGGCATCTATTAGTTTATTAGCTCAGATAAGCTATTATTGCTATTTACAGTTTTATATACTTTCGACGGGTGTCGTCGTGTTATGTTCACCAGGTTATGCTCGTTTTTCTGTCGATGTATGTTGTCTTAGTCGGTAAACCCCCGGGAATTTCAAATCTGGGGCAGACTTTTCTCGTCCGCAGTTTATGCTATCCCAGTGGATTAAATGAGAGGTAGGAGTGGTGAAGTAGATACCGGCTTGAACTGACGAGATGGAGTGTCAGGTTCGAATCCAGTCGGTTCCATAGTACTACATTCACTATTGGTACGAGTAACCTTCACGTGGTTCGTTCTTTAAGTAGCTGATTCTAGAAATAATTGGAGAAACCAATGCCAACAGCACAATCGAGTCGGTCAAAAGTCGGAACCTGTTGATTCATACGAATATATTTTTATAGCAGATTAAATGAAGGGTGCACTTCGAAACTTCCCGGCCGTTACTGACTAAGTCGGAAGAAAGTCGAAACGTTGTATACATTACAAAGAGGATAATAGTTCGAATCGTGTAAATATTTTTTAATAACAACGTCTCGTCTTAGTAGTATTGTCTTGCTAACAGGACCTCGTGGAGATTCGACGGTGGCTTTAATTTCTGCTTACTGTAAAATTTCTAGCTAAATATTCTTTAATAAATAAAACGAATCTCACTTTTATGAAGACGCCGACGATAAAATTATTTTACGAGGTCTTATTCGATATTGAAACAATTTATAATGTAATGGGTAATATCTAAATTTTTACACGAACCATCAGTTACTCAACAATTAACTTTTTTTACTTTCTATCTTTGGCGATCAGGCAATCCAGTTAATCTCGTCTAGCATGTAGATCTCCCTAGTTGCATGATAAATCTATTATAATCCGAAAGCAGATTTAATCGATGTTTCCTTCACTAAGGTTTTTTCCTTATATATCTTAATCACACAAAATATTCCTCAGTTTTGGGATTGAGTTATATTCGAAGAATTTTCATTGTTTTCAAGTGACTGATCTCTGATTAATAGCTAACATATTGCATTCTCTCTCTCTCTCTCTCTCTCTCTCTCTCTCTCTCTCTCTCTCTGGAGTGTTTCGTCACATGATTAAGAACAGAACTACCGCCGAGGAGAAAGGCTGTTTTTCCTGTTGTATCATCACATGTGTAGATTAGCCGGTTAGACTGAAGTACTAGCTAAAATCATCTTCAGCGCTGTATTGTATGCAGGATGGTTTTGCCGTCTTCCCACATGTAACGCCTGGTATTCCCAAATGGTGACCCATTTAGTACTGGTAAGGCTCAACACCACTTAACTTCAGTGATCTAACGAGAACCATGGTGTCACCGTGATTATGCTGTATATATTATCGAGCTTCTATATATCACTCTCAGCCTCTCTAACTGTACACTGTTAGGCCCCCACCCCGATCTTATCTGTTAGTCTCCCCAACCTAATCTCACATCTCACATCTCCCCTCTCTTTCTCTCTCTCACTCTCTCTCTCTCTCTCTCTCTCTCTTTCTGTTTATTGACAGTCGAAAATAATAAAGAAAACAAATAATAATCGATTACAAACAATAGGGAATATCACCACAGGGTGTAATACTATTCAACCCGTAGTTGGAGAGCAAACAAAGAAAGAGAGAGATGAAGAGAGGGAGATATAGCGATCAGAAAGAAACTAACTTTAGATTTGTCTTTTTAATTGCTTACACACTTTAGTTTATTTATTTTCAGAAAAGATTGTGAGTTTTATAAACGATTGCGTGTGTGACAATTTTAGAGGGTCGCTTTTGTCTGGCAAGTCAACCCCGAGTAAGAACTGTTGTATGCCTTATCCTAATACATAACTCATGAAAGTGCACAGTTTAGATACTTACTAAAACCTCGTGTATATCTCGAGAGGAAAGAAAATCACAGAAACCATTTCACAGTCAACGAAGTACGAGGCTTAGTATAAACTTAGGAGGTTTATTGCAAGAAATCAACCCACACGAAATATTTCGGGTTCGTCTTGATTCTTAAACCAAATAAAAACAAAACAAGAAACGATTTTTCTGATAACTGTAAATTTTCGAAGATTGTGACGCTGATGGCGGCGTCAAACGAGTTAAATACACTTGTTGAATTATTCGGTTAAAAACACATGTATGGTTTCTTTCGACATCGCTTTTGGCTCGTAATTCGGAAGCACCACGAATGAATATAAAGCTCTCCCGAGAAAGAAGTGATAAGAGCAAAACGTTTTGCCTGTCGCCATTTGCGCACAAAGAAAAGCGTTGACTTTGCAAAATAGAAAATATCAGTCATTACAGAGTAAAAAAGAAAAGAACGCCATCTTGAAAACTCGGAATGACATATTGTTTTCGTCGATAAGAAACATAACCGTTTTAGCTGATTTAGTAATAGGGATTTAAACATATACAGAAAAGCAGACAGATAAAACAATAGCATTTGTGTCGTCATGCTAGACTAAAGAATATCAAATCTAGAAAGAAATGCGTCGTCGTAGCATTACGTGCAGTTCTCTTTTTTTATACACGAAAATTATAACTGTTAAAATCAGGAGACATTTTTACCAGCATCAGATTATTTAGTTATAAGATGAAAATGTCAAGGGTTTGGACATTTTTGTTTTTGTAATATGTTTTTTTTTTAAGAGAAAGGTCAATAAATTTTCTCTTAGGGACATTTAATCAAGTATTTTTATTGCTTAAAAGCGACAACAGATGTTTTTTAAATTACTGAAACTACTACTTTTGTATGAAAGTCGTCCATTGAAAATTTTAATTCAGTTAAAAAACGGTCGGCTAAGAAGGAGATTGTGATTCTTTCTCCACTGAGTATTAAAAAACACTTTGTTGGAATATGTTTATTGAGAGAAAGGTCAACATGGTTTCTCTTATGTTTCGGGAATTTTTAGATGATAGTTGATAATTTGGATTATTTCGATTATTTCGATTATTTGGACTACTGTTTTCATCTTGGATGTTATTCTCACAACGTTTTGGTCGATGTAACCTCCGATATGTTGAGGTGTATCTTTTCGAACTCAGTTATCTATACGGAATTAGGAACGAAACTCATGTGGACACGTGACGCCACAGACACGAGCGCAAAGTAATAATCAGTTATAAGTGGCGGGCGATACGGGAAATACTAAAACTACAATTAAGAATTACTTAAAACTTCTATCCGGTTAAATAATGGTTCGTTTCGAAATTCTATAAAGATTCCCGAGTTTGACGAGACGCACCTGGAGAAGGTCGGAGGTTGCATCGGTCGAAGCATTAGGAGAATAACACCCAAGATGAGAAAAATAGTCCGAATAATTCAGATTATACAAAACTGCGTTTGGTGCCATTTTGATAAGGTCTTTCATTGCTTAAAAGCGTCAGCAGATTTTTGTTTTAATGATTGGTTGAGAAGTTTTGAGCTTCAACTTCTGTTTAAATGGCGCCCACCTACCACTCAGTGAACATTTTAATTCCGTCTGCAAAGAGGGCGATTGTGATTTAGGATGGATTCTGCTTCTCGGAGCGGACAAAAAGATTTGGAAGATGAAAGTTGTCTAATTATTCCTCCTCCTTAGTACCAACCGAGAATACCTTCTCGAGAATCAGTCCGACAAAGACGGGCTATTACGATGATCTTTGTCTGTCGGACTGTCGTATATATGTCTCGGATAGTCGTAGGATGTTCACTCTCCCAGACCTTGCCTTCCTTCTTTGGGAAGGGTTAGGTTTATTGCAAATTGCTAGGAGCGCTTCTATCGGCGAATGCCGCCGGGGCTGCCCAGGCTATTTTTAGAGCCCAGCCTGGTTTTTCCGATGAGGCGCTGGCTATTTCTGCTCCCATATTCTGGCCTTGTGCCATATCATACTTACGTAGTAAGTAGGTAAATACTTATTGATCGTATTTCGATCTCTGTTTTCAAGTGTAATTTTAACAAGATCTTTTTAAGATCCTCGTGCTTGTTAGAAAGGATGTTTTCATCCAGACCAATTGTTTTGGAATTCAAGTGAATTGTTGTCTTGCCTCAAACTGTTTGAGTATGTTACTCGTATTTTTAAAAGGTGAAAATATGTTTATACCTAAAAGGAACATGGTCCTATATTGACTAATTTTATAAAACTACAAACGAGGGATTTTAATATTCAGTTTAAAACAGGGGATTTTTGACAGGAATGTTATGTACGTGTCAACGTCTAAACTGCAATCTATAGTTCTGTCTGTTAATCAAAACCTTTGCTGAATGGGAAATTAGAAAAAATATTTCAACTTACCTCTTTTCTACCATTGAAATTCACATAAAGATTTCTTTATTCTATTTTTTATCTTTTATTGATAATTTTTGAAACTTTGAGTCGAATTTTGTCAGACGTTACAAAATTCCGACATTCTGAAAAAGTTTGAAACATGCAATCCGATATTCTGTAAAAATTGTATTTTCTTTACGTGAGACACTGTTTTTGGTTTCTTGACTTTCTTAGACTCCCTGTTCTTTTTTTTTTTTCGACTATAGCATTTCTTTGTGTTACTGTTCTAATTTAAAGATGCCATCCACTCCTATTAATGAAGAGTGATATGTTCAAAAAGGTATCATTCTTCGGTCTCTTAAATCTTTGACGAGCATAAATTTAAAGTGAATCAAATATTCTCCTAAATGAGAATAATTAAACCACAAAGCATGTCGGGTATTATTGAGGCTTTAAACGATTAGAATTGTATGACTAGCACAGATAAGGCTCGGTATCGAACCTACAATTAACATGCAAAATTTAACAGAACTTATAGGAGTTTGATTTTGGAGTTTTAGGGCGAGGT
>OY744530.1:25461419-25481419 GCA_963556195.1 Sepiola atlantica
TTATGTCATTTATAACTCTAAGACTGTTACATAACGAGGACCGTTTTTGAAACTATCCGTCTATCTATCTGTCTGTCTCTCACTCACACAAGCGCACACACATATAAGTAACCTGTCGCTCTTATGTTTTCTCTGAATGGCTCTCTTTTTAAATTTATTTTTTTATAAATCAACATTGGCGTCCGAGTGATTTTGTATTCGCTGACAAGCAAGAACTTGGGTTTACGACGACGACAACACGTAAGTGAAAATATAAGAAACCAATGCGATATTCTGGTTTCGATTCAGTTATAATGTGTTTTAGTGGGCTGAAAACCCAGTTGAACAACCTTACAATCGTGTTTGGCTCAAGACATGCTAAAGCTTTATACCCCGGGCAATGGCGGCAATGGGTCATTGTGGTTAAAGAATGGCGTCGAAGTGTCGAAAATGGCATTAGTATGAATATAAAAGAATAAAATAAAAGATCGAAGAAATAAATCGAATCGAAACGTTTCTTTTTGAAATGTGGGAGAGAACTTTCTGTTTTGGGAATTGATAGATAGACAGCTACTGGTTTTAACTCTAAGGCGATTCGACCGAGTAATTATTTAAACTCTCAAATGCACAATATATATATATATATATATAGCAATAGGTTGGTACAAACTTCATTTAGTAAAGTAATCTTTCCTCGTGAGATCGCTTTTGCGCTTGTAACTAAAATATGTTAATATATGTTTATATCTCTTCTTATTTATTTAGTTTTTTTCTTGTATATAGCAATATACGTTTGTTTCATTATACTTCAGTCGAAGTTCTCAGAAACCAAGGGGCCCCTATCTGGGGCTAACACTTGATCGCTACATGAGATACCTAGATATTCGAATATTCTACTAAAGTTCTCTTTTAGTTCCTAAACGTGTAGTTAGTAAAGAAGTTAAGAAAATTATTTTTCTTCTACCCAATTGACCAATTCAGTATGTTATAGTATATCGTCTGTGGTGTTTTGCTCCTACTGGATTCTAGGACGAGAATTCATCTGGTCTGCTGGAGTATCCAGCTAAGTGTTGTTACTGGAGGTAACATTACTTGTAGAAGGTGCACCATTCCTCGTATGAGCCAATGTATAGCCGTGTCCAGGGGATCTTATTTGGACTTCGAATACTATCTTATTTTGTAATATTTGGTCAGGGTTAACTTGTAGGGTGAAGTATCCTCATGTCAGGTTGTCCTGACAAACGCTTGTACAGTGAGATCTAAGGCACTCGAGGAAATTGTCTAGTCGGTAATTCAAACTCTCGTTGTGTATATGTGTTTATATGTGTTTAAGTAATGGGTGGGTGTATTAATAATAAACTCAACCACCTTTTTTACCAGCGGATTTTTTTTAAAATTTTACGTTGAACGTATCTCATTGGTTGCTGAAGATATGTTGTTTTGGGCGGTCTGTAGGGCATCTCCGTTTCGGACCTTTTAGATTGTATGTGTTATATATTTTTCTGGATTGATTATTATTTTTTTCCTTCTCTTATTATTTATTTGACTATTTGTTTAATTTATTTTATTTTATTTTATCTGTATTTTCTTTATATCTTTATTCATTAATTTATTTAAAGGGTACGTTTTGTTTAGTATTTGCTTCTGTTCGGAGATGGGGGGTCAAATGTTACGTTCACTCTGATAATAAGTACCGGTAAATGTGAATAAAAAGAAAAAAATATTGTTTAATATATATATATATTTCAACATTATTTCATGTTGAACAATAGTTTCTATTAGAATTGAACCTGGAATTAAACTTCAACATTGCCATCGCTTGAATATTTGTCACTGTCTCATGAATACACAGTAAGATCATGCCTGTACGTGAAGCTTTTTTAAGTGAGTAAACCTCTTGCACAGAACAAATCTTACACTCTAAGCGATTACCATCCTGTGCCAAAAAGAAGAACAAGTCTACATAATCGGATACAACAGTCACCACATGTTTTATATCCGAGTTGTCTTTCTCCTAGGTGTCTGCCTAAACGAAAACTGAAGAGGATATACCTCCCGATATTTTTTTCAGTATTATACAAATTTCAGTCATTAGATATTCAGACTTCGGGGTTTCTTAGACGATAGCACTTGAAAGGCAACGAGACATTTTCAAAAAGCATCCGACCCATTCATCAAGTGAAATGAGATTGTCAGTTGAATGGTGAACAATACTATAAGGTGATTCAATAGAATCGAGAAATATTATTAGAAAGACGGCTCGAGAAGTATGCGTTTCCAGTAAACTTGCTGTAGTCTGCGAAAAGCAGTTCCATGGTAATGTGTTCCAAATATTGGAAATTTCTTGAAAAAGAACTCTGTTTAGTTTTAAATACAAAAAGGAAAGTTATTTGCGTCCGTTGTTGCGAGACGAGTATTTTTGCTATGAATGTTTTACAGGGCGGGACCAGGGATTAAAGATTAAGTAACTACAAGTCTTTCCAGATTTCCAGTACTTTCCACCTCTTTCGATAACAACTGCAAATGACTTTGCGATATCGCAACAGTCTCTTACCATTGATTTCCCGCTGGTGACGACCATTGGGCTTCTCTGGGATTTCAGTGGAAATTACATCAGAGTAGAAAAATACTAGCAGTCTCTTCTGTGATAAATGGGGTGTAGAGAATAAAATAAATTATCCTCCGCTAGATTTCGAATTTGTGATAAATGTACATTTTGTAGATAAATGTATCATTTCATCGCGTTATGTTGTTGTCAGTACATTTTCTCTCATCTTGTAATTTTTTTCATGAATTTGAATGGAGGTGCAACTATGGCGTTTACCTGTTGTGCAAATAAACCGAGCGGTAACATTGAGAGATGGCGTTCCTCGCGGTCAGCCTGCAGGGGAATCAAAGGCATTTGTTCTGTTTCGCTCATGTCAAAACGAAGATGCCTCGAATCGAACCAATATGAGACTTGTGAAAGGACCCACGGGTTACGGACAAGGTCTTGGCCTTAATATGCAATATGAAGTGAAAGTGACATCGCTTCTCCCAGGCAAGATATATGTCGTACGTGAGCAGTTCGACCCCGGCGCAAATAGAGATACCGGTCTAATAGCCCTTGCGAGATGAGTTCAGAGGTGACTAAGTAGCCGGCAGCTAATCGAAAGGTTATTAAAGAACTCATAATTGTTATATTCTTGTTTCAGAAAAACTTTCTTTCAATATATCTATGCTAGTTAACCAGAATTAAAATTGAATGATATACTTCATACACAACTAGTGTACACAACCCGTCCAAAATGACGGCAAAAAAGTATGCTTCGCCAACGTTCGCACTAATCTGTATTGCAGATGCAGAGTAAGGTGTATGTAAGCCCCCCTTTTCGGGTTTAGTACTGTCGTTGGGTGATGTTTCCTGCTGTTTCTTAGCGAAATGCTAAGCTCTTTTTGAATAAACAAATTAATCACTGTGAAGCGTCGGTTAATGTTTATATGAATAGACATTGTAGATTTCAGTTATGAGCGCTTTTCCCGTGTGCCTAATGGATAGAGCTGACGACTAGCAACTCGGTGGTGGAAGGTTCGATCATTGTCTTACCGCACTGAAAAGCTGAATGTGTAAACAGTTTGTCTGTAGATGATATATAGATATATATATAGGACAACAAAGCTGAAGATAGCCGGGAGGTTAACACCTTCTTAGCTTGAAACTAATAGTACTGATGTAATACTGATTTTCTGCACCGAATAGTATATATATATATATATATATATATATATATATATATAGTAAGCAATGAAAATATATATGGCAATCAAGCTACACAGAGGGTCCCGTGTTTCATCCCCGGGGGGAATATTCAGGCTAAATGCCATTTAGCCTGAAGATTCCCCTCGGGGATGAAACACGGGACCCTCTGTGTAGCTTGATTGCCATATATATTTTCATTGCTTACTACCTAGCTCTACTTACATATCGAGCACTGTTGAAGTAAATACTGAAAACTGACACATAAAAAATTATATCTCCTTATAATATTTTATGTGGATACATGAAGTACTAATATATATATATATATATATATATATGTGTGTGTGTGTACGGCGTATTCTTAAACTAATAGACTGATCATTATGAATTTCGAAATTTATATTCTAGGCAATACGATGAGTAATATGAGCATTGTTTGTGTAAATATTTATATTTAGAAGGTGCATATATATAAAGATTATTTTTTATAAATTTATTTTATGAACTGATCATTATGAATTTTGGAATATATATTCCCGGAAACCCGGTAAGTAACGTTTATTACTATTTTTTTTTCGGGAGGATGGGATTTACCATTTAGTGGGTGTGTTTAACCAAACTCGCACCCGCCTCCAAGACATGTTTAAAATAAATTTTATACAAAAAGATTAACACAGAAAAGAATAGTTCTACATAAAATGTTGCTTTGAATTAAATAATAAATTCGCGTTTGGGTGTTAATACTATGTATGTGCTTGTTTAAATGCTCAACTATTGACCTTATGAATTATGAAATATGTATTTTAGGCAACAGTAACGTAGGCACGGAATGTATTATTTGTTGTAAACTTAACCATTTAGGAGAGTACCATCGGTACCGTACGAAAAAGAAAGAAAAAACATTTTAATTAAAATCTAATGCTATATTTCTCACACCCGTATTGGAACGAGTGTTCCATTGGTATTTTTATCAAAGAAATCAATAATGCTCCGAATAATTCTAACCAGATGGTGAGTTTAGACGTAATAAGTCTGTTCACTTCTTTATTAATTTATAACATAAAATTAGAATAAAATTACAATTGTATTTTTTTAACATGTTTAACCCCAAACAAGTCAGGCCGCCACTGTAGACGTAAAGGGTTACTGAGAATTTGGGTGTGGGTTTTGGGTGTCACCCCAACTTGGGAGCAGTGTAGCGAGGTGTCTGTTTACATTAATTTTAAACCTCTGCATGTCGGTACTGTCGGGGAAACAGGGAGTAGGGAGGGAGTTCCAGAGGCAAGCAGCACGAGGAAAGAAGCTATTAGTAGAAGGCTCTCCGGCATCTGGGGACCTCCACATTGAATGAATCAGATTTAGCTGATTGTTGAGTTGGTCTAGTGAATTTAAGTCGAGGGGGCACCAGAGTAGCCAGTTCATCGGAGCACAACCAATTGAAGTATATGTAAAACAAGCACAAGGATGAAAAATTGCGGCGATGGGACAGGAGCTGCAGCTTGGTCGACAGTGAGGGACCTATTTACAGTTTCACTTACAGTTCCATTTGCATGATTCAATTGCAATCATAAAATTCATAGATACTGAATTCGGAATTATCCTTTCTTATCAAAATTACCATTTTTTCTGGACACCACAAATGTCTAGATTATAAAACTTTTTTTTAAACTTACCTATTTAATATTTAGAGAGATAAAGAGTTTAGTTCGCTATGTGAGTTTGATGTAACTTGACTCCAGGAAGTCTCAGGGATCATTCTCTCGTGTAAGTGCTGAATTTACGCTTAACTAACAGAGAACTGGACACACCTTAAAATTCAAACAGGTAATATTTTCAAAAAAAATTTCTAAATCGAGTGTACAGTAAAGAAACATGCAATATTCGCACCTGTGTAATGTGCGTTGGTAATTTTCAGCACAAAATTTGTTTTTAAAAAAGCGTGTAACCGTGTAAAATTCATACCCTAAACATTTGAAAATTGCGAATCGGAAGTCGTTGTCATTTTAGTTGTATTTAACAGAATTTCACTTACGAACGAGTACATGTTCATTAACCCAGTAGATATAACAGTTCAACTTTTTTGACACATACATTTCAATATTTTCTTTGACGGTCTGGTACCGAATGAAGGGTTGAGATGTGTCCTGAATGTGCACACCACATCATCTCCGCAAGTTGTTTGGTAAAAATGAACACCAACTCGCTATTCGTTGTGATCTTCAAAGAGAAATAAAAAAATAAAAAAAGAAACAGTTTGCTGCTCTTTTTTTCTTCCTCTTTTTTTGCCATATTTTCAATTTTAAAATAATTTTTTTTTTCTAACAAATGTCTTGGCCGACTATGTTAAATTGTTCATGAAAACATTAAATAACGTTTTGTTAACTTACGACAAATTACGACAAATCGACTTTGTTTCAAAAGAAAAATAAATCTTTAGTTGTATAACTATTTTCAATCAATTGCGGCGACACATTTTAAAAATAAATAGTTAGAAAGATCTACTTGTGTAATGTCGTGAACTTCGTAAAGAAGGCCTATGCACTGCGTATTGCTTATATACTGACGTCAAGTCGATTAGTATGCTACGCAGATAAACAAGACGATTCGAAGAGAAAGGTTATTACACGCCAACACATCGACATTTGACTGTGGTAATTTCTCTCTGAAATTATTTGATCTTTGATCGAGTCATTGTTTGGTATTTAAAAAAGAATTCCTATGATTTTGTTCATGTCGTTTTCATGGTTTGAAATATAATAGTGACTATCCAAAATACTTGATAGACTAAAATTCAAGATGGTTAGTGTTGTGAAGTTGTTCCACAGTAAATAATAAATAAAGGAAGTCAAGTCGAGGGTTGGTTTAACAAGTGTATTAACAAAGTAAGAAAGTGACTAGCTCTTGGCTAGACAGTTACAAGGTGGTGCTTTGTCTTCTGTGTGTCTCTGGTGACTCGCACTATTTATAGTGACAACCGGTGTAGTTTCTCCTGTGCAAGAACGGCCGGTGTAACAGTTAGCAAACCTGCCTTGATAGATAAAGCTTAAATAAAAAAAACACTTGCTTTTCTCTGAAATCTTAAATATTTTTTACACAATAACAAGTTGTATTTATCCTGATAGAAGATTAACTTACCCTTCAAGTGTTATAAAATAATATCAACTAGAAATTAGAATCAAACTTGTTTCTGTTTCGGGTCAAACTTTTCAAACTTGTTTATATTTTGTGTCAAAATATTCTTTATGTGTGTAATAAAATTTTAAAACAGATCAAATATCTTTTGTGCTAGAAAAAACAATGATTAAAACATTGAATTAAAGATCTACACACTTTAAAAATAATTGTATTTCATGACAAGAAATACAATTTAAAACAAGTAAAATTTACAATAACATAATTTTGTTTATATATTTATTGGTCCCCCGATTTATAAAATCGGGGGACTTATGTTTAGAGGCATGTCCGTCCGGATTTTTCTCTGCAACCATCCATTGAATTTCTCTGAAATTTTGCAGGAAGTTGTAACTTTGGGCAGGTTAGAAAGTGACATTCTCTTTAAAAACAATCTGGTTAGTCCCCAGGGATTCAAAAGGCCCCGAAATGGCAAAAAATGACATTTTTTGCCCCATAACTTTTCATCCATCTATTCAATTTCTCTGAAACTTGGCCAAAATGTGGAGGCAATTGTACCTAATAGGAAATAAGTATTGCTGACCTTGGAAAAAATCTGGTTCGCGCCCCGAGGGGGTCAAAAGCACCCAAAATGACCAAAAATGAGCTTTTCTTCCATAACGTTTTATCCATCCATTTCATTTTTCTGAAACTTGGACAAAATGTAGAAGCAATTGTTCCGGATATAAAATGAGCATCCTAGACCTCAGAAAAATTCTGGTTCGCGTTCCAGGGGGTCAAAAATGCCCCAAATTGCCCAAATTTATTGCATTTTACACTCGTCACATCGATTCACATACAGAGGGGGACCACGCACGCGTGGCTTGTTTCAAAATAGTTTTGAATTTTTATAACACTTACAAAATAAATTATTTTATAAATTTTGTTATTATGCGTCGTTTTCATTTTTTATATTATTTATAGTTTGTTATTTTGTTTGTTTATTTAATTACTGTAGGCTGCCTATTCTTTATGAAAGTGTTGGGAGGCTCTTAATAACCATTTTGTTTTGTTTTCAATAAATTAGTACAGAAACTTCTATTGTAATGTAGTAGGATAAATCCCAGTAGAGTGTTCGATTAATTGAGAATCAAAATTAAGAGCGTAATATTTTTTAGTATAAAAAAATTAGTACAACATTAGTATCGTGGGTTTTAAGCTCAGAATAACTTAACCGACTTTCTCAAGCTTATGTTGTCAACATAAGCTAAAGAGAGCCCGATGGTAAAGTCCTTCTGAGCTTGAAACCGATGGTACTAATATTGTACTATTGTTTATGTACCAATATATATATATATATATATATATATATATATATATATATATATATTTATAAATAAAATTTAAATTTTCAACACATTGGGAATTTTGACCCCTGGAGTAAATGTAAATTCTAGAAAAAAGTAGGATAGACAGAGGATGGCCAACGATATTCCGCTTCCCAGAATTGTGATGGCCTTGTGCCTAATTTGCTTAAAATTTAAATTGCATTTCCATATTATTTGCAATAAAATAATTAAAAGTAATATCTGTTCTGATACGACACTTCGTCTTTTCTGTCCTCGGTCATGAAATTATTCTAGACTGAAGCAATTTTAATTATTGTCCCAATTCATAGTATCCCTCTTTAGGGAGCTTGATTTCCTCACATCAAACACCGAAATTCTGTCGAACTCTGTCCTGTCCTCGTAGGGAGATAAGTAAATAGAAATTGTAAATAAAAGTCCATGAAACAACAGCAATAACACAACTTAACTATTCATTTTGTATTTCTTATTTTTAATTTATATGTAATAAAGTGCAGTTTCAGTATAACTCATATCGTGTTACTTTCGTTTCTTTTTTAAATTCATTTTTTTAGCTTTCTAATGCTTATTTTTTAAGCTGTAATTCATTTTCGACAGCCTAACTGTTCGAAGGATCTCGCTGACTACATACTAGCATGATGTATCTTTTCAGTGACCAGGCCTTATTTAGGAAGGCCACAGTAATATATGCACACGTCATATGGGTGTTTACGCTAATCCAGAAATAAAAACCTCTAAAAGTCAATATTTAGAAATGTATGAAAATAAAAGAAATGAAAAAATGAACGAAAAAATAAATGAAAAGTGAATGAAAAACGTATGAAAAAAATTATTAAAAAATGAATGAAAAAATGAAAAATTTTATTGAAAACAATGAATGAAAAATGAATGAAAAATGAAAGAAACAAATGAAAAAAGATCAGAAACAATGAATGAAAACATGAATGAAACAGTGATTTAAAATAGATTTTTAATGAATGAAACAATGAATTAGAACCGTATAGAAGGCGGGATGAATAGAAAATGAACGAAAAATAAACTAAAAAATTGAAGTAAAATACGAACAAAAATTTGATTGAGAAACAACATTAAGAAAAAATAAATAAATAAAAACATATAAAAATTAATAATCAAAAATAAAAGAAAATGAATAAAAACACATTAATGCACAATTAATGAAAAAATGAATAAAAAGAAATTAAATAAAAAAATGAACGAAAAAATAAAGTATGAAAAAATGAATGGAATTATTTAAGAAAAATATTGAAAAAATGTAAATAAAAAATATAAAAAAATAAAGAAGAGAAAAATCAATAACAAAAATTAATGAAAGATAAGGAGTGAAAAATATGAGATGTAAACTTTATTAGCAAAAAAATGAATGAAAAATGAATGATAAAATGAATAAAAAATAAATGAATAACGTATGAAAAACTGAAAAAGGAAATGAAAAATGAAAATGAATTTTATTAAAAAATGAATTAAAAAATGAATTAAAAAGCGAATAAAGAAAAAATGAATAAAATGAATGAAAAACATGATGAAAAAACGAATTAAAATAAATCACTGAAAAAAAATAAATGAAAATCATGGAATGAAAAAATGAATTAAAAAAGATTTAAAATAAGGCAATAGAGAAAATGAATGAAAAAATAAATGAAAAACGTATGGAAAACTGAATTAATAAAATGAAAGAAAAGTATATGAAAAAAATTTATGAAAAAGAACGAATGAAAAATTAATGAAAAATAAATCGAAAAAACTATAAGCACGAAACTACATAAGATACGTGCTTATGATTTCTGACTTTTAGACGGAAACACATACACGAACAGATTTACACTTACCAGGTGTAATACTGCATAATTATTATCATGTCTCTTCAACGACGCAAAGTAGCTTTTCTTGTATGACATAACATAACAAAACACACTGACGTTGTATTTCCCGGGCAAGGCGACGTTTAATAATCTGCTCTATTTAGACTAACTGATACCACTTACCAGATATAAAACTATATTATAACTATTATGTCGCCCGAATAATACCATGTATTTTATCTAGTATGCAACACCATAACAAAAGACAGATAGGTTCTTTCTCCCAGGCAATACTGCATTTAACACATCTGATCCATCAAAGGTATTAGGCACTTTTCGATTACTGCATATCACTTCCCAAATGTAATATTTTAATATTATTATTATGACACCAGGGCAACGCTGAGTAGTTTTTCTTGTGTAAAATAGTATAACAAAACACAGTGGTGTTGTTTTACCGGGCAACGTGGCTTTTAAACACACCTGCTATATATATTGTATGCAGCAGATTTGCCATAAGATATACGACTTATCAAGAGTAATAGTTTTTAGTTAGTAGTATGGTTCCCGGACAAGTTACTTTTCTTGTATAAAATATTACAAAGAAAGACTGTAACGTTCATTATCCCTGGAAACGATGTGTTAAAACACACCTGATCTATCAATTGTATTGAGCACTTTTGCCATAAGATACACGACTTATCGAGAGAAATAGGGTATTATTATTATTAGTAGCAGTAGTAGTAGTAGTAGTAGTAGTAGTAGTAGTAGTAGTAGTAGTAGTAGTAGTAGTAGCAGTAGTAGTAGTATGGTTCCCAGACAACGCCAAGTAGCTTTTCTTGTATAAAATATTATAAAGTAAAGTTTTTTTATCCCGGGCAATTCTGTGTTTAAACACTCCTGCTCTATCTATTGCATTAAGCACTTTTGATACTGTATTATTACTATTATGACTCCCGGGCAACACCATGTACTTTTTCTAGTACACAGCATAACAACAAGAGAAAGAAGTTCTTTCTTACGGGTAACGCTGGGTGTAAACACACCTGCTTTATCTTGGATATTTAGAACTTTGGTGTTACAACCTACTCTATTCAAAATAATGAACACTTTGGCTTATGACTTCCGTGTAACAACATTATAAAAAGACAGAGAAGTTATTTATCCTTGGCAACACTGTGTTTAAACACACCTGCTCTATCTAAAATATTGAGCACTGTTATGAGCAGTTTGGGGGTTAATACGTTCTCAATGCATGATATTGAGAACTTAGGATTATGGCGTCCGGGGTAAGCAACATTATAAAGACAGAAAAGGTATTTATCACGAGCAACACTGTGTTTAAACACACTTGCGCTGTCTAGGATATTGAGCACTTTTAGAATTAAGGAGGCCCCCAGAAAACTATTAAAATAAAGTTTTTTCCCCTAATCTCTATCTTTAAATAAAAATTTATTTTTTAAGTTAAAAAAGAAAACTTAGGTATCCTGCTAAGCGGTACTGAATCTACCCAAATAAAATCAAGAGAGCGCTCCATAGTGCTACTGAAATAACCCTTTCCGAGTTTCTTGCCCCCCCCCCCTCTGCATGCAGAAACCCAAATAATATCAAGGTGGCCTCCAGAGCACTTCGAAAATAACCTTTTCCGCGTTTCTGCTCCCCTCGCAACTGAAGAGATACGTGAGAAACGATAAACATAATCCGGTGTTAGCGTCTAATAAAATTTCAATTTTGAGAAATGTTGATTCATGTCCGGTTTAGAAGAACGAATCGGCAATTTCTTTTCAAATTAGTAGATAATAATATAAGGAAATATCCAAATTAGTAGCTAAAAACATTAGGTAACGGATGGAAAACCTACCCCGTCCCTAACAAAACCGCGATCAGTTTCCATTGATAGAATAAATATTTTATCTAGATTTCAGATATTATTCATTCCGGGCAACACTGAGCAAGAATATACTAACTTTGTTAGGGTTTGTTCTAGAGCTCTGGAGTTTTAGTTGGGCATGCGCGCACGCATACAACACACACACAACCAACTTCCCTTTATATAATAGACTAGCAGGGTAACCCGGCGTTGTCCAGGGCCATACAAAGACAAAATAGAAGAAATTCAATAGTGTGTGTTACATCTTAATATTAAGACTTCTATTTCTCTCCCTCCCTCTCTCTAGCCGCCTTTCTATCTTTCTCTCTTTCGCCTTTCCCATTATTTTTCTCCCTTTCTCCAAGCCTCTTTTTCTCCTCCACCCAGTTTATCTATCTCCTTTGTTTTAATATGTTGAAAAAATAATAATGTAATTTATTTACCGGAGCTATTTGTTTTAAATGTAATACTGTAATCTTACATTTATTGCTCCGATTCAGACTCCTTCCCAACCCTCAGACTCTGACTCCTTCTTAAATATTCTGACTCTATTCCCAAACCTCTGAGCACTTTTCGCTTACTACCTGCTCTATCCAGGATATTTAGTACTTTTGATTCTTGCGCCTAGACAACCTCAACAAAAGGACAAAGAAGTTCTTTATCCCGGGCAACACTGCGTTTAAACACGACAGTTTTTCGTTCACAAATCGATATTCCAATTAAACCGAAGAGGCCCCACCCACTTGACCAGGTACAGTTGTTACGAGAGTCCGTCTGGGCTCTGCAATAACGAATGACACGCTGTCACGTGCGCGTTTGAATACCGAGAGTCGCTGGGCAGTTGGCAGGGGTAACAATTGAATGAACACATTGTTTCATTAATTGCCAAGGGAGACAATGGTTACTCGTCGGATGGAATCAATGATCAGTTTTCGCATCAATCAAAATCGAAGAGGAAAAGACTTGCATTTCATGAGAACGATGGGCCGAGAAGAAAATCAACTATTTTCTCCAGGAACGTCGGCCGTGATTAAATCTTTTATTGTATACCGAAGGTTTTGAAAATTGAAACAAAATACTTAGATCGCCAATAAATCAACGGGGAGATTATTTGTATTATTCGACTACTGCTCTCATCTTGAGTGTTATTCTCACAACGTTTCGGTCGATGTAACCTCCTACCTTCTTCAGGTTACGCCACGGTTCCTTGGGTAGATAGGTATTCTTTGTAATCCGGAAACAAACTATATTTGTAAAGAACTGGAGACATGGAAAAATATTATTGCTTTAGTCTTCTTCTTCTTCGTCTTCTTTTTCTTTTTCTTCTTCTTCTTTTTCTTCTTCTACTATTAATTACTATTATTATTAGCATTATTATTATTATTATTATTATTATTACTATTATTATTATTAATTAATTAATTAATTACTCAATAAAAGTTTTCACACAATACATTATCAGCGATTTCTCATTGACAATAACCAATGTTGCTTGACAACAAGTCTCTTCAGATTTTCAGCAATCTCCGCCTCTTTCGATAACCATTGCAAATCATTTTGTGGTATTGTAACAGTTGTTTACCATTGATTTATCACTAGCAACGGCCATCGGTCTTCTCTGGAATTTGAGTGACAATAAGCTTTCCCAAGTTGCAATACACACCGCACCCTTCCAGTAGAGGTCTGGTTGGTGTTCTACATCGTCTTTCCGTCTTTGAATTTGACGACCATTTTACACCTTAACGAGCATGTATTATTATTATTATTATTATTATTTTTACTCACTAGGAGTTCTCACACACATCACCGTTAGTGATTGCTGACCGACAATAACCAGTGGTATTTCCTAGAGTCTGAGTGACAACAAGCCTCCCCAGATTTCCAGTATTCTTCACTTTTTTTTTGATAACCACCGCAAATAACCTTGCGGTATCGCAACAGCCTCTTACCATTCATTTCTCGCTGGTAATGACCATTGGTTTTCTCTGGGATTTGGGTGGCAATAAGTCTCCCCAAAGTCCCAGCATTCTCCGCACTTTTCAAGTGAAGGTCTGGTTTGTGCTGTCCCTCCTCGGTCATCTCATCCACCTCGACCCTCTACAAATATTGTGTCTGGTGTCAGCCTAGTCCGGCACCATTTACTATTATTATTATTATTATTATTATTATTATTATTATTATTATTATTATTATTATTATTATTATTTGTACTCACTAGGAGTCATCAGTGATTACTCACTGATAATAACCGGTGTTGTTCCCTGGAGTCTAAGTTACAACAGGCCTTTTCAGATTTATAGTACTCCCAACATCTTTTGGATAACCATTGCAAATGACTTTGCGGTATCGCAACAGCCGCTAACCATTGACTTCTTGCTGGTAACGACTATTGGTCTCCTCTAGGATTTGGGTGGGAATAGGCCTCCCCAAGGTCTCAGTACTCTTCCAGTGGAGATATTGTTATTGCTCTCCCTCATCGATCTTCCCATACTCTTTGACCCTTCACGACTATTTTGTGTGGTATCAGCCGTGGCTGGTGCTATCACTTTTTTTGTAAGGAGGGGGGCAGTTTATGAAATTTCTTGCATTTTCTGTTCATTGGGGTCTTCTTGTGGTTTTGTTTTCTTCTTACTGTAACTTCGATGTTACTGGTTACCGTTCGTAGCTTATACGGGTTGGTTTCCGCATTCAAGGATTTTCCTTAAGATTACATAAGCTGTTTTCATCATTGCCGTCTATTGTATGATTTCAGTGATGCCTTTGATTCCAATTTTTCAAGTATTATTATTATTATTATTATTATTATTATTATTATTATTATTATTATTATTATTATTATTATATAAACTTGATTTGAGTAAAAGGGGAATAGGTGGATATAGCTTTATTTATTAGAGATAGTACCTTTATTGTCGTCTTTCACGTTCTAAGTTACGGCACCTGGTATTGCCAAATCGTCACCTATCTAAGGATTGAAAAAGCTAAACGTTTTTTGAAGCTTCAGTGAATTGTCCACAAGTGATGTTTTGACATGATTGAGCCGTAAATATGTCGCTAGAAAGAGCATTTCTTCTCCTGTGCAACTAGTGAGATAATCAAGAGGCCAGAATACTTCGTCACTTTTAGAAGTCGGTTCAATCAGAACGAAATGAGATTGATTTTCCTGTTATAGAACGACTGGATCACCTCCTCTAAGCACTGGTGAAGTGTGCCTGTTTAGATTCATGCAGAATAAAAAGCCAGATGTGAAGCTAGACTAATCTGTTAACAACCTGCTCTTATATCTGTCTCAGATTTATAATACCGAACACACACGTAGACTCTTTAATAAATACAAGAGGTCAGCTGTAAAATTTAAAAATAATGATGATATTGACGAACGATGTAATGACCGGTCCGGCTTCACGTTTTTTTGATTATCTTAAGTCATCCAACAAAACCCTGTTTTTAAAACAGATTTATCCGTAATTATATAACATATAATTAGACCTTTTTTCAGATTCGGAAGACAAAGGATGGACCTTGTGGTGGTACCTGCGCGGTGAATCCTAGTGAAGCAAGGGTTGCGCAATCTTTAATAACATTTCTTCTGAACCGGCATTGAGTCTAGTGGCAAGAAGGACACGACCACTGGAAACAATATCTGGATAAACAGAGTTTTCAGAGTTTTCTTTCTCCTAGACTAGTTGCACCATCAAGATTTGAGTCTAATCTATCATTAATTGGACAAAGCGTATATAGGCTTATAGTTTTATTAGTATTATTTAATCTAATGAAGTATGTTCGACAAAAATCGAAAAATGACAACCGTAGTCATGCTGCTGTGGCTACTGTTGCTTGTGATAGCGTTTTATTAATAATAAAAAAAGATGACGTATCAGTCCGGCTTTCGGCTCAGCCCGCAGACAACTCTTATCTCGGGAAGATAACAACAATTACAATAATTAGCGTATCGCTCGGTCGTAATGAAGACAAATCGAAATCAAATCACCTTTCATCGATGCCGAACAAGTTAATCTTCAGGCATAAATGTTGATTCCGATGTCTATAGAAGACGGTAACAGACATAACTTAATAATTTCCCAATTAAAATTAAAGATATTATCTTCATCAAGTAAAATTAGAGACTGCAGAACGTATTTACATCCACATGTGCTTGAAAAGAAAATGGAATTTTTAAAAGAATCATTAAACTAACGCCATCCGTAGAATTTTTTGACGAATGATAGGGAGAGAATTATAATCTACGAGATCATTGAGCTCAGATTAGATTGTTTGGAAAAAAGTGAGTTTGCAAAACCAGTTAAATATAAAATTTAAAATAAAAATCATAAATTATTCGCTCACTGCTCGCCATGTGCCCCTCTCTCTTTCTTTTCTTGTGCTTTTTTTCTCTCTTTCCCTATCGGCTTTAGGTTAAACTCTTTTAATTGTGGTAATATTCCCTTTTGTTTAAAATGAACAATTTAAATATTTTTATGCTTTCATTTTTTATTAGCTTCTAATGGTAATAAATACAGAGAATGCGTTAAGAGAGCGAGAGTTATAGACGGTGTATATAATTAGAGCGGGAGTCACACAACATACAATTTGAGAATGCATCGTCGATTCCCAAAATATGTTTTTTCTTCATCTTATTATTATTATGGCCGTTTCGATTCTAGTATTGGTGATTGCCGATCGCGCAAAGACATACTTTACAATTTGCATTCAAAGCAGGTGATAACTCAGATACAGATATATACATTATGTAAGCTTTCCAACCCGTCAAACTCGGCTGCTGTCGACAGCTAATGCCCTCCAAATATATCTACTTTCAACCGGAAACCCCATACGTCTGTTTCCCCAGTTATTTTCAGCTTACCTTAATTAGAAATAAATATTTCCTCCCGAATTCACTATCCCGATCATACCCCGGCTAATCTTTAATGGTATCACTTCATATTTAAAACACAATGGATCTGTCGCTCCCATATTGTCATCTAATTCCGCATTGGCATTTACGCCGTATTACTGTCGTACTGTCATTTACTTTCGTAGTGTTATTCACTTTTGCACCACTTTCGTATGGTCATTTATTTTTTAGGTATTGCCATTTACTTTCGCATTACATTTCGGTCGTGTTAGCTATGTGTGGGGGCAGTCCATAGGATCACACACCTCTCATGCCAAACTTTGTCGTTTATTACATAAATTACAAAACAAATTATATTCATATTACATAATTGATCAAACAGCAGTAACGTGACACGCAAACAAAACCTACAAATATCAAACAAAACCATGGATGGCCACGAGGTAGTTCAGCACCTCTAAATAATTAATATATACATCAAAGTATTTCCTTTTCAACAGACTTCTGCCCACTGGTTTGTGCGTCACATATCAGAGAAGGGAAATGAACACCGCCCCTCTATCGAGGTAGGAAAAAAAACAAGACGAATCTTAAATCACTTCCAACATAAAGATTTTAAAATATCTTCTAACACTTCTACGAAGAGGACTTTTTAATAAGCTTTCATATTTGCAGGCGTTCAGCCATTTTGTGTATGCCTCTCTCTCATGAAAAAGTTTGTATGACATTTAAACCACCTCCCTATTTTCGACGCACTGTAATTCTTCAATTCGGAAGAACATGTTATACGTTTTGGCGGCATGCTTCTGTTTTAAATAACATTTTCGACGATCAGTCATTCTATAGTTCGAAATAGCATTTTCGACGCTCAGTCATTCTATAGTTCGAAATAGCATTTTCGACGATCAGTCATTCTATAGTTCGAAATAACATTTTCGACGATCTGTCATTCTATAGTTCGAAATAACATTTTCGACGCTCAGTCATTCTATAGTTCGAAATAGCATTTTCGACGATCAGTCATTCTATATTTCGAAATAGCATTTTTGACGATCAGTCATTCTATAGTTCGAAATAGCATTTTCGACGATCAGTCATTCTATAGTTTGAAATAGCAATTTCGACGCTCAGTCATTCTATAGTTCGAAATAGCATTTTCGACGATCAGTCATTCTATAGTTCGAAATAGCATTTTCGACGCTCAGTCATTCTATAGTTCGAAATAGCATTTTCGACGATCAGTCATTCTATAGTTCGAAATAGCATTTTCGACGATCAGTCATTCTATAGTTCGAAATAAAATTTTCGACGCTCATTCCTTCTATAGTTCGAAATAGCATTATCGACGATCAGTCATTCTATAGTTCGAAATAGCATTTTCGACGCTCAGTCATTCTGTTGTTTGAAATAGCATTTTCGACGCTCAGTCATTCTGTTGTTCGAAATGGCATTTTCGACGCTCAGTCATTCTATAGTTTAAAATAGCATTTTCGACGCTCAGTCATGCTGCAATTCGAAATAATATTCACTTCTTTTCCCCTGCTTTAATTCGAAATAACATTTTCGACGCTCTGCCATGTTTCAGTCTTTTAATAACTTATTCGACGCTCTGTTATGTTTTAGTTCGAACTTTCGACTTCTTATCATTCTTCGTATTTTCGATTCTCTGCCATGCTTCAACTTGAAATAATATTCTAGACACTTTCTGAAGCTTATATTTGAAATAGCATTTTCATCCCTAAACGCATTGATAGATTGAAGCATCTGACGAAGGGTGCGTGTCATGTGGCATGTGGCATGCGTAATTCCCTTGAAGACAATTCTGCTAGACATTTTGTTGGAAGGAAATTTTAAAAGCTAGACAATGGGTGATAATAAAAGCAGGCGTTAAGTCACTAAGTGGCGGCGATTACATTATCTCAGGGAGCAAGCAACAGTGTTGGACTGTAGCGAACACAATTAACGATAACGAGACACCGGTTGTCGCTTAAGTGGAGAAAGGATGATGAGAAGGCTCGTCAGAGACAGACGGAGGTCGGTGGATAGATGGGGACAGGGGTCACATGGTGATGACGTCGATTGAAAGAAACTGCGATTTGTATCGATCTCGAACTTCGTTTCGTCCAAAATTTGGATACATGATTAGCTTACGCTGCGCATTTAATTTACTTGGACAAATCATGCAATTCTACAAGCAATAACTTCGTTACCGAATCGAGTCTCCGAGGAGGAATACGGTCCTTAATGAAGCCGATTACACATTCTCGGCGCTTTTACTTACTAACACACACATATCTCTATGTATATAAACTAAGGCATGCGTATATGTTTATATGTTTGTATGTACATGAATCACTACAAAATTAATTAACCGATCATTATCAATTTTAGAAACCAAATGCGGTGCGTAGGATTTCATAGTGTGAGCTATATTTAGTTTAATTACGTTTTATGCAAAGGGGTAAAAGGGGGATGGAAGCTTTTAGTTAAAATTCAGATAACATCGAATTTTGTTAAATATGTTCAATAAGTATAGACATCAAGGAATAAATATTCTCCAAATTTCAGTTTCTGTGCAGTATTTTAAAGGTGGTATAGGGGCATAATATAGGCACAACCTCCCATTCTAAGTTTCAATTATAAAAGATGTGCATTAAATTTTACAGTGTTTTTAGACCTACAGACGATATCGTTTCCGGTTTTTATTTAACCTCATCAGTGCAGAAGTGGCGGTTGCAGGCGGTCGCATGGGAATGAACGCAGTTCGTAGATGCAGCCTAGAATCACGAGCCTAACGCCTATGCCCACACAGCCACGATATTTGAAATTATTTTTCTTTAAAAACTTACAACAAGTGAATACCACTAGTGTATATTTATATATATATATATATATATATATATATATATATATATAAATATGTACTATAAATATTTTTAAATATTAAAGTGTTTTTATACCTACAGACGATATCGTTTCGGGTTTTCTACTCTCATCAGTGCAGGAGTGGTGGTTGCAGGCGACCGAACGCAATTCGTAGAGTCAGCCTAGAATCACGAGCCTAACACCTATGCCCATGTTCCCGCGAGAAATCGTCACAGACAGTAATTGAAATTAATGTACACTTACCCGAGAAGCGGTGGCAAGCGTCTTGTCAAAAGTGTTCGACACTCTAGCGGAACTTTGCATAATCGCTAGTGACAACAATCTTGTAACTCCAAACTAGGCTCTACTATTAAGACTTTTAACTCTTAAAGGG
>OY744530.1:25486419-25546419 GCA_963556195.1 Sepiola atlantica
TTCAAATAGAACACGATTTATTATTCCTTCCTTAAGCCTTGGCTTTTCAAAGAATGGATTATATCTCTCTATTTCTCTCTCTCTATCTCTCATATATATATATATATATATATATATATATGTGTGTGTGTGTGCGTGTGTGCGTGTGTGTGTGTATATACAATTGTTTAGCCATATCCCGTATCTTTAGTGTTACACCGCCCGTTCTAACAGAAGAGAAACTACACCGGTTCTCACTATATATAGTGCGAGTTACCAGAGTCACGGGAGAGAGGAAAAGGACAGTCTTGTAACTGTCTAGCCAAGTGCCAGTCAGTTTCCTCAACTTGTACCTTTTATGTTAATACACTTGTTATCTTAACCCAACCTCGACTTGACTTCTTCTTTTTACTGTTGTACTACTTCACATCAGATTGGCGACCGGAAATCGAAACGATATCACTGCAGAAAATCACCCAAAGTGATTGATATACAAGGATCTGCAAGATCTTCACGGAAAAACATTTTCGTCTTTTCAAACAGATATTTGGATTCGCAAGGATTAACAGCAAATGAACCAATACAAGAGTAGTTAAGCGACGGAAAAAAAACACAAAATCAAAACTTGCTACCAAAAATCGAAAACTAGAAAACACGAAAGACATTTTCAATTATTAAAATAATTGAATACACTAACACTTTTATTTTTTTCTCTTCAAGTTTATTGACTTGTTAAGATAAATGTTATCCGCGTCAACTATTACAGATATTGTGTAAGTTTATCGTTATTATTAGGACAATATCTGATATTTGAGCAAGATCCGGATTGACTATTTATTAAAACGGTCTACCACAGAATAGTCGAGGGCAAAGAAGGACGCGCAGTGAAAAATATATATTCGCATAAGTCATTTGTGCTTCTAACAAAGAACTGTTAAATAAGCAAGTCGCATTTTTGCAAAATACAAAGGGGTTAAAAAGATTTCCCATAAAACTAGTCTTATTAGGCTTATAGCGACGGACATGGTTTTGTAAAACTACGTACACATATAAAAAATAATTTTTTCCTGCTTTGTTTTTCAGACAAAAGAACTGGGATTGAATTTTTTTTTGCTAAGAAATAATATATTTTTTGCTTTGTGTGTTGGTTGAGCAAACTAATAATATTAAGCACGTTGTGGGGAAAACTGTAAATTGTGTGGTGCATAATTTGAATTCGTGAATGATGGACGCTGAATTCAAAGATTCTCTTTTTCAAACGGAACAAAATGTTACGTTACAAAGACAGCAAGTTGAACAACAAATGGAACTTCAAAGAAAATAAGTTGAAATTGAGGAGAAATTTAAAAGAGAGTTGTTGGAACAGCAAAAAGCCCAAAGAAAAATGCATGCTGAACAAAAAGAGCTGGCGACCACACGAGAAGAAAGATTCCAAGAAAGACTGCTACAACAGCAGAAATACTTCAAAGAACTCTTGATAAAAATACAGGAGGAACAGAGAAAATTTCTGGAGGCAACACAGTTAACGAAAGCAAACGAGAATCATAACGCATTCTCTCAGACGGCTGTGTGGAGCGCTATCGAAATTTTCAATTATAATCCAGAAGACGGTGTCACTTTTGCTCACTTCTATAGAAGATATGAGGATATTTTTGTATCTGACTGCAGTACATGGACAGACTCTAAAAAAGTTAGATTTTTGCTAAAACAATTAGGAGCTGCCGAGCATACAAAGTTCGTGAATTTTATCCTTCCGAAAAAGACCAGTGAGTTGAACTTCCAGGAGGCAGTTACTTTACTAACAGAACTGTTTTCTACAAATACTTCGCTTTTTCCACGGGAGATATAAGTGTATGAATGTCACTAGAAGAGAGGAAGACGACTACATTACGTATGCAAGTATAGTAAATAAACTTTGCGACGATTTTAAATTAAAGGAAGTATCATCGGATAATTTTAAATTTTAATATTCATGCAAGGTCTGATCATAAATGAAGACTCCGAAATCAGACGTCGTGTTTTAAATAAACCTGAAAGTGAGCCATTTCTAACAGTACAAAACTTAGCGGAAGACTGTGAACGTTTTGTTGCGTTGAAACAGGACAGTCGTGACATAAACGAAAACGGAGTGTCGCACATTAAAAAGATCCATCAGAAGAAAAAATTGACTTCAATGAATAACCAGAGAAGAAAACATGACAAAGATTCAATGCAAGGTGTATTCAGTAATAAACTAGTTTATTTATTACACTAGTTTATTACTGAATACACCTTGCATTGAACAATTGAAATTTGAAATAAATTTGGACAATCGTCACATATTTATCACTCTTTTTTTCTTCTATCTCTCTCTCTCTCTCTCTCTCTATATATATATATATATATATATATATATATATATATATATATATATATATATATATATATATATATGTATATATATATATATATATAAGTTATCGTCGGATTTTTTAAATCAGACTAAATAGTATTTAAGCTCACAAATATTTTTCAAGTTTATTTTTATTTGTTATTACTGGAACCACGCTACACTTTAGTGTCAAATTTTTTTCGTTTTCCCTAGATTACTGCTAAAATGTAAATTAAAATATATCCTTAAACATAAATATCAGCAAATTGAATAACTTATTTCAAATAAAAAAAATATAAAATAAGATGTCTACGAAAATGTAGTGTAATATTAGGTTCAAGGATGGGAGCAGGCGTTTAGTTTTGTTTTCCTTAATTTTCTCAGGCAACACTGGAACATAGGTCCGATAAGTGTGTGTATATATATATATATATATATATATATATATATATATATATATAAAGGGCTATCTCTCATTTATCCATCAAGCGTCCAGGCTAGGCGTGTTTTTGTTGCTAGATTCACTGAAAAACTACAGTTCTAAGCAGGCATAAATAATACGAAAGAAAACCGAATTCTGAAATACTTTCTTGTGTCCGTTTCCCCCACACCTTATTCTACCGACCGTCTCTCTGTCTCCTCTTATCTCCGTCCCTTTCTAACCCCTCTCTCTCTCTCTCTCTATCTCTCTCTCTCTCTCTCTATCTCTCTCTCTCTCTCTCTCTCTCTCTCTCTCTCTTGTCCAGCGATGACCGTTCGGACGGATTAGCTTTTGTGATCGCAGCTGGAAAATACCTCTCTTGTCCTACCCGTTTAGGTAGGTGTCTTTATCCGCAATAAATCGTGTCCAGCTTCCGAGTTGAAACAGCTGTAACTAATGGCAACATTTCCATTCTACTCATAAAACCGATAAGGTGGTGGATGGACGAAATAAAATAGATGCGACTAACGACACGATTATAAATGGACCACGCGTGTGTGAATTGATATATATATATATATATATATATATATATATATATATATATATATATATATATATTATTTCATGTATATTATTTCATGTATCTACATAAAATGTTATAAGGGGATATAATATTTTATGTATCTATTTTCAGTGTTTACTTCGAGAAGTGAAATAGCAAACAAATAGTTGCACAGAATAAACTTTGCTTTCCGATATCAATACATAAATGTACATAAATAAATTAAATAAAATAAAATGATTTAGATAAAAAACTAAACTAAACCAACACCTAAAAATAGAATTAGAAGAAATACTTCAAGCACGCACGTGTTAAAATAAGGTCTCCTATTGTTTGACACATTCAGAAAAACGAACAAAATAATAAGTAATAGTCAACCGAACTTTTGTTTATGAAAAGCTTTGCCATTGGCTAATAGAAACATTAACCCGTGAGAAAGCATAACAAAACATTTAATTGGTTAGCTAGCTTGACTAGACACTACGTGTATATATAAAACACCTAGTAACACGAATTCCATGCATTTTAGCCTTATGATTCTTTACGGGGTTAAATGCGGAAGCCTCCGCGTAGTTTAATTGTCATAAATGTATATTTCATAACTTATATATATATATATATATATATATATATATATATATATATATATATATATATTAGTATGGCATGTATCTACATAAAATTTTATAAGGAGATATAATTTGTTATGTATCAATTTTCAGTATTTACTTCAAAAGTGATCGATACGTAAGTCGAGCTAGGTAGTAAGCTATTAAAATATATTTATGGCAATTAAGCTACACATAGGTTCCCTCGTTTCATCCCCGGGGGTGAATCTTCAGGCTAAAATGCTAGATAGATAGATAGATAGATAGATAGATAGATAGATAGATAGATATCGTAGTATGAAAATAACCTAAATATATTTTTTTCATACTACATACAAACATACTAACACTAAGCTTTACTCACATATTGAGCAATGTTGTAGTAAATACAGAAATATATATACTTAATATATTATATTATTTTATATATGCGTATTATATAACATTATTTCATAATATTATGATATATATATATATATATATATATATATATATATATATATATATATATATATATATATATATATATATATATTCTTATCTTTCCATTTCTCCTGGAGATGGGGAATCCTACCGAATGCCAGACATTCACCGGCTATTTCAGACACTCCAGCCTAGAGATCTTTTTAAGATTCTAACCGTTTCTTTTAAGTGCAATTATGTGTATTTCTCTTGCACTCGGTTCACCTGGTATACTCGCCAGATAGCTTTTGAAAATCGTTTTCATTAGTTCTGTTGCTCCTATAATTACTGGTATGATAGAGATTTCCTAAGATTCCATGTTTTTCATGACATACCTTGTTATTTCGTAATCTTTTCCCGTACAGGTCTGTTTAATCCTGCATCATTAGGAACACTGACTTAAACTAGGGTTACTACTTTCACCCTTTTGTCGCATATTACGATGTCAGGTTTAACAGCTCCGTTTTCTAAATATGTAGCTGTAAGGATTGCATAGTCATAATGGATTGTGTATAAATTATTTCAAACTGTTCTTTCTGGTATATTCTCCCAGGACTTGCTTATACACTAGATATTCAACTTTTTGCAAATAGTCCAGTGAAGATATTTACCCACTCCGTTGTGTCGCATTGTATAATAGCCATCCCTCAGGAGAACCAGACAATTGGATGTCAGGTGGTTCACAGTCTCTACCTCTGTGTGGCAGAACCTGCGCTTGTTATTGTTGCTGAGACTACTCATCTTTTTAAAGGCATTGGTCATCATACCTTGATCTTGAGCAGCCATTATCATTCTCTCCTGATCATAATGGAGAGATCCTCTTTTCAGCCAGTCTACAGAGCCTTCCTTATCTATATATTCCTGGGATAATTCACTTAGGAAATACTTAGCACGTTGTTGGTTTGCCCGTTTTTCCGGTTTTCTGGAATTAAAGGTTTTTGTGTATTTCTGGCGGCTTTTGTGGACTATTTCTATGGCAGGATTGTTTTCTGTTTCTGCCTCATTTGTAAGACAGTCCTGTCCAAAATGTTTGGCCATTTTTGTGATAGAGGTGATTTTGCTTGCTCTTGTTTCTTGATGTTGGCATACCATCATAAGGTTTGGGTTCTGAAAGCTCATCAGATATTGGCCGGTGCTCACAAGAGTGGCTCGATGTTGATGGTCAATTTCTGAGAGACCCATACCTCCTGTTCCTCTTGGCAGATACAGCCTTGGTAGACACTGGTTTCTGTCTATTGCTCCGTACATTGTCAACATTTTCTCGTTTTAATGTATAATCTATTAATGCATTTTGTGGCCAATCAATAATTTATAAGATGTATATGATAACTGGCATAGCCAATTGGTTATGGCAGTTACTTTGCTTTTTTTGTTAGCTGTGTTTTGCAAATTCTTCTAACACAGCGTATATATTCTCTGCCAATTTTTCTCTCAGCTTGGCATGTTGAATTCAATCGTTTTCTTTTATGCCAAGGTATTTGTATTGTTCCTGTTTTTCAATGTTTTTTATGTCAGTATCTTCATCAATTTGTATGTTTTCCGTTTGGATCTTCTTCCCAGCTCTGAGAGAGCACTTGGCACATTTGTCATGGCCGAACTTCATTCCAATATCTTCGGAGAAGATATGTACAATCTGTAACAGTCGGCTTAAGTTATCATCTGAACTAGCATACAGCTTGAGGCCATCCATGAAGAGCAGGTGGTTGACTCTTTTGATTAGATTTTGTTTGCGGCCCTGACTCAGATTTTAGGCACTCTGGTTTTTGTTTAGTAATTTGCTTAGTGGATCAATTGCCAGGCAAAAGAGTATAGGAGATAAGCTATCTCCTTGGAAGATTCCTCTTCGGATCTTGACGTCAGAGATTTGTTTTATTCCATTAGTGTGTCTTAATGCCATAGTTGTTTTCCACATATTTATTTGTACTGCCATGGTTTTCTTGATGACCGGATGGATATTATATAGATCAAGGCAGCCTGCTTGTTCTTTTTCCAGGTATGCTCCAGAAGAGAGGTGTTCGTAGATGCTGCCTGCAACAAGGCCAGTGAAGAGTTTGTAGGTTGTAGTGAGGCAGCAGATTGGTCTGTATTTTGTAGGGTTTTATGTCTCACTCATTTTGGGTATGAGGGTCATATCAGCTTTTACTTGCCATGCTGGTGTGACCTCCTCACCCTTCAACAGTCTGGTGAAGCAGCTACTATAATGGCTATGAAGTGCTGTTAGTTTTTACAGCCAAAAATTGGGTATATTTTCTATGCCACGTTTTTTTTTGTGATTCTGAAATCGATCTAACTATCGTTTTATCATTATAGACGCTATCCTTGGCTCTGGCATTTTTTAGCTTGCTTTTATTACTTCGAGCTATATCGAAACTCCACTTGGCTTGGTCTCTTGGTTGCATGGTCTCTCATTCACAAACAAAAGCCTCCAGTAGCTTTCTAGCTCCTTCTCTGGTGTTTTTCCACCGTAATATTCTCTCTCTCTCTCTCTCTCTCTCTCTCTCTCTCTCTCTCTCTCTCTCTCTCTACATATATATATATATATATATATATTTATATATATATATATGCGTGTGTGTTTGTGTGTGTTTGTGTGTGTGTGTGTGAATACATGAAATTATAATAGAATTATGAATTATACAAACAATTTAACTACTGAGGTAAGAGACAATATTTTTATTTTATACTATACTTACATATCGGATCATGCTATACCGTTGATTTTGTGCTACAACACTTATCTATGACTTTGCCTTCAAATTGAAGCTTCAGTTCTGGGCCAAATTTGACACGTGATCTATAATTACTTTAAGCACGAAACAAATAATATGACATGATCCAATACGTTAATATCGTATTTTCAATTCTTTTTTGTGAAATTTAAACAATAAGTAGTTGATATCGATTAATAAATATTCTCCTGATTTCAGTTTCTTTTGGGTATTTTTAAAGGGTTTTTAGAAGGCACAATTTTACATTTAAAAGTTCAAATATTTCAGCTTTCATTCATATTCATTAGATTATTTAATGCACCTCCTAGAATCAGAATGTTGCAAAGAGTACTCGGCTGGTAAGAAAAGACGAGCTAAAATAGGCCTTTTTTACGTATTTTTCACAGTACTAAGATGTGACACAAGGTCATTTTAATATGGTAAAACCAGCTTCTCCAAGGCCACACTCTGACAAAGTACAAAAATAGCCGTGACCGACATTCCCTGATATGGGCGCCAATAAATAAAACAAACCCCTCTCTTCACTTTTTCTCTCGTTCTCTTTATCTCTCTTCTTTCTCCATTTAATCGGTTAATAGTATTAATATTGTGATCATATTCCCTATTCTTTATTATGGACTACTGGTCCAATACTTTTCTGTACTTTCTTTATTACCTTCAACTCTGAATAAATAGATAATGAGAGAGGGGGAGCGAGAGAGTTGTAGGTACCATAAAGAATGACAGTAGTAAGTCAAACAACATACAGTGAGAGAGGGTGAAAGTGATGGATTAAAATTTAGTTTAAAAGCATCACTTGATTATTTTACTGTAAATTATGGATTATTAGCAAAAAATTGAATGCAAGTTTTTGTCACAATACTGAAATGAAGGAATATTTTAGCATGTATTTTATATGATAAAAATATACAACGAAAAATATTATGATGATAATAATAATAATAATAATAATAATAATAATAATAATAATAATAAGAAGAAGAAGAAGAAGAAGAAGAAGAAGAAGAAGAAGAATTGTAGGAGCACTAGGAACAATCCCGAAAAAAACTAAAAAAAGACTGGGAGAAATTGGAATCAAAGGGAAAACTGAGACCATACAACGTTCAGCAATTATGAATACAACTGAAATCATTAGGAACATCCTTGAATACGGAAACCAACTCACATAAGCTACGAATGTTAACCAGTCACATGGAAGTTGAAAGAGGGACATGGGACAGAATATGCAAGAAATTTCATAACCCCTCCGCCCCCCCCCCCCCAAAAGAAAAGTGATGGAACCAGCCACACAAAATATACGTGAAGGATCTATGAGGATGGAAAGACCGAGGAAGGAGAGCACACCAGACATCCACTGGAAGAATGCGGAGAAAACTGGAACTTTGGGGGTGGGGCTTATTGCAATCTAAATCCTAAAGGAGACCAATGGCTGTTGTTAACGAGAAATCGATGGTAAGCGTATGTTGTGATAATGCAAAGTCATTTGCAATAGTTGTCGAAAAAAGTGGAGAGTACTGGAAACATGCGGAGACTGCTTTTCACTAAGACTCCAGGGAACACCACCGGTGATTATCAGTGAACGATCACTGATGATTACCTGTGTGAGAACTCCTAGTGAGTACACATAATAATACTAATACTACTACTAATAATAATGATAATAATAATAATAAGAAGAAGAAGAAGAAGAAGAAGAAGAAGAAGAAGAAAAAGAAAAAGACACGACTGTGTGGGGAAAGCAGTATACTGTAATCTATGCAAACAACTTCATTTCGAACACGTTGGCAAATGGTACAAACATAAACCAGAGACATTACTAGAAAACGAAATCATCTAGGACATGCAGGTGCAAACAGATAAACGCATACCAGCAAGGAAACCTGATGCCATAATAGTCAACCAGAATGAAAAATTCTGATAAGTCATAGATTATACCGTTACAGCAGTCACAGAGTAAAGATCAATGATACGGAAAAACGAAGCAAATACACGGAACTTGTCAGAGAATTAAAAGGAATATGGAACATAAAGAAAGTCAATAATCGTAGGAGCACTAGTAACAGTCTTAAAAAAACTGGAAAAAAGACTGGTGGAAATTTAATCGAAGGGATCACTGAGACCATACAAGTGGCCACAATGATACAAACAGCAGTAATTTTAATGAGAATCCTCGACTGATGAAACCAACTCGCATAAACTACGAATTGCAACCAGTCACATGGATGTCACAATAGGATAAAAAGAAAACCACAGGAAGAACACTACACCATAAACCAAGGGAATATACACTGCAAATAACTTCATAAACCACCCCCAAAAAGTGATAGCACAACCCTCGACTCATACCTCACAATATAGTTGTGAAGGGTCAAGGAGTATTGGAAGACCGAGGAAGGAGAGCACTGACCAGACCTCAACTGGAAGAGTGCGGAAAGTGCTGGAACCTTGATGTGGCTTATTGCCACTCGGATCCCAAAAGAGACCAATGGTCGTTACCAACAAGAAATCAATGGTACGTTGCTGTTGCAATACCGCAAATTCATTTGCAATAGTTATCCAAAATAGGTGGAGAGTACTGGCTATCTGAGGAGGCTGATTGTCACTTACACTCCAGGGAATAACACCGTTTTCATAAGTGAGTGATCATTGATGATAACTTGTGTGAGAACTTCTAATGAGTGCAAATAATAATAATATATGTATATAATTGTGTATTATATTGTGTTTAATAAATTTGACTACATTTTTTTATATTAATTTTTATTTATTTCAAAAATGTATTTTGATAAAAATCGATTGAACATGCACTTTTTCATGGAAAGTTTAGTATTTTCAACTTTAAACAACGCTTTGATCAAACTTCTTACATTTATGCGTAGGTCGGCTCCGCGTGAAATTGTACGTTTGAGCCTGGCAGAGACTTGTAGTAGATTAGAAATTGATATCCGAGACGAGAGGGAAAGTTATTAGCTTGTATAAGCTACCCCTTTTTCTTTCTTTTCATTCGGCTTACTTTTTCCTCTTCTTCTCTTTTCGCTTCTTTCTTTATTCTGGAAGAGGGGGTCACTAACGTCGTTTGCTTCAAACAAAGTACACGCTGACGAAGCGGGCGTGTTCGAAATAAAAAACATGATTTGTATCTAGTGAAAATGTATCCCGCTTGTTTAAAACCCAAAAAGTAACAAGTCGGTGTAAATTTTAAAAAAGAAATGATCAAAACAGCAAACTAGTCATCAAGGCGTGCCTCGACTCTCAATGGAAATAACAACAACATCAACAACAACCGCTCATCCAAGAAACTGGACTTGAGTGTCCCAAGCTGTTTAAGTAACAACTTAACCCTAAGGTAAACTATCTCGCACAGTGAAACTTTGAAACGAACTTTCGAACGCTCGTGCCTTTTTTAGTATTCGACAAATTTCAACCTGCTAAACGAACTATGGTCTTTCTAAATTATGTTTTACATCTCTGAAAAATTGTTGACATATAAATATATTTTGTTCTTAAACGCATGTTTTCTTCTTTTCCATTAAAAAAACAGTATTGTTAAATTTAGCGCTTGCTAAATGGTGACTCATTTGTAACATTCATGTGTTCATCCATCTTTATCATTCGCAAATTTAGCTGCATTTATATTAATTGTTAGTGTGGTACTTGGCAATCCACAAAAAACTCTGCTGTCGTCTAAAAAACACTATCCACAGGCAGGAGCAACGCTAAAAGTAGTAGCCTCGACGTTCGTAAACAATTGATTGACCCGAGATGCAAACACAAACTTCTGATACAAATACATAATAAAAAAATAAAAATAAATAAATAAATAAATAATTTAGCGCAGAATCGAAGGAACCGACCACAGCTTAGAAAACATTTTTTGTTCCATTTCACTTCAGTCAAAGTTCTTAACAATTAAGAAGCCCCTTTCCTGAGGATTAGACTTTATCTCTATATGAGATACATAGATATTCGAATATTCTATTAGCTTTATTCTTTATTTATCAACCATTGAGTGAGTAAAGAAGTTAAGAACATTACTTTTCCTCTCCCCAACTGACGAGTTAACTATGTGATAGTATATCTTTCTTGCGGTATCTTGGTCTTACCGGATTCCAGAACAAGAAGTTATCTAGTCTGGTGGAGTATCCAGCTAAGTACTGTTACTTGAGAAAACATCACTCGGATAATATTCTCCATTCCTCGTATAAGCATGTGTATAGCCGTATCGATGGGATCTTATTTGTGCTTCGAATACTATTGTATTTTGAATATTTAGTCAGGGTTTACTTGTAGGATGAAGTATCCTCATATCAGGTTGACCTGACGATGCCTTGTATAGAGAGACCGAAAACACTCAAGGATGGTGTCTAGTAGGTAATTCAAACTATATATATATATATATATATATATATATATATATATATATATATATATATATATATATATATATAGGTATGTATGTGCAACAGCAAAAAAAACAAAACTATACTTTACAGAAATAAAATGAAACAGAACATTTTGCAAAGCAAAAAAAAACTTTAGTAGCGAAGCAAGAACACAAACAAATAAAAACAAACAGAAAAAAGAAAAAGCTTTTGATATGCAAGAAGCGAGAGCATTCATAAACAAACAACAACGAAGACATAACACAAAGCTACTAAAAAACGAAAGGTAGAAAGAGCAGAAGGCATTTGACGAGGAGTTCCATTGCTTTCCCTGTCTCTATTTTTCTGACTGTTTTATCTTTTGTTTTTCTCGTATATTCCTATTTAATTTTGTTGCCCAGAAGGTGTAGAAATAGTTTTATAATAGGTAAATATGGAAGTGCAACACGTTAGTATTAAGCCACTCCGATTTATGGAAACTAGTGTTGCAGGGTGGTTTGCAATCCTCGAAGCACAATTTCACCTGAGACACGTAACGATGGATGGCACAAAGTTATATACTGCCATTAGTGCACTTTCATCTGGTGTCGTAACAAACATACTAACAGCAGGCTTTAATTCACGCAACTACTGTCAATTAAAAGAGTCAGTATAGTCTGCGTACGAAAAACACAGACGTGAACCTCTGGTGAAATTAATGAGGACCACCACACTAACTAGCCACCCATCATTATACCTCAAGAGATGCTGGCTGTAGCAGGAAGATAGTTGTCTGCGACGAAATAGTTAAGAATAAGTTTATCCGGGCCCTTCCTCAACAAATAGCATCAGTAATAGCAACCCACACTGAAATGCTTTTAGTGCAGTTAAGACGAGTTTCCGATAAACTGACGCTATTAATAGAGAATGCATCAGCATTGCAAGTATATTTCTATTTTACCACGTTCTGCGGTAAATGACGTTTCACTGGAATACGGCCCTGTACATATCTCTACAACTAACGGAGAGAGAATAAAGTGTCATATCAAACGAATTTAGAAGTAAGGATACCATGTTTAAGAAGATCTTTCCAAACGATATTTGTGATCGCTGATGTCCCCAACCCATTATTAAGATTGGACATCTTAAACAAGTTTAGCATAATTGTAGAGTGTAAGAATAGATGCCCTCGGACGAAATAACCTAACTAGAGATAAAAGTAAACTCAGTAACAGAAAATATTAACATAGTAATTAATAAAGTAGACATACCTGTAAGTATGATAGTGTGATCTCCCCTCGGAGCGGTACAGGTAAAAGCTACAGTGAATTTTATCACAGAATTGACACAGAAAGTCATGTCCCAGTCTTTGCTAGAGATAAGCAAGTTTCCAGTCCTAAGTTTGATGCAGCTCAACCAAAATTTAAGAAATTGCTAAATTCAAGAGTAATTCGGCTTTCAAGTAGCAAGTGGGCATCCCCGCTACATTTAGTAAGGAAATCGGATTGTACATATCGGGCTTGCGGTGATTTCCGCGCGCTGAATAGTATTACCAAAAAAGACCGCTATTCGATACCTAACATACATTATAAAGCTCATGGTTAGTTAATAAATGCTATTTTTCGAATGTAGATTTGACTTCTGCATATCACCAGATAAATATACACCCAGACGTGTGCATAAGACAGCGGTCGCTACCCCTTTTGGCTTGTTTGAATTTAATTACATGCCATTTGGTTTGAAAAACGCTGCTGCTATATTCCAGCCATATATGGAAACGATATTTGTTTATTAGATTGTGTATTCATCTATCTTTATATATTGATTTTTAGTGACAGTGAACAACAACACAAGGAAGACTTAGATAAAGTATTTAAAATCCTTAGCGACAATAACTTAAAGACTTCCTTAGCAAAGAGTATATTCAATGTAGCAGAGTTAGATTTCCTAGGTTTTCATACAAGCAAATATGGCTTGTTTTTTTTTTGTTTTTTTTAACATAGTTCACCCCAAACAAGGCAGGCCGCCACTGTAGACGTACGGGGCTACTGAGAAAAAGAAAAGGGGAGAAGGTAGGGGGTGGTCAATCTAGATTGGGATCAGCGCAGCGAGGTGTCTGTTTACATTAGATTTAAACCTCTGCATGTCTGTACTGTCGGGGAAACAGGGGGCAGGGAGGGAGTTCAAGAGGCCAGCAGTACGAGGAAAGAAGCTATTTGAGTAGAAGGCTCTCCGACATCTGGGGACATCCACAGCGAATGAATTAGATTTAGTTGATTGTCGGGTTAGTCTAGTGAATTTCCGTCGAGGGGGCACCAGAGTAGCCAATTCATCGGAGCATAATCCATTGAAGTATGTGTAAAACAAGCACAAGGATGCTACATTGCGGCGATGGGACAGAGGCTGGAGCTTGGCTGACAGTGAGGGACCTATTAGGTTGGCGATTCTTTTTTGGACTTTGTCAAGGAGGGAGAGACTAGTAGATGATGCACCAGCCCAGATGTGACAACAATACTCCATGCATGGGCGGATGGTGGCTTTGTAGAGATACAGGATAATGTCAGGTGTGAGGAGTTTACTAGCACGGTAGAGGGAGCCAACCTTCTTTGCGGCAGCCTTGGCAATGTCTTCAATGTATTTGTTCCAATTCATGTTACCTGTGAAGGTTAGGCCGAGGAGTTTGAATGATGAACTCTCAGGTAGGGTGTTATTTGCCATGACAATCGGTGGTTGAAAAGGTTCCTTGTAGTTATTGAAGGAAAGGAGTTTTGTCTTTGCGGCATTAAAAGTTACCAACCATTTATGACCCCAATCCACTACAGCCTGGAGGTCATTTTCTAAAGATTCAGCCATTGCATCGGATATAATTGCGTCGGTTTTGCCAACATGGCGAGAGTAAAGGGTGGTGTCATCAGCAAATAAACCAATCTCAGACTCTATGCCATCAGGGAGATCGTTTATATAGATCAGGAACAACAAGGGTCCAAGGATAGAGCCCTGGGGTACACCAGCATTTATGTCATGTTGCTTAGATGAACGGCCATCGAGGACAACCTGGATTTTTCTTTTAGCGAGGAAGGATCTAATTATATTAAATAATTGCCCAGTAATACCGTATGATCGTATTTTCAGGAGGAGCCCTTTATGCCATACCTTGTCAAAGGCCTTGGATATATCAAGCGCTACTGCCCTAGCTTCACCTGCCTTGTCGAGTGTGTGATACATGCGTTCAGAGATGACCGTTAGAATGTCTGCAGTAGATCGTGATTGTCTAAATCCATACTGGCGGTCAGAAAGAAGTTTAGCATTAACTAAGTGTCGTACTATTGCTAGATTGATTAAGGATTCAAAGATTTTAGCAAAGATCGGAAGCAGACTGATTGGGCGATAGTTCTGGGGATCGGTTCTATTTCCAGAATTCTTGTAGACTGGTACCACAGAGGCAATTTTCTAGCTATCGGGGAAGCAAGATTCAGCTAGACACTTATTGTAGAGTTTGGAGAGAACAGGGGCCAGTTCAGCAGAGCATTTCTTTATTACTATTGTGGGTATAAGATCAGGCCCACAAGCTTTGGAGGTGTCAAGGTTTTTTATGATGTCTCTAACCTGAGATGGAGTGATGACCAGGTTATCAAGTGTGGCTTCGGTCAGCAAAGGGAATTCGGGGAGGGGATGTTATCTGAGTCCAAAGTAGAGTTACAAGCGAAGCGCTGGGCAAGTAGTTCAGCCTTATCAGTGGCCGTGCAAGCGACATCATTGTGGTTTGATAGTGGGGGAATCGTTGATTGACCATTATTCACTACACTATTGTAGATTTTCCAGAAATCACGAGTACCTAATTTCTGTGTCTGGATGCGTTTTTCTGTTAACTCATTAAACCTTCTCTTCGCTTCACCTATCACGGCCTTGCAATTATTTCTTGACTCTATAAATTTATTTCTATTAGTAGCTGACTTATGTCGGCAAAATTTACAGAATGCTTGTTGTCTCTCAGAAATGGCAGCTGCACATTCCGAGGTGAACCATTGAGGAGAGTGAGGCTTGCTAAAGTATTTTCGCATGGGGACATAGGCTTCAATGCCTGCTTTGACCCATTCAGTTAATTCGTTTGCACACTGATTGGCAGGGAGTGAGAAGGTTTCCCTCCATGGGGCATCACTGATGTGATCTCTGATTGACTCAAAATCAGCCCGCTCGTAGTATCTTATTGTTTTGAGCAACGGTTCATCAGCTTTTGGACGACTTCTTAGGGTGATATGTATCATTAGCACAATGTGATCAGCATTCCCGAGTGGGCTATGAGCTTTCGTCACACAAGCCTCGGGCATTGAGGTCAAGAAAAGGTCTAGAAGTGAGGCTTGTTGATCTATTCGATCGGGGATGCGGGTCGGAAAATCGACAGTCTGAGAGAGGGAGTGAGCTAAGGAGAAATTATACGTAGAGTTGCCGGCTGCGTCAGTAAGGCTGGAGAATCCCAACCAGTCACGGTGGTGGGCATTAAAATCACCAAATACATGTATGTGGGCATTCGAGTCAATTAAGAGTGCTCTATCTATGCTTACAGAGACAGAGTTTAACAGAGTACAGTCCTGGGTCGACGGGGAGCGGTATAAGAAATATAAGTAACTGATGCTGTGATGTAAAGTCAATCTAAAGCACATGTAGTCGTGGTCAACTGATTCAAACCTATGTTCTCTAGTCAGGGGGAGGGTGTTATTAAAGAAATGGAAGCTTTCCCAGTACCCAAAGATTCGGAGAGTTAATGTAAGTTTTCATGAGTGACGGGTTTTCACCGCAAATTATTCCCTGATTATGTATCTATAGTGTTACAACTATCTGAACGAATGTGGTTGGACCCTAACTCAAAGTTGGAACTAAATAAGGAAGAAACTTGCGCTTTAAAAACTTTAATAAGTAAATTATCAGAAATTCCAGCATTAGCCCATTCCGCAGTCTTCACTCACTGAGTACCACCAAGGACAGTAGTAACTAATCAGCTGGTGCTGCATTACACCAAATTATAGGTAAAACACCTGTACCTATAGGAGTCTATGTGTACTAAGATGTTTATTCTGAAAATTTTCCGTAGGGCAATGTTTTGTTCGCTTACTTGCTTAGCGGCTTCCAGAACGGGAGCGTATATAAAACTGGTTAAGTCCAGATATTTTGGGCCGGACTTGGACAAAACTATCAAGCAATTTTGTACACATTGTGTTGTATGTTGATATATAAATTTCACAGACACACTAAATCTGCTGTCCATAATTTTTAATTGTGATCTGAACGTTTCCAAACAGTGCATATCTATATTGTCAGGCCATTACCCCTTACGCGCAATGATCCGACACTTAGTCCACATAGATATCTACTTAACTGTATCGATCGTGCAACTCGCTGAATTGAGGTACAGCCTATGACTGAAATAACTGCACAGTAGGTAGCAGAGGTATTTATTAATGCATGGATATCTAGATTCAGAGTTCAGCTGCATGTTGTAATTGATCGAGGCAATCAATTTAAGAGAGAATTGTTCCAGTAATTAGAAAACGACCGCGTATCATCCTAAAAGCAATGGTTTGATAGAAAGGGCACATGGTACGCTGAAAGGGTCGATAATGGTTCAAAATAAATCAGGGATTAAAAGTGATAACTATAATTCTAATTGATATACGCAGCATCCCTAATCAATTAGGTTTTACATCTTTTACTTATGTTATTAGAGCACCGATATTGATTTCTCAGCAGTTGGTACCCCGACCGGATGTAGAAATAAGAAACCCAGTAACTAAAGAATGAACACGTGATTCGTGTGTATCGATGTCCTAATTAGATGCAGTCAGCTGAGGTAAAAGACATCACCATGCAAATGCAAAGCCCTTTATAACGAAAACTCTACTTTCTTGTGAGAAAATAGGGCTTAGAGTCGATCGACTTAGAAGACCATTAGAAGCACATTCTTCAGGTGTTTATAAAATTCTGACATGATCAGTTAAACATTTCCAGATCGATATGGAACGTGTACACATGTATCAATAGATCTGTTAAGACCTTATACCGAAACAACTAGCAATAACGACAAGACTAGAGCAACTCTGTCTCCAAAACAGTTTTATGATAAACATCTGATAATCACCTTTTCTATTTCACGTTTTACGTTTAAATCATTTGCGTACGTTTTACGAATGATATGGATCGGTGATTTTTGGTATTTTGTGAATTTTTCAGTAATGAAATCGGCTTATAAAGTTTGCAATATGCAGATTTATCGAGTATTTCAAGGATGTATACTCCATTGATGGCCGTAGATTAGTGTTTAGTAGTATCGCTGTCACTATGAATACAAAAAGTTGGGGAATACTTCTGTATTGTTAGCAGTTGGGGCTGTTTCTGTGTAAAGCGTGTTTTGTTGATGATCAATATATCTTTTTAGATTGCATTATATTGCCAGGCACATCTTTAGTAGGTGTTGTTCATACAAGTTCGTGATACGTCGGACAAATGTATTGTTCTGTTCAGTCTTAGCAAGTCCACTCTCTCAGCTTTACCCCCTCTCGGAGAATGATTCGTTTATTGCTAATCTCTTGGGGTATCTGTACCGGGAAATGCCGACGAGGCTGCTCGGGCATTTTTGTTGGCCTAGAGTGCACCGCACCTAGCGCGCTGACTATTTAAAACCCAACCTAACCTTGTGTCTAAACTCTTGCAAAAGAAAGAAAATAAATATATTATGTTGAATATATATATATACATATATATATATATATATATATATATATATATATATATATATATATATATATATATAAATATATATATATTGTTTGTATGTATAATTGACTAAATGGTTTTATTGAAAAAAATATATATGTGTGTGTGATTTACTTTACGTACTTGTGTCCATTTTTTTCAAGTTACATGATTTTATAGTAATAGTCCACAAATAATTTCATCTTTCGTGAATTATTACAAATGTCTTTTTTTTATTATTGATTACCAACGTAGGATAATATTCGACCCTTAAGTGAGATCAGAGACGATCACCGGGTCAACACTGTTAAGAAGAGAGATGTTTGTGTCGGGATGGGAAAATAATATGCCAAGCAAGTTTTTTTGTTGTTTCTTCTTCTGCTTCTTCTTCATCATCATCATCATCATCATCATCATGGTCATCATCATCATCATCATCATCATCGTCATCGCCATCGTCATCATCATCATCATCATCATCATCACCATCATCAAAAATAGAAATATTGTTACAAAAGCAAATTCGTCACTAGAAAAGACATGCTTATTGTTACGCATTAAAAATGGTTTAACTCCGAGCCAATCAACAAAATGTGTCTGCGGCAAATTAATCCGATTTACTAGTTGGACTTGTTTTATACTAGCTAAATCGAAAACATTCCAAGTCTAAGGCAGAAAACATTCTGATGTAATGTAATTATATACTTGAAAATAAAAAACAGCGTTGCCAGAAAACAATAACTTGAAACTGTCAACTTTGGAATAATTTTTATTACATGTCTCTTGAAGAAGGTCGGAGGTTTTCATCGGCTGAAACGTCGTGAGAATAACACCTAAGAGAGAGGGAGACAGTGGGAAAGAATAGTGGGGTTTCCTCAACACGAGGTTTTAGCTTTTTCAGTTCACATTAACGATGTATTTTCATTCAAATTTCAGGCATTTAAACAATGAGTAAACTCTGAATTCTTTCAGACATAGTTACTTCCCTTTGTTTGTTAGAGAAATAATATTTTTAACAGCGATTTTCTTAAACAAAGTTTTTTTAATCACTTTGAAATCAAACGAACTTCCAAATCTACAGAGAAAGAAAACGACATGAAGAGAGCGGGAGTTAGAGAGGGGGAGACAAACAGAAAGACTTTCAAATGTAATACTCCCGAGCTCATATTAAAGATTTTTAAAAGTAGAAATTCTGACGTATTTATGGAATTTACATTTCACCATTTTGTTAGATGTCTGATCGATTTACGAATAATAATAAATTATTTAAAATTTCGTTTAACAAAATATAAATTTTAAGTCAATCCGGCACTGACATCGCCTTTTATCTAATATGTACAATGAAGGTACCCCGATTCTTTCGTTTGTCATTGATACGTAACGAACTATAAAAGCATTTTTTGATTATTCTGATATACCAGTTTCTCTAGCTGATCATAGCAGCATGTTTTTAAGAAGAGAAAATTATCATTCGATATATTTCCTTCCATAATTTACTTTATCCAGACGGCTGCCATCTTTTAAAAAAGAGAGAAATTTCTGAATTGTTTAGACATTGTAAAAAAACTAATATTTGTAAGAAGAGCGGTTTTTCTTGAATGACGTGTCTATAACTTAAAAATAAAACTACCGAATTCACAGATAAATAGACACAGACACACACGCATAAAAAAAGTATCTAAGATGTATCACTTTGTAGCAGATATTTGAGATTTCAAATAGGAAATTTGAACGTATTCATGCGATGTAGATTTCACCATTTTTTAAGATGTTCAATCGATGTACGGATGATAATAATAAATTATTTTTTAAAATTACACTGACACCGCCTCTTATCCAGTATATAAACGAAATGTGTATATGTGTCTGTGTGTGTGTCCAGTTAAAAGTAAGAAACTACACAAGGCACACATGTAACGTTGATATATTCTTTTTCAACATTGCGTCGGGCAAAATATAGGCACATTTTTAAATATTTATTGGTTTGCGTGTCAACAGAAATAAAATTAGTTATAAGGGTTCGATATTTAGTGCAATTTGTAGTAACCCGTAAACGAGGAGACGTAAAGGGTGATAGGGTATGGTAAAGAGAAGGAGGGTAGGAGGAAGGGGAAGCGAGGAAGAGAGGGAGAATGGAAATGGGGAGATAGAGTGATGAGAGAGAGAAGGGGAGATAGTGCGAGGACAGAAAACAGAGATAAAGTGAGAGGGAGATGTACAAAAGAAGAGGGAAATGAAAGGGAAAGAAAATAGACAAAGGTAGAGAGAGAGTAGTTTCAAAAGAAAAATGCTGCATGCGTTCTCGGACAGAGTAATTCACATCAGTCGAGGATACGTCCTCGACGATCAGTCTAACATAGAGTAGGTGCGTTGTGGCATCTTCTGCCTCTCTTCTGTCGGGCTGTCCACCCTCCCAGGCTTTAACTTCTCTTTGAGAAGGAGTAAGTTTATTGCTAATTGTCTGAGTCGCTCCTACCAGGAAATTGTGACGGGGCTGCTCAGGCATTTTTGTAGGCCAATGCGCGCTAATCCTTGTGCGCCTGCTTTTCAAAACTACCTTTGACCTTGTGACTAACCTTTTGAAGTGGAGGTAAATAAAAACTCTTCTGTTTTGTTATTCATGCCCCCGGGCAACATCGGATAACCATGTCAAATAAAGCCAGCGTTAGATTCACATTCATTGTGTACTCATTGGCGACGTAACTTTAACACTAACGTCTCTGTGTTAACAATTGTAAACACTACACAACCTACTTGGGGAGGGGGGGGGGCAATCAACGCGACTAATCTCTATATGAGACAGCTTCACGCGTCCACGTAACATTCGGAATTACATTATTAAGAAATGTCAACACGGAATTGTTTTATAAAAAAATGTCACTTAAACTCCAGCCGTTAATTAGAGATTAAAGAGTTTAAAATAACAACATAGAACGTATTTATGTGATTTAAATTTCAACTTTTCGTGAGACGCCCGAAAGATTTTAACATAGTGGTGTTCCCTGAAGTCTGAGTGACAACAAATCTCATTAGATGTTCAGTCCCATCCGCCTCTTTCGATAATAATTGCAAATTCTTTTTTGGCGTTATCGCAACAGCCGTTTACTATTGATATATCGAAGGCACTGACCGTTTGTCTTCTTTGTAATTTGAGTGTCAATAAGTCTCCATAAGTTTCCAGTACTCTCCGCACTTTTTCAGTTGAGATCTGCTTGATGCTATTCCTCTTCAGTCTGTCCATCCTCCTTGACAATTCACGACCATTTTATGTGGTACCAGCCGGGGCCGTTTCATTTCATGTATTACTAGTCAACACTGGTGACACCACATGTGTGAGTAGGTGTTTTACGGGGAGTTATCGAATGGGAATTTGGGCAGTTTCAGTTATCTTTGGCTCGAACGATGTTCTTTCTATAGATTTTTTTATACTGTTTTTCAACTTAACTACGGCTGGTTTGCATTCATTATAATTATTATGTGTCCGCAGCGAAGTAATCTGATTTTATATTCTATCAAATCTATATTTCAATATACCAGTTGGACTACAAAAGTCAAAGACTTGTTGTATACTAGTTGCATCGAGAACATTCCGGTTTTAGGGAAGAAAACATTCTGAAGTAATAAAATTATATGCTTGCGTGGAATTTGGTTTTACGTATTTCTTATTTACTTAACCCCGCTTTTTGAATTGCTATTATTAACATATTTTTACACATCTATCTCCAAACCTTTACTTATAAATAAATATATATATATATATATATAAATATATATATAATATAATATTACTATATATATATATATAATATATAATATTACTATTCCATGTATCCACATAAAATTTTATAAGGAGATCTAATTTTTTTGTATCAATTTTCAGCATTTACTTCAACAGTTCTCGATACGTAAGTAGAGCTTGATTTCGGCCAATCTATAGAAAACAGAACAATAGAACAGGATATATGAAGTAACACTAACCACACCTTTGTTCGTGGGAAGCCCAACGATTGGCTGAGAGAACAACTAAGAATCTGATTGGTTAACTAGCTAGCCGTGTATATAAAAACACCTGGCAAAAATAACTCTATGCATTTTAGCTTGAATATTCCCCCGGGGATGAAAGGCGAGAGCCTCTGTCTAGCTTAATTGCCATAAATATGTTTTCATATCTTACTATATCTATATATATATATATATTCTAAAGAAGCTTTGAGTCATTTTAACAAACAAAATGCCGTTTAAATTCCCAGAGAAACTAACCAATATATCGCAGACCTAGCACTTACATAAGCCGACCCACTGTTGGAAAATTCATAAATAAAAAAGGGAATTCAAGTATCTAACAGTGAAAAAAAACGAGGGACCCTAACTTGAGCATGAAATATTAAAACGGGCTGTTTAGCATGTACCTGTTTGGGAGATTTACAAACAGAACAGTTATGATATTCATGGCTCTCCAATGGTACTGATAAAACGACCACTTCCCTAATAATCAAATGTAGAAATAATTCAGCTTTAATTTCACTAATATATACATAAATAAATAATAATAATAATATAATAATAATAGAATAAATTACGCTTAAAACTACAGTGGTATATGGTAAGTTGCATATCAAATAACATTAATTATAACAATAATAATAATATTTAAACACTATACCCAAGAACCAATCTGCGATATGGTAGCTAGCAGTAAAATTATATAGGAATAAAAGTTGCATTAAAAAAGCTTAAGTACCTATATATATATATATATATATATATATATATATATATATATATGTGTGTGTGTATATATATATATATGTGTGTATAGATATATATAAATATACATATATATGTAATTTAAATTCCTTAGAATAAACACAAAAGATGAGTTAATTGTTCAAGAGTGTATACATTACTATAGCTTTAAATATAATAATTTAATAAATATTCCGAATTAGTTTTAAAAAGGAATCTTTATTCATACAATTTATTCTGTTTATTTTTTCTTGATAATAAATTTAAAATGCTGTCAAAAGGCTTCTCTTCGGTGAAATGTTATCTTCCATCAGACCCCTTCCCCAGAAAAGAAATCAGAACCGTTAATATAAAAATTGTTTTCTTCATTTTACTTATTTATGCCTTTTTTTAAAGTAACCTAAGTAAATAATTCCTGCTGGCTTTTTCAGGACAATCAACACGCGGGATATATTGCCATTTGTAATTTTAAAAATCTGTACTTTCCAAGATATTTTCTATTTCAGTTCGCAGAGCTATTCTTACAAATTGAGTAGAACGTCCGACTTAGATAATCTACACTTAGATAATCCACACTTAGATAATCTACACTTAGATAATCCACACTTAGATAATATACACTTAGATAATCCACACTTAGATAATCCACACTTAGATAATATACATTTAGATAATCCACGCTTAGATAATATACACTTAGATAATCCACACTTAGATAATTCACACTTAGATAATCCACACGTAGATAATATACATTTAGATAATCCACACTTAGATAATCCACACTTAGATAATCAACGTCCGAAAAGAAAGCCGATTAGCCATTCGACTCTAATTTAATTTTTGTGTTAGTGATCCTTCTCTACAATTGTCGTATTGTGTTTATGTCTAAAACGTTGTAAAATTGATCAGCAAACATCTGTCCTGGACGATTTATACCCAATGTGTTAGTAAAGTTGATGGGAAAATAGTTGGAACATTGTACCACTACAAATAGTGTCTGACTTCTGTGGAATAATCTACATATATAAGAATTTGATGTCTCAAATTGACCAACGGTGGCCCAGTCTGGTGAAGTGCCGTTCAGAACACAAAAAGAAAGAAGTAAAAAATAGACAAATCAAGGGAACGAGAAAAAACGATCAAAATGAAAGATAGTAGAAGATAAAGAGACGAAAAGAATACGAAATGAAAGAAAAGAGGGAAAGAATCGAAAAAAATAAAACGAAAGAAGAAAAGAAAGTAAAAGGAAACGAAGAGAAAACAGGAAGAAGAAGAAAGAAATCTGAAAGAAAGAATAAAATGGAGAAATAAAAGAAATGAATGACGAAAAGGAAGATGAAAGGGACAGAAACGAAAATAAATAAGAAAAGAAAAAGAAAATTAAAGAAAACTTAAAAAGAAGAAAAGAAAGAAAGGAGGAAGAAAGAAAGAAAGAAAAAGAAAAATAATAAAGAAAAGAAAGGAAAAGAAACAAAAAGAGAGCAGAAAAGAAAGCAGAAAAGAAAACATAAAAGAATAAAATGAAGAAAGAAAAAAATAAGTAAAAGAAAGAATATGAAAAGAAAGCAGAAAATAAAGTTTAAAGAAAAGAAAGAAGAAAATAAAACACAACAGAAGAAAATGAAGAAACAAAGAAAAAAGAAGAAAAGAAAAACAACGAAAAAAAAGACGAAAAGAAAGGAGAAAAGAAAGAAGACAAAACGAGAAACAAAAAGAAAGAAGGAAAGAATATTAAAGAAAGAAAGACAGTAAAGAAAAAAAGAACAGAGAAAAGGGAGGAAATGAAAAGAAATTAAAAAGGAAAAACCTGCTGAAACGATAGTAAGAAAGAGAGCCATTCTTTTTACGTCGTCGGGTACCTATATTTTTAGGATGACTTCAATTTCATTTAATGAATCTTTTTTTTAATTTAATATCAACTTCCATGATTAATGGCTTTTTTGCTCGGCCGTTTTACTTATCCTTGTTGACACTCAAGGTTCACTTAAGTCAACTTTACATGCAACTCCATATATCAAACTATACTTATATCAAATTTGGTTGAAATCAAATCAATACATTCTGAAGATTTCGCAAACACACACCGATGTTAATGCTTAAAATGAATGAAACTGACTAACTTTGCGGAAGAAACTGTCTAGACGTAACTAGTTTTTATTTTATGAAAAATCTATTAATATAAGTAAACGTGACATGGGAAAGTGAGAAGTTATGGAAAGTGGAGAGAGTATAAAACCTATACAAAGAGAAGAGTTACCGATATTTTAGTGAAGTAAGTAGTAGAAGATAAAGATTGAGAATAAATGTGCGAGGCTGAGAGAGAGAGAGCAAAGAAAGAGAAACAGTACACAGAACGAATCGAGTCGCAGAAATAAGGAACTCGTAATTTTGGAAAATCTATAAAAGTGCAGTGAAGAATAAGAAATTAAACAAGACATCCACTATCCAACCACAATGGTGTCGCTTGAACGGCAACGGAATATACTGAACTGCTTCCCTAACGATTCGCCTTAAATTCTACCTTGGACTCCACAAACCACTCCCTCCCTAATTTCCTATTACGAACGGAAATCACACTAGAGGATGTTATAATCACCTCTTCTAGATATTATAAAATAATCTTGACACCTCAAAAGCATGTGGAGTTCATCTTATCCCTGTTATAGTAATAAAGAAATGCTTCGCTGAGCTGTCCTGTCTTCTCCAAACTTTTAAAGAAATGCCTTACCGAATGCTGCTTACCTGATAATTGGAAAAATGACTCTGTGGTACTAGTTTTCAAGAACTGACCCGCAAGTTTATCGCTCTATAAGTCTCATCCAGCTCTACGATAAAATCCTTATCATTAATCAATAGTCCAGCACCTCGGGAATACTTAACTTTTTTCTTACAAACAGTATGGGTTTAGGCAATCTCGTTCTACGGCAGATATTCTAACGGTCATCTCTCAACGCATATACTATACACTGGACAAGGTGGGTGAAGCAATGGCGGTAGCGCTTGATATATCTAAAGCATGGTCTAGCATGAAGGTCTTCCCAGGAAAATTAATTCGCACAGTATTACTGGGTGAATATTTAATATAATCAGATCGTTCTTAGCTAAACGAAAGATCCCCGGACTAACCTAGCTAGCAGCAAAATCCCACCCCTTCACTGTAGAGATCCCCAGATGTAGGAATACTTTCTACTCTAATAGCTTCTTTTCTCGAAACACTTGTCTTTGGAAATACCAGGATGTGCTAACATACAGAAATTAAAATGTAATGTGAACAAACATCTCGCTGCACCACTCCCCACTTAGCAGTCACCTATAAATCTGACCCCACGTCTCAGTGGCAATGTGCATTGATTGGGATGAATACAAAAGATAATCCAGGTCGTTCTCGATGGCCGTACATAGAAACAACATCACATTAATACGGGTGTGCCCCGGGGGTCGATACTTGGCCCTTTATAATTCCTTATCTTCATAAACGACCACACTGATGCAATCGCGTCCGAGATGGGTATATTTGATGATGACACCACGCTCTATTCTCGGCATGCTGGAAAACTGAACGACACATGTCCAAGGTAATGGCTGAATCCTTAGAAAATGACCGCCTGTCTGTAATAGAATGGATGGTAACATTTAATGCGACTAAGACAAAGCTCAAACACTAAACAACGACATGTAAATGAAACCGCTGTCGTAAACGAATGTCCCTATGGATTATAATCTAAAAATTAAATGCTAAATCAATAGTATCCAAAAAGGAAGACATTTGTAAAACCAGTTTTTATTACTACTAAAACATTTTTATGCTTTATTACAAAAAAGTATATGAAATAACATCGTTAATCTAGTACTAATGGAGATTTGATATCTGTCTGTCTGAGATCGAAACTACTATTAATTCTATCAATGCATTATTCTACTATATTCTAATGTCCAGTTCACTTAACAATAGAAGGGTAGTGTACCATCTGATCTGGTGTCCCAGGGATGATCTTCTCCTTTTAGGGAGTAGCGTAGTATATGTATGTTACTATAATATTCTCTTCCCAGAGGTTTCCTTCTTTTTGGAAAGTACTCTACTCTTTGTTTCTGTTGTCATCAGTCCATCGTCCCGGGAATTATCTCCTCCTTTTTGGTGTAGTGTAGTATCGATTGCCATGATACAATCCTCCAGGACATTACCTCCGTCTATTGATGGTAGTAGAGTATATGTTTGTTCACAATGCTACCATCTTCTCAGGCATTACCTCTTTCTTTAGGAGGCAGCGTACTGTATGTTGGTCGCCATATATAATATACTATACTATGCCCCCCCTTGTTACTTAAATTAATGCATGTGTGTAGTTACAGTAAATTACTTGAGTTACTGAACAGCATATTCTTTTTTGATAATGTTACAAATTTTCGTTACAAAAATACATCCACAATTATTCATTAGAGTGATGATGACCGGTGGTATTGAACACGTTTCTTTTAAATAAGACACCGAGTGTTTGGTAACGAACAGACATATTATTTACCTTCTTGCCAGGAGGTTAGACACATAATCAGGTAAGGTTTTCAGTGCACTCTGGCTTACAAAAATGCTAGAGTTGCCCCGTCGGCATTTCCCGGTAAGGGCGCTTTTTATGAGAGTAGAAAGTGAAATTTAGCGTTACTTTCGGCTACCTCGTAACTCTCGGTTCTCTTATTTTGTCCTTTAGTCCTCACATTCCATGAACGATGTTTCTGACAAAGGAGGAAAAATTGCTGTTCTCTGAGTCGGAATCCATCTAACACTTACAGTTGGCTAGTGTTTTACCTTTAAGTAGTATTTTTAGCTTATTACATCAAGTGGCTTCATGCCTTGTCTGGAAGGAAATGTGGTTAGCAATAAACTAACCTTTTCTGAGAGGAAAGGTAAAGCCTGGGAGGGTGGACCTTCTAGGACTACACAGATCCATACCTCAGCCCGGCAATAATAAAGCCACTGTCGAAATGATTGACAGACATACACGACAAATTATAATCAAAACATTATGCGCACATTTACCTGATATCAACTGAGAATCGATCCCGATGAGACGCCGAGTTAAACAAACGCTTATATAACAACATTCAGTTCATGTACATTTATATTTTGTTTTCATAACGTGAGAGTAATTAGGTCGTGTAGCTATTTAGTTTGCTACGCAGAATGTGTAGAACAAGAATGAGAAGAAAAAAATAATCGGAAAATATTACAAGTCTTGTAATAAAAGAGGGAAATGTAGAATTTCCATTGTTGAAGACAAAGAATAATCGGATTTGCCTTTCGAGATTAGATTTATTTGCAGCCGAATGAATGTATTCTTCTCCTCGCAGCTATAATAGACGTTCACAATTTCCCTTGTGCACAGATCAATTATTCACACACATATATATACAATATATAACTAAAATATGTACAAGAAAATTCATATAAAATAAGCTGTATTTTAACTCATCTTTAAAAAAATCACATACCTAAAAATGTGTATGTATATCCACAGACGGACTGTTTCGCTGTATCACAGCTCTAACATATATCTTATATATAAAGTAAATTTCGACAGATTCTCGAACCTAGACATAGTATTGCATCTGATAAATCAATATTTGATTCTGACTAGCGCTGTCATCCTTTTTATTATTGCAGTATGTTATTTGCACTAAAAATGTAATTCACTTAGGTTTCTTTTTTTAAATACTTATTCCAGCTAGAAAATTTGTTAAACCTCGAAGAAAAATGCATTTATTCCTTAAACATCGCTAGACGTTTAGGAAATTTGGGAAAAATTTAAATAAACAGTAATATTTTAAAAATATATACAAACCTATTTCTTTCTTTAAATTACTGTTATATCTGAATGGTAAGCATCTGTTGAAATAGAAGCACAAAATATTCGCATATCTTACAACAATTCGTAACAAACACTTTACTTAATAACACACTGAGATTTTCGGACATTGTAAATATTTTTTAAAAATCATTTCATGTCCAATACACATTCTACTTTATTAATTACATTCCAAAACGTTACAACTTGCATTCAATTTTACTTTCAAAATCAAATTACAATACTATCAATTCTTTTTTATTACAATCCGGTTCACACAGAAAACGGCTAACACTCTACTTAACAAGCCGCTTACAACAATAATAAGTATACCTTCTGCGTTGAGCTACCTGGGTTCGATTTTAGATAAACAATTACATTTTTTCCCAATAAATATTAACCTGTTTATTTCTTAACATTTTAATGCTAATTTGCTATTTGCAGTTTTCAGATAAATTATGTAACACTTTTAATGAATATTTTAAATGACTCAAAATTAATTTCGTTGATCGAAGCCGATCTACGCAAACTTCCTTACGCCCTACAATCGACGTTTTTAGGTGACGATATTAAACATTTTCTTACGTCATAACAATCGACATTATTAAGTGTTTTTCACTTCAATGAAATTCATTTGAGTCAGTGAGTAACATTATATCATTTTTTTTCTTTTTCAAATGATGTTAATTCTTTTGTTCGTTTTGAAATAATTAAAAAACATACCGACAAATAATTATTTCCTCTGTTTTTTCCTTAGTAACTTCAAATTATGTCAGCTACGAATACTTTCTACTTGTAGTTATTTGAAATAATATTAGTTTATTTTGTCTGTTTCAAAATGCTATGTAGTTTATCTTCCCTATTTCGGGAATAAATGCGGACTATGAATAGAGTTACGGCTAAGTGTTGTGGCAGTCATAGCCACAGTATCGAACGCAGACTTTCTATAACATACTATTCTGCACTTCTGCAAATACACACACCGTGTTTTCTATATTATTATCGGCCTTTTAAAGTCACAACAGAAAACAAAAACAAGAAGGCGACGCACAAATGTACTTATTCGTTTTTTTTTATACTTATTTCAAATTAATTCGGTTTTATTTTTTTTTACGTTTGATTACCAGTTCTACAACGCTTTTATGTCCTCTTACGAAGATTAAAATCAAGGTATAATGATACTAACACTTATGTCTAAAATTTAAAGCTTAAGCTTAAGGGGTCTTAAGAAGCAATTGAAATTCATGGAATCTTCCTTATTTGGTGTCTAGTGACAAACGATCAAATTCAATGCTAATTTTAAATATTTTAACTTTTAAATTATAGAGTGTGTCCATAGTATGCTTTCTAAGAACTCTTTAAAATTCCCCAACGAAATTGAAATTTCGTGAATATTTATTGATTGAGGTCTAATATATATTTTATAAGAATTTCAACAAATCGGAGATATCTGAACTTTCACTAAAGACTTCTACCTTCTTTTTACATCACTCGCATGAAACTAAAGTAGCGTAATGTCGCATTACAACAGCTCAAACAAAATTCATGATGATCATTTAATTAGTTTATTAGTGAATCCTGTACATACACAAATATAAATATATAAAATACCTAACTTTATTACGAGAGAGATATTGTTTTCCAAAACAAAAATGAAAGCGTAAATACCCCCGGGCAACACCGGGTCGAGACAGCTAGTATATATATATATATATATATATGTATATATATATATATATATATATATATATATATATATATATATATATATATATATATATATTATAGATGAAAAAAGAGTGATAAACATGTACGAATGTCCAGATTTATTTCAAACTTCAATTGTTCAATGCTAGGTATATTCTGTAATAAAATGATGTTTATTATTCTTTCCATAAGCCAACGCTTTTCAAAGATCGAAATCTTATCATCAGAGGAATTATATAGATAGATAAGTTGGCAGCGGAAAAGCCAAAATTCAACATTTAAAAAAATATTAAGAAATGGAGAGTGAATAAAAGGTTCGTGTAAAACAGATATGTGGTTTGTCCAGTTGGTAATTGTCCGTTGATAAGGTGTCCAATGAAAGGAGATTTAGATGGAAAAGAATGTTCTTTTCGTGAAGGCAGCATGTGAACTCGTTCAAAAATGAAGTGACTCCAATAGTTAGATGTTGAGTTCAGATCGTAGGTGGAGCATACTTAATCGGAATTAATGTGAGAAATCGGGCCGTTTTAAAAAGACGTCCTGGGCCGGAGCTGAATTGTATACAAATGACTTTGGTAATTAAATATTTAAGCAATTCTAAGAAGAAATCCTTTAGTTAAAAACGAGGCCAAAATGAGGAAGTGGGCTGGAGAAAGGGAAAGTGAAGAATAAAGGGAAGAAGGTGCGAGGTGAATGGGTAATGGCTGCTGGTGGAAAGGAAAAGGGGGAACGGAAAATTACCAACTGGACAAACCCCATATCAAACTGACACGAACTTTTTTTCAACTCTCCATTTCTGAATATGTAAATATTAAAATAATTGGTGCCATACAAACAGATTTGTCTGACTTTTAGTTGAAAATAAAAAAGAAAGCGATAATTAACTTTTGAAGCTAAATCTTTAAGATAAAAAGGCCAAAAAAGGCCAAACTGAAAACTAAAGCCTTTTTAGATGAAAAAAAGCCCCAAAAATGCCAAATTGAAAATTCTCTTTATTGATGAAAATATGAAGAAAAATTAGGGTACATTGAAGATATTAACTTTTGGGTATGTTGAAGATGTTAACCCCCAAATATTTGTATTTTTTTCTATTAGTTTCGTATTGTTTTCTTAACGGTGAAAGCTATGATGTTTCTATGAAATTGAAACTATGGACTTTTTATGTATACTTTCTGTGAAAAGCTAAATAAATTATACTTTCTACAGTATACATATTAATGTTTATATCGTACTAGAAGATATTAAATAATATTTGAACATGTTATATTTAAATAATTGTTGATAAATGTGTTGATAGATATCCTCAGCCGCCCTCCTCTAAACAAAATTAGATTATCTTTATTTTAGGCGATTGCGTGTTGAGAAAGAAAAACAATTATTTCAGAATTTAGAGTTTTGCACATAAATTGAACGTAAAATTATCACCTGTTTCTGGCCGATCGCTATCGGGATAACGTTGTAAGAGCATATAACCATATTTTTAGCAAAGGGTTATAAATTGTGTTTTTTGGGGAGGGGGTAATAAATAATCCATTATCCTACCGCTAACCCTAAGTCCATGTAATGTAGTATCAATTTTATTATCATTTTGTATTTTTTGTGCAAAAAAATATTGCAAAGTATAGTATATGTTCTGATACTACAGTTCATCTTTTCTGTTCTCGGCCATTGAAGGTGAAATTCTTCTAGACTAAAGAAATTTACATTTTTGTTACAATCCAGAGTTCCCCTTTTTAGAGATCTGGATCTTCCACACTTTAAAAACCGACCTTGTGTTTATCTCGGTGCAACGGAAAATTTGGTAACGGAAAATTCGTCAGAGTAAAATCCGGCAAAGGAAAATTCGGCAATGTAAAAGCAGCAAAATTCGGTAATTATGAAAATAGATTTTAGAACCGTTCTTGCGTTGTAAATACAAGGCTACCCACACGTTAACCCAAAAAGAACACTTCTTGTATTATATGTTTAGTACTTGTGAAGTTTAAGGGGCGGGTTATTTTTTAGATAAGATTTTCAAGTTAAATTAAATTTTTACGATATCTTTTGTTTATTAAATTGTTATGTGAAAGTACAGAATCGTTAGCAAAGCCCCCCTTCACTATGTTAAGAATGGCTTTCTTAATAATGTTATTATTTCAACCCGGTCCCTAAACTACAAAACTACTTTTTCAAATATTATATTAATAAAAAAAGTAGTAAATTAAAATCCTATTACGAGAGGAAATCCATCATAATGCATTTCGCTTTCATCGTACACAAGTCAGTCATTTTAATATTTTGTTAATAGGTGAAATAATAAATCCATTACTTCGTGTTCGACATTGGAAAGTAATTTCGAAGTATTTAAACTGTCGAATAGAAAGTCATTTAAACTTGCTTTAAAATTCTTAGCAAATCTTCGTGTAGTAAAAGCCTCCCCAGATAATATTTAGAAATAAATATTTGAAGGGGATATAGTTGTATAAAGGGGGTACCACCACCCCCCAATTTTTTTTAAAAATAAATACTTTAGAATATGTATAGTTCCTTAATATTAGAGTAGTACGCGCAAAAATGTTTTTGCTGCATTGGGGACACCACGTGCTACACAATGTCGTTAAATATTTCAGTTAACATTTTTTTTAATAAGTTCAAAATGATAATTGACTTGTCGTTGACGCATGAATGTGTACTCAGCAGCGTAAAACTTCTTTTTTTATCTTGAAAAAAAATGAAAATTGGGAAAATTGAAAAACAAACATTCCGAAAAAAAATTTTTAAAAAGTGGTCAAAATTTTACTAACAAGTAATTTCAAATGTATGGTAGGGCAAAAGTATAATAAACAATTAAACACACGGGATGTTCACCGCCATACACTATGCACTATGCGACGTCATTGAAGTTTTACTTACAGACAATCATTTAGTTTCCAGTTTCACTTTGGAAAAATAAAATGTAATTTTCCTATTAAAGTATTTTTAATTAAAACAAATAGAAAGGTTAAAACAAAAACATATTTAAAGAATTTTGAAATCAGATAGGGAAATAAAATCTTATTGAGTTCAATATTAACTGTAAAAGTAACTTTTTAATAAAAGTAAATTAACTGTTTGTATTATTCTAAAAATACTATAAATAAGGGAACATTATTAGAAAACCATCTGACATATGGTTTTCTAATAATTTTCTATTGCAAATCCATACCTTCTATATAAAATTAAAATTAAAAATACTAGATTAAATTAATAAAATGAATTATTATACGATTATGATATTCCATACACAGTTTTCTGTCGGCAAGTACATAATAATGTAGTAAGGCTGTCCGAAAAGGTAAATAGTTTAAATAGTTATACTAAATATACTCATTTCTTTCTAAATTATTATAATGTACTTAGTTAGAATTTCGTATTATTGCTTGTATGCAGATGATGAAGGAAAGTTTGAATTTATTATCATTAGTGTGATATCATAATGATTATTGGTTGAACTCAATTAGCAATTGTTACTAATATTTCTACCAACTCAAAGTATAGATAGCTCAAGGCGGACCTGATTACTGATGCTTTGGGGTCTTCTTATTTGTTCTCTTTTTAAATTATAATGAAAAATACATTTGAGAATGTACAACGTATTTTTTATTATAATTTTTAAAAAAAGAACAAATAACAAGACTCCAAAGCATCAGGTCCAGTTATTAAGTCACTAAATCTTTGAGTCACAAAATCAAGTCAAAAATCAGTTAGTCTAACTTGTTAATTTGCCTAAGTCATCACATTTTCCGTTTACTCGAGGTGACAATTTAGACGAAATATACTGTATAATTATAGAAAAAATATTTGGGTTGTTTATGTCATTCTTGTGTTAATAAAAATACCAATATCCAAGAAAGCGCTGAGAAAAAAAATTGCATATGTCTGCCATTTTAGCAACCTTGTGATTTAGTGTGATAAAGTTGACATTTAATTCTTCAAATCTCAATTCGAGCTTCAATATGTTAAGAGTTAATTCCACATGTTTTGTACATTTTCAGGTTTATATTTAAGAATATTAATACACATGCGTCCGCATTTTTAGCCTCGTATATATATACATAATAAATAGTTAACTATAATAATGCTCTATTCTCAATATTGAGCATAATTTTACCGTAGCTGTAACCTTTTCATGCTAGCATTGAAATTATAATATATGTTTGGAGTTTACCAAGATATTTTTTTCATTTTCTTCCAGCGAGAATTAATCACAACGAAAGGATCTTTTATTTTATTATTTATTTATTTACTTTGTAAAGTTATAGTTTCCTACACGTGTTTCGCTACCTAGCAAGCACCTTGCTAGGCAGTTCATCAAGGGAGATACAAATCTAAGATATTGACCTCAACAACTGACAATACCCCACATGGATTTGACTCTGTTGAAATCATTTAAGAAGAAAATAAGGAAGAAAAATTCAAAAGACAGCTCAAACAATTCGGCAATATGTGTCAGTTGTGATGTGCCCCCCCCCCACAAGAATCAAGTCCAGTGCAATTAAAAAGTGGGGAAAAAAGAAAGAACGAGGAAAACCCCTTACATCCGGCGAAATACATGTCCTTAGGTCAACCTCGATATAACCCCCTCCCTGGTATTATCTCGTTGAGGATTTAAGCATCAATTTTTGTTGATAAGCACGGAGCTATACAGATAGGCTGGGAAAAGAAAAACAAAAGATCAAAATGCGTGTGTGTGTGTGGAGGGGGGTGTTCATCCACATACACACGCACTATCGTAGCTTCCTAACACTACATCAATGTTTGGGGGTATCAATATATTATTGCTATAGTAAAATATCGATTTTTACACTATTTTATTATTGGTTTATCATTTTAATAAATATATACATACTGTTTAATGAATTAAAATGTGTTTGCTAGGGTATATTCTTTATATTGCAGTCACAGAGACGCTTCAATTCTACACGAACTAATCTGAGGCGCAGAACTCCATTGTCATTTGATATAGACGAATGCCAACATGTTTTGAATTATCTAGTGTAATGCCAGAGCAAACTAGTTAGTAATAGATCTATATTCCAATTGTTCAAATTTTATTGGCACAAAATCAGCGCATCAAGTCGTTTTGAGTTATTACGACGTAAGAACATACTTAAATACGTGTTTCTTTTTCTAAATTACTCATAATATTGTTTTTTTACTTTAAGTATGAAATTTAACGGGTGAAGTGTTATACTTATTTTTGTTTCAAATACGATGGCAATTTAGAGTTATCGCAAGATGATACTATTCTTAAATGTTATTTGTTTTTCTGTTTAAATTGTTGAGAATCGTATTTGTATGTGTTTTCAATTTTCATCTTACCGATAATCACTTATACATACCTGTCTTTTAAACTATACGGCAATTTATATGAATAGTCAATTATGTTCTCACATCTGACATTATCTTATATCTCTACAAAGCCACCATCCGCCCATGCATGGAGTATTGTTCAGACATCTAGGCTGGTGCACCATCCACTAGTCTCTCCCTCTTAGACAAGGCCCAAAAAAGAGCCTCTAATCTAATAGGTCTCACACTATCTACCAAGCCTCAGCCCCTGCCCGATCGCTGCAATGTGGCATCCTTGTGCTTGTTTTACAAGTACTTTAATGGAATATGCTCCGATGAACTTGCTGTTCAGGTTTCCACTCGACGTAAATACACTCGACCAACCGGACAATCAGCAAAATCCTATCCATTCACTGTGGAGGTCCCCAAATGTCGGAGAGCCTTCTACACCAATGTCTGCTTTCCTCGTGCTGCCGGCCTTTGGAACTCCTTCCCTGCTCCTTTTTTCTCCGACTGTACCCACATGCAGAAATTTAAAACTAATGTGAACAATCATCTTGCTGCACAGATCCCAATTTAGCATTACCCCAAAAACGTTCATCCTAATTCTCAGTAGCCCTTACGTCTACAGTGGTAGCTTGCCTTGTTTGGAGTGAACTGTGTTAAAAAAATGTTTATATAATTATTGGGAAATTCAGAAAAGATTTGACTTAGTCATCTAATATTATTTACAATATTTGTTAATCAATATAAATGTTCAAAAATATATCCTCATGATAAAATGTGTATACATCGTATTAATTATTTATTAAAACCATTTAGAAATTCAAAAATGTTTTTTTATAAATATTTGCCAATTCTCAAAATGTTCATAAATATCGGATAACATAACAAATACTAACCCAAGCCGCCATGTTTATATCTAGAAAAAATGTTACAATTCGGTATATTAAATACAGGGTATGAATGTGTCTTCTAACGTGAATTATTTAACTCACAGGAGTCAATACATATATTGGTCTCCTGAACCCATATAGATACTTCTACAAACGCCAATAATATGTATTATATAAAAGTACATAAGAATAAATTAGATACACCTGTACAGACTCATAATAAATAATACAATATTATAACATACTCACCTCAAACACTGTTTTTATATTAATCATAACTGTCTATATCTATTTTTACATGCCTTCACTTTAAGGTAGCTCAGTTAAATTTTATTTTTATTCATCTATTTTTTTTATTTTATTGATATATCTATCTATCCATCTATCTCTTTATATATATATTTATATATATATTATATGATTTTATTACGTATATCACCTTTTATTATTATTATTTATACTTATATATATTATATTAATTTATTATATTATTATGTTTCCATTCATCCACATTTTTTTTAACTTTTTATTCTATATTTTCTATTTCGTTTCTACTTTTTACCTACATTCAATTTAAGGTAATGTTTTTGTTATTTATCTATTTATTTATTTTTATTCATGCATTTCCTTTCTTTTCTCCAGCTTTTTGTTCATTCGATTTCGACATCTGATGATGATTCGACGAAGAATCAAAAACGTTCGTGATACCTATGGAACATTTTTTTATTTTAATACAAAAAGACTACTAGAAAAAAGAACGGTATAGTTAAACAGACTCATTCTGTTATTTTTTACAATGTTTGCATAAATGAAAAATGCTGCAATATTATACACACACAATATATATATTTTTTATATATCTAATATACATATTATATATATATATATATATATATATATATATATATATATATATATATATATATATATATATATATATATATATATATTATATATATATATGTTTTTAAATCTCCGAAACAGTTACATGGTAAGCAGCTGATGATCCGCGTGTTAATATTAGACGCTTAAGGTCTCCTGTTTTTGTTTCACTCTTAGATACTTAACCCCCCCCCTTTTTATTTTTTGTATTTACTTATTTTTTTATTCATTAATTTTCTAACGAATGTAAAGTCTGCAATATCTTGGATTTAGTTGGTTTCTCTGGGAATTTGAACTGCATTTTACTTTCTTTTTTTGTTTTGTTTAAAATGACTCAAAGCCTCTTTAGACTATATATATATATATATATATATATATATATATATATATATATATATATATATATATATATATATATATAAGTATCGGACTGAACCTGAGGGCAATTACCTATATATTTGCGACTTGTGTTAGAAACTATCCACCACGCCAGGCAGACGTTTCTCTTTGATGCAAAATCTAGGCTGAAATCCATCAGAGGGGAGCCATTTGATGTTCTTATTAGAGCATATTTATATATATATATATAACAGCTATCATTCATATGGTCGTTTTTGTTGTTGTTGACTTTAACCATTTGTTAATCGAGAATATGTCTTTCCCATGACTGAAAATGACACACTTCATGAACTCAGCCAGCTGTTGATTTCCATGGGCAGTAATCTTTATAGAATTTCACCTTTATGCTCTACGATAAGCCAAAAGAAAGACTTGGGTGTTTAAATATGTAAAGATAAATCAAAATATTATTGTTTACAGGTTTTACCGAGAAACCACCCGCAGGGGGAGGGGGTATATCTCTATATGTGAAGAACGCGTTTTCTCATTGTGTTTTGTTCATCTCTCGCTGACGATGTCTTTATGCCTCTTACCCTAGTCACTCGACTAACGGATGGTCTTTTCGTTAAAGCCGGGTCACACACAATGTGTTTATAATCGTATAGTATATAAATAAAAATATATATCACGCTCTGGCTCTACATTTGAGAACTCTGATTAACTTTTTTTATGGCGAGAAATTTAGAAGATTCATATATATAAAGTTATGTATTTATATATATATATATATATATATATATATATATATATATATATATAGTTGGAATACGCTTAACTGAAAACAGGAAGAATATTGTTTTCCTTGACATGGCTATTTTTATTTGATCCTTCTCCGAGGACAATAGACCTGAGTGGAATCGTCGTCGTTGGATTTTTATACAGATTCCTCTGGATTTACCAATATTTTTGAGCCCCACTTTTTTTTGGATTTCGTTATTGGTGATTCCCATGCCCGTTTGAACTTTAACATTTTGTTAAAAAAACTCTTTCAAATTTGAAACTTTGACAGTCCTATCCTGTCAACTTATCAATCATAATTTTTCCTCTGATGATAAGATTTTAATCTTTGAAAAGCCTGGTTTAAGGAATGATAGAGAAGAAAAATAAATGTTTTTTATTAATTAAACTGCTCCTTGTTTTGAACAACTGAAGATATCGATTTGCTTCCATTTGCAGGTCTTATTAATTTTCATTGACGTACCATATTTTTGCTCTATCCAGTATATTGAGCTTTCCTTATTTCACAATAGGTCCAACTCTCTAAAAGTTTACCTTTTAGTTATAATTTACATATATATATATATATATATATATATATATATATATATATATATATATATATATATATAGTGTTGTACAGGATATACTCTTAAACAAATGAACCCATCATTATTCAGAATATATTGAAATAGATTCTCGACAACACGTAAATTTTACAGAAAAAATAAATAAATTGCTCCGTTTGCTAGAATACATATTCCAAAATTTATAATGTTAAGTTTAGAATTTTACCAGGCACATACATAATATTGAAACACGCGCGCTCGCACCAACTATTTAAAAAAAGGTATAAATTAACTTAACTTATAATTTGATGTAGAATCATTCTTTTCCCGTATTATTTATCTGTATTTAACTTATTTTAAAAGTTTTGAGTGTGAAGGTTCGTGTTTTCTGCATCCCTCTAAATGTTAAAATTGGCAAAATCAGTAATGTGGTGATGTTACTCACAATGTTCTGTGGTGGGTAAATATAAGGATTTCATCGGAAAAAAATGTATAGACAAAAGAATCACATTGAAAGGAAGCTATTACTCAATCATGGAAGTGAAATACTAATCTACTGCAGGACAAAGAGAAAATGGTGCAGACACTCTCTTATAGAAATAGAGAGGGAGAGAGAGAGAGAGAGTGAGGGAGAGAGAGGGAGACAAATGCGCAGTATTTCAAAGAGAAATATTAAATCCTTAAAAGTAGTCCAGATACTCAGATGTATATTTGTATGTATATTAAAACGATACGAGGTTAAATCCAATCAAATCGCATAAATCAGATAATTCTATTGTTGGCATAAGTTTCCCCGATATAATTCTAGTTAGAATAATTTCTAGAATGATATCAGATACTTACGAGGGACCATGTGAAGGTTGCCAACATCTTAAGTAAAAGTGTTTCTGTGCAGCACATTGGATTCTAAATTGCCACCACCAGGTTGTCCGTCCATGTCGTTAACCAATTAGCCACATAACTAGGTTGGATGAAAAAGTGTTATTCATATTTCATACTGTAATTATTGGCTCCTACAAATTATGCACGAAAAGTATATATTCATAAAAATATATTCCGTCGTATTGTATTGTTTTTACCATCGTTGTACCTGAATTTCAATACCATGGCTGGCATGGAGGCAAAACGCTTCCTATGTTTCTATTCAGCTCATCTGAAGAAACGTAAATAGTAGTTAACAATTGTTCGTATTACAGGTTGGTTATTCCTAGCTACCTTTCTGTGACACAACTCATTGACTTTGTTCTGAACTGAACTCGCTTTATATCTTAATTTTTCTAACTCGTCCTTTTAAAAGTTGTATGGCTTGGCCAATAGGTAACCCAATCATAGCTCCCTTAGGGGTCACGCAAGCCAGTCTATATAAATCCAAGCACACTTGGCTGCGTCCTCTTTTCAACCAAGACATAGGTTGCTTGCTTAGTAACAAAAGCCATCGAAGGTAATCGCTGGCAGCCAACTGTTCTCCTTCCTCACTACTTACCCACTATCTTTGATAAGGTTCGATTGCATCGCGACAAAGCTTTCAGACGGCAGTTCGAAGGCAGTCAATACTCCTTTTCCAGATTCCTAACTTTTAATTGACATCGTTTTTACTGCATTCACGACAGAAGCCCATGAAGGCGGTTTGCGCGCAAAATACACTCCTATCTTCACGAAAATAGCCAGAATTATCTACCTAATTACTTGCCTGTGTAAAATCTTTTAATACACTGTTGTTGGTCGTTTTCTAAAAAGCTGTCGCTTCATTATAATTTGACGGCTTGTTTCAAGGATTATTCCTACATCCTAACGGGCGATAATTGAGCTTCCTTTTGTAGATGCATAACACCTAGAAATGAGGTGGCGTCGAATTGTAGTTTTCGTATCGTATATTCCTCAGATTGAAAACCAACTTGGATAGGGGCTTGTTCAAGGATTAAAGGAAACACGCAAATAGTCAGCTGCAATTTATCTTTTAAAAACGCCGACACATTTGAAACTATCGCAGAATTTTTATGAAAATCTAAAATTAGAATAATTACGAACACAAAAAGAAAGTAACGTGGATAAACTAATAATAAACTTTAGATTTGAATCGAAAAGTTACGGTTGTTTCGACGAGGATGTCGAAGGTCATTGCTACGAATGGAGACCCAGAAAATCAAATATTCAACAGTTAGAAAAGAATTAACTACAAACAAAACAAAGAAAATAAATCTCAAACATCGGAATTCTACAAGCGATTGTATTGCAGACACGATACAAAATGAATTCTGATTGAACCTTGCAATACGACATCAAGAAAACGCGCTAAGTGAATGCAACCAAAGTCGTCAAAGCGAAATAATTATATGTTAACAAAACTCAATTATCAAATCAATCTTCTTTTACAGTGACGCTGAAGAGTTCCAATCGGTGTCAATACAATTGAAACAAAGATAATGTACGGTTTCTATCGCAATGTTTATTTAACCAAATCGTAAATAGATTTCTATTTTCTAAATTGCAAATGCGAAATCGTAATCGCAAAATAAAGTTGTATTAATTCAATATCGTAGATGATTTTACATTCTGACATGACATCATTGCTTTGTTGTGGAATACATTGGAACCAAATGTTTGCTCTGAACTGAAGTCGCTTTATATCTTGATTTCTCTAACTTCGTCGTCTGAGCTGTAGAATCGCCATAATTAAATCGACTCAGATTATTAGTGAATGGATAAAAGAAATTACGAATTCATAAAAGTTTATATCCTATTATAAAGTAGATTTGGTGTCTGTTCGTCTATTACCAAAACCACAGAGTGTCATGTTACATCCGTGTATTAATAATAATAACACAAACACTAACGACACACATTTATACTGGCTCATAAATTATGTCCATGTCTTATGACATTATCTAAGATATAATAAAATTACCAAAATTTGTAACATCTTATAACCGGGTAACGCCGTGTCACTCTGCTATTATAATAATGAAAAGACAAATTCATGATATTAGCCAATTATTTATAAAAAAATTTAGTATAATTATTACAAAAATAATAAATTCTATTTACTCAATATCAAATTATAAACTTTTATATATGGGTTGTAAGAGAGAGAGAAAAAAGAGACGGGGAAAAATTGTTTAGTTACTATGTAAATAAAAATTCTATTTACTCAATATCAATGTATAAACCTCAGAAACTAACATTGATAGCCAACTGTTAAGTCATTATGATGCAATATACGAATTATGAATAAATAAAAAACTTTACACAAAAACTTGAATATTAACTAACTTCAGTCGGTCTTGAATCAAATTGCACACAAATAAGATAATTGCAGCAACGTATTTAAGTATTTGTTATCTTTAATAACATAACGTATTTTCGGTTTCAGACGAACACTAAAACTCCATTATAATAAGATTGTATAAATGTGTACACATGTTGAAATCCTTAACAAATAATAAAATAATTTGTAAAATAATTCACTTGCGGTAGTGCGTCCTTTCTTTTAAGGTTTTTATTAGAGGGTTGCGAACCTATGCCTCTCCAAACAATTTCATTGATTTTTGACACTTTTTTAAGAAGGAGTGATTCGTCCAAATAATTGCAGCAACTATTGTCATTTCACAGTTTTTTCTTCTCTGAGGAACTGCGCGTTAGTTTATCATAAATTAAGATAGATTGCCTTTACAAAACCAAAAAAGCTACAAAAAGGTCACCTGAAATGAAAAATAACTATTTTAATATTTAATAATAAGTTTTGATCGATTTTGCAAACAAAAGATGAATTATTTTTTCAAACTTTGACTTCCTTAAAAAATGGTCTGTAAACGATTTAGGAAACCGCTTTACAAGAAAAAAATATTTACTAAAAAAAAAATCAAATATCAAGCAAACACATGGGCATAATATCGCGAGTCTTTCGAAAAGAAACAAATTGAAGTATGTATGTATATACAAATATATATATATATATATATATATATATATATATATATAGGATCAAATATAAACCAAAGTAAAAACTTTTAGTAGATGGAACCTATTGTGAAGAGGATTAGCTCAATATACGAGATAGAGCAATTGTAGAGATAGAAAAAAAGGAGTAATACATATGCGACGATTGTCCAAATTTATTTCAAATTTCAATTGTTCAGTGCAAGGTGTATTCAGTAATAAACTAGTGTTTATTATTCTTTCTCTTAAGCCAAGGCTTTTCAAAGATCGAAATCTTATCATCAGAGGAGATATACAGATGGATAAGTTGTTTTTTTCGAAAGCCAACTTATCCATCTGTATTTCTCCTCTGATGATAAGATTTCGATCTTTTAAAAGCCTTGGCTTAAGGAAAGAATAATAAACACTAGTTTATTACTGAATACACTTTGCATTGAACAATTGAAATTTGAAATAAATTTTGGACAATCGTCACATATTTATTACTCCTTTTTCTTCTTTTTCTTCTATCTCTCTCTCTCTCTCTCTCTCTCTATATATATATATATATATATATATATATATATATATATATTCATGTATTTTTAGTACAGAAAATCAGTACAAGCTCAGAAAGCGTTTACCTTCCGGCTATCTTCAGCTTTTGTTGTCACCTGCTAAAGAAAATGGTAGAGGAATTATAATTTGGGGAAGTTTGTTAGTCTACATCATCTAATGTGGAGCTGATTTGATATATTAAGCTATTGTTGGCGTTATTTTCTTATATGTCTGCCTATTATAAATGTAGTACAATATTATAAAGTCAATCGTATACCCAGCTTTATTAATGTTTTTCTTATAAAGGATAACAATTACATAAAAGCGTACCAATTAGGGCAGGCAATTCAATCTAGAATCATATGTAGTACACTAATGAAAGTTGTCACTTTGCAGATATGAAATGTTGTTTGTTATTTTATTGTATGTAGGCCTTAAAGCGCTTTCACAAACCACATCGTAGAAACAGGTATATATTTAAGAGAGTATATTTTTGGAATATTATATGTTAATCGTAACTTGTTTTAAAAATTGTAACACTTTATTTTTTAGTATGTAAGGTAGAGATTAGGAAAGGCTGACTGGTATTGGCAAATTATGTCAGGTTTACATTATTAGTTGTTGTGGGGGTAATTTTGTTACTGTACGAAAGTATATTAATTTTGTGTATGCAATTGTTTTAAAGTGGGCATTGTTGTTTATTCTGGCAATTGCATTTATAATGGGTGTTATCCATGACTAAGGAAGCATCCCCCTTCCAGTTATTCAGTGACGAAATGTTTGTAGTCACGATACAGAGCATAGCTTTATACTAGAGTTTTTTTTTCTCCTAGATTATTTGTCAAGATCTATGAGTCCATCCACAAAGAGAAAGATGAGTCCCTAACAGGTTTAGATCTGGATCTGTGGTTATCCAAGGATAGAGATGATGTTCAGATAATTCAAATTCCTTGTTTTGTTGACATCACATGTAAAATCTCGAGTGTGACCCGAAGGTCTTTTTAAATATTGGGGTCCGAAAGTCTTGTTACTCAAACTAAAAGTAGGGTCCAAAAAAATGTTTCTCCGATTAAAAGTAGGGTCCGAAAGTCTTGTTACTCAAACTAAAAGTAGGGTTCAAAAAAATGTTTCTCCGATTAAAAGTAGGGTCCGAAAGTCTTGTTACTCAAACTAAAAGTAGGGTCCAAAAAATGTTTCTCCGATTAAATGTAGGGCCCGAAAGTCTTGTTACTCAAACTAAAAGTAGGGTCCAAAAAAAAATGTTTCTCCGATTAAAAGTAGGGCCCGAAAGTCTTATTACTCAAACTAAAAGTAGGGTCCAAAAAATGTTTCTCCGATTAAAAGTAGGGCCCGAAAGTCTTGTTACTCAAACTAAAAGTAGGGTCCAAAAAAAATGTTTCTCCGATTAAAAGTAGGGCCCGATAGTTTTGTTACTCGGAGTAGAAGTGCGCTCGGAAAGTCGTGTTACTCTGACTTAAAGTGGGGTCGGAAATTCAGGTTACTGCCACTAAAACTAAATGTGGAGTTACGAAATACTTTTCCGCTACGAAAAGTGGGGTTTGAAAGTCTTAAACTGTTACTAAAAAGTGGGGTTCGAAAGTCTTATTACTGCTGCTAAAAAGTAGGGTTCGAAAGTCTTAATATTGCTACTAAATTGTTGGGTTCGAATGTTTTATCACTGCTACTAAAAAGTGGGGTTTAAAGTATTATTACTATTACTGAAAAGTGGAGTTCCAAATTCTTATTACAACTACTAAAAAGTGGGGTTCAAATGTCTTATTAATGATACTAAAAAGTTGGAACCGAAAGTCTTTTTAGATAAAGTAGAGTATGAAAGTCTTTATACAAAAACTAAAATCGTAGTCCGAATGTCTAGTTGCCGCTACTAAAAGTAGGATCTGAAAGTATCGGAGCAAGAACTGCCATTGTCGTACACTAAGGTAAACCAAGAATAATGTATGCATGTGTTGGTACACTTTTGTCTTTTAGATAGTGTTCTCCACGTCAAGGGTAAACACTACACATTCTTATAAAGAACATTTCATTGCACGATACATGAGCTTGCTGGTTACTTGGGAAATAGTAAATTGTAATGTAAACAATTGAAATATATGAATGAAACTTCTGACTTATTTGAACCCAATTAATATGAAATCTTAACAGTATGACTGTATAGAATTGAAAAATAAAGTTTTTCTCTCTCAGGTCGATCAACGGAAGATGGAATGAAAAACAGAAAAAAAAAACACAGAATTTTTTCATTTTGTCAAAAGCGAAAGTAAAGACGATTGGAAATAACACAATTGGGAAATAAGGAATGGCAGAAGCCAATACAACGGCTTCTGTGTCATTTTTCAAAAAATGATGCGTTGACCTTTTTCAGTAAAAAAATCGAAAGAAGGTGAAATAATATTCAATGCAATTCAAGTTTTCACATTTAATTTTATATATGTATCATATGTATGAAAGGAAGGCTGTGTGATTTCACAAGACTTTCGTTCCTCAACAATGTTTATGATATAAAAAGTAAGACTTTTCATATATATATATATATATATATATATATATATATATATATATATAGTAACCTATGAAAATATATTTATGGCAATTAATCTACACAGAGGTTCCCGCGTTTCATCTGTATAGTTTAAATGCCATAAATATATTTTCATAGCTTACTACCTAGATCTACTTACGTATCAAGCACTCACTGTTGAAGTAAATACTGAAAATTGATACATAAAAAATTATATCTCCTTATAAAATTTTATGTGGATACATGAAATAGTAATATATATATATATATATATATACATATATATATAGATGCATTCCAAATATATATATATGTATGTATATATATATATATATATATATATATATATATATATATATATATATATATATATATATATACATCCTATATATATATATATATATATACATTCTATATATGATTACATTCCATAAGATGGACATTATGTGTCTATTCGACCTGTTGATCATTTTTTTCTTTCATTCAAGCCAGGAATTAGACTCCAACATCACTTTCTAATTACGAACTATGATAGTAAACAATTCGGACATTTAAATCCATTATTAATGCATTAAAATGGCCGACATTTGTTCATTTTGTGACTGTTCGAAATACAAAAGAGTTTTAAAGATTTTTAAACGGACGAATAAATAGTAATTTCTCACTCGCATAACCGTTTCGATGTAGCACTACGGAGCAATGGTTTAATTGTCCTAAATTATAAAACCAATTAGGTAGTAAAGATTCGTACTTTCTTTTGTTAATTGCGCAGTTGCACCCGCTTCTTTCGCCAACTGTTAAAGAATAAATAACAAAAACAAGGCTTTGTTGTAGAAGAAATCGTGTCATTCTTTTGTTTATTTCATATGTTATATAACTGTACAGTTCTCGTCTTTTTGGTAAACTGACCAAGTGTGTGCTGCTCTTCGTCTTGAGTTCATATAACAATCGATTACGTCATTCTACATCATTTTTTGTCTTCAATTTCCGATACGATATTATGTTCTTTTTTTCGATTTTAGACTTAAATTATTTAATTGGTTTATACATGTTATAACTGCTTAATTTTGCCTCACTTTCCCCCAAATTCCAATTGCCCCATTGTTAGTCTATTCGTTCGGGCAATACTAGACGTCGTTACCAAATTTTACTCAGAATTCCTAGTCGATTTTCGTTTACATCATTTGAAGAACCGTATATATTATTGCCCATTGCTCGCCTTATTGACGTCATGTCAATGGGACCTTGTGATTTCCTATTTTTCTCAATTACGTTTAAAATAATCCTTTCGTGCTATTTCATTAAGTGTTTTCGTATTAAGGCACATTTGTCTTTGTTTCTAACCTAATCGTCTGCTTCATATTATCACATTAGGTACGGTTGAACATACCAATTTGCCACAAAAAAACAGCGACTTTATATTTGTTGAAGCAATACAGTTATTGATTAAATTGCTTATCGCTAGAACGTCTCCTATTCACAAAAGGTGGAAATGCATGATTATCACAATGTAAGACAGCGATTATTACAAATTGTCGGAGTTGAGTGCTAACAATTTTGTATGCCTCATATTTGCGCAAAGATTAGTATCCAATAAGATGGGAAATCAGAATAATAAATAAACTAAATAACGAACCTGATTTAACACTCCAACATATCGCAGAGAGCGCCCAAAATGTTATTAGCGTTCATCAAGATGCAAAACACATTGAATAGAGTTGAGTTTCTGTAACAAAAAGAAAGTTATTTCACTAGTTAAATTTCATAAACAAAAGAAAAGTGATCTGACTCTTAAACCTTATTTAAGTTGCGGGCAGCTACATTAGTAAAAAGATGGTTCATATAAAATGAAAAAGTGTTTTAATTGCGTTCGAATAGGACAGAAAATTACACACAGTAAAATATAAACCAAAAAACTTAATTAGAATGACTAACTGTGACGAAGTGGAAAATATTACAAAGTTTGTACAAGTTAGAATATTGAATAGAAATATAAAAATGCAACCTGACTCAGGATCATATTTGTCGATCATAAAACTTTAAAATTGAAAATGTTTGTGATGACCAATTCAAGTATCCTTTTTAACACGGATTGGATGGAAATATTTAAATTATGGAATATGTCTATAAATTCTTTTGACAGAATATCAAAATCTTAAATGCTGTAGCAGAAAGAATTGAAAGAAAGTTTTTCGGAATTTTTTTTTAGTGGACTGGGAAGATGTAAAATAGTAACTGCAAAGTTTGAACTGAAACTGTATATTCAACCGGTTTTAAAATAAAGAGAATATTCTATTCGCGTCATTATATTATATAACCATAGAATTAAATAGACTAGAAAAAATGGGAGTGTTATCGAAGCTTTAATACAGTGATTGCGCTTCGCCTACAGTCTACGTAAAAAAAGAGTAAAGTAATAGTTTTTTACGTGCAGATTTTTATTACGGGTTTCAACCAGGTATAAAAAAGTATCACTATTATCTGCTTAGTTCTGAAGAGATATCCGCGAAATTAAACGGACGAATTTTCTTGTAAAGTTGACTTAATAATAATACCGGTGGACGATGAGTGCTCAAAGCTATGAGGTATAAATACCCATAATGGTTTGTACAAAGTTGAAATATTACCATTCGGGGTGAGGTTGCATCAGCCATATTTCAACAGATAATTGATGCCTTACTTAGCGGACTAGAGTATGTGAAGCTTATCTCGATAGTGTTCTAATAACAAGTAAAAGCACTGATCAACACAAATCGCATGTACATGAAGTATTTAAATGAATTTAAGACTATGCCTACACATTGAAGGAGAGAAAATGCAATTTCTATGGAAGAAATAAAATATATGGACAAGGATGGTAGAAGACCAGGCTCAGGGTGAGCAGCTGCGATATAAAATATACCAGCTCTCGAATACGTATCGTCTTTGCAAAGTTTTCTTGTGTTCGCAAATTACTACAACGTGTTCATCCCAACTTGCTAGCGCCTCTTAAGGAACTATTAAAAAAAGAAAAAAGATTGGATCTGAACGACAGAATGCCTTTAAGCATTTGAGAAAATAAAAAATGTTCGCACTTCTGAATTATTTTTAACGCATTATAGTCCAGACTGCTAAATCGTTGTAGTTGGTGATGCAAGTTTATACGACATTGGAGCTTGCATTTTACACAGACTAGAAGACGGTTCGCTGAAACCTCTCGCCACGCATCTCGTGCATTATTATCTGCAGAAAGAGTTACTCACAAATCGCAAAAGAAGAATTTGCTATTATTTTTGCAGTCACAAAATTGCATCGTTATGTTCACGAAAGACATTTTTTATTACAAACCAACCATAAACCACTGGTAACAATTCATGCATCAAAAAGGGTTTACCAACGCATACTGCGAACAGACTACAGAGATAGGCAACCATTCTCTTAAATTACAATTATAAGATGAAGTATCTCCCATCTTCAAAAATCGGTCAGCTGATGGATTGTACAGATGATACGTAAATATACTGAACCTCTTGCAGACAAAGTTATTGTCTCCCTACAAACTGAAGTTTAGGGTAAAAATACATTAACAAAAATGTTCTAAACACGTAAAAAGGGTTACAAAAGAAATACATCGACAAATTTTTTTAAATATATTCCATTCGTGATGACGTAGTGATGTACAGCGATCGAGTAGTCATTTCGGTAGCATTACAGAAACGAATTCTAAGAGAGTTTCATGCTGGTCACCCGGGCATTTCAAGAATGAAAAACATCATCGGAAGTTATGTATATTAGACGAGCATAGACAGAGATTTTGAAAATGCGGTGAAATTATGCAAAGGTTGTGTTTTAGCAGCAAAGACGCCTCCTATGAAATTTAGACCCTGACCGAAAACTGACCGACCGTGATACAAAATGACTGAAGGTATTGAAATGTAAGAAACCAACTACAGTAGCAACAATTGCTTTTTTGCATAAATTGTTCGCACGTTTCGGGGTCGTTGACTGTATAGTATCGGAATGCAGTTCGCATTTCAAAATATTCTATAAGACGTTGTTAATGGAACATATCACGATAGCACTGTATCATGCAAGAAGCAATGGTCAGGCAAAACGGTTCGTGAATACGTTTAAAAGAAAGCGATTGGTACACCTACTGGAGAGGCCATTCAGCATTTCTACAAGTATATGGATGATTCCGAATAACAGTGTTCCATCTTACATGACGTTAGCGGAAACAATGTTTGCAAGAAATATCTAAACAGTTTTTGATAGACTGTTACTAACTCCTAAGAAACCGGAATATAAAATAAATTCCACCAAAGGACGTTTTGAACTCGGAGAAACGTTTTTTTTTCTCGAATGTTGAAGACAGCATTAAATCAACAGAGTTGAAAGACATGGTTAGAAGAGAATACATGAGACGGACAAAACCCCTCTCAAAACTAAAGGATATACAAAAACAAAGGATATAGTAGAAATAAAAGAATATAGTAGAAATAAAGGATATAGTAAAAATAAAGGATATAGTAGAAATAAAGGATATAGTATAAATAAAGGATATAGTAGAAACAAAGGATATAGTAAAAATAAAGGATATAGTAGAAATAAAGGATATAGTAGAAATAAAGGATATAGTAAAAATAAAGGATATAGTAGAAATAAAGGGTATAGTAAAAACAAAGGATATCGTAGAAATAAAGGATATAGTAGAAATAAAGGATATAATAAAAATAAAGGATATAGTAAAAATAAAGGATATGGTAGAAATAGAGGATATAGTAAAATAAAGGATATAGCAGAAACAAAGGATATAGTAGAAATAAAGGATATAGTAAAAATAAAGGATATAGTAGAAATAAAGGATATAGTAGAAATAAAGGATATAGTAGAAATAAAGGATATGGTAGAAACAAAGGATATAGTAAAAATAAAGGATATAGTAGAAATAAAGGATATGGTAGAAACAAAGGATATAGTAAAAATAAAGGATATAGTAGAAATAAAGGATATGTTAGAAACAAAGGATATAGTAAAAATAAAGGATATAGTAGAAATAAAGGATATGTTAGAAACAAAGGATATAGTAAAAATAAAGGATATAGTAGAAATAAAGGATATAGTAGTAAAAAAGGATATAGTTGAAATAAAGGATATGGTAGAAACCTTATAAATGGACTAAATACTGGGTGAGTATCCATAGTTTAATACTCTGGAACCTTTGTAAATTGGTCAAAAGAAGAAATCAGATCAAAGAACATGACAAAAATGACCATGTACTGTACTCAAATGATGATACTCACCGATTCCATGTAAAGAAAGAACGAAGGGGGAATAGTACAGCTAAGTATTGAACACTACGTAGACAAACTATAGAAAATTTGATTTCACCGCTAAAAGTCTTGCCAAAACGAACAATCAGTGAAACGAGTAGCAAAAAAGCGACAAATGCAAATTGGTAAAAAAATAAGGTTACGTGGACTATTTATACGGCTGCCCAAAGGTATAGCGCATGAAAACATATATACATGGCTACGGAAAGAACACTTGAGTTAAGAAACGGAATCACTATTCACAGCCGCACAAGGCAACGCAATCAGCAAGAAATTCAAATTGGCACAGTCGGGGAAACAGGGAGCAGGAACGTGCTTTCAAAGGCTAGCGGTCACAAGAAAGAAGTAAATAGAGTAAGCATTTCATATAGGAATTTAGCAATAAATGACTTTTCATGACTCATGAAACAATATCTCAACTTCAACAAAAAAATATATAATTAATTTTCATATTTTTGTTTGGGAATACTGAAATACTTATTCTGAAAAAAAAAAATATATATATATATATATTTAAATTCCCGAAACAGTTTGTCATGATCCCTTAAAGAATGTTAAGACTAGCGTAAATTCTTTGAAGCAAACTAATATAGTGACTGCTAAAAGTAAATTTACTTACTAAAAAGTGATTTTCCACCGAACGACTTGAGACTAAAATGTTTATATATATATATATATATATATATATATATATGTATAGGTTTAATGGTTGAGAAACTTCCGAGCCTATATATCTATATATATATTATAGTCAAACCTTCAGTGTTTAAATTCAATAGATACTAATTTAAACTTCAAGAGCTTTTATAAATTTCACACTGAGAGATTTATTTTAGCAACCGTTTCTTCAATTGTATAGACAATCTAGATGTTGAGGCATATTCTGAATCTTCTCCGACAATGATTCATCAGAAGAATCAGCAAGAATATTTTTAAATCGAAAACTTACTGTAGAGAACATTATTTATTATATTTTCTTTAACTAAACACGCCATATTGATTTGAAAACAAAGATACTGTCTTTGGAATTTGCTTTTTCTATTGTCCATATACAAGCGGCTAATCGTCGTTAAATTGTAATTGGTTTATTATCGCGCATTACGAAGAAAAACGCGAAGAAATGAAACCTCCGATCGTTTTATGACACAAAGATACAATTTAGTGAATATTTTGACATCGGTAAATCAAGAAATATTCAGAATTCAGCAGACAACTTACATACGTGATTTCAAAAACGAACATCTCGTAGTGACTTCCGTTTCCGGTTTTGAGTTTCGATTTCGTATACGATAGAACTGAAATAGTAACAATCGTTCCGTAAACAATAATAATAAACACACAAATTTATAGTTTTAATGTGTATTATCATACAATTAAATTTAAATAATGTTATATTCAACATTTCTAGAATGTTTCCGCGGACGTCCAATTATTGCTGGCGTGATGTGAAAATAAGCATTGTTGCTTAGTAACCGTTTTAAAAGTGTTATTTCTTATTACCATCGATGAAATACACCGGATCACGAGGATAGACACAATAAATTTATTTGTAGGTTTTATTTTGTGTATTTTATTTCTTATTTTTCTCTCTCCCCTCTCTCTCTCTCTCTCTCTCTCTCTTTCTTTTCTCTATCTTTCAATCTCGCAACTTTCCTTCATTTTCCTTTTAACAATCTATAAACTTTTTCTTCTTTCTTTTACTAACTCGTACCTTTCCTTAGGTATTATACTCTCTATCTATCTATCTATCTCTTTCTCTCTCTCCACCTCTCTCTCTCTCTCTCTCTCTCCTAGTTTCATAATTCACCATTTCACCAACTGACATCCCCCATCTTAATAGATTCTTCATAAAATAGGAATGTTTTTGATCATGATAGTTTCTTCCAAAAGATAAGATAGGTCCGAATTCATGTTCTTTCATGTGTTACTTCCTCTTTCGGGGGAGGTCTAAATGCCTTACAAGTCGCAATTAATAAAAATACACGGGTTCATAAACGTACCTTGTTATCAAATGCAGATCACAATTATAACTACCACTTCCAATCTAGCCTCGTGTTTTCTATTCCTCACTGATGTTGGGTATCTGCAAAAACAACAATCTGGGGATCGACTAAATAGAGGCACGTTACAGTATTATACATTCGATATGAAAAAATCGTATGTTGCTTCTCATTAAGTGTCTTACTAATCCCCAGATCTGCTCCCGTCTGACACTCATGTCTCCTAATCCTTTTATTAACTGATTGTGCATGATGCCCTCGCTATACAAAACCTCGCTTTATCGGCACATTTCCGTGATGCAGCAAGTCTTTTGGTAACAAGTTTAGTCACGTTTAAACAATGAATCTAGTCGTATTGGTAAATCCGGTCGTTTTAGAAAAGTTTGTAAATATCAAGTCAAGATTTAGATTTAACCTTTCCGAAGTAAAACAATCTGTTTGGCCAAATGAAAAATACTTGGCGATATCAATAATAAAATAGGAAAATACTTTAAAAAAATAAAAAGTTAACATTTTCCCAGTTTTATCTCCCCAAGTAACGCAACAGATTTACTCAATTCAAATTTATTTCATTCAAACCAAAATACGAAAGTCAATCGTTCAAATTATTTATTCTTATCTATAAACCAAATGTACGCGCCATTTTTTTTTACGGAATTTTATGAGAAAAAAAATCTCTTATTCTTTCCCGGGGAAAGTTATTCAAATCTGTTTCTCTAAACTAAGTTCGCCAATTCTGAAAGTCTCTCTCGCCCACTCTATTTCTCTCTCTCTCTCTCTCTCTCTCTATATATATATATATATATATATATATATATATATATATATATATATATGTGTGTGTGTGTGTGTGTGTCTTTCTGCCTCACTCTATTTCCTATTTATTATCCCTGCCCCTTTCTCTCTCCTTATTCTCTATATCCCTTGTCGCTCTCTCCCCTTTTTCACTTTCTCCCCTTCACTCTCTCTCGTTGTCTATATATTTTTAATTTACTCTCTTTCTCTCGCTCTCTCTCTCTCTCATAAAGTAATTTTGGCAGTGAATTAAAGTTAAAAGTTATTCAGATTCGTTCGTTTGATCTCAGAACTTTAATTCCCAGAAATGTTTTCGCTATCCATCGATCCCCATATCCCTCAGTCTGTTACTCCTTCTTTTTCCTTCTTTTTTGTTTCTATTTTCTTATTCTGTCTGTCTATTTTTATTCTATATTACTTTCTTCCTTTCGCTCTCTCTCACACACTCTCTCTCTCTCTCACTCTCTCTCTCTTTCTCTTTCTACCCACTCTCATCTGCGATATGTGATATTATCGATGTTGATTTCCAATTCATATATTCAACCTTTTCTGACCTCAGCCCAACGCAATTCAGAAACTTGATTTTATCAGTTCTACTCGTTTCCGAAGTTTTCAAACAACCACATTTTATAAACGTCTTCATTTTCAGTATCTTTTTGCTTCTTCTTTCTCTTCTTCTTTTCTACTCTTTTATTTTCATTTTCTTCGCTTTTTTGTTTATTTCTCTTGTTTATTTTTTTCTCTTTCTTTTTTGTTTTCTTTCTCTTCCGTTTTTTTCTTTTGTTTTTTGTTGCTTTCTCTTGTTTATTTGTTCTTCTTTCTTATTTGTTTTCTTCTTTTCTGTCTCTTTCTTTTAATTTTTTCTTTCTCTTTGGTTTTCTTTTTATTCTTTTGATTTTTATCTTTCTTTTGTTTATTTTTCTTCTTTCTCTTTTGTTTTCTTTCTCTTTTGTTCTTTTCTTTTCTTTTTCTTCTGTTTTTTTTCTCTTTTGTTTTATCTCCTTTCTTTCTCTTTTTCTTATTTTTCTTCGTTTTTCTTTGTTTTTTCTTTTTTTCTTTCACTTTTTCTTTTTTTCTTTTGTTTTCTTCTTTTCTTTCTCTTTTGTTTTATTTCTCTTTTGTTCTTTTCTTTTCTTTTTCTTCTGTTTTTTTCTCTTTTGTTTTATCTCCTTTCTTTCTCTTTTTTTTATTTTTCATCGTTTTTCTTTGTTTTTTCTTTTTTTCTTTCACTTTTTCTTTTTTTCTTTTGTTTTCTTCTTTTCTTTCTCTTTTGTTTTCTTTTTATTTGTTTTCTTTCTCTTTTGTTTTATCTTTTATGTTTCTTTCTCTTGTTTATTTTTTATTTTTTCTTCTTTTTCTTTTTATCTCTGTTATTTTCTTGTCTTCTTTTTCTTTAGTTTCTCTCATTTTATTTTTCTCCTTTCTCGCTGTTGTCTTCTTTTTCCCCGATTTATTGCGTCTTCATTGTTCTGACTATTTGTGTTCTACATTTCTCTTCTTATTCTTCGAATTCGTATTCTTCATCATCTGATTCATTTTTCTTGTTTTATTTTTTATTCTTTTTTCTGATTTTCCTGTTGATTCATTTCTCTCTTTCTTATTGATTTTTCTCCTTTTGATTCATCTTCGTTGTTTTCATCTCCTTATTATCCTTTTTCATCATTTTCTTCGATTAATTTATCTTCTTTTTTGTTCTTTTTCTTCTTTCAATTCTTTGTTTTAATTCTTCTTACTATCATTTCTCTTTGGTTGTCCTTTGTCTTTTTCTTTTTTTTTTAATTCCCATTCTAATTCTTCTACTTATTCTGTTGATCCCACCTTTCCATTCTTATCGGATTATACTTCTACTTCACATTCTTCAACATTTACTTTTGATTTTTTGATCTTCTTCTTCTGATTTTTCTTTTTCATGGAATTTATTTTCTCCTGTTCTTTTTTAATTATCCCCTATCTCGTTCTACTCCTTCTTCTAACTCTTCTTCTTTGAGTTTTCTATTTTTTCTTTTTTTTCATTTATCTTTCAATCCTAATTATTCATTTCTTTCTCATTCTTCTATGTCTGCTTTCCCTATTTCCTATTCGTCTCCTTTTAATTCATGTTTAGATTTTCATTCTAAATGTTTATTTAATTCTTCTTATTTTCATTATTCTTTTTCTCATTCTCATTCTTCTTTCTCTTCTCATTATTTTGTTTTACTCGTCTTTTCATCATTCTTTTTCTATTGATTCTTCGAATTCTGGTATTTCTTGATCTGATTTTTCCATTTCTGATTTTCAATATCATGTTTTTACTTCCTATTCTTCGGTTATTCTCACTCTTCTGCTTTTTCTTCTTTTCTTGTTCTTTCGATTTTCTGATTCTTCTGTTGATTCGTCTCATCATTTTTTATTCTTCTATTTCTGTTAATTCTTGTCCTTGTACTGTTTTCTCTACTTTATGATTGTTCTTCTCTTTCATATTCTTTGACAATTTTTTATTCCTTCTTTTTTCTTTTTCTTTTTCTTTTTCTTCATTTTATGCTTCTTTTTCTTTTGCTATCTCTTTCTTATTATTCTCGTCCTCGTAACGATTCCTCTTCTTTCGAGTATTCTAATTCTTTATACTCTTCTCCGTCTTCTAATTCTTCTACTTTTTCTTTTCGTTTTCTTCTTCTCGTTCTTCTGAATCGTCTTCTTCTTCTAAGTCTTCGTTTTTGTTTGGTTTTCTTTGTTTTCTCATTTCCGTTTCTTCTTCTTTTAAATACTATTATTCCTCGTCTTCTAATACTTCCTCTGGGTCTACTAATTATCGTCCTTATTCTTCTGATTCCTCATCTTCATTTTTATTTTTCGTCATCTCATTTTTTTTTTCTTCGTATTTTTTTCTTTTTCTGCCATTCGCCCATAAATCAAGTATCGTTGCCACGTCTGATCTGGTGCACAAATCACTAGTCTCTTGGACAGGATGCAAAAAAAAAGTATCTAGACTAATAGGTATCGCAATGTCTACCAAGCTCCAGCCTTGTTCCATCGCTTCAATGTCGCATCCTTGTGCTCATTTTACAAGTACTTCAACGGAATTTGCTCCGATGAACTTGCTGTATACCCTCAACGTGAATACCCCCAATTAACCCGATTAGCAGAAAACCCCTTCAGTGTAAAGGTCCCCAAATGGCGGAAAACATTTTACTTTAATAGCTTCTTTTCTCAGACCGTTCGTCTTTGGAATTTCTTTCCTGCACCTTGTTTCCCCGACTGTACCAACATGCACAAATTTTATATGTAATGTTAAAAGCGTCTTGCTGTACAACTCCCACTTAGGATGCCCCTTTAAAATCTTCGTCCTAATCACAATATTCCTTGTTTAGGGTGAATAAAAGGAAAGTTCCAAAACATTTCTTCACCGGATCCTTCCACTTCTTTGATTCTTATTCATCTGATTTGTCTTCACATATTTTTCTGATCATTATTCTTCATTGTTTTCTTTTCATTCTTCGAATTATATTTGTTCTTCATTTTGTGATTCGTTTTATTCTTCTACTTACCAATTGTCTTATGTTTCTGATTCTGATTCTGATTCTGATTCTGATTCTGATTCTTATTCTCATTCTTATTCTTAGTAGTAGTAGTAGTAGTAGTAGTAGTAGTAGTAGTAGTAGTAGTAGTAGTAGTAGTAGTAGTAGTAGTATCAGTTGTTCTCTTCTATTTCTTCATCTTCTGATACTCCTGCTGATTCTTCTTCTTCCTCCTCCTCATCTACTGGTGTATTCTCTTCTTTTCTGCTTCTTTTAATTCATAATCTTTTGGTTCTTTTTCCTTCTTTTCCTCATTTTCATCTTATTTTTCTGATTATTCTCATTAACATTCGTCTCTGTTAGTCTTCTCTATTTTCTCTTTTCTCTTTTCTGTTGTTTTTATTATTCTTTAAATTCTTCTTCTGATATTGATTCTTTTAATTTCTAGTTGTTGCTTTACTACTGCAGCTTCGCCATCTTTTGTTTCATTTAAACTCAATAGTAGTAGTAGTAGTAGTAGTAGTAGTAGTAGTAGTATCCTCCTTCGTGCTGTTTCCGTGCTTTGTGTGGACGCCGATAAAGACGGACGGGTGGGAACTGCAATAGAGAGGGGCACGACATTCCGAATCAGAATTCATCGGATGTCATCGTTAATTCTAATGAGTTTATCGACGCAAAGCATGGAGGGGGTAACGATAAGAACTCTCCGTCGAGCAGTTTGGCTGCTGAAGCAAAGCATACACAATGGCGCGCGGACGTGCACGTCGACGGAAAACAAAAAGATAACAAATTGATCTAAACTCGTTTGTCTTGTTTTACCATCAATAACCACAGCCCAAATCGAAGCAGTATTCATAAGGACATGCATGTTATCATATATAAGAGATGTGCGAGTTACCCGCTTAAAATTCCTGTATATCATTACACGTTGGGTCAAAATCACTTGACCAGCTGTTGTGAGCGATAAACAAGTGTGTATTTATTATATCTAGAGCAAATATATGGGGTCATATTCAAGTCCGAAGCGTGAAGTATTCGGCTTGGTCAATACGCATAAAGGTCAAAATAATTGTAGCCAATGGACTGATTTGATTACAAAAAAAGCAAAAATGATATTTGTCATGTCAAGTAGTTGAGGAAAAATTTTATACAAACAGAGTAGGGGTTAGGTAAGGAGAGAGAGACAGGTTATCCACAACTATCCCCAGCATGTCTGAAGATATCGGCTTCCTGACCCAAAATGCATGAAACATCGATGTTTTATTCTTTGTTTTTCTCTTTGCAAAACTCAATCATGTTCTGCAAAATCTAAAACAAAAAACAACAATTTCTCCCCTCCCCATTCCCTTCCCCTTTTTACTCAACCAAACAACATGAATAAATATTTGAAAAAATAAATAACTTAAAGCATAAAAACGTTTGCTAAAATGACCAGATTCGGCATTAAATAACCCGGGGACGGTTGATATGACGTAAAACAAAACAACCAAATAACCAAACTATCGCCAGAACTGATGATAAGCAGAGGCCGACTAAAAGACTGGATCCGGATCAGTTGAAAGTGGTGTAGATAACGCATACCATAGCCTCTTTGAACTGCACTTACATTCACTTTTTATTATCTTCTCATATTTTTGAAATTTTCAATGTTGGCCACCTTACTGCCAACTTATCTATGTAACCCCTCTGATTATAAGATTCCAATCTTTGAAAAGTCTGGCTTAAGGAAAGAAAAAATAAACACGTTTTTATATACACCTTGCATTGAATAACTGAAGATGAAATAGATTTGTCATTCTTACATTTTGTATTTTTATTTTTTTATTTATCTATATAATTGCTATATCCCGTATATTTAGCTTTAATCATTTAAAGATAGGTTAAATTTCTAAAAGTATACATCCTACTATTAGTTTCATACCTTATATATATATATATATATATATATATATATATATATATATATATATCGAGAGAGAGAGAGTGTGAGAGAGAGAGAGAAACGCAAACCTAACTTTATATATTAAGATAGATATCCACGCAAAGAAACTGTAACTATACAAGACCTCTGGTATTTA
>OY744530.1:25548919-25681419 GCA_963556195.1 Sepiola atlantica
AGATTAAGATATAGAGAGGTATCTTTCAAGGAGACTCCCAATCACCACTACTGTTTATAATAGCTATGATGCCCCTTAACTACATACTCAGAAAATGTGATGCCGGATACAAGTTTAAGAGTAAAACACCTGATGTACATGGATGACCTGAAACTATTTGCAAAAAGCAAACAGGAACCGGAAAAGCTGATAAATATGACCAGAATCTTCAACCAGGACATTCAAATGGAATTCGGAATGGAAAAGTGTGCACTACTAGAAATAAAAAAAAGGAAAACTGGAGACAACAGAGGGCATGGAACTCATCAACCAAGAGGAAATGAGGGCGCTAGGCGAACAGGATAGCTACAAATATCTTGGAGTTCTGGAAGCAAACACCATCAAATCTACAGAAATGAAAGAGAAGATTGGAAAAGAATATTTACGTAGAACAAGAAAACTCCTAGGAACGAAATTATATAGCAGGAATCTTGTAACAGGAATAAACACCTGGGCAGTAGCACGAATAAGATACTCTGAACCATTCATAGGCTGGACCAAAGAGGAACTCATGCACCTTAACCAGAGGACTAGAAAATTAATGACCATGCACAACGCACTACACCCAAAAAACGATACGGACAGAGTCTACATGAAAAGAAACGGAGAGGGGAGAGGACTGGTAAGTATAGAAGATTGTGTGGAAGACTCAAAAAAAGAGTTGGAAAAATACATAACTCAACACATAGAAAACCCTTATCACTGCAGCAAGAGACACCGTTCCAACGAAAAACTCGGGAAGCACCGAAACCAGAAACAAAACGACTAGAAAAGAAAAGTGGGAAGAAAATAAACTACATGGACGCTTCAGAAGACTGACAAGAGAAGAAACCAACGAAAATAGTTGGGTATGGCTGAAAAAAGGACACTTGAACATAAACCAGAAACAGTACTGGAAAACGAAAAACACAGGAACACTAGGAACAATCCCAAAAAACCTGAAAAAAGACCGAGAGAAATTGGAATCAAAGGATCATTGAAACTATACAAAGGACAGCAATGATCAAAACAGCTACAATCTTAAGAACAATCATTGAATGCGGAAACTAACCCGCATAAGCTACGAAGAGTCACACGGAATCTACTACAGGAAGAAAACAAAACAACAGAAAGAACACATCACAAACAAACCAATGGAAAATGCAAGAAACATCACTTTATAAGCTCACCCCACTCCAATAAATAACCCGGCCTTAACTGACACGACACAAAAATGAACCAATGAACAGAAATGGCAAGAAACACCATCAGACCCCCCCCCCCCCCAAAAAAAAAAATTTTTTTTTTTTTTTAAATGATATAAAAAAAATGGTACCAGCCTAGACTGACACCACAGAAAATATTTGCATAGGGTCAAGGAGAATGAGAAGACCGAGGAGGGACAGCACAAACCAGACCACCACTGGAAGTGCAGAGACTGCTGGGACCTTGGGGAGGCTTATTGCCACCCAAATCCCAGAGAAGGCCAATGGTCCTTACCAGCGAGAAATCAATGATAAACGGCTGTTGTGATACTGCAAGTTTATTTGCGATGGCTATCGAAAAGAGGTGAAGAATACTGGGAATTTGGGGAGACTTGTTGTCACTCAGACTCCAGGGAATACCACCGGTTGTCGGTGAGCAATCACTGATGACCTGTGTGAGAACTCCTAGTGAGTAAATAATAATAAATAGATAGATGTACTAGCTGATTTTGTCGATCTTCTATCGTTTTACGACGTTCGACACGTGCAATTTTTGAAACATTAATTTACGAGAATATACATTTCATTCATAACTGTGTTGTAAACACGACACAAAATATTTCTCATCTATTCATAAAGATAGATAAACATCATCATTTTAGTAATTTCGATACAATTGTTTTCATATTTCAAATGCGACCATAAAGAAAAGAAAAAAAGAAGATATCAATTCGTCTTTTTATTCACAATTCTTAAATAGATCATTTAATTAAAAAAAACAATAACAAATAATGGTTAATTAATAAAATGTATTTTTCAAAACAAAATATACAAATTAGTAAATTTTGTGACTTATATCACACATGCATAAGTAGTATATAAAAAAGATGGTGCGTCTTGTGTTTCAATCTGAATCAACTTGAAGTAGGGCGTTTAGACTTTACCGTTAGTGCATAAAATAGACCCAACCTTCGCGTATATATATATATGTATTTCATTTTATACGTACATAAAAGTAATCCATGAACACGTGTTTCTGGCTCACAGCCGTCATCAGCATGGCTAACTTAGATAGAGATCGAACCTTCGACATTGATGTATATAGTCCAGCGTTCTACCACTGGACCAAGAGGTCTGTCTAGAAATATGTACAATTTTTATCACCTAAATATTTAATGTACTATTATGTAATTATTTTTATTGGTGATTCTAGCGTTTGTTGTTATTTTACTTACTATTATTTCGATTGTCTTACTTCCTAAGTGATTAAAATGCAGAAAATTGCATTATTAGTCACCCTTAACTTCATAGGACGTATATATATATATATATATATGTATATATATATATATATGTGTGTGTGGGGGGGGGTGTACTGACGGGTTTATTTCATGATTTACACATCTTTATCGATGTAAGTATATAATCACATTTGCTATTACAATATATGATATTGATTTGTTATTTCTAACTAAGCGAATGTTCTCCTTGCTTGCAAATTTCAGGTCTATTAGTTTTTGTTCAAAATATCGAAATATAATATTTTGCTTTAATGATGCGAAATGAACAAATACTGACTTTTATTTTGTTAGATTTTCGTATCTTTTTTAGGAAAAAAAATGAGAAAACGTCTCTATTCAAATGTCTTATCTCCATTAAACAAAAGGGTTACTTTATGACCCTTTTCGGTTGATTGGGTACGGAATTCGATTTCGTTGACTATAAACATAGAGAATGTGTTTATGGCGAATGTCTATCTGAGAAGATGGAGATTGCATGTCATGAAGAATAAATTCTATCACGAAGTAGAAATGGGGTTGAAAAGGACAGAGAAAGGAAAAAATGCTTGGTTAGTTTTACAACATGTCAACCGTCATTGGGCCATTTTGATGGCGAAACTCTACATATGATGTGCATTCTATTGGTCTGTAGATTCATTTGGTTTTGTTGTTTGGTTAAAGAGAGAAATTCTAATTGGTTATATCTTCCAGTTTTAAAATCGGAAATTGACAAGCGGTGTTCATCAAAAGCCAGCTCCTCATAATTTTATACTGCTTAGATTTTGGCGGAATTTTTAATTTCACTAGTTTGTAAACATTTCCTTAAGAGAGGTAACCAAATCTCTTTTGCCACAAACCTTAAGTCCGAGTAGCAAAGTCGTAAAACCAAAAATATTCACTTAAAAAGTAAAACACGTTTTATTTGATTATTAATAATAAAAAATAACATTTTTGAAAATAATTTGATTTTATTATTTGTAATATAAAAAATTTAAATTTACAATTATAAAAAACAGCTTTTTTTCTTGTGTGTTAATATTTTCTTTTAATGTTGAGAGCAAATTATTAATTGCCCCCCCTCAACAAAATCATACCTTAAATATAATGAGTAACTGTTTTTTTTATAAACACCGCTTGTCAATTTTCTATTTCAAAACCGGAAGCCGTCACCAAGTAGACTTTTTTCTACAATTTTCTTTAGGTACAAATACATCGGGCCGGAGTGGACCTGAGAGTAGTGGTAAATAAGGGGTGACTCCACACTCCACAAAAGCTACGAAATTTGGATTTTTACTGGATTCAGATTTGCGTAATACGGAGCACAGTTGGGAAGAGTTTTAGTAGTTATTAGGGTTGGGAAATAGAGTAGACAGAAAAATGTCAGACAGGGCTGAGAAAAGAAGAATTTCGTAATGGTGGCTAGGGTAAAGACAGAATTCCTTGCCCAAGAGTGTCCGAGGTAGTTTTAATGTCCTGCCAGGGATAAATTTTATATAACCGAACGATAGAATCATGACAGGTACCACCACTCCTCTGGGTCACAGTGGACCTGAGAGTGATGGCAACGAAGCAGTAACTCGACATTATCCAAAGTTTTGCAATTAGAGCCAAAACTACCGGATGTAGTTTAAACGCGTGTTCAAGGCGATTATCAATGAGAAATGAAAATAGAAAGATAAAATGAGAAATGAAAATAGAAAGATAGAATGAGAAATGAAAATAGAAAGATAGAATGAGAAATGAAAATAGAAAGATAGAATGAGAAATGAAAATAGAAAGATAGAATGAGAAATGAAAATAGAAAGATAGAATGAGAAATGAAAATAGAAAGATAGAATGAGAAATGAAAATAGAACGATAGCGGAAACGAAAATGAAACAGCAGAGAAAAGCAAGAGAAAGATCAAAAGAAATGGAAAATAAAAATAAAGTGTGAAAAGAGGAAAATATTGAGAATAAAAATTAAAACTAGAAAAAAGAAAAACAGAGAAAAAAAGAAAGAAAGGTAAAGAATAAGAAAGAATAAAAGAAAAATAGTAATGAAAACATCGTTGGGAAACGATGAAGAAAAACAACAGACGATCCATGTGGAAGGAGAGAATAAAGAAATGAAGAAATGAAGGAATGACGAGCGTAATAAAACCTGTTGAAGATATTGGCTCAATGTAACAAACGGATAAAATGGCAAAAAATGTGAAGAAAAAAAAGAAAAAGACATTAAGAGAGGGTCGTGATAAAAAAGAAATGATAAAGAAATATCAGATAAAACAGAGAAAGGAAAGAAGAAAGAAAGAAAATGAATAAATGTGAAGAAAGTAATGAATATGTTTGTTTGTAACGGTAGCCCGACTTTTGTATAGTGATAAAGAACATCGTTTTTCAAGATTATCTGGTTCGATTTAAGTCCTCGTTGTTCACACGGTTGCAGGTGTTTACCCTTCGACGCCGACAACAGCAAGGTCCAACGGTTGCATGCGAAGTAAGGGAAGGTTTGGCCTAGGAGACACAAAGGAATGTCGCAGAAGTAACGTCGCTACTCCATATATTTACCGTTCGGCGCCTGACTAGTTTTTGCTCACCACGTCGGGGATCTTTATGTTTTTATATAACCTACATAGAATTTTAAACTTAACCTTCTATTTAATCCATGGGAGTAGACTGTTCTTATTTATATATGTATAATGTAATGTTGTAGTCAATAAGTTATCTCTTTTAACAAAAAACAAACAATTTTATCAGACAAGAGGACGACAGATTCTGATGCCGACCCCCTCCTAGAACTTAAGCAGAGCTCTGATACTACCACGTTCCCACCGCATCTACTACGGCGAGGATGTGTTGTACTTTATGAGGAGATGAAGATGTAGAGGAAAGTAAAACGTGATATAATGGAAACGGTAATAAAGAGAGAAAGATACAAAAGTAGAACAAGAAAGAGAAGTGAAAAAACACGTAATTAAAAAGAAAGAATGAAATTCAGAAGAAGAAGCAGACGAAAGAAAGAATAAGCGAAATAAAGAAAACAGACGAACGAAAAATGCTAATTAAGCAACATGAATGAATAAGAAAAACAATTAACTGAGATAGAAAGAAAAAAGAAATTAATATAAACTAATAGAAATAGAAAACGTAGAAAATAGATAAATAGATAGAGAGAGAGACTAAATGAGAAAAAGACAGATGGAAAGAAATGAAATAAAATGGAGTAAAATTTTACTTTCCAAATTTTAAATTTCCTTTTCTTTTTTTTTCTCTTCCCCATTTAATAATTCCCGAATATGATCTGAGGTTAGAATCGGATTCTAACTCTGCCTGATGAGACCTCTATTTATAACAGCTGTTTATCAATAACATCGACATGCCAGTGTCGCAGTTTTTGTATATGTCTGTATAAATAAAATAATCATATATATAAAAGCTCTATTTGATATTGAGCACATTTTATACACCCGGTTGAAATTCTTTGGATTCCTATCCTTCGGATGTTTGGCTTGTCTAGATTATATATATATATATATATATATATATATATATATATATATATTAATTTATTTATGTATGTACGTATATATGTACATATATATATATGTACATATATATGTACATATGTATATATGTACATATATATATATATATGTACATATATATATATATATGTACATATATATATATATATATATATATATATATATATATAGATAGATAGATAGATAGATAGATAGATAGATAGATAGATATGCGTATATGTCTATATGTTTGCGTGGGATAAACTCAGAAACTAATCAACCGATCATTATGAATTTTTGACCACAGCTGCTAGTATCAAGAGTGTCTTATGTGAGTTCTATTTAGTTTAATGTAGTTTTATGCAAAGAAAGCATATATAAACCTTGGTATACTTTCAATAAAATGTTAACCATGTGTATTAGACATGAATTAATAAATATTCGTACAAATTTGAGTTCCTTTGCAATATTAAACGGTATAGGCGCAACCTCCCATTTAAACATTCCAATATTTCCTATTTTCATGAAATTTGGTCGATAGTCATTAGAAACCAATGAAATAAGATTCCGTGAATTTCCGTTTCTTCTTCAGCTACAAATTTGAGACAATTTTTCTAGAATCATAATCATTTGTGCATTTTGTCTTCATGTGTATGCACGGATTTGTTTAGTATCGCTTCCTTTTATCTACTAAAGTCGTATACTTCTAACTCATTCAGCGACGCATGGAGTTTGAATTACCTAATAGACACCATCCTTGAGTTCAAGGGTTTGTACGGACAACCTGACACGAGAAAACTTCGGTCTACAAGTAAACTCTGACAAAATATTCAAAATAACATAGTATTAACAGCACAAATAAGATCCCCTCGGTACGGCTATACCCTGACTCATACGAGGAATAGTGCCCATTCGCCTAGTAATGTTACCTCAAGTAACAGCACTTAGTTTGATACTCCACCAGACTAGACGAATTCTTGTCATAGAATCAGGTAAGACAAGGAGACCACAATAAAGACATACTAAAACTAGTCAGTTGGGGAGAGGAAAATTAATGTTCTTAACTTCTTTACTCACTCAACGTTTGATAAATAAAGGAGAAATTAAATAGAATATTTGAATATCTATGTATCTGATATAGAGATCAAGTGTTAGCTCCAGGGAAGGAGCCCCTTGATTTCTGAGAACTTCGACTGAAGTAAAATCAAACAAAAAATATTAAGAGTTTGAATTACCTACTAAATATCATGCCCGGGTGTCTTTGGTCTCTCTATACAAGGGTTTGTCAGGAAAACCTGACATGAGGATACTTTACCCTACAATTAAACCGTTACAAAATATTCAGAATAACATAGTATTCGAAGCCTCTTGACACGGCTATACACTAGCTCATACGAGGAATAGTTCACCTTTTCCTAGTGATGTTGCCTCAAGTAAGAGCACTAGATGAATTCTTGTCCTCGAATCCGGTGTGACCAAAAGACCACAACAAAGATATACTATAACACAGTTAACTATTAAATTCGGTAGAGGAAAATTAATGTTCTTCACCTTTTTACTAACTCAACGTTTGAGATGTAAAGGAGAACGTCATTTGAATAGAGATTAACTGTTATCTCAAGGAAGGGGCTCCTAGATTTCTGAGATTTTACAAAAAAAGAGAGTAATAAACGCACACAAAACAAAGATATAAACACACAGATAAACCTTGTGGCGCTTTTCTGTCTCAAGACAATGGATAACTCATGAACGGGGCACTGCATAAAGAAGAGTTCATAGTAAAGTAAGTTACTTATTCTCGAACCCCCTTTTCACTGGACCGGAATTGCTTATGTCTAGTGGCAATGAGAAATCTAAAACGACCTGAAAACAATGCCACGGTCACAGGAACCAATCTGGTGTCTGAGTTCGTTTTTGTTTGCGCATGCGCATTTCGATTTCTGTTGTTCTGCTTTTTGTCTGTATTCACCAAACAAATACACTGGAGATTCGTTTTGTGTCCTCCTTTTCATCTTCCTCTTACCCTTTATCTTCTTCCTCCTCTCCATCCTCGACATGCAATTTCAAAAATCCTGATTTCACTTTAACAGCAACGCCATTTCGATGCATACCTACATTTTGATTTCGGCTCACTGGCATTCGCGTTCAATTGAAAATTGCCGAATGCGCACCCTGTGCCTCCGTTTCCGCTTGCCTGTCGTCAAAATAGATTGACTTGTGCAGAACCGGATAAGACATTGTCGGATATGTGCTTCTTTCCATTCCACTTTTCTTTTGCTGATCTCGATCCGAGTTCAGTCAGCCATGTGATTTTTTCGCAACGTATTTGAAACGTTCAATTAGATAAACACGGATATAAAAAATATATACATTTCTTAAAATTTGGTGCTTCCATATTTTTCCAGTTCATCACAGAATACATATGTGGCGAACAAACACAAAACACAGTCTAATCTAATGCTGTACAATTGTTGGCAAGGAAAACAATCTAAAGTAGGTAAAAGTGTTAGCAAAACTTGAATTTTCGCAAACGCATTTTTAATCCGTACGTATGTATTCTTTGAATACGATTTCATGTATGTACATCATGGATATTACAGATTTGGGTACAAATATAAGTAAATCAATACTCGAGAACTCGTAAAACAAAAAAATAATTAACGACACATAATTGATATAAAACGCATTAGAATCAAATTATCTACTCGAACCCGCACAATTTTAACGTGTGTAAACAATTTGTAAGATTTTCTTAAACTTTTAAATTACAGAATAGTTAAGATTTATAGACTGGTAAAAAAGTGTGTAAACGATTTTTAAAAAAAAATTAAACGATATAAAACCTCTTACAAATTATTTCTACACGTTAAAACTCTATGGGTTCGGTAGAGAATGTCATTCTAATGCATTTTATATAAACTATGTGTTTTTTTTGTGTTTTGTTTTACGAGTTCACGAGTGTGTACTATTATGTGCTTTTACCCATATTTGTTATTGCTTTTTAGTTACGTAATATATCATATTGTTGAGAAAACGATGGCTCTCTTTCATTGACACACTTTACTTACAAGTAAATGGTTGCTATTTTCCAAATAAAATGAGAAAATGATTAGAAAAGAATGAAAGAAAAAGAAGCAAAGAAATATTGAAAAAAAAGAAAAAGACGGGACGATAATACCCTTGGGATTTTATACATTTCCATTCATCAACAAAATCAATATTTGAGAGAAGAAAAAAGAATATAAAACCTCAGTAACTAGAATATACTCAAGAAAATACAAATAGAAAAGTAAATAATATGGTTTAACCCTCCATATAAGAAAACTATGCAAAGAAATGAGCAAGGTTGGTATAAACGTCATGGTAAAACACTTCCTTTAAAGAAATAGAACACATGGATGACTTAATATAATCAATACTTATATATATATATATATATATATATATATGTCATCCACATACAGACTGTTTCGCTGTTTCACAGCTCATAAGTGCGGCTAGACCAGTTAGTGCCTCAAGGCGGGATCGAAACGCAACCGTCGAGCTGACGGTCAGCGCTGCTAACCCCTACGCCATCATGCGACACTGACTGAATGTAAGGAATATCTCAATGTAACGAAATGTAAACATTGCAAATGCCTGAGCTCGAAATTAGTTTTACCTAATGAGCATTGCCTTAAAGCTAATGGCCGTTGACGATACCCTTACAAAAATAAGCTCTACCCGGAGGGAGCTTTATATCGTCATCCACATACAGACTGTTTCGCTGTTTCACAGCTCATCAGTGCGGATAGACCAGTTAGTGCCTCAAGCCGGGATCGATACGCAACAGTCGAGCTGACGGTCATCGCTGCTAAACCCTACGCCATCATGCATATATATATATAAAGAGAGAGAGTAGGAGAGAAAGATAATAATATTTATAATAAATAAATATTAAATTATTAATACCTTATTGCTCTTATCAGTGAAGGAAAGTAAAAGTTTCAGACGGTTGGGCGGTGCGAACCCGGTTCACAGAGTCAGCCTAGAATCTGCAAGCAGTCGCCATATCCATTTGGCCACTGGAAACTGTCACGAAAATAAGGGAAATTAAGATATATATGTACCTAGACGCGCGCACAGATAGAAATCTAGTCGAGAGTGTTCGACGAACGTATTCGGAACGATCAGATCAGAGTATTTTATTTCATTGATTCACCCTAAACAAGGTGCATTGCTACTAAGATGTTATGGACAATATCTACAGAGACATCTTAAGTGGAGAGTTTTGCAGCGAGATGTTTATTCACATTACATTTAAATTTCTGCATGTTGGTATTGTCAGTAAAACATGAAGCAGAGATGGAATTCCAAAGACTAGCAGCCTGGGGAAATAAAGTATTAGACTAGAATGCCTTGCGTCATCTTGCAACATTCGCAATGAAGAGGTGAGATGTTGTTGATTGTCGGGTTCTTTCGGGGATATTTACGTCGACGAAGAACAAAAGCAGCAAGTTTGTCGGAGCACATTCCATTGAAGTACTTGTAAAGCAAGCACAGGCATGTAACATTGCGTTGATATGACATGGAATGGAGCTTGATTGACAGTGTGAGGGCTATTAAATTAAGGGACTCTTTTTTTAATTCTGTCTAAGAGTGAGAGACTAGTGGTTGATGCACAAGCCCAGATGTGACAACAATGCTCCATTCATGTGCGAATGGTAAGTTTGAAAAATATAGGATACTGACAGATGTAATAAGTTATCTAGTACGGTAGAGGGAGCCCACCTTCTTTGCAGTAGCCTTGATAATACTTTCTATGTATGTGTTCCAGTTCATTTTACCTGTGAATGTTAGGCCGAGGTGTTTAAATGATTGACTCTCGAGTCGGGTGCTATTAGGCATCGAAATCGGTTGCTTAAAAAAGATCTTATAATTATTAAAGGAAAGCAGCTTTCTTTTAGTAACATTAAATGTTACCATCCATTTACGTCCCCATTCAACTACAAACTAGAGGTCATTTTCTAAAGACTCAGACATTGTTTTTGATATGCGTGCGCTCGTTTTTCTCACATATATAGAATCGAACGTGGTATCATCAGCAAAAAATCATTTCGGACACAATTGCATCAGTGAAGTCGTTTATTAATATCAGGAATGATAAAGGTCGAAGGATCGATATCTGAGGCACACCCGCATTAATGTCATGTTCTTTGGATGTACGACCATCGAAGACAACCTGGATCTTTCTTTTTGCTAAGAAAAATTTGATTATATGAAATATTTGTCCAGTAATACCGTACGGATTAATGTTCGTGAGAAGACTTTCATGTCAGATCTTGTCAAAGGTTTTGGATATATTTAGCACTACCGCCCTGAAGATCAGCAAGCCTCACTTCTAGACCTATTCTTAACAACACTACCGGGGGATTGTGCAACAGTGGATTATAGGGCACTCGAGAACACTAATCACCTTGTGAAAATCGTCGAAATCACCATAAATATCCGACCCCAAACCGAAGCCCCTTACTGAAAACAAAGAGATATTACAACGGGAATCTACTAAGACGTTATCAGAAATGCTCATTTGAGTTAAATATTTTATCTACCTGCTAAACAGTTTTCAAATAAAATAACAGAATGAGTCAAAGCAGACAGAGAAGCATTTGTCCCAACGCGACAATTCCATATTTAGCACTAATGGTTCACCTCCACATGTGCAGCTGCTATTGCGCATAGGCGGCAAGCATTCTGTCGTTTCAACCGCCATAAACCAACTACAAATAGACAAAAACTTATAGCATCAAGAAACTATTTTAAGAGTGTAATAACCGCAGCCAGGGGTAGATATACCGAGATGACCATAATATCGTTTGCTCGATAACGATACGGCTGAACAGTTTGCACAGCGATTTGATTTAAACTCCACCTCTGACTCCATAAAACAGTCTGTTCCAAGTTTCCCACCACGGACAGACACCACACGTTATGATCTGATAATATCCTGGGTATTATAAAACAATTTGAAACTTCAAAAGAATATAAACTTGATATTATCCCTACTATTGTAATGAGAAATGATTTGCTGACCTGGCCACTGCATTTTCCAAACAAATGCTTTACTGAATCCTGCTTCCCTGATAGCTTGAAAAATTCCTCTGTGGTACCACTTTTCAAGAACTCAGATGAAAGTATTGACCCGCAAAACAATCGCACCATGAGGCTCCTCTCTGTCTTAGCTAAAAATTTTGAATCATTAATCAATCTACCGGTAGTCCAGCACCTGAAAAATGGTAAACTTCTTTTTGACAAAAAGTCTGGATGCAGGCCACCCCGTTCTACTGCAGATATTCTAATGGTCATCTTTGAACGCATACATAACACACTGGATAAGGCAGGTGAAGCTAGGGCATTATTACTTGATATATCTAAAGCCTTTGACAAAGCCTGGCATGAAGGTCTTCTCAGGAAAAGTAATTCTTTCGGTATTACTAGACGAATATTTTATATAAGATCCTATTGGACAAAAAGAGGATCCAGGTCGTTCTCGATCACTGTGCAGCGAAACAACATCACATTTACGCGGCTGTTTCTTACGGATCAACACTATGATTTTTATTATTCCTGATATTCATAAATGACCCTCCTGGTGCAATTGTGTCTGAGATGGGTATATGTGCTTATTATACTACACTCTATTCTCGACATACAAACAAATCGAACACATATATCCAAGGCAGTGTCTGCATCCTTAGAAAATGAGCTCCAGTCTGTAGCTAAATGGCATTTAAAATGGATGGTTACATAAAGTGCTACTAAGAGAATATTTTTTCCTTTAAGATTCATAAGAAACCTTTCAAACACCGATTTCCATGGATAATAGCACCCTGCCCGAGAATTGGAATAAATACATAAAAGACACTGTTTAGTCTGCCGCAAAGAAGGTGCGCTCCAGCTACCGAACTAGGAAACTTTTATAATTCCTGATCTTCATAAATTACCCCTGGTGCAATTGAGTCCGAGATGGGTATATTTGCTTATTACACTACGCTCTATTATCGACATACTGGTAAATCCCCTCACGCCTTCAAGTATCCTATACCTCTATAAAGCGTGAACTATTGTTGTCATATCTTGGCTTGTGCAACACCAACTAGTCTTTACCTCTTGGACAGGGTGCAAAAAGGATGTTTTACATAATAGCTCCCACGTTATCTACCAAGCTCCAGATTCTGTCCCATCGCTGAAATGCTGCATCTCTTTGCTTGTTTACAAGTAGTTTCACGGAATGTCACCCACAAACTTACTGCTCGGGTAACCCATCAACGTAATTACCCTCAACAAACCTTACAAGAAGCAAAACCGTACGCCTTCCCTTTAGAGGTCCCCAGATGCCAGAAAACTTTCTACTCTAATATTTTTCCTCGAACTGCCTGCCTTTGGAATGCCCCTCCCTTGATCCCTGGTTCCTCGATGACTATACCAACATGCAGAAATTAAAATATAATTTTAACAAATATTTTGCTGTATAACTCCTCACTTGATATGTCCCTATAAATCTGGCCCCAAATTCACAGTAGCCTCTTACGTTTCAGAAAGCAAGTAATATTGGGTCAGTATTTTGTGACCTCATTCACGGTTTACGGCTATCCCCAATCTCTGTGTTAATGTATGACGTCATCTTTTACATCCGTCATCCACGGTTATCCCTCGTCTCTTTCTTTTGATAGATGACGTCATCATTTAGTGAAATCATCCACTGTGCACAGTTATCCGCACCTCTGTTTTAAAGGATGACATGACAAAAACAATGACATAATCCAGTGTGCACGAAGACAAACAAATAAACTGCAAGATGCACAGAACGTTTGTCGTATAGTAATAGATAGATCGATTACGTGCGCGTTATCGTCTGTTAGTTTTACCGCCCTTTGTTTAACTGTTGACGATTCGAATGTTCGTTTTGGTTAATTAGTCATCTTTTTGTGTGTTCGACGCCATCTTTTCTTATTACACAGCCAAATGGAAAAAGCGAATACACAAGCCATACAATGACATATAGATAGATATTTATATTTATATCTACATTGAGTTATATTTATAGACAATGAAGCCACAGAAAGAGCTAGCCGTAAATCAACTCAGTGAATAAAAACATGTATTTTAGATGCAGTGAAATATATTCCCCTGTGAGAGAAAAGGAAATATTATTCAAATATAAAATAGATCTGAGATACAAAAAAAACTTTAAGAAAAACACTTTTGATTCCAGATTTCTGTTTGTAAAGGTATATTCCTTGGTGATTTCCGATGTGAAGTCAACTCAATGGACGCTCTCCGATCGGGAAACAGGAATGGCCGACAGCAACGACTGACTATCACGTCTTCTTCGTTTTTCCATCACTTCCATTCATGACGTCTGTTCTGAATCTTCGCATCAATGAAAAATATAAAAGAAACTCGCGCGAAAATTTCAACAAAATATTCGGAATTTTCACAGTCAAAAGCGAATTTTATTTTATTCTTTATTTCTACTATTATAAACTTATCTTGTAAAAATGAGTTTGTTAGATAGTAATAGGAATGGCGCGCTGCGATATACTAACGGCATTGATTGTTCAAACACAACCACGTGTTAGGAGAGAGCGGCATTTTGAAATAGTAAGCAGTTGTAACGCAGTGCTCCATAATTTACTTTACAAGTGGAGACATTAACTTTCGTAGAGGATGCCACGTTACATCCGACTAAAACGAAACACTTTTTTCTTCTTCAGTTGAAGCAGTTCACTAGCATTTCTCGGGGTATGTTCCACGGGTTGATAACACAAAAATGGAATTTTCCATGAGTTACTGGTATTGCTGTTAAAATGTCGATATTATCTTTTTTACACTCGTTTATTTTATATAGCATGGGTGCTGTGAAGGCCCCAACAATGAAAGAAAGCGTTCAGGACAATATTCGAGCTGAAGTTTACCTATGACCCCCAATAGTATCTATCTAAATTGTTTGCTTTTGTGCATTCTTTCACTAAATCTTAAGTGTCTTTTGTTGACATTCTAAATAAACCGACAATTATAATATTGTCAAAACATATTCGAATTCCACCAGCACATTTCATACTAAATTTCAAACTCGACCTTAATTTAAGTCTGAATTGGGTATATTAGCTGACGACACAACGCTTTACTCTCGTCATGTGCGCAAAACGGACGCCCACATGTCCGAGGTAATGGCTGAATCCTTAGAAAGTGACCTCCAGTCTAGAGGAATAGGGTAATACATGGATAATAAAATTTAATGCCGCTAAAACAAAGCTCTTTTCCTTCAATAACTACAAGAAACCTCTTCAATCACCGATTGCCATGGCAAATAACACCCTAGCTGAGAGTCCAACGTTCAACACCATCAGCTTAAAATTCACAGGTAACATGAATTAGAACAAATACATAGAAGACATTGCCAAGGCTGCTGAAGAGAAGGTGGGCTCCTCTTACCGTGATAGTAAACTTTCAACACCTAACATTATCCTATATCTGTACAAAGCTAACATCCGTCAATGTATAGAGTATTGTTGCTACCTCTGAGCTGGTGCATCATCCACTAATCTCTCCCTCTTAGACAAGGTCCAAAAAAGAGATCCCCAGAGATCCCCAGATGCCGAAGAGCCTTCTGCTTCAATAGTTTCTTTCTTCGTGCTGCCGGCCTTTGGAACTCCCTCCCTGCTTCCTGTTTCTATGACTGTACCGACAGTCAGAAATTTAAAATTAATGTAAACAGACATCTCGCTGCACAGCTCCCAATTTAGGATGACCTACAAGACTTACATCCTTATTCTCAGTAGTCCCTTACGTCTACAGTGGCGTTTGGGGTAAGCTTTGTTAAAAAAACAAAAAAAAACAATAAAAGCAAGCGTCCAGATCGTGTTGACGACTCAGTGACAATCTTCGCTCTGACGTTTTCCGATGCCCCCCGATAGCATCTATCTAAATTGTTTGTTTCTGTGTCTTCCTTAATTAAATCTCAAATGTCTTTTTGTCACATTTCAAATAAACCGACAACTATAATATTGTCAAAACACATCCCATACTAAATTCCAAACTTGACCTAAATTCTCTCAGCGAATATTTCGTAATCACAGCTATCACGAATTAGCATTATAATTATATTTTTATTATTATTATTATTATTAGTAGTAGTAGTAGTAGTAGTAGTAGTAGTAGTAGTAGTAGTACCATTATATTCCGAAACTCCCCAGAGGCAATCTTGTGACAAGGTTAAGTCGGTTTGTGATTGACAACAAACCCTCGTGCGGGGCTCTATGCAATAAAAAGGCTACAGAAAGGAAAGGTTATGAGGATTTATCATTGTTCTAGTTTGTATGTTTAACGAAACAGAATACGTCTTTTCAACGGGTATTTTTGTTAATTGTTATTTTGTGTTTCATATCTTCCGCTATATCAATGAAGTAAATAAAAAAATCGCGTCAGGAATTCAAAAAAATATTCGGAAAATTTGCAGTTAAAAATAATTTTATCTTATTTTATTTTACCATTTTTCTGATAATATACAAATAAAGTATGAGTTGTCTCCCTTGCGGTGATTACTATTCGAATAATGTAAAAGATCATTAATTTTGTTAAATTTGAGAGGGTAGGAATAATGAGTTTACTTTAAGCTATTAGTGAATTAAGTGTAACTTTTCGAATTTAGTTGCATTGTTTATTCATTCCAGGTGTCAAACCAGACATTTTCTCTCATAGTTACCAGTCATTTCATATAAATAGGCATTCATCCAAACGTTACATTGATTTTGAGGAAACCCCAATGTAGGAAAGTGTAGGAAAATACCATGTTGGGTCATTGTTAGGGGATTTACGGTCATCGGGGTACAAACCAGTCTTTTTCTGAAAATCTGACTCAGTTTTCTGCGTTCAAGTTATATATAAATAGCTACATGACAAATTTCCTGAAAAACTAATGAAATCATTTTGTAAAGAAAACATAAGACGAAAGGAATGAAGAGAATAATGGGCTAAGGGAATAACGGAATAACGGACAGTAACAAAAGCGTGTCCTTTCATATGGTCTTAGATGTTGTGAGCTGAGAGATAATATGGCTCTGATTGTTCGAGCAACTGTTAGAAGCGAAGTTTATTTTGAAATAGTAAACAGTTAAATAAAGTCAACCGCCGAGTAGCATCGATCACATGCGAACAACCGTGTTGAGTATCTGTCAATATGGCCGCATAAGAAAAGAACTAAAAATAACAAAATCATAGGAATGTGTGAAACGATCTATGGATGTGTGAAACGATGAAGTTCTTGAATAAAATCATATTATAAATTTTCTACGCTGTTCGTAGCCATACATCTTGTTCAAGATATTCGTTAGAACCACTAGGATGCATGCAGACTACGTAGATCCAAAAATGAAGCCACTAAGAACCAGAGGTTGGCAACAATTGAGTCGTCACTTTTTGAGAAAGTAGCTATATAGATGAAAAGTGATCCTCTCCCACTAAATTGCAAAGTCTAATTTATATTTTGTCAAGGCGACAAAAGGGTGTCATTGTAGCACTTGCCCAGATGCGACAGCAGTGTCCTCATTTTAGGAGGTACCGAAATCATATACAGATAGAGGATTCCATCAGGAGTCAGGTAGATTCTGGAGCGGTAAAATGAGCACATTTAGCAGCAAACTTGATGTTAGTCTTCTGTTGTTTTTTTCCACATTGCACTACGTGCTTCAGATGAGAAGATAGAGAAAATCAGCAAGATCTTGGTCACCGATGCTTTTCGATGTGCTGCCATAGGACGTTGGTTGTTCTTTCTAGTCACTTATTGTTCGTTTCAGAAAACGGAATTTAGTCATATTTTGTTCTGTTTTATACTTCATTAAGTCGCTGTATCTCTTTGCACTTTGACGCCATCGTAGATAGACGGACACCCTTTCAGAACATAACGTTGCTTCCCCGAGTTAGCTCGATGTAAATAAAACAGTCACTATTTCCATTCTATCACAAGAAATACCTGCAAAAGTTGTACAAATGAATAACGATGAAGTAATTGACGAGACAGTCACTATGGCTTCCTGTAATGGATACGTCAGATTAATTAGTCTTGGTCGCGTGTCCCTTGTCGTAAATAAACACTTATAAATTGGCTGAGTAATAAAAAAGGGGACAAACGTAGTTTAATTTGTGTGGAAAGACGCTCATCCATTTTGTACGATTCGGAATTTATTGACCGTAATGAAAGATATTAGCCCGTTAATAGCACCGTGCGCCCCTTCACGCCTTCTGCAATGCATCAATTTGTTCCCGCCAACAATGAATTAAACATTTTACAGAACTTGAATCAAGCCAGCATCTTTACTGATTAGAAATATTTCATTTGAAAACAGAAAATAATGTGTATACATTATGCTACTTATTCATTAATTAGTTGCGAGAAAATGTTAACTATATTAACTAAATTAATTAACCGATCATTATACATTTTGGAACAAAGCTGCTAGGCCTAAGATGTCCAAATGTTAGCTATAATTAATTTAATTTAGTTTCATGCAACTACATTTACCCGTCATCTGACGGGTATTCTTCTAATGTGGATATATATATATATGTATATATATATATATATATATATATATATATCATATTTCTCTCTCTTTATCTTTATATATATATATATATATATATATATATATGTATACAGACACACATATATATATATACATCTCACTCTGCCATATCTCTCTCTATCTCTCCCTCTCTCTCTCTATATATATGTATATATGTATATATATATATATATATATATATATATATATATACATCTATATGTGTCATCTCTCTCCTTCACTCTCTCTCTCTAACTCTCTCTCTCTCTCTCTCTCTCTCTATATATATATATATATATATATATATATATATATATATATATATATATATATTTAAAGGATATAAACTAAACACACATTAAGTCTGTCCGTATTATAAATTATTATCATCTGGAGAAAAGTAGAGAATTTTCTCCAAAACAGCCGAGGATGCAGTTCCAGAAGAACGTTTACAATTTAAATTCCAGCACGCCAGAATCAGCGTCACAAAATAAACTTACATAAATTATACTCAGAGTATATTGTTGGCCGACCTGCCCAATTTGCTTACATGATTTTTATTTCAGTATTTTATCAAGCGATTAATTGTGGTGTACAAGTTTGTTTTTTTTAGGTGGGCTTGCCACTCGAAGTTTGTGTTAGCGGTATCTTCTCAGCATCAGCTTAACCGGAGTTAAGCGATCATCTCGGAAATCTTGACCGACATTTTTTTTCATATGTCGATTAATCAGCTTTCTCCGAAATACAAATCTGAAATACAAAACATTCTTACAGACAGTTTCCACACGTTAAACGTATACGGGTCTGTAGATAAATGTAATTCTACTGCGTTTGCTATAAAAAAAATATATTTTTTAGTTTTTGTTTACAAGTTCTCGATTGTTAACTATTCTTGACTTTTACGGAATTTCGTTCTGCGGAAAGAAAAAATAATTTATTTATATTACGTGTTGTTACACGTAATAATAAATAAATTATTATTATAATGTGGCTCATGTTTTTGTTTCCATTTCGAAGATATTTTTTAGTTTAAATTTCGAAGACAATATGCCGTTAGTAAATGAGTTTAAACCAAACTTGCCTGCCAAATGTGACTCCCTAAAGGCAAGGCGCAGCTGTCAAGCAACTTTTTCGTCGATATTTTTGACGAAAATGATTTTTAAATTTATTTTTGTATCCTGGAGGCGATTATTGACTAAAACTCATAATCGGTCTAATCAACAGAAAAACAGGAATTAGGTGCTCGGGAGTGGAAGAGGGAAGAAACGAAACGAAATTCTTAATTAACAAAATTCTGATTGGCACTAATAAAGCGAAAAGCAATGAAAACATTGAAAATGAAGAGAAATCTGAAAAGAATAATGGATGTCTCAAAATGTCTTTCCATTTGACGCAGGTGAAAGACCAGCAAATTTGCAATTAGTTATTTCATTTATTTTCGTCTTTTATTTATTTTTTTTATTTCTTATTTCGTAAATGCTATGATATATGTTTCTTTAATTAAAAAAAACCCTGAAAAACGGTTAAATTCTTCGACTTGTAAGATGCAAATTGACAAAATGTATATATAACATAACGTTTTTATTATTTATAATACTTTCTTAATTATTTTATTTTCATACTGAATATATTCTTGCGTTTTTATTTTATCATTATATTTTGTTGGTTTTATGTTTCTTTTTTATTTATTTGTTTTATTATTCTATTGTGATTTTTTATTGTTTCTTTTTTTAAGATTATGTGATAGCTCGATTCGTTCGGTGATTCGGTTTTATAGTGTTCGAAATTCAGTATTATCATCCTTTATAATAAAGACCAATGTATTTAAAAATTTAAAAATTAAAAATATATTTTATCATAATATTGTTTATAGGGGCTATAAACAATATTATATTTTTATGATAGGAGGGGCCCGTTAACAGAATACTTGAAAGTGAAAAAAAAACATCTCATACGCCCGGCTTGCACCAGCAGGAGCGGGACAATCCGATAAGATCAGGATCTACAAACACACTGAAAAGGCTAATTCTATTTGGCGAAATATTTGTATTACTATAAACTAAAATCAAAGTTTATGAAAAAATTTTAAAACTCGGTTTAGATTTTCTTTTTCTTTTAAAATTAATATCGCATCTTTAACATGCTTTGAAGGTATTTTATTTTACTTTATTCCTTATTATTAAGTTTCATTTAGATGCTTCAAAAAATATGAACTTTAAATTTATACCTAAATCGCGTGCATGCATGATTTGATATTTGAAAGTGAAAAAAACATCTCATACGCCTGGTTTGCACCAGCAGGAGCGGGACAATCCGTTAAGATCAGGATCTACAAACACACTGAAAAGGCCAATTCTATTTGGCGAAATATTTGTATTACTATCAACTAAAATGAAAGTTTATAAACACATTTTTTTTAAATCGGTTTCGATTTTCTTTTTCTTTTAAAATTAATATCGCATCTTTAACATGCTTTGAAGGTATTTTATTTTACCTCATTCCTTATTATATATATATATATATATATATATATATATATATATATATATATATATATATATATATATATATATATATATATAAATATATATATTTGTGCAGATTTTTTGTTCATTTTCCTTTGACACCTGAGGATGATTCGACGAAGAATCGAAAAGGTTAGTGAAACCTATGGAACATTTATTAATTTATTTTGATTTAAATACAAAAGAAACATCAGAAAAATTTAAATAATAAAAAAAGTATAATTAAACAGACGAATTCTGTTATTTTAAACAATGTTTGCATATATATATATATATATATATATATATATATATATATATATATATATATATATATATATTCCATGAAAATTGTCAGTATACTGAAATCATATGCCCTTAATAGGGTTAAGATGAAAATCGATGTACACTAAATGTACAAAAGCAAGGAAATTCACAAATTTTTACACTTTTATTGTCATTAAAGGTATGACTACATATCAACCAAACCATTTCATTATTACATAACTACAGTATAAATCTCTACGCATGAGTGGATGAAGTGTGTGAGGTGCGCTGAAGAAAAATTCTTGACAGTAAAACACATAGTCCTGTTGTGCTCGCATACCCTTAATGACAAGAAAAGTGTAAAAATTTGGGAATTTCCTTGCTTTTGTACATTTAGTGTATATTAATTTTTATCTTAACCCTATTATAGGCATATGATTTCAGTATATTGACATTTTTCATGGAATGTCACTACTTTTGTAAAGGCTATGCCTCAATACAATGACTTCTCATAACTGATATAGTTTATAGTTTGACTAATCAATGTTTCTTCCAATATTCACGGGTAAATAATTTTTAAATGATGATGAGTGTATATTTACTCATGATACAATTCAAACTAGAACAAATTTTTTCAAACTTTACCATGTATAGATTGCAACCAATAAATGGTGATTCAATCATTTTACAGTCAGTGTGTTTTAAAATTGACAAGGACACAATGAAATTAAATTAAAATGCCATCAACTAGAGTATACAACCTCTATATGTGCCATAACACAGCTGAATTGATCAAATAACTGATGAGATATAGAATAAAGTGTATGAATACTGGCCATTTTTAAGTTGTTTTTTTAATTTTCTAGATAAATAAGATATATGGTAAACTGAAATTAAAATGTCATCAACTAGACACTAGAACCTCTATCTCTGCCAAAAATCAGCTGAATCCATCAAATAGTTGATGAGATACAGGGTGGCACATACCTACGTACGTACACACAGACAACATGAGTTGATGATTGAACTTTCTGGATCTCTGGGTTGCCGTGACTTATGATGCTGACATTTTACACACTTATAGAACCTATCAAATAAAAATTTTGTGCAAAGTGTTAACTAATTTGGTTTATTGGTTTTTGAGTTATGATTGATCAAAGAAAAGTAGATTTCTAGCATAGGCCATTCGTGTAGTCTATTACGGGATAGAGCACTCTCGCGCCTCCCTTGATATAGTCTACATGGATCAACGGGTAGTACAGTGAGCTAAGAAAATAAAATTGTCCAAAAGAAACCAGACAACATTCGACCAGTTGAAAATCAAGCTCATTAAACGTGTCATTTATTTTTCCTACTAGTAGATAACCGACCTACCCTAACACATTTGACGGGTGCATGTAAACTGAAGCAACGTAAACGCGTAAGACTTTCTTATCCCCCTCTCCTCCCCGCCCTACCCTCAATCGTCCAGACTATACATATGTACTGTAAGCAATTTAAACCCACTTAAAATGTATGCAAACCTATCATTTAGACACATGTAAAACCACTTCTTTTACATATAATCGACAGTATATTCAATATTTAAATGCACGTATTATAGTGAACAAGTAGCAATAGTATACGTACATTAATTCACTCATAAATTGCCTTATTTAATTGTCTAAATATTTTATTCTGATCGCCACCTTGTTTAATCATTCTTATTATTAGGTCAGATATATATATATATATATATATATATATATATATATATTATTTAATTTTATATCATATAAAGTTTATAAAAGACAGATTCACGTAATTCATAAAACTTGTTTTTATTCAGCATACAATTATTATTATTAAATTTAGGCGACTTCCGTTTTGCCCAAGTCACCGAGTAATTTACGGATGTAAAAAGTATAATGTAAGAAAGGAAATATAAGATAAGGAAAAATCGATGGCTAAAAAAATAAGAAAAAAGGAAATAATTGAGCGAAACTATTGAAACTGTGAAAATATTTCTTAATTCAGGAATATTTAGGTCTATACTATGCTGAAGATGAATGATTAGAACTACAAACAACGAAAAGCATAAGATACGTATGTTACCACCATGAGATCATAGTTCCATGTGTAAAAAGATATAATGTGGATAATTAGTACTGATTTTAATTTAGGCTTTGCTCGCTTAGTTTTTCATTGTTTTTTTTTCTTTGTTTTATATAATTAGCACTGAAGATACGCACACAATAAATAAATACACAGAAGCATTTTACAAATATCTTGGTGTAAGCCGAAACATTTGCATGCTGAATAAAAAACAAGTGTTATAAAATGACGTGAATCTGTCTTTTATAACATTGATATGGTATAAATTTAAATTTTAAAAATATTGAATATAACATAGCTCTGACCTTACACTATTCACCTATTATAATTACTTCATGTTATACAATTTATATTTGAATGTATATAACAAAATATGTGTTGGATAATGGCCCAGTGGGGCCAGATGCATGTGGAGTGGACGTATGTGTGGGGGGTCGTTCGGTTTGGCTTGCGCGATTTATTGCGGGTGGACTCGTACAATCAAGTGCAAAATAAAGCTTGTTCTCACAGTCGAAGCTCACAAGCGTTGACAAGACCAAGACCACCACGTTTGACGAGACCTCAGGTCAAGGGTCAAAATGCACCTGCGCATAAGGGTTCTGTGACGTCACGGGTTCTTGTGTGGGAAACTGGGTTTTGCAAGTCTTGTTTTTGGAAGCAAGCTGAACAGACGTATTTCTCCATGTAGTCCACAAATTAAAAGGGAAATTTATTTATCCTCTACCCCCATAGAATGGCTAATGACTTAATTGACCATAGATAGCTAGGAATTAACTACGATAAAAGTAGTAAATTGATCTCTCTCTCTTCGTTACTAAAACATTTCTAAGAGCGACAGAAAATTGACGCCTAATCAAATTTAAAAGAGAGAGTCTGCCTTATCTTTCGCTGTGTATGAGAATCTTTGTAACAGCCCAATACAACGATGATGATACTGGTGACGTGCAGTATGCGAGTATGGGGGCGGCGGACGACGGACATGTTCCAGCAGCAGGATAGCAGGACACACCGTTGCAGCATGGATCATTAACAACAACAACAACAACAACAACAATTATAATGACACAAGACAATTGGTTTGCGTGTGTGACTGTTGACTGTATGAACTGGGTGAGAATATCGAACACCCGTAGTTTAACGTGCAAGTGACCACCTAAACGTTACATATGGATATAAATAAAAATACACAAACACACACACATATATATATATATATATATTTATATATATATATATATATATTAATTGAATGCCATAATTAAATGAGAAATTAATCAGATTTTATTAAAATTCAAACACAAGGAGTGATATTGCGTCCTTAACTCATGAACTTTAATACAATATGATCAATTTCTCATTTTATTATGTCACTCAATCAATGTTATTGCTCTATACATCATATCGAGCTTTGTTTATATCCTTATAATCTACTGATTAGAGATGTTATTTATATTTTTAAGTATTATCTTACTCTTTATATATATATATATATATATATATATATATATATATATATATATATATATATATATCCTTCATATCAAGCAAACGTCAGCGAGAAAAAACTGCTAGATAAAACCATTTCAAGTTTTCTAAGGAAAAAGCAAATTTCAAGTCCTTCAACACCTAATCCGTTATAAATTAATTCGGAAAGAAATCCTACACTCTATGTCCATAATGATACGTATTGTTTCTTTTTTCCTTTAATCTTTCTATCCCTTTTAATACCTTTTCCTTCCTCTTTTTTCGTTTTTCTAAATTTTCACGTTTTAGACGTTTGGTATTATCATTTTTTTTCACCACCGATTAAGACGTGATTTTATATAAATGGAAGTGCGAACAGTAGTGAAGCATAATTTTTCAGTCATTTTTTCAGGGCTCACATTTGTATGAAATAGTAAATTATTTGGCGAGACAGGAAGCTAAATCCGGAATGGCCACGTGGATCACTTGGAAGAGTCAATGTCCGGAGTAAAGTTCTGGTAATTGACGAAGCAACACAACTCGGCCAGTGCCAATTTTGTGATTCATGAATTTTTTATGAAAAATAAGTTCGTCGTTTGTTGTAAATTATTTTTCTCAAGCATACTCCAATAACGAGACGATATCCAACATTACAAAGTCACGGTCCACACGTGGGAAACAGTTGTGACAACACGACGATTAAAAAAACGCATCATCCATCCTAATCATTTGTCTAGTAATAATCTCTTTCTTTTTTACAAATTCATCAGAAACTCTCAAGATTTTACAGCATTCTGGGTTTTGTAAATTACAGATATAACCATATTTTACTTCCATTGGCAAGAAATTTTCTACCATGTTGTAACAGTGTGCGAATGAAACCACTGAATGGGTTAAAACAGACATTGAACACATGTCCCCACGCAGATGGTTCACTTCAACCTGTGCATAGGCAACAAGCGTTCCGCTGATTCAGCCGCAATAACTCAGATACAAATAGGCAAATGTTTACACATCATTGTAAGAGTGAAATAGCTGCTTCCAAGAGAAAGTATACCGATATGACCAGAATAAGCATTGAGTCGCAGAAATTAGGAACGCGATTTCTGAAGTGATAATAGTGTGGTCAATAATGGGCAATCAACATCCAACCACCATGATGTAACTTGCACGGCAACTGAGAAAGTTGAACAACATTCCCAGCGGTTCCCTTTGAAATTTACTTAAGGTCCCACAAACCATACCGTCTCAAATCTCGCACTGCGGACATTAGCCACACTTGATAGTCACCCCTTTCCATGTATGGGATATCTCCTTTTTTTTTAAATACACCTCCAAGGCGGATGGGCCTGATCTTATCCCTGCTATATTAATAACGAAATACATTGCTGAGCTAGCCTTTGTTCTCCCGAAACACTACAACAAATGTCTTTCGAATCTTGCTTCCCGGATAACTAAAAAAATGCCTCTGTGGCAGCAGTGTTCATGAATTCTGGTGAATGAACTGATCCACTTAATTATCGTCCCATCAGTCTCCTCTTTCTCTTCACTAGAATCTTTGAGACGTTAATCAATATAGCGATAGTCCACTATCTTATAAATAATAACCTTCTTTATGACCGACCGTATAGATTATGGCAAGTCCGTTCTATTGCGGGTATCCTAACTATAATCTCTGAACGCATGTGCCATGAACTGGGCAAGACAAGTGAAGCTATGGTGGTAGCCTTTGATATACCCAAAACCATTAAGAAGGTCTGTCATGAAGGTCTTCTCATGAACATTAAATCCTACGGTACTACTGCGAGAATGTTTAATATAATAAGATCTTTCTTAGCCGAAATAAAGATCCAGGTTGTTTTTGATGGCCGTACATCTAAACAAAATGACGGATGTGATCGAGGGGCAGATCTTTAGACCGTTATTGTTCCTGATCTTCATAAACGACTTCCCTGATAAAATTGTGTCCGAGATGGGTATATTTGCTGATTACTCCATGCTCTATTTTCGAGCAAAACACACATATCCAAGACAATGGCTGAATACTCAGAAATGTCCTCTAGTCTGTAGTGGAATCGGACGTAAATGGATGGTAATATTTAATGCTACAAAGACAATTATAAGAAATATTTTCAACCACAAATTTACATTGCTAATAGAACCATTCATGTGTGTCTATCATTCAAACTCCACGGCTTAACATACCTAGGAAACATGAATTGTAACAAATACATGGGAGACATTCCCAAGTCTGTTGCAAAGAAGGTGGGCTCCTTCTGGCGCATTACATCTGCCAGTATCCTATATCCCTACAAAGCCACCATTCGCCGATGTATAGAGTATTGTTGTGATATCTGGGGTGGAGCATCAACCACTAGTCTCTCCCTATTATACAGGGCTCAAAAAGAGTCTGCAATCTAATAAACCACCAGGCAAGGTACATCTTGTAAAAGATTGAAGAAATGGTGAAAAAAAAGATAGAATATTTTAATTCGCCGGGAATGCAACGAAAATAAGAAAATAGAAACAATAACAAAACACATTAATGTATATACGAAACAGCGGACGTTAATTGAAGAATACGTTCAACTGCGATTAGTCTCTTTCGGTCCAAAGTTCAGAAAATGAAAAAAAAGGGTTGCGTCGTTAGCAAAGAAAACAATGCAAAATTCCGCCCGTTAATATAATTACATAAACAGAGCAGCACAAATAAAAGCAAAAAAGAAATGTTGAAACGCGTTATAAAAAAATACTAGAATTGTAATCTTTTCGGAAATGAATAGAATTTGAAATGTAAACATCGAGAAGAGCCATAAAATAGTGAATTCCATGATTGGAATGTTTTTGAAATGAGATGGATTTAAAGACTAAAACACGTCATGGAAAGATTCTCATTTTATCTTTTAATCCAGAGTTTCTCTCTTACACATACGAGTAGGCATATCCATTCTACAGAGTAAACATGTATAAGAACGAAAAAAATAAAATTCGGAATCCATAATAACTAGTAATTATTTAAAACCACTGTAGGTTAAACAACCTACTCACACTGGTGTGCCATTTCTGATATATATATATATATATATATATATATATATAGTCAGGTTAATATTATATTACAATAACCATGGTTTTATTTTATTATTTTTATTTTTTCACATTTCCAAAAAACATAACATTTCTGTGAGATATATTTGTTACGGTCCGTTTCATTTGTCTTGGACCAAACAACGTTTTTATGTCAATATCGTCTCTACAATATTACAACATTATGAGAAAAATTAACAAAGAGTAAAAAGTTCTTGGATTAAAGTGTCTTGAAAAAACCTACACTATACAGTGGTTCATTTTTGGGTGAAACTAAACAACAAAAAAGAGCAAACTCACACGTGAAGGAACCCACTAATACGCCATTTTGAATTTTTCGTTCAAAGCTAGTACATCCTAAAAGTTGTGCAGACATTTATGAATTTTAATTCAGTAATATTTCTTAAAATAGTTAATAAGTTCTATAATTTATTTATAACAATTCTAATTAACTTGAGGGTAATTTATTTACTTATTAAAGTTACATCAATTAGCCTTCAGATGTCTATTTAGGTCATTTGGGTACGAAGCTCTTTTAAGTTAAACAGTTTAGAGCTAGTTTCATATACTCAGCCATCCATTCAAGCAACTAGTAAGATTGTTGTACTTCGGTGTTTTAGTGGAAAATGTTTAGTATTTATTTATAAATCGTTTCAATAATACAAAGATAAGCTTAATTACCCAGAATTTTTCACTTAAGTAGTAAGTTTCTATTAAATGCGAAACTACGGTGTGGGGGGAAGTTGTCACTCACAACGAAAATATTTTATAGTTACCTAGACATGCTTCAAAATACCGAAGGGAGCTATTAAATATTTATTCATTTATTTTATTTTATTTTTTATAAAATGATGTTTAAATACCTCATTTTTAAGTATTATGAGGATTCAAAAGTACTTTTAAGGACATTTATACTTAAAGTTAATTTTGATTACGTTTTAAATTTAAGTCGCATTATCATGTGAATACCGACAAGCATCAATGTCAATATCAGGTCTCACTTTAATTCTATGCCTATATTTAATATTAGGTTGTGTGCATTATTTTATTTATTAATATGTTTATTAATATACATATACGAAGAGATTCGAACGCAAAAACGCGACAAACACCACTTTCAAAATCACGAAACTGTCCCTACAAAAAGGGTTGTATTTCAACACTCGACGACACCCTAAAACCATGTGTTACATAATATGATACCAAATAGTTTCTTTTGATTTCCATTAAAATCAGCTTTCATTCGAAGTCTAGATTTAATATATTCGTGTTTTTATCGTTTAAGGTCCCAATTTAAACGAATTTAATCTATCGCGCTCCGCGTCTGAACCCTCCACACACATATACATACATACACACACACACACACACACATATATATATATGTACACACACACACATACATATGCACACACAATACATATATATACACACACATATATATACATTTTTTTAAATTATTTATTTATTTTTATTTTTTTTTTTTTTCCTATTGAACATTTATTTGGCATTATATTTTAAATGATTATTGCATTATTAGTTCTTACTCCTTCCCAAAAATATCTTATTTACTAGTAACCATTTCTTCACTAATTAGTACAGATGAAAACTAAAATGAAAACAAATTTCTGCTGATGTTCTCATGATGTGGCCCTCTTACTATTTCATAATAGGCTAGGTTTAAGCTTAGTCGCTTCGGTCATTTTAGTTATGAGTGATGTGTTCTATATTTAAATGTTTTATATTAGGGTATTAGTACTCCGTCATCAACTATTAGGTTTATGGTTTCTATTGCCAAGATAGTTTTATAATAATTTATATACCTTAGATACTTTCATATTCATGTTGATGAAAGAGTTACTACCACAGGTATTGTGTATGGGTCTGTAACGGGATAGTAGACAGTTCTGAATCACTTCATGTCTTTTATTTAATAACTTTTCTTTAGACATAACTATATTGTAGGATTCCAGAATACAGAGGTTACATCTCTTAGATTTGTTAGATCAATATTTGCCTGCTCTAGCTAATATAGACCATTTTAGGCTGTATTGTATATTTTTACTGTTTAGTTCTCTTACATGTTTAGCTAAAGTTGTAGGGACCTTCTTTGAATTTGTATTAAGTTCTTTGTATAAGTGTATATTGTTTTTAAATCTGTCCTTGAAACTACATACGGTCGACCCAATGTCTGTTCTAATTCTGTTTTCCTCTATGACGTTACACTTATACACTATATCTGAAGTTAAACATCTCATTGACATTTCTACAGTTACATTGGGAGCTGTTATTCTGGTTCTGGTATTTAAGTTACTATTCTTTTTGATTTTTGTATTATTTGAACTTACTATAGTTGATGTTAAGTTTCTCGATGTTGAAAAGGATAGCTTTACTGTATTTTTATTTATAACTTTGGTTAATCTACTATCCCTAGGAAAATTTATCTCGATAATTTGGTAAAATTGTTTTGGTATGTTAGTGAGAATGTTTAAGCCATAAGGAGGTTTGAACCAGAGTGAATTTCTACGTCTGTTTTTCTTCTTAGTGATATTTTCTACGGATTGTGGGTTTGTTGACCCCCTAGTGTTAAGTGTAGTATTAGGTGCAGTATCCCGCGTATTATTAGTATTTATTCTCCTATTGATTTTTCTGGGATTTCCCATAGCCATGTTGTATGATATTATGTGAGGTGCATTCCTATGTGCCCTAGAATTCTCATTGCGCTTCACCGAGCTTACTTTTATGTAGTTTATTTTCTCAGTATATCCAGATCTGGCTAATGCTTCATTATAATATGTTTTATTCTTATTGAATAGTGACTCGTTAGATGATAGTTTTGATATTCTCTTAGAGATACTAGGGATTATGGGTTTCTTAATGGGTCCTGGGTGGTTAAAATCTACATAATAGAGAGTTTGGTTGGGTTTATGATATGGTTCATATGTTCTATTGTTTAGGTCTAAGCTGATGTCTAGGAAGTTAACTATTTTATGGTTTATGTCTATTGTTACCTTAAGGTCCAACTTATTAAAATGGTTATGTATATCCTTTTTGGTATTCTCTTACCTTCTATTGCCAGAGTTTACGAAGAATGGTGCGTCATCTCTGTATAAACCGCCCCTTAATTGTGGTAAGTCTTTATGGGGCTCCTTCAGGATGTGAAGGCCTACCAAATCCGTTGCCTGCGCAGAGTCCGGTGTTCCATAGTAATGTCGAAGTTATTTTCCCTATCTTTTCTTGTCCATAGTTTGTTATTATACAGAATCAGAGTTCTTCTAGCTAGTTTTATGATGTCTATTTCTAGTCTAGTTATATTCGTTTCTATTCGGGCCATATCAAGAGCTTTGTCTAGAAGTGTGGGGGAAATTGGTGGGTAATACGCATCTATGTCAAACATGATAAACTTCCCGTTAATCCCTTTGGGGAGTTTGGCAAACCAATTGATGACTTCATCTTACGATGACCATAAATTGTGAGTTATCTTGGATTTAATGGTGGGTATGATTCTATCCAATATCCTTTTGCTAATTGCTCCTATATCCGATATACAAGAGGAGATTAATCATATAGTGGAGTTATTATTGAAATCCTCCTTGTGAATCTTTAACGTAAATCTGGGGCATTAAGGAGTATATATCTCTATGTTGTTATCTATATTGATTTTATAGCATATCTCTAAGGCTGTAGAATTGATATCACTGAGGTCATTTACATTGGCTATTTTATAGTTTTTCTGTAGTTCTTTCATAATCAAATTATTATGTTTCAAAACTCATGCTATATAGGTTATATTTGCTCTGTCGTCACAAATTGACAATCATCGAGCTGAATCTTTTAAGGAGACTGCAAAATAAAACGGCACTGATAGTATATGCTAATACATATATTGTCATCAATAATGATATATATATATGTATATATATTTAAATGTTGAATTAAATTAAAGATAATTGAATAATCGTTTAATAATAATCTATCGTGATAATACAAAGGTCAATATATTGAATAGAGCAATCAATTCTGGAGATGAGAATAAAAGATTCTAAAGATACAATATTTATTAGAACATCAAAAGTTCAGAGCAAGGAGCTTCATATCCTTAATCTGTGGATTTTCAAGGATAAACTTTTCATCAGAGGATAGAGAAAAACCGACAATGTAATTGTAAATATTATCGGCAACATTTAATTTTGAAAATTTTACATAAAATAAAACACAATAAAGACCAAAAGGTAAAGAGTCTTATGTTGAGATCAGAGCGTAGAGTCAGGGTGTTCCGACAGGTTGAGGGTACAGGTTAGACAACTTGTCTGGCTTATGTTTCCGACTGACAGGGTAACGCTAAGAACGGCTGCTCCATCATCAGTTTCTTTTTTAACATGGTTCACCCCAAACAAGGCAGGCCGCCACGGTAAGCGTAAGGGGCTACTTAGAAAAAAGAAAAGGGGAGAAGGTTGGGGGGTCAGCCTAAATCATGATCCGCGCAGCGAGATGCCTGTTTACATTAGTTTTACATTTCTACATGTCAGTACTGTCGGGGAAACAGGGAGTAGGGAGAGAGTTCCAGAGGCCAGCAGCACGAGGAAAGAAACTATTGGAGTAGAAGGCTCTCCGGCATCTGGGAACCTCCACAGTGTATGAATGAGATTTAGTTGATTGTCGAGTTAGTCTAGTGAATTTACGTCGAGGGGGCACCAGAGTAGCCAATTCATCAGAGCATAATCCATTGAAGTACTTGTAAAACAAACATAAGGATGCTACATTGCAGCGATGGGACATGGGGTGGAGCTTAGTTGACAGTGACGGACCTATTAGGTTGGCGACTTGTTTTGGAGGGAGCGACTAGTAGATGATGCACCAGCCCAGATGTGGCAACACTACTCCATGCATGGGCGGATGGTGGCTTTGTATAGATACAGGATAATGTCAGATGTGAGGAGCTTACTAGTACGGTAGAGGGAACCAACCTTTTTGCGGCAGCCTTGGCAATGCCTACAAAGTATTTGTTCCAATTCATGTTACCTGTGAAGGTAAGGCCGAGGAGTTTGAATGTTGAACTCTAAGGTAAGGTGTTATTTGCAATGCCAATCGGTGGTTGGAGAGGCTTCTTGCAGTTGTTGAAGGAAAGTAGCAGGCGACTCTACGTATCATTTCTCCCTAGCTCACTCCCTCTCTCAGACTGTCGATTTTCCGACCCGCATCCACGATCGAGTAGACCAGCAAGACCTCTTCTTGACCTTAATGCCCGAGGCTTCTGTGACGAAAGCTCATAGCCCACTCGGGAATGCTGATCACATTGTGCTAATGATACATATCACCCTAAAAAGTCGTCCAAAAGCTGATGAGCCGTTGCTCAAAATAACGAGATACAACGAGCAGGCTGATTTTGAATACATCAGAAATCAGCGACGCCCCATGGAGGCAAACCTTTTCACTCCCTGTTGACCAGTGTGCAAATGAGTTAACTGAATGGGTCAAAGCTTATGTCCTCATGCGAAAATTCTTTAGCAAGCCCAACTCTCCCCAATGGTTCACCTCGGAATGTGCAGCTGCCATTGCTTAGAAGCAGCAAGCATTCCGTAAATTCGGTCGCCATAAGTCAGCTACAAATAACCATGAATTTATAGTGTCAAGAAATAATTGTAAGACCGTAATAAGTGAAGCAAATAGATGGTATACTGAGTGAACAAAAAAGCATTCAGTCACAGAACTAGGTACTTGCGATTTCTGGAAAATTTACAATAGTGTGGTGAACAATGGTCAATCAACAATTCGTCCACTATGGAACCACAATGATGCCGTTTGCACGGCAACTGATGAGGCTGAACTACTTGCCCAGCGTTTCGCCTCAAATTCCACTTTAGACTCAGAAAACCACTCCCTCCCATAATTTCCATTGCGGACCGAAGCCACACTTGAATACTTAGTCATCACCCTATCCCAGAGACATCATAAAAAAACTTGACACCTCCAAAGCTTGTGGGCCTGACCTTATACCTGTAATAGTAATAAAGAAATGCTCTGTTGAACTGGCCCCTGTCCTCTCCAAACTCTTCAATAAATCCCTACCTGAATCTTGCTTCCCCGATAGCTGGAAAATTGCCTCTGTGGTACCAGTTTACAAGAATTCTGGGCATAGAACCGACCCTCAGAACTATCGCCCAATCAGTCTACTTCCGATCTTTGCTAAGCTCTTTGAATCCTTAATCAATCTAGCGATTGTCCGGCACTTAGTTAATTCTAAACTTCTCTCTGACCGCCAGTATAGATTTAGGCAAGTACGATCTACTGCAGACATCCTAATGGTCATCTCTGAATGCATGTATCATACACTCGACAAGACAGGTGAAGCTAGGGCAGTAGCACTTGATATATCCAAGGCCTTTGATAAGGTATGGCATAAAGGGCTTCTCCTGAAAATACGCTCATACGGTATTATTGGGCAATTACTTGATATAATTAGATCCTTCCTAAACAAAAGAAATATCCAGGTTGTTCTCGATGGCCGTTCATCTAAGCAACATGACATAAATGCTGGTGTACCCAAGGGATCTATCCTTGGACCTTTATTGTTCCTGATCTTCATAAACGATCTCCCTGATGACATAGAATCTGGGATTGGTTTATTTGCTGATGACACCACGCTTTACTCTCGTCATGCTGGCAAAACGGACGCGATCATATCCGAGGCAATGGCTGAATCTTTAGAAAATGACCTCAAGGCTGTAGTGGATTTGGGTCATAAATGGTTGGTAACTTTTAATGCCACAAAGACAAAGCTACTTTCCTTCAATAACTACAAGAAACCTCTTCAACCACCGATTGGCATTGCAAATAACACCTTACATTAGAGTTCAACATTCAACATCATCGGCCTAACCTTCACCGGTAACATGAATTGGAACAAATACATTGAAGACATTACCAAGGCTGCAACAAAAAAGGTGGGCTCCCTCTACCGTGCTAGTAAACTACTCACACCTGAAATTATCTTGTATCTCTACAAAGCCACCATCAACTAATGCATGGAGCATTGTTGCCACATCTGGGCTGGTGCATCATCTACTAGTCTCGCCTTCCTTGACAAAGTCCAAAAAAGAGTCGCCAACATAATAGGTCCGTCACTGCCAACCAAGCTCCAGCCCCTGTACCATCGCCGCAATGTAGCATTCTTATGTTTGTTTTACAAGTACTTCAATGGGTTATGCTCCGATGAACTGGCTACTCTGGTGCCCCCTCGACGTAAATTCACTTGACCAACTCGACAATCAGCTAAATCCCATCTATTCACTGTGGAGGTCCCTAGATGCTGGAGTGCTTTCTACTCCAATAGCTTCTTTCCTCGTGCTGCTGGCCTCTGGAACTCCATCCCTGTCTCGTTTTTCCTCGACGGTACTGACATGTAGAAATGTAAAACTAATGTAAACAGACATCTCGCTGCGCAGCTCCCAATTTAGGTTGATCCCCCAAAAAACTTACTCCCTTTTTCTCAGTAGCCCCTTACGTCTACAGTAGTGGCTTGCCTTGTTTGGGGTGAACTATGTAAAAAAATGTTAAGATTTATATTTGCTATATACAATAAATCAAATATTTCGGACGTCGATATCCGTCCATCCTCAATAGAAATAATCCGACTTTGTTATGTATATATTGTTTCTTTCTACGCCAACTTTTAAGAAGCGAGCTCCCCAACGGCGAAGCCCTCCTTTGTTGTAATATGGAGTCAGTATATTGTCAGAACGGTGTGATGGTTGTACACATAGCAGATTTAGTGAAAATAAGCGTCGATACGCTGACAGTTAATAATAAAATGGTTTCCACATATTAAAAGGCATTCTATGAAATGAATTACAACTTTGTTTAAGAAATCGATAAGATGCCAAGATTTATTTTTTATTTGTTAATTTTTAATACAATAAATCAAATATTTTGGACGTCGATATCCGTCCATCCTCAATTAAAATAATTCGACATGTTTATATATGTTATTTTGTTTTATCTTCTACGCCAACCGTTAAGGATCGAGCTCCCCAACGGCGACGCCCTCCCTTGTTGTAATATTGAGGATGGACGGATATCGACGTTCGAAATATTTGATTTATTGCATAAAAAAGTAATAATAAATATTGACATCTTATCGATTTCTTAAACGAAGTTGTATTCTATAGTAAGTTATGAAAATATATTCATGGAAATTATGCTATACAGAGGCTTCCGCGTTTCATCCCCGTAGAGAATCGTCAGATGATTCCATACGGGGATGCCATAAATATATGTTTTCATAACTTACTACCTAGCTCTACTCACGTACTGAGAGCTGTTGAAGTAAATACTGAAAATTGATACATAAAATATTATATCTCCACATAAGCGTTTATGCGTATACATGAAATAATAACACACACACACACACACACACACACATATATATATATATATATATATATATATATATATATATATATATATATATATATATATATATATATTTCGGGTCTTTTGACTATCAAGCGGATAACGTCAACCTCCATCACCAAAAATAGAAAGAGAGAATTACTCGAGTCATCTCCAAAATCCGTTCACACTAATCAACTGCCGACATAGGAAAAATATATTTCTTCCCCACTTGTCAGAAACATCGCTCATGGAAAGTGAGGACTGAGGGACAAAGAAAGAGAAGCTAGTATTACAGGGCTGTCGAAAATGACTTACAGTGCATTTCCTATTAGTTTAGCCTAACACAGAGATAATAGTGTTGTGAGATGCGATAAAGAAAGCACTTATTAAGTATATATTTAGTATGAGTTTTCTTGCCTCCTTAAGAAAATTGAAGATACGTTTCTCTCGCTTATGTTTAGCTGTGAGTAAAACTATAAAGCGACGAACTTTTAAAATCGCGGTTAGAGGTTAAATTTGGGAGTAAAAAAGAGGAAAACATAACATTTTTAGAGAGAATGTTTAATTAGCTGTTAAAAATAAAGACAACGGCTTTCGGGTCCGGGCTAGAAGAATGAAAGTAGGTAGGTAGGTGACGCATTAAATATAACGGCAGATAATATAGGATTTATCTATTTTTAATTACCTTATTTCATTTGCAAACCTTCTTGATCCTTCCAATAAGTTAGTACAGGTTCGGAGAGACGTTTTGCTTGAAATGTTTTTCAAACAAGTAGAACTATTTGCGACGAACTTTTGGAATCGTTGGTAGAGGTAAAAGTTTGGAAGAGAAATTCAAATAAAAAGTAAAATTAAGAAAACAAAAACAGAATAAAAGTAGGTAGGTAGTTGACGCATTAAATACAAGATCAGATAATATATGATTTGTTATCTATGCAGTGGATGACGTCACAAATGACGTCATCCATAAAAAACACAGAGATGATGAAGAGATCCTTGATTTATATCCGTTCATAATGGATGAATTTACAAGAAGAATGACATCGTCGATTATAACACAGAGAGGGTGAATAGAACCTGTATGGTGTAGGCTGGTATGTATATATATATATATATATATATATATATATATGTAGAAATAAAAATGGAATAAAGAATAAGCAATTCAACAACTAACAAAAATAAACTCAAAAACTTCTGTTGTAAAGTTCCACCGAGATATTTGGGTCGTAGATACGGCCATTATCTATCGGATAATAAACTTTATTTCAAAACGGAAAAGTTTTCAAATTTATTTTTCCGTTTTGAAATAAAGTTTATTATCCGATAGAAAATGGTCGTATCTACGACCAAAATATCTCGGTAGAACTTTACAACATGAGTTTTTGAGATTATTTTTGTTAGTTGTTGAATTGCTTATTCTTTATTCCATTTTTATTTCTACATATTGTCTGAAACATTGTTTCTTTTTTTCCGATATATATATATATATATATATATATATATATATATATATATATATATATATATATATATATATATATATCCTCGGCTGTTTTACTTCATTTCAGCTTCCAGACAAAGAACGGGTGATCAGGAGAGAATACGCACCGTTTCAGGGCCTTTCTCTCGACGGCTTATTTGCGTATCGGCCACCTCACTGATGCGAGGCCCCATTATCTGAATCGCATTTCAATCTAATTGTTCATTGAAATCAAAACAACTGACTAAATAAATAAATAAAATAAATATGAATAAATACTTAAATAAATAACATTCCTAAATTATCCAAATGGTTCTAAGGGAGATAATTACTAAATAATTTTAAATAAATAAAAAAGAAATGTTTTCCTCTCACAGAGATAGTTATACAGTGGACACTTTCTATTATATCACCATGTGATATTTCTATTTCGCCCAGAGCCACCTTATTTCTTCAGTTTTCCTTCTTCTCTCTGTCGTCTGTTTTTCTTGACTGATGGTTTTGTAGATTTCCCTTTTTCACCATACAATGCCATGCAAATCCGGTATATAACATGACCACATTTTCCAACCGTTGATCATATTTATTTCTATCTAATTCTTCATGTAGTGCATTGTTTATTGTATGGTCAAGCATGCACCATTCTTCTGAACTGCTGGCCGGTGGGTATTTTATATTGGGAATTTTCATCTCACTCTCTGGCGCAACTGCATGGATATCCTCGGCACTGTTGGTTGCGTCCTGGCTTTGGTTTTCCGGCGTCTTATCTGTGATAAAAGAGAGCTGTTTATGAGTCATTGGGTGAGAAGCACATCCCCATCTTGTTTTGATGAATCTTCATTCCTTTTTGGGAGATAGATTTCCGTCCACAGACGCATGGTAAGTCCGTGTATTGTTATTATAGTTATCCGTTGGTCGATCTGAGTCTTTTTCCAATAGTTTCGTTTTGATCTATCATCCTCCCTCTCTTTCGGTGGATCCTGAGGGCATTTTCTTGTATTTTATTCTGTAGCATATATTAGATTAACTCTGGATTGCTGGTCCGATGAGTTCATTTGGTCTTTCCCAACGTCCCCTGTCTTTTCAGGAGTCGCTGGTCTAATCCCAGTAGCCATCCAGTCTGTTCCTGAAAGTCAAAGGGCAATCCATGCTTCTATAGAATGAATTAAATACAATATAAGATAATATATAATTGGTTATCTTATTTATATTTACTGCGCAGAGTATGACGTCACAAATGACGTCACCCATAAAAACAAGCATGTGTGTGTCTATGAATAGGGGACCATGTCAAATGCTTTCTTATAATCTATCCATCTCATGGCAGGGTTAGTAGTCCTTTGTTTGCAGTTCCTCAGGATAATTTTATCGATCAGAAGCTGATCTTTGGTACCATGGGATCTTTTGGGGAGCCTTTATGTTCCTTACGCAGTAGATTGTTTTCGTCCAAATGACCGTAAATACTTTCAGACACAATGCTAGTGAAACGTTTCCAAATCACTAAGAGGCAAGTGATTGATCTAAAGTTTGTCAGTTCACCCCTTTTAGTCTTATCTTTTATGATCAAGACTGTGGTGCTATTTGTCAGTCACTCAGGAAATAGACCTGTCGTCAAACAGCCATTCATCATTGCTGCAAGAAATTGGTGAAGAGCTGGAAAGTTTTTAAACCAGTATCCCTGGACTCCGTCAACTGCTTTCTAATTTGAAATCTTTTTAACCCTCTACTTAAACATCTCAACGGTGATTGTTATATTCGTTTGCCGTTCTATTCTAGAGAACACCTCCCGTTCAATATGTTTGATCCATTCTGCATCATCTTGATGTTTTACGTCATTTTCCCTAAATGCCTTTTCAGAATGCAAGAGATTGGTCAGCATCAGGTAGAAAGTCACCTTCTCTTTCAATCCCTTTTAGTTGTTCAGAAATAAATTTCTAGTTGATCTTGCACAATCCTTTTTGCCGATACTGCTCAATTCTGTCTATGTAACGTTTAATTTTGGCAGTTTTAGCTACGAACCGCTGCTTCAGTTTTTAAATTACACACTTGAAACCGTTTCGGTGTATGTCGAACTTATAGATTAGTCTTTCACAAGCACTCTGACTTTTGAGTTTGCCATTTCTGACAGCTAGCACTTTACTTAAATTCTTTTTGAGTTGTTTTATCTGCCGATTTAAAGTTTTCCACCACCAGACCTCTTTCTTTATTTTTTCTCCGTTTTTCTATTCCGAGTAGAGTTGACACGGTATTGACAGCAGCTTTAATAACTTAATTACACTGATCAAGATAATTTACTAATAAAAGTGGCAAGACATCATTCACTTTGGTGGTGACAGTTTAAAGTATTTTCCTATTGAAAAATAGTAGGTTTGTCGGTTGTTCTAAATTGCCAGCTCTTTGCTTCTCGTCTAACAATCTTAAAATATCAATATCTTCTTCTGTCATCCCATGTTATACGTTTTACGATTACATCTGTGGAAACAGTCTGATTACTATTAGTTACTATATTTTCGTTCTCAGAGTTAGTTGTTACTTTTACCCTAGACTTTTCTTATACTACATCAAGTTTATTGATCTCCATAAGCACGTTTAAGTTTTCTCCCTCAATTTCTCTCTTTAGTTCTTTAATTTTGATAGCAGATAACCATTCATTAGTTCTAATCACCGAGACTCGTCCTACAAGTTTTTGTTCTGATTATTCAAACAAGCCTAGCTCATTCCAGCTTCGGTGCATTCTATATCGTCTCTTAGGAGGATCACTCTTCATATAACATTTCATCACAATTCCATTTAAAGCCTTGTTCCAATTTGTTCCAATTTTAGTGTTAGTGTTTCAAGGGTGTCGTTGGGTGACAACTTGGGAAGCCTCGTTCGTTCCCCTGCCGGACGTGGGATCTGTACTTGAAATTCCGGACGCATTTACGTCGTTTTCGGTTTGATAATTTATAATACTCATATTGAAATAATATGAGGAAGTATTTGCGCAAGGTTTTCCGTTCCTATTATTTTATTGAGATACCATCTCTAGGAGATTTGCTATCCAAAGCTTAAGATCTAATCCTGGCCATGAAACGCAGTTAAACCCCGCCAGATGTAAACCTGATATTTACAACTGCTTTTGCATTCCATCAGATAGTTGCTATCATTAGAAATGTTGCGTTCGCCTTGGCTAACTGGAGATTCGCAACCTTATTATTATTATTATTATTATTAGTAGTAGTAGTAGTAGTAGTAGTAGTAGTAGTAGTAGTAGTAGTAGTAGTAGTAGTATCAATCAAATTGTAAACATAATTAATTGCGACTCAAAGCGTTTCTAACTTCCGGGTGTATTAATTATTACTTATTACAATTCATTATTATATGAACTACCTAGGAGTTCACACACGGGTCATCATTAATGATTCCTCACTGATAATCACCGGTGGTGTTTCCTAGAGTCTGCGTGACAACAAGTCTCTTTGGATTTCCAGTATTCTTCACTTCTTTCTAAAACTATTTCAAATAATTTTGCGTTATCAAGTCAGACGCTTACCATTGATTTATCGCTGGCAACGACTTTGGTCTTCTCTGAGATTTAGATGAAAATAAACCTCCGCAAAGTCCTCGTCCTCTCCGCACTCTTCCAGTGGAGGTCTGGATAGTGCTCTGTCTCCTCGGTCTTCCCATCCTTGACCCTTCACGAAATTTGTGTGTGGTATCAGCCGAGGCTGATGCCATCACTTTGGGTGGGGGGGGAAGTTTATAAAATGTATTGCAGTTTCCTTGAGCCCATGTGGTAGTGCTTTTATGTGGTTTTGTATTCTTCCTATTGTAATTTCCAGGTAACTGATTATCGTTCGAAGCTTATTCAGGTTGGTTTCCGCATTCTAGGATAAGATAGCAGCTATTTTCATCATTGCCGTCCTTTATATTGTCTTTGATGTTAATTTCTCCCAGTCTTTTCTGTAGGTTTTTTTTCAACTGTTCCTAGTGCTCCTACGATTATTGGTATCATGTTGATTTTCTTCATGCTCCATATCCCTTTTAATTCTCTGTCAAGTTCCATGTATTTACTACGTTTTTTTTCGCTTGGTTGGTCTTCACTCTACGATTTGGCAGGATTTTTCTTTCTCGATTATTATGACATCCGGTCTCCATGCTTGCATAAGTTTATCTGTTTTCACTTCTATGTCCCAGAGGATTTTGTGATTTTCGTTTACTAGTACTGTCTCTGGTTTATGTTTGTACCATTTGTCTGTTTATTCGAAATGCATTTGTTTGCATAGTTCCCAGTGTACTGTTTTTCTTACGCAGCCGTGTTTGTTCTTGTATTATTTTGGGGCTAGTTTTCTGCAATCACTTATGTGATTTACTGTTTCGTCTTTTTGTCTACAAAATCGGAATTTACTGTTTTCCTGGGTTTAATTTATTTTAGCTTTAATGTAGTCTGTACTAATCGCATTGTTCTATTTAGCTGTCAGTAGAGATTCTGTTTCTCTGTTCAAGTATAATTTTTCTTAGCCATGCTAAAGATTGTTGGTGGGTCTCTTCTGTTGTCATTCTTATGAAACCTCAATTTAGCTGTTTTCGGTGCTTCTTGAGTTGTTACTTGGGATGATGTCTCTTGCTGCAGGAATCAGTCATTTTTTGTGTCTAAACTTACCAGTCCTTATTCCCCCATTCATTTCTTTTCACGTCCATATCGTCTTTTAGGTGTAGTGCGTTGTGCATGGTCATTCATTTTCTAGTATTCTGGTCAAGGTTTCTCAGTCCTTTTTTAGTCCAGCCTATGAATGGTCTAGAAGATCTTATTAGTGATAATGCCCAGGTGTTTATTTATTTTACTAGATCTTTGCTGTATAATTTCGTTTTTAAATGTTTCTTTGTTATTCTCAGATAGTCTTTTCCAATCTTCTCTTTAATTTCTGTAGATTTGATGGTGTCTGGTTCCAGAACTCACAAATAGTTATAGCTATCCTGCTCGCCTAGCCCCCTTATCTCCTCTTGGTTGGGCAGTTCTATGCCCCATATTGTCTGCAGTTTTTCTTATCTTCATCCTTAGCAGTGCACATTACTCCATTTTAAATTCCACTTGAATGTCCTGGTTGAATTTATTAGCTTTTCCAGTTTCTTTTTGCTTATTTTACGAATAGATTTAGGTCGTTCATGTACATGAAGTGGTTTATTCTTTGTTCTGTGTTTGTAAACTTGCATTGGCATCACATTTCCTGAGTACGTAGTTGAGTTACATCCTAACTATGATAAATAGTAGTGGTGATAAAGATTCTCTTTGGAAGATTCCTCTCTGTATTTTTATCGCAGTCAGGTGTTGTTCTCCAGCTGTCAATTCTAGTCCCCATGTTTCCACAGCTTTCTTAATTAGATTAATCATCTTGTCAGGTATCTTGTACAATTTTAAGCATTACATTATCCATGCTTGGAGGATTCTGTCGTATGATTTATTGTAGTCAACCCGTGAAATAAATATGTTATTTTTCCTGCTTTTTACCTCCTTCAGGATCTTTACATCTATGTATAGCTAATCATGTGTCTCTCTATTCCCTTTCCGGCATCTTTTTTGTTCCTCGGGGATCAGTCCACAATTATTCAGAGGGTTGTAGATTTGTTGTCTAAGTTGTGCCGTTAGGATTTCTACATTGTTGGTAAACAGGTTATAGGTCTGTAGTTGCTTGAGATCGTTCCCTTTTTGGTGTGATTTTGTATTAGAGTTATCCTTCCTTAGGTCATCCACTGTTGTAGATATATCCTCTCAGTTTCTGCGCTAGCCTTACATGTAGGGTTGTGATATTTCAAACTGGTATACATGTATTCCATCGTGGCCTGGTTCTTTCCAGTTTGCCATTTTCTTTAGTGTTGTCTTAATCGTTTCTTCATTAATTTTTGTTTCTGTTCCTTTATCAATTTCCTGCAGTTGATTTCTCATGTTTATCAGACATTTGGCATTTTTGTTGTGTGTTTTAGGCTTTTCCCATATCTTTCTCCAGAAGTGGTTTGTCTCTATCGTGTCTTGTCGTTCTATGGTTTTATTTTCGTTTTTTGTAAAACTGGATTTCATTAGTTTCAAAGATCTTGTTTATTATGCTGTTCAGCTTTGTATCTGTACCGTCTCAGTCTTTCTTTTTCTGCTATATGTTGTTTTAGTTCTTCATGTTTCATTTTTAGTTTTTCCTTTGCTCGTCACATATCTGCTCTTCCATCGTTTCCTGTTCTCTTCATCCTGTTTACGGTCTCAGTTTCTTTTCGAAACTTGGTGATCTGAGTTTCCACTCTGATTTCCCATCTTTGTCGGTCCATTGTTTTGGCCCGTCTTTTTTCTCTCTTTCACTTTTATGGATTACGCACGTGCTTATATCAAGATATTTAGGTATGTTATAATATCTATTGTGATGTACGCGAGGAGTCTATTTACTTTCTCTGTTTCTAATTTTTATTTTGTCCAATCTTTGTTCCTTAAGGATGGGAATTTTGTATTGTTCACGGTCATGAAGCATTTGATTGTTTTCCACTTCTCGTGCTTCTTCCACGTGATTTCGTAGTATTCGAACTCCCCAGTTTCAGTGTTTACGTTCTGTCAGTCTTCTATCTGTGGGTTTTCTATCACGTGGTGTGTCTTGATCTGTTACGTCATTTATCGTTTGTTTGATTTCCATTCATTTGAGCTCCGACAATCACCATCTCTTGAAGATCTGTCTGGCGTAGTCTGCTATCCTTTGTTCCCTTGTGTGGTGGTCAGTAGAAATGTACCATAGATTTTTCATTCGTTTCTGATAGCCTTTTTCTGTTGGGTGGTTGCTTCTGTTGTAGAATTCCATTACCAGTCTATTTTCTTTTGTGGTCCATTTCTTCCTTTTTATATTATAATTATTATTATTATGATTATTATTATGATGATGATTATTATTATTATTATTATTATTAAATGTAAACATATTTTAATTTCGATTTATAACTTCTTAACGCTTGTTTTAACTCATTCTTTTTTATATATTAAAATCTTTAATTTATTATTATTTTAATTATTATAATTAATATCAATAATATTATAAATATCATTTTTATTTTGAATTTAAAATTAAACAGAGTTGTATTGCCTCTTTCTGTCGTCTTCTGTCGTAGAATTCCATTTCTTCCTTTTGATATTATTATTATTATTATTGTTATTATTATTATTATTATTATAGATATGGTCAGTGATACACTTATATTATTGTCGATTTTTAGTGTTTCGCATGGTGTAAACTGGAAGATTCAGGTTGCCATCTTGATAGCAATGTTTTACACCTTAACATAACACAACTTATTTAGTTCAATAAACTCGACCTGCTATATTGACCAGAGTTATCCATCTTCAGCCAATCGGAATACTTCACATATGATCCCTGTATGAGCAGGTAAGTAGCTTCCATGCATAAAGATTTCAATTTTGCTTATTGATAAACATTATTTGTTTGTAATTGTTTTAATGAAATAAAATATAAAATAAAATGAAAAATATATTATTTCCAGTTCAAGTGACGAGCAGAAGTAGATAATTCGAGATACTCATTGTAGACGAGTACTTTAACTAGTTCAAACAGAAAACAGACATCTCTCATGTCCTCCCAATAAACAAGCGGCCTTAGTAAAATAATTGACATTAGTAGAACAATAAATAAAAAGATGGACTTAAATCTTTCGTTTTTTTTACACAGAGAAAAAGTTTGGAGGGAAAAACATTGAAACGAAAGTAGATTGATGAGTTGAAAAATAGTGAGACGAATGCAATGGAATAAAACAACAAAAGATTAAAAAAAGCGGGAAAATAGGTTAGAGAAGGTAAAAAAAAAGATGTCGGTGGTAAATAAGGCTGATAAAGATTCTTTCCACAGCTTGAGTGTCGTTCATTAACTCAAATTGTCTGGCATGGAAGAGACGTGTTTTTTCTGAAAATGAAGCGACGATCGATTCGGACCTCCACTCGTGAATACATGATGACACTTTGCCTAATCGCATTTTACGTTCAGTTAATGCAAACTCACGAATTTTCAAACGCGGAGGTGTGATTCAAAAAAAAAACAGAACCAACAAGAAAAAGAGGAATTAATCCGGTTCCATCCACAAAATGGCTTCAAATGAATATTTGTTTGCTGTTGGCTTTTGTCCACAAATGATTATTTTCATTTTTACACTCTTATTATTGTTTTCTTGTTGTTGTGAATGTCTGGAAAATACAGATTTTATCTAGATGAAAACTTTATTTATTTATTTGTTATTTTACTTATATTCACCCAAAACCAGACGCATTGCAACTGAGACGCAAGGGGCTAATGTGATAAGCGGGCAAATTAGTAAGAGCATCCTATGTAGCTGGGCTGTGCAGCGAGATGCGTATTAACATTACATTTATATTTCTGTATGTTATTACAGTTAGGCGAACATGGAATTCCAAAGGCTAGAAGTTCGAGGAAAGAAGCGATTAGAGTAGAAAGCCTTCCGACATGGTCCTCTACAATAAATGGTGGGATTTAGTTGATTGTCGGATTATCGGGTTCTTCAGCTTTGTTGTCACTTGGTAGAGAAAAAGAACAAAGCTGAAGATACCCGGGAGCTAAACACTTTCTTTGCTTAAAAGCAATGGTACTGATTTTCGGGACCGAATAATAAATGAATATTACGCTCTTAATTTTGATTTCCTCAATTGATTGAGCACTCTTCTGGGATTGTTCGTACCATCTTACAAAAGAAGTCATATATATATATATATATATATATATATATATATATATATATATATATATATATATATATATATATACATGGAAAACTTTTACGTGATCTCGTCCCGTCGAACTCTTTGTAGAAATTATTAAATCACTTGGAGAAAACAACACTGGTAACAACGATATTAGATATTTTTATTAATAAAATTCTGTGACCTCTTCTTGTGTCCCTGTGGGTGTGCATTTCTCGTGTCTACGTAACTTTGATAACTATACATTGAATTAGTATTTGTATTTACTTTTAAGCGAACATTTATTTAAATAAAAAATATAATAGCGTAAAATAAAATAAGATTTAAAATAATCTTTAAAAGTAATTTTATTATGAGAGTGTATCACCAGAATGCATTTCAGTTTATTCATAGTCATGTCAACTATTTTAATTTCACATTAAAAAAATAAACTAGTGTTGGATATAAATTAAAAAAATATTAAAAATACGTGTTTCATATACAGCTTTTAATAATAACATGACTCTGAGAAAATAAAATAATATCTGAGATACCGGAAGTACCAACATAAAAGGAAAGAACGAGTACAGAAAAAAGGCGAGTAATACTGATAATACTTTATAATTAAACATACCCAACGTGATTACAGAGTCTATCAAAAGACACAAAAAAGAAATAGCCAAGATATTTATAACATTCTAAACAAGGAATATTGAACTTCGTAAGTAACAAATTATCACTAAATAAAGATACATTGGAAGCCAATCCAGAAAGGAAAATACATTTCCTGGATTGCCTTCGGATGTGTGTTTTCAGCTTTTTCATGATAAATTATCCGGATTACGTTTGCTTACGTTTTTTACGTCTAGCAACATGTGTAAAAATGAATTTGTAAGAAAATTATATAATGTGTGTGTGTGTGTTAATGCATTTGTATGTACATGATTCACTCCTTAGCTAATAAACCAATTATTATGAGTTTCTGAATACAGCTGCGTGACAGCTCTAAATGTGGGCTAAATTTAGTTTGATTTGGTTGTATGTAAATGGGGGAGGGGGAAGAGTGTAGAAACGCTTTGTGAAAATTCAGATGCCTCTAATTTTGTTAACTTTTAACAATTAATAAATATCAAGCAAACTTCAGTTTATTTGGAGTATCAAAGGGTTTCTAGGTGGCATTATATGCGCACAACTTCCCATTGAAAATTTAAATATATCAGATTTGCATTGAATTTGATGTATGGTCATTGGACTCAATTGCGCAGGATTCCCTGAATTTCAATTTCTTTCTGAAGACCCCTTAAGCTTAGGCCTTTAATTTTAGACATTTCATAGAATCAAAATTATAAGAATGAATTTTGATCAGAATTGTAATAAGGATTATTGACATAAGATTTAATAGCATCATATCTTGATTTGAATCTTTTTAAATGGACATAAAATTAGTACAAAACACTTCTGTCCGGAAAATTCATTTTACCCGTCCTGTGATGGGTATACGTCTAGTCTCTCTCTCTCTCTCCCCCTCTCTCTCTCTCTCTCTCTCTCTATCTATCTATCTATCTATGTATCTCTCTCCCCCTCTCTCTCTCCCTCTCTCTATCTTTCTCTATCTATCTATCTATCTCTCCCCCTCTCTCTGTCTCTCTATCTATCTATCTATCTATCTATCTATCTATTTATCTCTCCCCCTCTATCTATCTATCTACCTATCTATCTATGTGTCTATGTATCTCTCTCTCCCTCTCTCTCTCTCTCTCTCTCTCTCTCTCTCTCTCTCTCTATATATATATATATATATATATATATATATATATATATATATATATATATATTGGGGTTGATTTAAAGTTCTTTAATCCAGGATTTAAACTTGAATTTAATTAATGTTGTTCCTTTTAACCTTTTTATCTCTTCATAAGTATAATCTTTAAACCCATTTTCTCTCCCTAATTTCTTTAGAAGACACATCATTAACCCCCAAAACAGTAACGGCCAAATATACGATACTCATAATATTGGCTCACGGGATTTATATAGATATATTTTTTTTTATTTCTTTATATCTCTTTAAATCTTCTCCGGTTTAAATCTCAACTGTTACTTTTCACCCTTCCTCTTTTTTCAAACCTTGTTAAACCTTTCTTACACTAAATTTAAATAAACATACATAACACTCTAAGCAAATAACGTGTCCAAACGAGAGTGACACGTGACTTCACATTTCCGAAACAGATGACAACAGAAGCTGAAGAGAGCCGGATTGCTGAGTCATTTTGTGCTTGAAACCAACGGTAGGACTGTTGTACTAACTTTTCTGTACCAATATATATATATATATATATATATATATATATATAAAGAGAGAGAGAAAAAGAGAGAGTGAGAGAAAGAGAGAGAGAATTGTATATATATATATATATATATATATATATAATATATATATATATATATATGTATATAGGTGTTTTCTTCAATATTAACAATTAAAAACCGACATGTTCTACTATTCTGATTAGATCGTAGCTTTTTAGAGCTAATGATGAAAACATTCCCATGGATGTGTCGTTTATGTGCATGTTTTTATAAATAAATATATTTAATTAAAAAAAACATATATATATATATGTGTGTGTGTGTGTGTGTGTGTGAAAATAAATCAGTAAAGTGCTCGATCGCAGAGGAGTAAGTGCTTATACAAATAAGTTATATAAAAACTATGTGTTCCATATTTCAGAATACTACCGCAGTTTCATCCAGATGGGTTCACTTTTTACATTTTAAAAAGTATATACGCAAGCGATTTATCACTGTACTGAAATTAGATCAACACAATCAGAAATGGCATTTATCGATAAAAAAAACGATGCATTCCTAAAATGGCTCTTTCGAAAAAATATATTGGTCGGGAATTAATTGTGTTTTATTTTATTTATTATATATAGTTTTATGTTGTAAGACGGTTTTCTTTTATTCTACTAAGTGTTCTATTTTATTATTTATTTGTAGTTTTGTATTTTTATTATAAGGGTTGTACTTGGAAGATCGGTCATAGATCGTAGGAGATTTTCGGTGTTTTGAAAAATGGCTAAACAGAGGGACCGTTTGAATGTACCGGAGTTAATTTTATTTATCGGACTTATTATTTATTTTATTTATAGTTTTGTGGTTTAAAGGTTTTATTTTGCTAGGTGTTTTATTTACTTATTTATTTATTTGTAGTTTTGTATATTAAAGATCGTCCTGAAAAAACGAAAACAACGGGGGTAGCCTCTGAATTCATCGTTTTAAAACGGTGCATTGTTAACGTGTCCATTTTATGTCAGGATTAAATATAATATATGGGTCTTAATCGTAATTAAGTTTTATTAAAATTAATTTAATTATTTATGATAGGTGTTGTCTGTTATACTGCTTCAAATGTGTATTTATATTTAGAGATAACTGAGTGGCATAATTTATTTATTACGCTCTGGGTGGGATTCATTAAAAAATGTATTTATTTATTATTTTTTGTGTGTTTATTATTTATAGTTTGGTATTTTCCCAAAGATTATTTTTATAAATTATTTTTATAATATTTTTATATATATGGGGGGATCTGTATTTGAGTGGATGTATTGTTGTGTAATGGCTGGATGTTGACGGATGGTATATTTTGTCAGTGAAAGGGTTTATCTAAGGGATATCTAATGTTTTAACTTTCATTGTTATATGCATTCTGTTGGGTTTATGTATTTAGTTAATTCTGTAGGCTGTATCTAATAAGGTTTATGAATCTATTATAGAGTCTCTGTGAGACGGAGAGAGTTAGGTCTTAAGCGGATATAATTCCTTTAATTCTGGGGCTGTAATAGTTATTTTTCGCCAAAATCTTCGTAGAAATTAACAACCTAGGAATTAACACCATCCTCCATTCGAGAAACTACCTCCTTTTTTTTTAAATCAAACATGGGTTACAATATCCTGCCCTGAGGACCCATTTGACGTATCCATGGGAGCCTACGATAGTGCGATATGCGATTTGATTGGACTCTTCATCCTAGATTCCTATCCCGCAACAATAACGTGCAATAACTAGACAGATTCAGAAAACAATTATCTACATTCCTCAAATAACTCGGATTTAATATCACGATTGACACCAACCTACCTAGCGTGTATTTATTAGACGCAACCCTCTCTTGTATTTAAGAACCTCGTACTCAACATTAGCAAGAGAATTTCCCTCCTTTCATCCAGCCCCATGATTTTCAAGCAAGCTGGCCCATATTATAACAAAGCCCTCCAGAAACCTTTAACAGAAACACGATCAAAACTAGTTATTCTTATTTTTTTATCTATCGGATCCATTCTAACCTCTAAACCAACACCATCAACCAATCTCTCCCAACCTCCGCTGCTCATGCAAAAGAGGGGAAGTCTGCCTCTTAGGAGGAGAATGCACAATCAGTTCTATTGTATACTAAGCCAAAATCATATCAAGGAGGAGGAAATTTACATCGGAATGACTTAAGCAACCTTTAAACAAAGATACTACGCTCACAACAACACTTTCAGAAACCCCCAAAAGACCACATCACCACTCTCGCAACCACTACATGAGAACTGAAGAGGTCCAACATTACCTATAAAACAGAATGAAGGATCACCGATAAACCATAATCCAGGATTTACCACCTATGTACCACGGAAAATTTAGTATTCTACAAGCAATCAACAACTCTTCCATAAATTGGATGAACACAAAACCGAAGTCGGCAAAAAATGTCCCCACAAAATAAAATGTCTGCTTGTCCAATGGACTGACAATGATAATCATCCCTTAAACCAATGGAGTCGATACCATAAAATAAAATTTAAAAATAAAAAATATATAATATAGACCTTTCCAAAAGTTATATTTAATTTTAATATACAACATAACACCCCGGTATTATTGCACATACAACAACCACAATTACATCAGCCCTAGAAATCCCAATACAGCCTAACCCCATATCCGTCTTAACCTCATCCACCACAGATATAACATTAATCAGTAAATACTCCATCTCCTTTTAACATTTCTAACATGGTAAATACATGAATCCCCCTAATTAAACGCCTAGAAATATAACTATCAAACCTCACAGAATGAAAGGAATTATCGATTGAACACAGTAACTTAATCATATACATTAAATCGTTTGCAAAATGCATTCAATTGACCTAAGTGTTGATAAGTTGGAGAAATACAAATCGAACGTCAATTCTATAAAACTGAAAATATGAACTATGGGTGAGAAACTAATACACAAAAGGGAGGTCACTCTGTTAATCGGACTACGCAACAGGTTTTATAGATACTAAAAATGGATGTGTGCATTTTTTTTACTTGTTTTGTAAGTATGTATCTTCATTGTCTGTGTGATTAGAGTTATTGCTCATATTTTAATCATTGAATAAGAAATGAACTCGATAACGAGTCGGATGTTGAAGGGGGAAAAGAATCCATTACGGAAATAAACACTGGTTATTGATTATCTTCACGGGGCGAAATTTCCACGAGAAACTGCCGTGCATCCACTTCAATAAATTGATTTTATCGGCTTGAGCTAATGAATAAATTTACATGTAAAGTTGCTTTTGTAGATTCCGATCACCCACTCCCCTTATCATGAAAACACGAAGGCTCACAGCTACCCCTGCCCACAAAAGGAGGAGTACAGAAGAGACGACACTAACTGAGGACACACATGCAGATACACGTTTTAATTATTTTAATTATTCATTTGAAGAAATAAGTCCTTACTAACATGAGTCGAGGAAAATAGATTTTTAATTCTATTATCTGTATGTTCTTATCATGTATACTTTATTAGTGTTTTCCTTATGAAGAGTCCGAATGCGATAAATTCAATTTCTTTTTTCAGATAGATAAATCAGACGATGATTTTTTTATGTGACTTGAGAAATATTTTCTCAATTATAAATATCGAATTAATGGACAGATAGTGATCGTTGAGAGGCGAATTTAAGTAGTTTTACACTTCCAAGAACTTTCTAGCTGTATAAAGAAAATACCAGGGAACGGCTTCCCCGTAGACTACAACATTGTCATCCGCAAGTCGAATGTTAGCAAATATATCTCGAGCCGTCCTCTTAAGTAATCAAATTCTACCCTTTCAACCATGTTTTCAATCATCTCATAGCATTGTTCATCCTCTAGTTAGCAATATCATTAAGCCTTATTCCTAAATGACTTCCGGTCTTGGTTAGTTGTTACTTATTAGTATAAAAATAGGTAGACATCACATTATGTAAACAAAACATAGAGCAGGGTGTGGTAGAATAATGAAATACAAAACTTTTCGTATCGGAAAGTAAACAATTCAAAGATGGCGATTATCGGATTTTGCATATGAATTGTTCAAATACATTGAGATGAATATGTCTCGATTATAAATATGATGTTATTCCCCCACTCCATAATAAAGACCAATATATATATATATATATATATATATATATATATATATATATATATATATATATATATATATAATATTAACTTTGTGTGTGTATGTGTCAGCCTAATCTTTGTGTCTTATGTTCACCGAAACCGCTTGACAAAATTACTTGAAAATTGGCATGTGGACTACTGACCTATCAGTGAAGGTCATATGCTATATAAGGAATATATCACTTCAACGCTGTGGTCCTTGGGGGGACAAAATTCTCCCACTGAAAGCTGTTTTGATTTAGATTCTAATGAAATTAAAACTATAGGTAAATGACCAAAAATAATGTATATTCCCAAACTTTCAGCAACTTTTGATGATAAACTGTTTTCCCTTTGATTCAAATGAAATTTAAACCACAGGTAAATGGCTAGAAATGATTATATTCCCAAAATTTCAGCAATTTTTTATAATATTAAGATGGTCTCCGGAGGCACAACCTCTCCACTCAAAACTGTTTTCCGTTTTATTTAAATGATATATATATATATATATATATATATATATATATATATATATATATATATATATATATGTAGAGAGAGAGAGAGAGAGGGAGAGAGAGAGGGAGAGAGAGATATAATAATGACGATAATAATCCAGGTAAAACATCCACAGGGTTGTAGTCCAAAGAATTTCAACCGGGTTTATAAAAGTGCTCATTATTAAATAGAGCTTTATATATGATTATTTTTATTTAGACAGACATGTACAAAATCTGCGACACTGGCATGTCAATGTTATCGATCAACAGTTATTATGAACTGTGATCTCATGAGGCAGAGTTAGAATCCGATCTTTAGCTCAGATATTATCTGTGGTTAAGATCGGATTCTAACAGTTCCTGATGAGATCTCAGTTCATAATAACTGTTGATCGATAACATCGACATGCCAGTGTCGCAGATTTTGTACATGTCTGTGTAAATAAAAATAATCATATATATATATATATATATATATATATATATATATATATAATTAACTTGTTACAAATATCCAGGGGGTATGAATCCGAAGGAAGTTGAAACCGGGTTTATGAGAGTGCTCAATGAAAATTCAGAGCAAAATATATATTTTTTGATTTTATTCCATTAGTTGCGACAAAACAGGTTTTGTTTCATTGGTGTGAATAGCTACCAACTCATCGGGCCGGCGAAAGGAATTCAAATGGCATAAAATTTTAAGTTCACTTTAACGGGAGATTGAAAATTGAAAATACATTGGAGGGGGAGGGGGATAGAGTTGGGGCTTTGTCTATAACGGCGACATGGGACATGAGAGGGGAGGGGGGAGGACCCCAACAAGTCGTGTTTCAAATTATTACGTGGGAGGTTTTGCACGTGTCAGTGCTGTGACGATCTCAATCTCGGCCGGGGTGGGAGGAGGGAGATGGGGCGACGGCCAGAGTGAGTTAAATTTAAAATGAGAATAAAATTATGATTACAACCGTCATTCTTATTTTATTTTAATTCTAATAAGTAATTATCATGTGGATAAAAATGTTTGATAATTTTAATTTAGGGTATTAATTGCTACTTTTGCATTTTATTTATTTTATTTTAATGTTTTGTTTATTATTTGTAGTGAATTTTGTTGTGATTATATATATTTTTTTTTAATTGTGATTATATTATACCGAGATCAATACTAGTGGAATCATTTTATAAGAGAAGTTTTCTGGTGTTACCAGTCTTATCATTAACAAAACCGATTATGACAATGGTAACGCCTGCCAATCATACCTACGATAGTCGCAGTGATAACAGCCTTATGTAAAAGCCTTAATAAAAATAAAAATAAAAATAAAATAAAAATAAAATAAAAATAAAGATAAATATAAATAAAATTAGAATAAAAATAGAAATAGAAATAACAAGCTTGTAAGAATATTAATGATAATAACAATAATAATAATAATAATAATAATAATAATAGTATTAATAATAATAATAATAATAATAATAATAATAATAATAATAATAATAATAATAATAATAATAATAATAATAATAATAATAATAATAATAATAATAATAATAATAGTAATACTGATAAATATCACCATCATTACCATCTTGCTACTTGTGAAGTCATTGGGCGAAATAAGTCGACAAGTGATGGTAGGCTTTTTTAATTCCACTGCCAATGACAAGGACTAAGTACCAGTTAATAATTAAGTGTTCAAGGTAGTGATCGAGGGGTTAAGTAATTGAGATTAGTCTAAGTGATATCAGTGTTGATAGCTGTCCCAGTTATGGGTTTATGTTAGAATTGGTAGTATGGCTGAGAGGTTATTGAGGCTGTGCATTATAGGTAGTACGTAGAGATTTGATATTATTGGTAGTTTAGAGGGGTGGTTATATATTTATAGATTCATCATGACTTGTTGGGGTGGGATTGGGTTGTAAATTTGGGTGGGTGGGTAGGGGGTTATAGTGTGTTTTGGGGTAGTGTATAGTGGGGGTTTAATGTTATTCATTTTTGTAAAAAACAAAAACAAAAAAACTGTTAATTTTATGTTGAAGTTAAGTAGGGTTGGTGCGGGGTTAAGGTGGGGTATGTGGGTTGCTAAGGAGGTAGAGTCTACTATGTTTACAGTTGATAGATGTCTCTTGTTTTCTATTTAAGAGTTTGTTTTTGTCCTTAAAGCGGATAATTTCCAGTTTTTCATTTAAGCATAATCTACATGGAGAGTTTATTGATTTGCAGGTGCTGGATTTTTTCAAGATTTTCCACTTTATTATGGGAGTTTCTTTTTTGGTTTTTATTTTGTGGTAGTGTAGTGAAAGTCCGGTTTGGCCAGGATGGTCTGGGTTGTTGAAGGAGAGTTTATGGTTGTAGAATCTTTCCTTGAAGTTGTTGCCTGCCAGACCAATATAATAGTTAGTCTGGGATGGGTTTTCAGTTGAGGAGATAGATGCCTCATAGACCACTTGGGTTGATAGGCACTTTTGATTTAGGGGGCAGTTTGATTTGTTATTACAGTTGCATGTTCTTTTAGAATTTGAGGTTACTGGGGTGTTTAGTATTTTCATGTTGTGCTTTTTTATGATTTTTTTCTAAGTTGTCACCACAACAATAGCTGAGTTTTAGTGTATTCTTATTGAAAATGTTATGGAGTATGCTGTTATTGGGGAAATGGGTGTTTATTAAGTTCAGGAATTTATTCCCTATTTTGGTTTTAGTTGAGTTGTTAAATGGAGGTGTATACCAGATAATTTTCCTATTTCTATTTTTGTTCCTATTAGGGTTATTTTGTGTAGTTGGAATATACTCTATTTTGGTATTTTTGTATCCACTCTCCTTTAGTGCTTTATTATAAAAGTTCTTATGTTTATTGAAGATATCTATATTGGAGGAGTTGTTGCTAATCCTTCTACTAATTGATTCTGGGATGTGTTTACTTACAGATCTAGGGTGGTTAGATAGTGGGTTGACATAAAGGGGGTAGGAATTATCTTTAGCATAGGGCTCATAAGTATCTCTATTGAGGTTGAAGGTAATATCGAGGAAATTGACCTGTTTAACATTTGATGTTATTTCAGCCTTTAGGCCTATTCGTTTCATTTCTTTGGATATTATTTTTTTGGTTTGTTCACATTTTTGTCCGTTTGTGTTTTTAACGTACATTAGGCCATCATCTCTGTAGAGGCCGATTGAATCGACTTCAAGATCTTTTGTTAGGTTGTATAGTAAGTACAGGCCAACCAAGTCTGTTACCTCGGCAGAGTCAAGAGAGCCCATAGATACATCGAATGAAGAGAAATGGTCTTTCTTTGTCCATTGTTATTTGTTATTTATTAGTACTGTGGTTCGACATTGTTGGGGTCCCCCCCCCTCCCCTCTCATGTCCCATGTCGCCGTTATAGACAAAGCCCCAACTCTATCCCCCTCCCCCTCCAATGTATTTTCAATTTTCAATCTCCCGTAAAAGTGAACTTAAAATTTTATGCCATTTGAATTCCTTTCGCCGGCCCGATGAGTTGGTAGCTATTCGCACCAATGAAACAAAACCTGTTTTGTCGCAACTAATGGAATAAAATCAAAAAAAAATACATATATATATATATATATATATATATATAATCGATGAATCTGTCTGTGAATGTCTTTAAAAACGAAGACATACTAGGAAGTGTACTTTTAGTATAATTGTATTCACATGCACAATTTGCATGTAAAGATAATGGAAGTATTTTACGTTTTGGGCTGCCCCTTAATGCTAATGACAATTTTAAACATGTTACACAATGAAATTAATCTATTTTTAAGCGTTATTTTAAGAGTATTAACATATATCTGAATAGCTTGGTGAGTAAGATATCAAGTTGACAGCATCAAGGTTTTTGTTAAAGTAAACTCTCTCTACTATGATGTTGCATATCCCACACTCTAACCTGGGCAACACCGGGAAGCTCTGCCAGTATATATATATATATATATATATATATATATATATATATATATAGTTTTGAATGGAAGCGGAATTTTCTTTGTCTCCGTAAATGTTGTCTCGAGAGCTCTTTCGTTTAACACCTCATCAGGAGAAATCGTTGGAATAAAACGGAACATAGACAAATTATTAGCGAGAAAAAGAAAGAATGTAGAATTAACTGCCGATGAAATTTAACGTAGGAAAAATGTAATTGAATGTATCGAATAAAGACGTTTAAAAAGCAGAGTTTGAGAAAGCAGCATCATACACATTTATAACTTTTTAGTATAACCACACAGGATAAGCAGCATCATACACATTTATAACTTTTTAGTATAACCACACACGATAAGCAGCATCATACACATTCATAACTTTTTAGTATAACAACACACGATAAGCAGCATCATACACATTTATAACCTTTTAGTATAAAAACACACGATAAGCAGCATCATACACATTTATAACTTTTTAGTATAACCACACACGATAAGCAGCATCATACACATTTATAACTTTTTATTATAACCACACACGATAACAAGCATCATACACATTTATAACTTTTTAGTATAACAACACACGATAAGCAGCATCATACACATTTATAACTTTTTAGTATAACCACACACGATAAGCAGCATCATACACATTTATAACTTTTTAGTATAACCACACACGATAAGCAGCATCATACACATTTATAACTTTTTAGTATAACAACACACGATAAGCAGCATCATACACATTTATAACTTTTTAGTATAACCACACACGATAAGCAGCATCATACACATTTATAACTTTTTAGTATAACGACACACGATAAGCAGCATCATACACATTTATAACTTTTTAGTATAACCACACACGATAAGCAACATCATACACATTTATAACTTTTTAGTATAACAACACACGATAAGCAGCATCATACACATTTATAACTTTTTAGTATAACCACACACGATAAGCAGCATCATACATATTCATAACTTTTTAGTATAACCACACACGATAAGCAGCATCATACACATTTATAACTTTTTAGTATAACCACACACGATAAGCAACATCATACACATTTACACCTTTTTAGTATAACCACACACGATAAGCAACATCATACACATTTATAACTTTTTAGTATAACCACACACGATAAGCAGCATCATACACATTTATAACTTTTTAGTATAACCACACACGATAAGCAACATCATACACATTTATAACTTTTTAGTATAACCACACACGATAAGCAACATCATACACATTTATAACTTTTTAGTATAACCACACACGATAAGCAACATCATACACATTTATAACTTTTTAGTATAACAACACACGATAAGCAGCATCATACATATTCATGACTTTTTAGTATAACCACACACGATAAGCAGCATCATACATATTTATAACTTTTTAGTATAACCACACACGATAAGCAACATCATAAACATTTATAACTTTTTAGTATAACCACACACGATAAGCAACATCATACACATTTATAACTTTTTAGTATAACCACAAACGATAAGCAACATCATACACATTTATAACTTTTTAGTATAACAACACACGATAAGCAGCATCATACATATTCATAACTTTTTAGTATAACCACACACGATAAGCAGCATCATACACATTTATAACTTTTTAGTATAACCACACACGATAAGCAACATCATACACATTTATAACTTTTTAGTATAACAACACACGATAAGCAACATCATACACATTTATAACTTTTTAGTATAACCACACACGATAAGCAACATCATACACATTTATAACTTTTTAGTATAACCACACACGATAAGCAACATCATACACATTTATAACTTTTTAGTATAACAACACACAATAAGCAGCATCATACATATTCATAACTTTTTAGTATAACCACACACGATAAGCAGCATCATACACATTTATAACTTTTTAGTATAACCACACACGATAAGCAACATCATACACATTTATAACTTTTTAGTATAACCACACACGATAAGCAACATCATACACATTTATAACTTTTTAGTATAACCACACACGATAAGCAGCATCATACATATTCATAACTTTTTAGTATAACAACACACGATAAGCAGCATCATACACATTTATAACTTTTTAGTATAACCACACACGATAAGCAGCATCATACACATTTATAACTTTTTAGTATAACCACACACGATAAGCAACATCATACACATTTATAACTTTTTAGTATAACCACACACGATAAGCAACATCATACACATTTATAACTTTTTAGTATAACAACACACGATAAGCAGCATCATACATATTCATAACTTTTTAGTATTACCACACACGATAAGCAGCATCATACACATTTATAACCTTTTAGCATCACCACACACTATAAGCAGCATTATACACATAGATAACTTTTTAGTATATGCACACACGATAAGCAGCATCATACACATTTATAAATTTTAAGTATATAAACACACGATAAGCAACATCATACACATTTATAACTTTTTAGTATAACCACACACGATAAGCAACATCATACACATTTATAACTTTTAAGTATAACAACACACGAAAAGCAGCATCATACATATTCATAACTTTTTAGTATAACCACACACGATTAGCAGCATCATACACATTTATAACTTTTTAGTATAACCACACACGATAAGCAACATCATACACATTTATAACTTTTAAGTATAACAACACACGATAAGCAGCATCATACACATTTATAACTTTTTAGTATAACCACACACGATAAGCAACATCATACACATTTATAACTTTTTAGTATAACCACACACGATAAGCAACATCATACACATTTATAACTATTTAGTATAACAACACACGATAAGCAGCATCATACATATTCATAACTTTTTAGTATAACTACACACGATAAGCAGCATCATACACATTTATAACTTTTTAGTATAACCACACACGATAAGCAACATCATACACATTTATAACTTTTAAGTATAACAACACACGATAAGCAGCATCATACACATTTATAACTTTTTAGTATAACCACACACGATAACCAAAATCATACACATTTATAACTTTTTAGTATAACCACACACGATAAGCAACATCATACACATTTATAACTTTTTAGTATAACAACACACGATAAGCAGCATCATACATATTCATAACTTTTTAGTATAACCACACACGATAAGCAGCATCATACACATTTATAACTTTTTAGTATAACCACACACGATAAGCAACATCATACACAGTTATAACTTTTTAGTATAACCACACACGATAAGCAACATCATACACATTTATAACTTTTTAGTATAACAACACACGATAAGCAGCATCATACATATTCATAACTTTTTAGTATAACCACACACGATAAGCAGAATCATACACATTTATGACTTTTTAGTATAACCACACACGATAAGCAACATCATACACATTTATAACTTTTTAGTATAACCACACACGATAACAAGCATCATACACATTTATAACTTTTTAGTATAACCACACACGATAAGCAGCATCATACACATTTAGAACTTTTTAGTATTACCACACACGATAAGCAGCATCATACACATTTATAACCTTTTAGCATCACCACACACTATAAGCAGCATTATACACATAGATAACTTTTTAGTATATGCACACACGATAAGCAGCATCATACACATTTATAAATTTTAAGTATAAAAACACACGATAAGCAACATCATACACATTTATAGCTTTTTAGTATAACCACACACGATAAGCAACATCATACACATTTATAACTTTTTAGTATAACAACACACGATCAGCAGCATCATACACATTTATAACTTTTTAGTGTAACAACACACGATAAGCAGCATCATACACATTTATAACTTTTTAGTATAACCACACACGATAAGCCGCGTAATACACATTCATAACTTTTTACTATAACAACACACGATAAGCAGTATCATACACATTTGTAACTTTTTAGTATAATAACACACGATAAGCAGCATCATACACATTTATAACTTTTTAGTATAACCACACACGATAAGCTGCTTCATACACATTCATAACTTTTTAGTATAACAACACACGATTAGCAGCATCATACACATTTGTAACTTTAAAGTATAACCACACACGATAAGCAGCATCATACACCTTTGTAACTTTTTAGTATAACCACACACAATAAGCAGCATCATACACATTTATAACTTTTTCGTATAATAACACACGATAAGCATTATCATAAACATTTATAACTTTTTAGTATAACCACACACGATAAGCAGCATAATACACATTTATAACTTTTTAGTATAACCACAGACGATAAGCAGCATCATACACATTTATAACTTTTTAGTATAACCACAGACGATAAGCAGCATCATACACATTTATAACTTTTTAGTATAACCACACACGATAAGCAGCATAATACCCATTTATAACTTTTTAGTATAACCACAGACGATAAGCAGCATCATACACATTTATAACTTTTTAGTATAACCACACACGATAAGCAGCATAATACACATTTATAACTTTTTAGTATAACCACACACGATAAGCAGCATCATACACATTTATAACTTTTTAGTATAACAACACACGATCAGCAGCATCATACACATTTAGAACTTTTTATTATAACCACACACGATAACAAGCATCATACACATTTATTACTTTTAAGTATAACCACACACGATAAGCAGCATCATACACATTTAGAACTTTTTAGTATTACCACACACGATAAGCAGCATCATACACATTTATAACCTTTAGCATCACCACACACTATAAGCAGCATTATACACATAGATAACTTTTTAGTATATGCACACACGATAAGCAGCATCATACACATTTATAACTTTTTAGTATAACCACACATTATAAGCAGCATCATACACATTTATAACTTTTTAGTATAACCACACACGATAAGCAACATCATACACATTTATAACTTTTTAGTATAACCACACACGATAAGCAGCATCATACACATTTATAACTTTGTAGTATTACCACACACGATAAGCAACATCATACACATTTATAACTTTTTAGTATAACCACACACGATAAGCAACATCATACACATTTATAACTTTTTAGTATAACCACACACGATAAGCAGAATAATACACATATATAACTTTTTAGTATAACAACACACGATAAGCAGCATCATACACATTTATAACTTTTTAGTATAACCACACACGATAAGCAGCATCATACACATTTATAACTTTTTAGTATAACAACACACGATAAGCAGCATCATACACATTTATAAATTTTAAGTATAAAAACACACGATAAGCAACATCATACACATTTATAGCTTTTTAGTATAACCACACACGATAAGCAACATCATACACATTTATAACTTTTTAATAAAACCACACACGATAAGCAGAATAATACACATATATAACTTTTTAGTATAACAACACACGATAAGCAGCATCATATACATTTATAACTTTTTAGTGTAACAACACACGATAAGCAGCATCATACACATTTATAACTTTTTAGTATAACAACACACGAAAGGCCGCGTCATACACATTCATAACTTTTTACTATAACAACACACGATAAGCAGTATCATATACATTTGTAACTTTTTAGTATAATAACACACGATAAGCAGCATCATACACATTTATAACTTTTTAGTATAACCACACACGAAAAGCCGCTTCATACACCTTTATAACTTTTTAGTATAACCACACACGATAAGCAGTATCATACACATTTATAACTTTTTAGTATAACAACACACGATAAGCAGCATCATACACATTTATAACGTTTTAGTATAACCACACACGATAAGCAACATCATACACATTTATAACTTTTTAGTATAACAAAACACGATAAGCAGCATCATACACATTTATAACTTTTTAGTATAACAACACACGGTCAGCAGCGTCATACACATTTATAACTTTTTAGAATAACAACACACGAAAAGAAGCATCATACACTTTTGTAAATTTTAGTATAACAACACACGATCAACAGAATCCTACTAATTATAACTTTTTAGTATAACAACACACGATAAGCAGCATCATACACATTTATAACTTTTTAGTATAACCACACACGATAAGCCGCTTCATACACTTTTATAACTTTTTAGTATAACCACACACGATAAGCAGTATCATACACATTTATAACTTTTTAGTATAACAACACACGATAAGCAGCATCATACACATTTATAACTTTTTAGTATAACCACACACGATAAGCAGCATCATACACATTTATAACTTTTAAGTATAACAAAACACGATAAGCAGCATCATACACATTTATAACTTTTTAGTATAACAACACACGGTCAGCAGCGTCATACACATTTATAACTTTTTAGAATAACAACACACGAAAAGAAGCATCATACACTTTTGTAACTTTTTAGTATAACAACACACGATCAACAGAATACTACTCATTTATAACTTTTTAGTATAACAACACACGATAAGCAGCATCATACACATTTATAACTTTTTAGTATAACAACACACGATAAGCAGCATAATACACATTTGTAACTTTTTAGTATAACCACACACGATAAGAAGCATCATACACATTCATAACTTTTTAGTATAACCACACACGATAAGCAGCTACATACACATTTATCAGTTTTTAGTATAACAACACACGATAAGCAGAATCATACACATTTATAACCTTTAAGTATAACAACACACGATAAGCAGCATCATACATATTTGTAACTTTTTAGTATAACCACACACGATAAGCAGAACGATACACATATACAACTTTTTAGTATAACCACACATGATAAGTAGCATCATACACATTTATAACTTTTTAGTATAACCACACACGATAAGCAGTATCATACACATTTATAACTTTTTAGTATAACCACACACGATAAGCAGCATCATACACATTTATAACCTTTTAGTATAACCACACACGATAAGCCGCGTCATACACATTCATAAATTTTAGTATAACAACACACGATAAGCAGCATCATACACATTTATAACTTTTTAGTATAACCACACACGATAAGCAGCATAATACACATTTATAACTTTTTAGTATAACAACACACGATAAGCAGCACCATACACATTTTTAAGTGTTTAGTATAACCACACACGATAAGCAGCATCATACACATTTATAACTTTTTAATATAACCACACACTATAAGCAGCATCATACACATTTTAAACTTTTTAGTATAACCACACACGATAAGCAGCATCATACACAGTTATAACGTTTTAATATAACCAAACACGATAAGCAGCATCATACACATTTTTTACTGTTTAGTATAACCACACACGATAAGCAGCATCATACACATTTATAACTTTTTAGTATAACCACACACGATAAGCAGCATCATACACATTTTTAAGTGTTTAGTATAACCACACACGATAAGCAGCATCATACACATTTATAACTTTTTAGTATAACCACACACGATAAGAAGCATCATACACATTTATAACTTTTAAGTATAAGCACACACGATAAGCAGAATCATACACATTTATAACTTTTAAGTATAACAAAACACGATAAGCAGCATCATACACATTTATAACTTTTTAGTATAACAACACACGATCAGCAGCGTCATACACATTTATAACTTTTTAGAATAACAACACACGAACAGAAGCATCATACACTTTTGTAACTTTTTAGTATAACAACACACGATCAGCAGAATCCTACTCATTTATAACGTTTTAGTATACCAACACACGATAAGCAGCATCAGACACATTTATAACTTTTTAGTATAACAACACACGATAAGCAGCATACTACACATTTGTAACTTTTTAGTATAACCACACACGATAAGAAGCATCATACACATTCATAACTTTTTAGTATAACCACACACGATAAGCACCTACATACACATTTATAAGTTTTTAGTATAACAACACACGATAAGCAGAATCATACACATTTATAACCTTTTAGTATAACAACACACGATAAGCAGCATCATACACATTTATATCTTTTAAGTATAACCACACACGATAAGCCGCGTCATACACATTCATAACTTTTTAGTATAACCACACACGATAAGCAGCATCATACACAGTTATAACGTTTTAATATAACCACACACGATAAGAAGCATCATACACATTTGTTACTTTTAAGTATAAGCACACACGATAAGCAGTATCATACACATATATAACTTTTTAGTATAACCACACACGATAGAAAACATCATACACATTTATCACTTTTTAGTATAACAACACACGATAAGCAGCATCATACACATTTATAACTTTTAAGTATAACCACACACGATAAGCAGCATCATACACATTTATAACATTTTAGTATAACCACACACGATAAGCCGCGTCATACACATTCATAAATTTTAGTATAACAACAACCGATAAGCAGCATCATACACATTTATAACTTTTTAGTATAACCACACACGATAAGCAGCATAATACACATTTATAACTTTTTAGTATAAGCACACACGATAAGCAGCATCATACACATTTTTAACTGTTTAGTATAACAACACACGATAAGCAGCATCATACAAATTTTTAACTGTTTAGTATAACCACACACGATAAGCAGCATCATACACATTTTTAACTTTTTAGTATAACCACACACGATAAGCAGCATCATACACATTTATAACTTTTTAGTGTAAACACACACGATAAGCAGAATCATACACATTTATAACCTTTTAGTATAACCACACACGATAAGCAGCATCATACACATTTATAACTTTTTAGTATAACCACACACGATAAGCAGCATCATACACATTTATAACTTTTTAGTATAAAAACACACGATAAGAAGCATCATACACATTTATAACCTTTTAGTATAACCACACACGATAAGCAGCATCATACACATTTATAACTTTTTAATATAACCACACACGATAAGCAGCATCATACACATTTATAACCTTTTAGTATAACCACACACGATAAGCAGCATCATACACATTTATAACTTTTTAGTATAACCACACACGATAAGCAGCATCATACACATTTATAACTTTTTAGTATAACAACACACGATAAGAAGCATCATACACATTTATAACTTTTTAGTATAACCACACACGATAAGCCGCTTCATAAACTTTTATAACTTTTTAGTATAACCACACACGATAAGCAGTATCATACACATTTATAACTTTTTAGTATAACAACACACGATAAGCAGCATCATACACATTTATAACTTTTAAGTATAACCACACACGATAAGCAGCATCATACACATTTATAACTTTTAAGTATAACAAAACACGATAAGCAGCATCATACACATTTATAACTTTTTAGTATAACAACACACGGTCAGCAGCGTCATACACATTTATAACTTTTTAGAATAACAACACACGAAAAGAAGCATCATACACTTTTGTAACTTTTTAGTATAACAACACACGATCAACAGAATCCTACTCATTTATAACTTTTTAGTATAACAACACACGATAAGCAGCATCATACACATTTATAACTTTTTAGTATAACAACACACGATAAGCAGCTACATACACATTTATCAGTTTTTAGTATAACAACACACGATAAGCAGAATCATACACATTTATAACCTTTAAGTATAACAACACACGATAAGCAGCATCATACATATTTGTAACTTTTTAGTATAACCACACACGATAAGCAGAACGATACACATATACAACTTTTTAGTATAACCACACATGATAAGTAGCATCATACACATTTATAACTTTTTAGTATAACCACACACGATAAGCAGTATCATACACATTTATAACTTTTTAGTATAACCACACACGATAAGCAGCATCATACACATTTATAACCTTTTAGTATAACCACACACGATAAGCCGCGTCATACACATTCATAAATTTTAGTATAACAACACACGATAAGCAGCATCATACACATTTATAACTTTTTAGTATAACCACACACGATAAGCAGCATAATACACATTTATAACTTTTTAGTATAACAACACACGATAAGAAGCATCATACACATTTATAAGTTTTTAGTATAACAACACACGATAAGCAGCACCATACACATTTTTAAGTGTTTAGTATAACCACACACGATAAGCAGTATCATACACATTTATAACTTTTTAATATAACCACACACTATAAGCTGCATCATACACATTTTAAACTTTTTAGTATAACCACACACGATAAGCAGCATCATACACAGTTATAACGTTTTAATATAACCAAACACGATAAGCAGCATCATGCACATTTTTTACTGTTTAGTATACCCACACACGATAAGCAGCATCATACACATTTATAACTTTTAAGTATAACTACACACGATAAGCAGCATCATACACATTTTAAGTGTTTAGTATAACCACACACGATAAGCAGCATCATACACATTTATAACTTTTTAGTATAACAACACACGATAAGCAGCATCATACACATTTATAACTTTTTAGAATAACAACACACGAAAAGAAGCATCATACACATTTATAAGTTTTTAGTATAACCACACACGATAAGCAGCATCATACACATTTATAACTTTTTAGTATAACAACACACGATAAGCAGCATCATACACATTTATAACTTTTTAGTATAACCACACACGATAAGCAGCATCATACATATTCATAACTTTTTAGTATAACCACACACGATAAGCAGCATCATACACATTTATAACTTTTTAGTATAACAACACACGATAAGCAGCATCATACACATTTATAACTTTTAAGTATAAGCACACACGATATGCAGAATCATACATATTTATAACTTTTAAGTATAACAAAACACGATAAGCAGCATCATACACATTTTTTACTGTTTAGTATAACCACACACGATAAGCAGCATCATACACATTTATAACTTTTAAGTATAACCACACACGATAAGCAGCATCATACACATTTAAGTGTTTAGTATAACCACACACGATAAGCAGCATCATACACATTTATAACTTTTTAGTATAACAACACACGATCAGCAGCGTCATACACATTTATAACTTTTTAGAATAACAACACACGAAAAGAAGCATCATACACTTTTGTTAATTTTTGTATAACAACACACGATCAGCAGAATCCTACTCATTTATAACTTTTTAGTATAACAACACACGATAAGCAGCATCATACACATTTATAACTTTTTAGTATAACAACACACGATAAGCAGCATACTACACATTTGTAACTTTTTAGTATAACCACACACGATAAGAAGCATCATACACATTCATAACTTTTTAGTATAACCACACACGATAAGCAGCTACATACACATTTATAAGTTTTTAGTATAACAACACACGATAAGCAGAATCATACACATTTATAACCTTTTAGTATAACAACACACGATAAGCAGCATCATACACATTTATATTTTTTAAGTATAACCACACACGATAAGCCGCGTCATACACATTCATAACTTTTTAGTATAACCACACACGATAAGCAGCATCATACACAGTTATAACGTTTAAATATAACCACACACGATAAGAAGCATCATACACATTTGTTACTTTTAAGTATAAGCACACACGATAAGCAGTATCATACACATATATAACTTTTTAGTATAACCACACACGATAGAAAACATCATACACATTTATAACTTTTTAGTATAACAACACACGATAAGCAGCATAATACACATTTATAACTTTTAAGTATAACCACACACGATAAGCAGCATCATACACATTTATAACATTTTAGTATAACCACACACGATAAGCCGCGTCATACACATTCATAAATTTTAGTATAACAACAACCGATAAGCAGCATCATACACATTTATAACTTTTTAGTATAACCACACACAATAAGCAGCATAATACACATTTATAACTTTTTAGTATAAGCACACACGATAAGCAGCATCATACACATTTTTAACTGTTTAGTATAACCACACACGATAAGCAGCATCATACAAATTTTTAACTGTTTAGTATAACCACACACGATAAGCAGCATCATACACATTTTTAACTTTTTAGTATAACCACACACGATAAGCAGCATCATACACATTTATAACTTTTTAGTATAAACACACACGATAAGCAGCATCATACACACTTATAACTTTTTATTATAACCACACACGATAAGCAGCATCATACACATTTTTAACTGTTTAGTATAACCACACACGATAAGCAGCATCATACACATTTATAACTTTTTAGTATAACCACACACGATAAGCAGCATCATACACATTTATAACTTTTTAGTATAACAACACACGATAAGCAGCATCATACACATTTATAAATTTTAAGTATAAAAACACACGATAAGCAACATCATACACATTTATAGCTTTTTAGTATAACCACACACGATAAGCAACATCATACACATTTATAACTTTTTAATAAAACCACACACGATAAGCAGAATAATACACATATATAACTTTTTAGTATAACAACACACGATAAGCAGCATCATATACATTTATAACTTTTTAGTGTAACAACACACGATAAGCAGCATCATACACATTTATAACTTTTTAGTATAACAACACACGAAAGGCCGCGTCATACACATTCATAACTTTTTACTATAACAACACACGATAAGCAGTATCATATACATTTGTAACTTTTTAGTATAATAACACACGATAAGCAGCATCATACACATTTATAACTTTTTAGTATAACCACACACGAAAAGCCGCTTCATACACCTTTATAACTTTTTAGTATAACCACACACGATAAGCAGTATCATACACATTTATAACTTTTTAGTATAACAACACACGATAAGCAGCATCATACACATTTATAACGTTTTAGTATAACCACACACGATAAGCAACATCATACACATTTATAACTTTTTAGTATAACAAAACACGATAAGCAGCATCATACACATTTATAACTTTTTAGTATAACAACACACGGTCAGCAGCGTCATACACATTTATAACTTTTTAGAATAACAACACACGAAAAGAAGCATCATACACTTTTGTAAATTTTAGTATAACAACACACGATCAACAGAATCCTACTAATTATAACTTTTTAGTATAACAACACACGATAAGCAGCATCATACACATTTATAACTTTTTAGTATAACCACACACGATAAGCCGCTTCATACACTTTTATAACTTTTTAGTATAACCACACACGATAAGCAGTATCATACACATTTATAACTTTTTAGTATAACAACACACGATAAGCAGCATCATACACATTTATAACTTTTTAGTATAACCACACACGATAAGCAGCATCATACACATTTATAACTTTTAAGTATAACAAAACACGATAAGCAGCATCATACACATTTATAACTTTTTAGTATAACAACACACGGTCAGCAGCGTCATACACATTTATAACTTTTTAGAATAACAACACACGAAAAGAAGCATCATACACTTTTGTAACTTTTTAGTATAACAACACACGATCAACAGAATACTACTCATTTATAACTTTTTAGTATAACAACACACGATAAGCAGCATCATACACATTTATAACTTTTTAGTATAACAACACACGATAAGCAGCATAATACACATTTGTAACTTTTTAGTATAACCACACACGATAAGAAGCATCATACACATTCATAACTTTTTAGTATAACCACACACGATAAGCAGCTACATACACATTTATCAGTTTTTAGTATAACAACACACGATAAGCAGAATCATACACATTTATAACCTTTAAGTATAACAACACACGATAAGCAGCATCATACATATTTGTAACTTTTTAGTATAACCACACACGATAAGCAGAACGATACACATATACAACTTTTTAGTATAACCACACATGATAAGTAGCATCATACACATTTATAACTTTTTAGTATAACCACACACGATAAGCAGTATCATACACATTTATAACTTTTTAGTATAACCACACACGATAAGCAGCATCATACACATTTATAACCTTTTAGTATAACAACACACGATAAGCCGCGTCATACACATTCATAAATTTTAGTATAACAACACACGATAAGCAGCATCATACACATTTATAACTTTTTAGTATAACCACACACGATAAGCAGCATAATACACATTTATAACTTTTTAGTATAACAACACACGATAAGCAGCACCATACACATTTTTAAGTGTTTAGTATAACCACACACGATAAGCAGCATCATACACATTTATAACTTTTTAATATAACCACACACTATAAGCAGCATCATACACATTTTAAACTTTTTAGTATAACCACACACGATAAGCAGCATCATACACAGTTATAACGTTTTAATATAACCAAACACGATAAGCAGCATCATACACATTTTTTACTGTTTAGTATAACCACACACGATAAGCAGCATCATACACATTTATAACTTTTTAGTATAACCACACACGATAAGCAGCATCATACACATTTTTAAGTGTTTAGTATAACCACACACGATAAGCAGCATCATACACATTTATAACTTTTTAGTATAACCACACACGATAAGAAGCATCATACACATTTATAACTTTTAAGTATAAGCACACACGATAAGCAGAATCATACACATTTATAACTTTTAAGTATAACAAAACACGATAAGCAGCATCATACACATTTATAACTTTTTAGTATAACAACACACGATCAGCAGCGTCATACACATTTATAACTTTTTAGAATAACAACACACGAACAGAAGCATCATACACTTTTGTAACTTTTTAGTATAACAACACACGATCAGCAGAATCCTACTCATTTATAACGTTTTAGTATACCAACACACGATAAGCAGCATCAGACACATTTATAACTTTTTAGTATAACAACACACGATAAGCAGCATACTACACATTTGTAACTTTTTAGTATAACCACACACGATAAGAAGCATCATACACATTCATAACTTTTTAGTATAACCACACACGATAAGCACCTACATACACATTTATAAGTTTTTAGTATAACAACACACGATAAGCAGAATCATACACATTTATAACCTTTTAGTATAACAACACACGATAAGCAGCATCATACACATTTATATCTTTTAAGTATAACCACACACGATAAGCCGCGTCATACACATTCATAACTTTTTAGTATAACCACACACGATAAGCAGCATCATACACAGTTATAACGTTTTAATATAACCACACACGATAAGAAGCATCATACACATTTGTTACTTTTAAGTATAAGCACACACGATAAGCAGTATCATACACATATATAACTTTTTAGTATAACCACACACGATAGAAAACATCATACACATTTATCACTTTTTAGTATAACAACACACGATAAGCAGCATCATACACATTTATAACTTTTAAGTATAACCACACACGATAAGCAGCATCATACACATTTATAACATTTTAGTATAACCACACACGATAAGCCGCGTCATACACATTCATAAATTTTAGTATAACAACAACCGATAAGCAGCATCATACACATTTATAACTTTTTAGTATAACCACACACGATAAGCAGCATAATACACATTTATAACTTTTTAGTATAAGCACACACGATAAGCAGCATCATACACATTTTTAACTGTTTAGTATAACCACACACGATAAGCAGCATCATACAAATTTTTAACTGTTTAGTATAACCACACACGATAAGCAGCATCATACACATTTTTAACTTTTTAGTATAACCACACACGATAAGCAGCATCATACACATTTATAACTTTTTAGTGTAAACACACACGATAAGCAGCATCATACACATTTATAACCTTTTAGTATAACCACACACGATAAGCAGCATCATACACATTTATAACTTTTTAGTATAACCACACACGATAAGCAGCATCATACACATTTATAACTTTTTAGTATAAAAACACACGATAAGAAGCATCATACACATTTATAACCTTTTAGTATAACCACACACGATAAGCAGCATCATACACATTTATAACTTTTTAGTATAACCACACACGATAAGCAGCATCATACACATTTATAACCTTTTAGTATAACCACACACGATAAGCAGCATCATACACATTTATAACTTTTTAGTATAACCACACACGATAAGCAGCATCATACACATTTATAACTTTTTAGTATAACAACACACGATAAGAAGCATCATACACATTTATAACTTTTTAGTATAACCACACACGATAAGCCGCTTCATAAACTTTTATAACTTTTTAGTATAACCACACACGATAAGCAGTATCATACACATTTATAACTTTTTAGTATAACAACACACGATAAGCAGCATCATACACATTTATAACTTTTAAGTATAACCACACACGATAAGCAGCATCATACACATTTATAACTTTTAAGTATAACAAAACACGATAAGCAGCATCATACACATTTATAACTTTTTAGTATAACAACACACGGTCAGCAGCGTCATACACATTTATAACTTTTTAGAATAACAACACACGAAAAGAAGCATCATACACTTTTGTAACTTTTTAGTATAACAACACACGATCAACAGAATCCTACTCATTAATAACTTTTTAGTATAACAACACACGATAAGCAGCATCATACACATTTATAACTTTTTAGTATAACAACACACGATAAGCAGCTACATACACATTTATCAGTTTTTAGTATAACAACACACGATAAGCAGAATCATACACATTTATAACCTTTAAGTATAACAACACACGATAAGCAGCATCATACATATTTGTAACTTTTTAGTATAACCACACACGATAAGCAGAACGATACACATATACAACTTTTTAGTATAACCACACATGATAAGTAGCATCATACACATTTATAACTTTTTAGTATAACCACACACGATAAGCAGTATCATACACATTTATAACTTTTTAGTATAACCACACACGATAAGCAGCATCATACACATTTATAACCTTTTAGTATAACCACACACGATAAGCCGCGTCATACACATTCATAAATTTTAGTATAACAACACACGATAAGCAGCATCATACACATTTATAACTTTTTAGTATAACCACACACGATAAGCAGCATAATACACATTTATAACTTTTTAGTATAACAACACACGATAAGAAGCATCATACACATTTATAAGTTTTTAGTATAACAACACACGATAAGCAGCACCATACACATTTTTAAGTGTTTAGTATAACCACACACGATAAGCAGTATCATACACATTTATAACTTTTTAATATAACCACACACTATAAGCTGCATCATACACATTTTAAACTTTTTAGTATAACCACACACGATAAGCAGCATCATACACAGTTATAACGTTTTAATATAACCAAACACGATAAGCAGCATCATGCACATTTTTTACTGTTTAGTATACCCACACACGATAAGCAGCATCATACACATTTATAACTTTTAAGTATAACTACACACGATAAGCAGCATCATACACATTTTAAGTGTTTAGTATAACCACACACGATAAGCAGCATCATACACATTTATAACTTTTTAGTATAACAACACACGATAAGCAGCATCATACACATTTATAACTTTTTAGAATAACAACACACGAAAAGAAGCATCATACACATTTATAAGTTTTTAGTATAACCACACACGATAAGCAGCATCATACACATTTATAACTTTTTAGTATAACAACACACGATAAGCAGCATCATACACATTTATAACTTTTTAGTATAACCACACACGATAAGCAGCATCATACATATTCATAACTTTTTAGTATAACCACACACGATAAGCAGCATCATACACATTTATAACTTTTTAGTATAACAACACACGATAAGCAGCATCATACACATTTATAACTTTTAAGTATAAGCACACACGATATGCAGAATCATACATATTTATAACTTTTAAGTATAACAAAACACGATAAGCAGCATCATACACATTTTTTACTGTTTAGTATAACCACACACGATAAGCAGCATCATACACATTTATAACTTTTAAGTATAACCACACACGATAAGCAGCATCATACACATTTAAGTGTTTAGTATAACCACACACGATAAGCAGCATCATACACATTTATAACTTTTTAGTATAACAACACACGATCAGCAGCGTCATACACATTTATAACTTTTTAGAATAACAACACACGAAAAGAAGCATCATACACTTTTGTTAATTTTTGTATAACAACACACGATCAGCAGAATCCTACTCATTTATAACTTTTTAGTATAACAACACACGATAAGCAGCATCATACACATTTATAACTTTTTAGTATAACAACACACGATAAGCAGCATACTACACATTTGTAACTTTTTAGTATAACCACACACGATAAGAAGCATCATACACATTCATAACTTTTTAGTATAACCACACACGATAAGCAGCTACATACACATTTATAAGTTTTTAGTATAACAACACACGATAAGCAGAATCATACACATTTATAACCTTTTAGTATAACAACACACGATAAGCAGCATCATACACATTTATATTTTTTAAGTATAACCACACACGATAAGCCGCGTCATACACATTCATAACTTTTTAGTATAACCACACACGATAAGCAGCATCATACACAGTTATAACGTTTAAATATAACCACACACGATAAGAAGCATCATACACATTTGTTACTTTTAAGTATAAGCACACACGATAAGCAGTATCATACACATATATAACTTTTTAGTATAACCACACACGATAGAAAACATCATACACATTTATAACTTTTTAGTATAACAACACACGATAAGCAGCATAATACACATTTATAACTTTTAAGTATAACCACACACGATAAGCAGCATCATACACATTTATAACATTTTAGTATAACCACACACGATAAGCCGCGTCATACACATTCATAAATTTTAGTATAACAACAACCGATAAGCAGCATCATACACATTTATAACTTTTTAGTATAACCACACACGATAAGCAGCATAATACACATTTATAACTTTTTAGTATAAGCACACACGATAAGCAGCATCATACACATTTTTAACTGTTTAGTATAACCACACACGATAAGCAGCATCATACAAATTTTTAACTGTTTAGTATAACCACACACGATAAGCAGCATCATACACATTTTTAACTTTTTAGTATAACCACACACGATAAGCAGCATCATACACATTTATAACTTTTTAGTATAAACACACACGATAAGCAGCATCATACACACTTATAACTTTTTATTATAACCACACACGATAAGCAGCATCATACACATTTTTAACTGTTTAGTATAACCACACACGATAAGCAGCATCATACACATTTATAACTGTTTAGTATAACCACACACGATAAGCAGCATCATACACATTTTTAACTGTTTAGTTTAACCACACACGATAAGCAGCATCATACACATTTATAACTTTTAAGTATAACCACACACGATAAGCAGCATCATACACATTTATAACCTTTTAGTATAACCACACACGATAAGCAGCATCATACACATTTATAACTTTGTAGTATAACCACACACGATAAGTAGCATCATACACATTTATAACCTTTTAGTATAACCACACACGATAAGCAGCATCATACACATTTATAACTTTTTAGTATAACCACACACGATAAGCAGCATCATACACATTTATAACTTTTTAGTATAAAAACACACGATAAGAAGCATCATACACATTCATAACTTTTTAGTATAACCACACACGATAAGCAGCATCATACACATTTATAACTTTTTAGTATAACCACACACGATAAGCAGCATCATACACATTTATAACCTTTTAGTATAACCACACACGATAAGCAGCATCATACACATTTATAACTTTTTAGTATAACCACACACGATAAGCAGCATCATACACATTTATAACTTTTTAGTATAACAACACACGATAAGAAGCATCATACACATTTATAAGTTTTTAGTATAACAACACACGATAAGCAGCACCATACACATTTTTAAGTGTTTAGTATAACCACACACGACAAGCAGCATCATACACATTTATAACTTTTTAATATAACCACACACGATAAGCAGCATCATACACATTTTAAACTTTTTAGTATAACCACACACGATAAGCAGCATCATACACAGTTATAACGTTTTAATATAACCACACACGATAAGCAGCATCATACACATTTTTTACTGTTTAGTATAACCACACACGATAAGCAACATCATACACATTTATAACTTTTTAATGTAACAATCCACTATAAGCAGCATCATATACATTTTAAACTTTTAAGTATAACCACACACGATAAGCAGCATCATACACATTTATAACCTTTTAGTATAACCACACACGATAAGCAGCATCATACACATTTATAACTTTTTGTATAACCACACACGATAAGCAGCATCATACACATTTATAACCTTTTAGTATAACCACACACGATAAGCAGCATCATACACATTTATAACTTTTTAGTATAACCACACACGATAAGCAGCATCATACACTTTTTTAACTTTTTAGTATAACAACACACGATAAGCAGCATCATACACATTTATAACTTTTTATTATAAACACACACGATAAGCAGCATCATACACATTATTACTTTTTAGTATAACCACACACGATAAGCAGCATCATACACATTTTTAACTGTTTAGTATAACCACACACGATAAGCAGCATCATAAACATTTTTAACTGTTTAGTATAACCACACACGATAAGCAGCATCATACACATTTTTAACTGTTTAGTATAACCACACACGATAAGCAGCATCATACACATTTATAACTTTTTAGTATAACCACACACGATAAGCAACATCATACACATTTATAACCTTTTAGTATAACCACACACGATAAGCAGCATCATACACATTTATAACCTTTTAGTATAACCACACACGATAAGCAGCATCATACACATTTATAACTTATTAGTATAACAATACACGATAAGAAGCATCATACACATTTATAACCTTTTAGTATAACCACACACGATAAGCAGCATCATAGACATTTGTAACTTTTTAGTATAACCACACACGATAAGCAGCATCATACACTTTTTTAACTGTTTAGTTATACCACACACGATAAGCAGCATCATACACATTTATAACTTTTTAGTATAACCACACACGATAAGCAGCATCATACACTTTTTTAACTGTTTAGTTTAACCACACACGATAAGCAGCATCATACACATTTATAACTTTTTAGTATAACCACACACGATAAGCAGCATCATACACATTTATAACTTTTTAGTATAACAACACACGATAAGCAGCATCATACACTTTTTTAACTGTTTAGTTTAACCACACACGATAAGCAGCATCATACACATTTATAACTTTTTAGTATAACCACACACGATAAGCAGCATCATACACTTTTTTAACTGTTTAGTTTAACCACACACGATAAGCAGCATCATACACATTTATAACTTTTTAGTATAACAACACACGATAAGCAGCATCATACACTTTTTTAACTGTTTAGTTTAACCACACACGATAAGCAGCATCATACACATTTATAACTTTTTAGTATAACCACACACGATAAGCAGCATCATACACTTTTTTAACTGTTTAGTTTAACTACACACGATAAGCAGCATTATACACATTTATAACTTTTTAGTATAACCACACACGATAAGCAACATCATACACATTTATAACTTTTTAGTATAACCACACACGATAAGCAGCATCATACACTTTTTTAACTGTTTAGTATAACCACACACGATAAGCAACATCATACACATTTATAACTTTTTAGTATAACCACACACGATAAGCAGCATCATACACTTTTTTAACTGTTTAGTTTAACCACACACGATAAGCAACATCATACACATTTATAACTTTTTAGTATAACCACACACGATAAGCAGCATCATACACTTTTTTAACTGTTTAGTATAACAACACACGATAAGCAGCATACTACACATTTATAACTTTTTAGTATAACCACACACGATAAGCAGCATCATACACATTTATAACTTTTTAGTATAACAACACACGATAAGCAGCATCATACACTTTTTTAACTGTTTAGTTTAACAACACACGATAAGCAGCATCATACACATTTATAAATTTTAGTATCACCACACACGATAAGCAGCATCATACACTTTTTTAACTGTTTAGTTTAACCACACACGATAAGCAGCATCATACACATTTGTAACTTTTTAGTATAACAACACACGATAAGCAGCATTTTACACTTTTTTAACTGTTTAGTTTAACCACACACTATAAGCAGCATCATACACATTTATAACTTTTTAGTATAACCACACACGATAAGCAGCATCATACACTTTTTTAACTGTTTAGTTTAACCACACACGATAAGCAGCATCATACACATTTATAACTTTTTAGTATAACAACACACGATAAGCAGCATCATACACTTTTTTAACTGTTTAGTTTAACCACACACGATAAGCTGCATCATACACATTTATAACTTTTTAGTATAACCACAAGCGATAAGCAGCATCATACACATTTATAACTTTTTAGTATAACCACACACGATAAGCAGCATCATACACATTTATAACTTTTAAGTATAAGCACACTTGATAAGCAGCATCATACACATTTATAACTTTTAAGTATAAGCACACACGATAAGCAGAATCATACACATTTATAACTTTTTAGTATAACCACACACGATAAGCAGCATCATACACATTTTATACTGTTTAGTTTAACCAAGCACGATAAGCAGCATCATACACATTTATAACTTTTTAGTATAACCACACACGATAAGCAGCATCATACACTTTTTTAACTGTTTAGTTTAACCACACACGATAAGCAGCATCATACACATTTATAACTTTTTAGTATAACCACACACGATAAGCAGCATCATACACATTTATAACTTTTTAGTATAACCACACACGATAAGCAGCATCATACACATTTATAACGTTTTAGTATAACCACACACGATCAGCAGCATCATACACTTTTTTAACTGTTTAGTTTAACCACACACGATAAGCAGCATCATACACATTCATAACTTTTTAGTATAACCACACACGATAAGCAGCATCATACACATTTATAACTTTTTAGTATAACCACACACGATAAGCAGAATCATACAAATTTATAACAATTTAGTATAACCACACACGATAAGCAGCATCATACACATTTATAACCGTTAAGTATAACAACACACGATAAGCAGCATCATACACATTTATAACTTTTTAGTATAACCACACACGATAAGCAGCATCATACACATTTATAACTTTTTAGTATAACATCACACGACAAGCAGCATCGTACACATTTATAACTATTTAGTATAACCACATTGGATAAGCAGCATCAAACACATATATAACTATTTAGTATAACCACACACGATAAGTAGAATCATACACATATATAACTTTTAAGTACAACCACACACGATAAGCAGAATTATACACATATATAACATTTATGTATAACCACACACGATAAGCAGCATCATACACATATATAACTTTTTAGTATAACCACACACGATAGAAAACATCATACACATTCATAACTTTTTAGTATAACAACACACGATAAGAAGCATCATACACATTTATATCTTTTTAGTATAACAACACACGATAAGCCGCGTCATACACATTCATAACTTTTTAGTATAACCACACACGATAAGCAACATCATACACATTTATAACTTTTTAGTATAACCACACACGATAAGCAGCATCATACACATTTTTAACTTTTTAGTATAACCACACACGATAAGCAGCATCATACACATTTATAACTTTTTAGTATAACCACACACGATAAGCAGCATCATACACATTCATAACCGTTTAGTATAACCACAGACGATAAGCAGCATCATACACATTTATAACTTTTTAGTACAACCACACACGATAAGCCGCATCATACACATTTATAACTTTTTAGTATAACCACACACGATAAGCAGCATAATACACATTCATAACTTTTTAGTATAACAACACACGATAAGCAGCATCATACACTTTTATAACTTTTTAGTATAACCACAAACGATAAGCAGCTTCATACACATATATAAATTTTTAATATAACCACACACAATAAGCAGCATCATACACATTCATAACTTTTTAGTATAACAACACACGATAAGAAGCATCATACACATTGATAACTTTTTAGTACAACCACACACGATAAGAAGCATCATACACATTGAAAACTTTTATGTATAAACACACACGATAAGCAGAATCAGACACATTTATAACTATTTAGTATAACCACACACGATAAGCAGCATCAGACACATTGATAACTTTTTAGTATAACAACACACGATAAGCAGCATCAGACACATTTATAACTTTTTAGTATAACAACACACGATAAGCAGCATCAGACACATTTATAACTTTTTAGTATAAACACACACGATAAGCAGCATCAGACACATTTATAACTTTTTAGTATAACCACATACGATAAGCAGCATCATACACATTTATAACTTTTTAGTATAACCACACACGATAAGCAGCAACTTACACATTTATAACTTTTTAGTATAACAACACACGATAAGCAGCATCATACACATTTATTACTTTTTAGTATAACCACACACGATAAGCAGCATCATACACATTTATTACTTTTTAGTATAACCACACACGATAAGCAGCATCATACACATTTATAACTTTTTAGTATAACCACACACGATAAGCAGCATTATACACATTTATAACTTTTTAGTATAACCACACACGATAAGCAGCATCATACACATTTTTAACTTTTTAGTATAACCACACACGATAAGCAGCATCATACACATTTATAACTTTTTAGTATAACCACACACGATAAGCAGCATCATACACATTTTTAACTTTTTAGTATAGCCACACACGATAAGCAGCATCATACACATTTATAACTTTTTAGTATAACCACACACGATAAGCAGCATCATACACATTTTTAACTTTTTAGTATAACCACACACGATAAGCAGCATCATACACATTTATAACTTTTTAGTATAACCACACACGATAAGCAGCATCATACACATTTTTAACTTTTTAGTATAACCACACACGATAAGCAGCATCATACACATTTATAACTTTTTAGTATAACCACACACGATAAGCAGCATCATACACATTTATAACTTTTTAGTATAACCACACACGATAAGCAGCATAATACACATTCATAACTTTTTAGTATAACCACACACGATAAGCAGCATTATACACATTCATAACTTTTTAGTATAACCACACACGATAAGCAGCATCATACACATTTATAACTTTTTAGTATAACCACACACGATAAGCAGCATAATACACATTCATAACTTTTTAGTATAACCACACACGATAAGCAGCATCATACACATTTTTAACTTTTTAGTATAACCACACACGATAAGCAGCATCATACACATTTTTAACTTTTTAGTATAACCACACACGATAAGCAGCATCATACACATTTATAACTTTTTAGTATAACCACACACGATAAGCAGCATCATACACATTTATAACTTTTTAGTATAACCACACACGATAAGCAGCATCATACACATTTTTAACTTTTTAGTATAACCACACACGATAAGCAGCATTATACACATTCATAACTTTTTAGTATAACCACAGACGATAAGCAGCATCATACACATTTATAACTTTTTAGTATAACCACACACGATAAGCAGCATTATACACATTCATAACTTTTTAGTATAACCACACACGATAAGCAGCATCATACACATTTATAACTTTTTAGTATAACCACACACGATAAGCAGCATAATACACATTCATAACTTTTTAGTATAACCACACACGATAAGCAGCATCATACACATTTATAACTTTTTAGTATAACCACACACGATAAGCAGAATCATACACATTTATAATTTTTAGTATAACCACACACGATAAGCAGCATAATACACATTCATAACTTTTTAGTATAACCACACACGATAAGCAGCATAATACACATTCATAACTTTTTAGTATAACCACAAACGATAAGCAGCATCATACACTTTTATAATTTTTAGTATAACCACACACGATAAGCAGCATTATACACATTCATAACTTTTTAGTATAACCACAAACGATAAGCAGCATCATACACTTTTATAATTTTTAGTATAACCACAGACGATAAGCAGCATAATACACATTCATAACTTTTTAGTATAACCACAGACGATAAGCAGCATTATACACATTCATAACTTTTTAGTATAACCACACACGATAAGCAGCATCATACACATTTATAACTTTTTAGTATAACCACAAACGATAAGCAGCATCATACACATTTATAACTTTTTAGTATAACCACACACGATAAGCAGCATCATACACATTCATAACTTTTTAGTATAACCACACACGATAAGCAGCATCATACACATTTATAACTTTTTAGTATAACCACAGACGATAAGCAGCATTATACACATTCATAACTTTTTAGTATAACCACACACGATAAGCAGCATCATACACATTTATAACTTTTTAGTATAACCACAAACGATAAGCAGCATCATACACATTTATAACTTTTTAGTATAACCACACACGATAAGCAGCATCATACACATTCATAACTTTTTAGTATAACCACACACGATAAGCAGCATCATACACATTTATAACTTTTTAGTATAACCACAGACGATAAGCAGCATTATACACATTCATAACTTTTTAGTATAACCACACACGATAAGCAGCATCATACACATTTATAACTTTTTAGTATAACCACACACGATAAGCAGCATCATACACATTCATAACTTTTTAGTATAACCACAAACGATAAGCAGCATCATACACTTTTATAATTTTTAGTATAACCACAGACGATAAGCAGCATCATACACATTTATAACTTTTTAGTATAACCACACACGATAAGCAGCATTATACACATTCATAACTTTTTAGTATAACCACACACGATAAGCAGCATAATACACATTCATAACTTTTTAGTATAACCACACACGATAAGCAGCATCATACACATTTATAACTTTTTAGTATAACCACACACGATAAGCAGAATCATACACATTTATAATTTTTAGTATAACCACACACGATAAGCAGCATCATACACATTTATAACTTTTTAGTATAACCACAAACGATAAGCAGCATCATACACATTTATAATTTTTTAGTATAACCACACACGATAAGCAGCATCATACACATTTATAACTTTTTAGTATAACCACACACGATAAGCAGAATCATACACATTTATAATTTTTAGTATAACCACACACGATAAGCAGCATCATACACATTTATAACTTTTTAGTATAACCACAAACGATAAGCAGCATCATACACATTTATAATTTTTTAGTATAACCACACACGATAAGCAGCATTATACACATTCATAACTTTTTAGTATAACCACACACGATTAGCAGCATCATACACATTTATAACTTTTTAGTATAACCACACACGATAAGCAGCATCATACACATTTATAACTTTTTAGTATAACCACACACGATAAGCAGAATCATACACATTTATAATTTTTAGTATAACCACACACGATAAGCAGCATAATACACATTCATAACTTTTTAGTATAACCACACACGATAAGCAGCATCATACACATTTATAACTTTTTAGTATAACCACACACGATAAGCAGCATAATACACATTCATAACTTTTTAGTATAACCACACACGATAAGCAGCATAATACACATTCATAACTTTTTAGTATAACCACACACGATAAGCAGCATAATACACATTCATAACTTTTTAGTATAACCACACACGATAAGCAGCATAATACACATTCATAACTTTTTAGTATAACCACACACGATAAACAGCGTCATACACATTCATAACTTTTTAGTATAACCACACACGATAAGCAGCATTATACACATTCATAACTTTTTAGTATAACCACACACGATAAGCAGCATCATACACATTCATAACTTTTTAGTATAACCACACACGATAAACAGCGTCATACACATTCATAACTTTTTAGTATAACCACACACGATAAGCAGCATTATACACATTCATAACTTTTTAGTATAACCACACACGATAAACAGCGTCATACACATTCATAACTTTTTAGTATAACCACACACGATAAGCAGCATTATACACATTCATAACTTTTTAGTATAACCACACACGATAAACAGCGTCATACACATTCATAACTTTTTAGTATAACCACACACGATAAGCAGCATTATACACATTCATAACTTTTTAGTATAACCACACACGATAAGCAGCATCATACACATTCATAACTTTTTAGTATAACCACACACGATAAACAGCGTCATACACATTCATAACTTTTTAGTATAACCACACACGATAAGCAGCATCATACACATTCATAACTTTTTAGTATAACCACACACGATAAACAGCGTCATACACATTCATAACTTTTTAGTATAACCACACACGATAAGCAGCATTATACACATTCATAACTTTTTAGTATAACCACACACGATAAACAGCGTCATACACATTCATAACTTTTTAGTATAACCACACACGATAAGCAGCATTATACACATTTATAACTTTTTAGTATAACCACACACGATAAGCAGCATCATACACTTTTTTAACTGTTTAGTTTAACCACACACGATAAGCAGCATCATACACATTTATAACTTTTTAGTATAACCACACACGATAAGCAGCATCATACACATTTATAACTTTATAGTATAACCACACACGATAAGCAGCATCAAACACATTTATAACTTTTTAGTATAACCACACACGATAAGCAGCATCATACACATTTATAACTTTTTAGTATAACCACAAACGATAAGCAGCATCATACACTTTTTTAACTGTTTAGTTTAACCACACACGATAAGCAGCATCATACACATTTATAACTTTTTAGTATAACCACACACGATAAGCAGCATCATACACATTTATAACTTTTTAGTATAACCACACACGATAAGCAGCATCAAACACATTTTTAACTTTTTAGTATAACCACACACGATAAGCAGCATCAAACACATTTTTAACTTTTTAGTATAACCACACACGATAAGCAGCATCATACACATTTATAACTTTTTAGTATAACCACACACGATAAGCAGCATCATACACATTTATAACTTTTTAGTATAACCACACACGATAAGCAGCATCATACACATTTATAACTTTTAGTATAACCACACGCGATAAGCAGCATCATACACATTTTTAACTTTTTAGTATAACCACACACGATAAGCAGCATCATACACATTTATAACTAACGATTAAGTATGCATGAATTATTAAAAGCAAAAGCTTATAAATTCAAATTAAAATTTTCTTAGGCTTATCGGTCCGCAGACTAACGCTGTATTTGGTGTACGCATACCCACTTGCGCTTGAGGCTTGTGCAGACATGGGGTTGTACATGTATGTCCCTCTATACGAATATTAACTAAAAGGTCTGAGCACTTAGATATAACGACTTCTTATAATAAAATCTAGTAATATAAATAATAAATAGTAACACAATGAAACTATGCCAGCACAAATATGTATATATATATATATATATATATATATATATATATATATGGGAAATAAAAAGGAAAAACCAAAAAGGATGTTTTTTTAATCTATTCATCAACGTTTAGTCTTTATTTGTAAGACTGACTGAGGATGATAATAAAGACGAAACGTTGATGAATATATAAAAAAACATCGTTGTTTGGTTTTTCCTTTTCATTTCCCATCACGTCGGATTACCTTCACTCTTTCTATCTCATATATATATATATATATATATATATATATATATATATATATATATATATATATATATATATATGTGTGTGTGTGTGTGTGTGTATATATATATATATATGTGTATGTGTGTATTAAAAAGGTTTTACTTACTAACTATATGTCAGATCTCTACAAACTGTTCTACCTCTTTATTTGCGTCTGTTTCTGTACTTACACGAATCTCACTTATAGAACTACGCACAGACACATAGTATTACAGTTTTTACTGCTTAAATATTCATATAACAACCTAACCACACCGAGTATATGCCAACTCCGAGTCAACAACGGTACGTAATTATTTTAAGAAATAATATTAAATAAAAAAAATAATAAAGAATGGAATGAAATAAATTAATTAATGAGATAGGTTAAAATTAGTTTACACTTTCAGGGATATAACTCCAACAAGCATAACTTAATCAATACGAATTAACCACCTTCCTCATCGAACGCAAACGACGTTCATACACACATGCTGCTATCAATAATTAAATAGAACGCTTTTAAACACGACACATAATAATAATATTAATTATTACTGATAAAATAATGTAACAATATTTCGAAAAAACTAAACTAAATTTCCGGCTTTCAACTCCTGACAAAACACATTCCGACGATTTGCTGTATTTTTGTTTCTTGAAGATGAGGGATTTCCTTGAAAATTTAAAAGAAACATACACATGGTAGAGATTACCATCACGGTTCGATAATAGTACGTTGGTAAATATAAAAATATTTGAAAATTATTGATTTCTCAATATTGTCATTCATTTTTGCTTACCTCTTACGTACCGGTGGTGTCCCCTAACAAACGCGTTGTCATCGCCTTCAAACAATACTTCTTATATATTACGTACAATGCGTAAAGCAAACTAAAACATTCTTCTCACCTCTCGTATCGTCACACAAAAATTAGCGAGTAAAAAAACATCGGACAAAACTATTTCCAGTGTTTAGTGAGAAAGCAACTAGCAAGTCAGATAACTCTCCGCCGTCTAAAATGAATTCGGAAAGAAATCCTCCATTCTATTTCTCTAATGAGACGGTTTCTTTATTTTTTTATTCTTCATTCTAGGGCGATTGATACGTTTTTTCTGATTTATTTTATTTTCAGCTACAGCGATTGAGACGTTATTTTATATGAGTAAAAATATGTGCGCGAACAATGGCGAAGCATACTTTTTCCGTATTTTTAGCGGGGAGTACACTCGTAGACAAATAATGGGCGTTGGGAGACGAATTTAAATAGGTTTACACTTATGATAATATTTTTGATCTCAAATAGATTTAAAGAACCCATATGAATATTTTATGGCATATCAACCCTTTTATAGAAACAATTTTTATTGGCTAAGCCGAGTTCAATTTCAGTCGAATTCACAGCATTACTGTCGCATCATTGGTAAAGGTCATTTTTTGGTTAGTTGTTGTCAACCACCGTTGGAACATTTTACGCTGAAACCGTAAATACGTTTTCTGCGCGATTGGTTTGTAGATTTATTTGTTTTGTGTCTGTATTATTTGTAAACAAATCGTGCGTAAATGATACATACTATTTACCCATAGATGGGACCCTAAGAGATGCTATCACTCTGGGTCAGGGAAGGCCGTCGTAAAGAGAAAGCCATTTCACTGAGTCTCGTTTTTTCTGGTGACGTCAGAATGGTTGGTGCTAAGAAGATAAACAATACACATCCAGGGGAAATGTTACACACTACATGTAAACATATAACAGTGGTCATTTCTCTTAAATTATTTCATATTTGATCAAATAATTGTATGGTATTTAATAAATATGTTTTTGTTCATAGTTTTGTTAATGTCATTTGCAAGGTGGAATGCTGATAGTGAGTTTAAGATAAAGCTATAAAAAGAAAACTCGTTTAGACTAAAATTCAAGATGGATGAAAAATCTGTCTTGATAGGAAAATATTTAATAATCAACAAATACTTGATTATTTCCCCTAAGATTTGAAATATATTTTACACAATAAAAAATCTGTATAACATAAAACGTTTTGTTTGTCCTGATACAAAATTCTAATTTAATTTTGAACGTATATAAAATTGAACTTTTATGTTCACGTGTCGACACTATTTTTAACAATTTGTTAGCAATAAAATATTACCGACAAGAACTTCCAACTTCCCACCTGTAGAACACGTTACCGCTGGAATGTTTTCTTACAGACTACAACATTGGCGTTTTCAAGTCCAATGCCAACAAATATCTCTAATGTCGTTCTGTTAATTAATCATAGTTCTCAATCATTTAATATCCAATTAAAAATCTCACTCACCAGTATTCTCAAGGGGCGTTTGGCCTTGATAAGTGGTGAAACATTAGTATTAACAAAAAATTAAGTTAAATTTCAAATGCAATAAGATTAAGTTAAATTAAAATGCAATAAGATTAAGTTTAAGTTAAAATGCAATAAGATTAAGTTAAAGTTAAAATACAATAAGATTAAGTTAAAGTTAAAATGCAATAAGATTAAGTTAAAGTTAAAACACCATAAGATTAAGTTAAAGTTAAAATGCAATAAGATTAAGTTAAAGTTAAAATGCATTAAGATTAAGTTAAAGTTAAAATGCAATAAGATTAAGTTAAAGTTAAAATGCAATAAGATTAAGTTAAAGTTAAAATGTAACCAGACATCCACCAAAAAACATCTTTGCCTCCGTCCTTTAGGCTTACATTTACAAATATCCGGGGGCTTACAAACAAAATGAATGACGTAGAAACCTTTTTCCTAGTAATCACCCCGGATATCCTAGCACGCAGTGAAACAAACCAACTCAACCTCCGCACACTATTTTGACATAACTGAATCCCTCCCAAGTTAAAATGCAATAAGATTAAAAACCAGATAAACGATTCAAGAATTTTGAATAAATGAACATGTATGATTTTTTCATCAAATATTTCGACATAAACAGTCTTCCTCAGTGGTTACGTTAATGTTTTGTCTTTTCTTGTTTTTCATTGTCGAGATATCAGATCGGCCAAACCAACCTGAGATCATGGAACGTCCCGATGTTAATGTAAGGCAGTTGCCAATGAAAAAGAAAAAAAAACATCAATGTAACTATTGAGGAAGACATGTGTATATCGAAATAGTTCATAAAAAAATAATAAATGTGTTCATTTATTAACAAATCTCGCATCGATTATCTGGTTATTAATCTGATTCGATTTTAACTTGTCGATGCTTTATAAAATAGCTACAAACGGATTTCTTAAACTACTTCGAACTAGCGTGTATACTACTACCCTGACTTACAAAAAACACTCCCATTAATATCGGGACTTTCCGTGATCTCAGGTAGGTTTGGCCGATCTGGAATCTCGACAATGAAAAAATAAAAATAAACATCAATGTAACCACTGAGGAAGACATGTGCATGTCGAAATATTTGATTAAAAATAAATAAATGTGTCATTTATAAAAGAAAATGGGCATGAGATAGTCAGTTTGTTTTATCTGAAGCTGGCAATCAGTTGGATCTGTGTGCATCTCAGCGAAAGATGTGCTCTTGTGCATCTCAGCGAAAGATGTGCTCTTATGCATCTCAGCGAAAGATCTGTGTGCATCTCAGCGAAAGATGTGCTCTTTTGCATCTCAGCGAAAGATGTGCTCTTATGCTATAAACAGTGCGAATTATGTTTTGGCTTTGCCAGGCTGAGATTTCTCATTTTTCAGGTCTATTCGGGATTGGTGCAGTTAAGAAAGGAAATGTTTTTCTGCTATAGCAGAATGATTGGTAATACGTTATTTGCTATGAAATTGACTAGCACGACATGTTTCTATGTACGGCTCCGAGTACTGGCCATCGACAAAAATGGGGGTTAAAAAAAACTATCGTTCATGCATACGAAGAGGCAGCTTTGGAATTTAGGTCTGACTTGACTCGACCATGTCTAAAATGTCGATATTTGCCACCGAAAATTATGAAAGTCCTAGACAAAATAGGAGGTAATAAGCTGTGCTGTCACGGACATATACTGCATGTAAACTATAAAACGCGGTTCCAGATGATATTGGCTTCTGGAAAAAGGCCGAGTGGATGACCGAAACTAAGTGAACAAATAAACGAAACTGAAATCTCAAGAAAACTCGGACTTTACTCTTGTTAAGCTTTTGTCCGTGTGTGGTGGAGGGGGAAATCCATGGCAGGCCTTAATACGCGGAATAAATGCAGTAGAATATGCTGATACTCTTCTCAAGGAACCGATATATGAAGTAGACAACGAAAATGTTCATTTAAATCAGTATTTTGCTTATTTTATTAGAATTCTATTCAGTTAACTCGAACTCTCTTCTGACTTAGCCAAGGGATATAAATCTCTTCAAATATATATCTCTTCAGAACCATCACGTTTATACACTTCTTTCTATTAGATTACCGAGGTTGAGCGACGTTAAACCTAACCAGTACTAAATCGGTGACTATTTGGAAATACCAGGTGCAATTTGTGAGAAGTCTAAGCATTGTTTCCAGCGTCCTGGACTTCCGTAGTCAATAGACTCAAGCAATGTCGGTTCAGAAGATGTGGTATTGGTGATTACACAACGCTTGCTTGATCATAATTTTTATCCATTGTCTCTCGTGACTGAACGGTGGTTTCTCTCTGATCTCTTCCAACTTTAGATCACGTTTTAGATTCACTAGGATTCTAGCATCACCCATCTTTAACTCAGAACATGTCGCAAATCACATAGATTAACTAATACATTCAACTGTGTATCCCTTATACTCGGCTTAATTTGACCGACAGTCAACCATAACGTATAATTCACTGCACATGTGAACTCGTATATTAACAGTTATATGTAACAGCTTTCAACTTCAAATCCTTACTATATCACATGATTAAGCCAGCCAATCAGCGATCTAATGTTTCTATGTGTTTTAGCTAAACTAAGGGTCATCCCGATCAAATATATCTAAACTTTATTACGAAGTATATTAGAACGAAGTAATATTCTACAGCTTGCAGTGCTCCTATACCGATCATACAAGTTCAATAACGTTAAAGGCTGTAATGTCGGAACGGAAAATAACGGAGATATTTTTGCGGACACGCCTTTATTGCATTTCTGAAACAAAACTTTTACGAACTAAAAGGGTTTTGTAAGCCTATCGAGACCAAGTTGACATCTTATTATACTAAAGTGTAATTAATCACCGTTTGTTTCCCTAAGACCCTAAGAATCACACAAAATACATGGTAAAATATTCCCCAGCTTTGGGACTCAATTATGTTTCAAGAAAACGTCCGTTTTAATTGTTCTATTTAGCTGCAATTTGCAATTAACTCTGCAAGTGACTTATCTTTTACTAGGTGCATATCTATGATTCTTAGCCTTTCTCAATGTATCATATTTGACTCAACTTGTTTAATTGTATACCGTATTTGTCACGCCAATTTCTCTCCTTCTCTCTCTCTCTCTCTCTCTCTCTCTCTCTCTCTCTCTCTCTCTCTCTCTCTCTGTTTATTAACAGTCGAAGGTAATAAAGAAAAAAAAACGAAAAAGATTGCAATAGTCCATTATATATAAAAGTGAATATCACAATTAGTCGTAATATTATTAAACCCGTAGCTGTAGAGAGGAAGAGAGAAGGGGGTACACAGAGCAGAAAGTGACTGATTGTAATTTTCTTTTTATATGATAAACAAGTTGAAGAACTTCAGCTCAGGTAGTTGAAATGTATTAGTATCGACCGTTGTCGATGTTTTGCTATTGTAATTCCCTCCAATGTTCGGTCCGATGGTGCGGATCTAATGTTACAGCTGTGTCGTGTGTGGGGGTCACACATATGTTATCATGACCCCCTAAGTCTAATTTTGTCCAGAGCTGTAGAAATTAGCAGGGCCTCGTCTATCGATTTAATTGAATCCCTTTTACACATCGTGAATACCATAAATACATATTTTATAATATTAAAAAATGGAAGCATAAAAACCTCCACAAAAATGATTCGATTCGGAAAAATGTTGATATGCCGTAAAACGAAACAAACAAAACAACGTCTTGTGTGACATCATCACTCGTTCTTTACTCATCCTCAAACGTAAAAGTTGTTACAACAAAAGATAAAGAATCATAACAAGAAACGTTTGTTTTAGAGCTTAACATTTATTTATTTTTAATGCAAATCGCTCCAGACAAGGCACGAAGCCGCTTGATGTAAGGAGCTAAAAAATAAAATAATACTTCAAGGTCAAAAAACTAGCCAACGATAAGTGATAGATAGATAAAGTCCGACCCAGAAAACAGCAATTCTTCCCTCTTTGTCAGAAAAATCGCGCATGGAATGTGAGAACTAAAGGACAAAAGAAGGGAAGCGAGAGTTACGAAACTGTTAAAAGAAACCCATATGGGGACCTTTCTACCATACTTTGTTGTAGAATGTCGACATTCGTTTGATACACTCCTGACTTACAGATATAGTCAACTTCCCAGCCCCCTAGCTGGAGAGAGAAAAAAGGCGACACAACCACTCACTTCGACTGCAAGTATCGCTCTCCCCTTCTCTCCGATTCTTTCTCGATCAGTGACGTTATTCCGACAATTGTTTTTAACACATTCCTCAAATCGGCATACGTCAAAATAAAAACAATAACATTTGTATACTTTATATTTTCGTCCCAACTTTTAAATTATCATAACAATCACAGTCAAATTCCAAATGCGGTGTCGACCCACACCTCGTTACGATCTAGATTAGAATTCTTACTTACTATTCTGCTTTTTCTATCACCCTTTATTATTGATACAAGATATATAAAAGTTATGGGACGCGGAATGAGAACAATCTACTCCAGTAGGCTCAGTTCAAAATCCCCTAAGTTACCGAGTACACTAAAAGTTTTACGAAGAAGATCGGAGAGTACAACGGGCGAAACGTATGTAAAAGGGATGAGGACAACAGTCCAAAATAATTAAATGACGTAAATAAATGCATATTTTCCTCGGCCGTTTCTTTCGATGTAACACGCCATTGTGAGTTTAACTTTTGAAATGCATTTCCAATATTGATCAGCGAAAGAGTTTTATTTAGACTTGGAGGTCCGGGTGTGGAAATGCCCGGATGTGACTAAAACAAATCACAACTTGAATTTACACAAGGCGTTTGTGTTTATGTTTTTATTTTTGTTTTTTATATTGTTGCTGTTCATTCCTTACTGTTATTGAATTCTAAATTTGGTGACTGCCAATGAATAAAGAGGAAAAACTATAGTGTGTGTGGATGCGTATGATGCATTCATATATAAACATTTATGTATATACATACATCATATATATATATATACATATCTTATATTTATATGTACACATATATACATATATATGTATCAATCTATACATATGTACGTTAATGTATATATATATATATATATATATATATATATATATATATATATATACATGATAAAAAAGGGGGAAAGTGTTCCCACGTAATGAAAATTGAACAATGAAAACAAAAAAAATATTAGTTATGTATTCATCAATGTTTCGTCTTTATTATAAGACTTCCTCAGGATAACTTTTCTGAAGAAAACATCACACAAGTACAAATAGATGGTGGTAGTGGTAAGTAGCTACTTACCACTGCCACCATCTATTTGTATCTCATATTTTAATTTTTTTGCTCAAAACAGCGGCTGCCAAAACATTTTGTACTTGTTTGATGTTATTTTCAGAAAAATCATCTCGAGGAAGTTTTATAATAAAAACGAAACATTGATGAATACATAAATAATATTTTTTGGTTTGATTTTTACAATTTTCATATATATATAAAACAATGTCGTGATCGACGGAGAAAAAAACTGATGTTATTTCTGAGTTTTCTTTCCAGTCGTCACGGACATTCTGTCTACTTAACTGAAACAACACCGGTTCAGAAGTGGTTAAGTTGATAATTGCGCAATTGTTGCTTCACTCATTCTCGCACTGGCACCCGTAAAAGAAGTATCCATGGTTTCTCAAGACTACAAGAGCTCTATATATATAAATATATATTTGTATCTATATATGTGTATGTATGTATACATATATATATATATGTGTGTGGGGGGGGGGTGCGTGTGTGCGTGTGTGTGTAGCTGTATATACATATTTATATACATACAGGGTTTCCCAAAGAAATTATGCACCCTTTGAATCATTATAACTCGTTCAGTTTACTACTTTTAACTTGCAAACAAGATTGATAGAAAAGTAAGAATACACATTAAAAATACTGACAGTAAAATTAACAAAAAACGTAGAAAATTAATGTTTAATAAACGTAAAAGCTACTTGGGGTAATTTAAGAATGCTCATAAAATGAATCTTAACCGTAACTCATTCTACTTTCATATCATGATACATTGGATCTACAGACGTCTTGCAACTTTTCCTCTACCATGTTCATAAATTAACACGAACTTATACCCGGGTTCGGGTTAAGGTTAGGGTTAATTTATGAACATTCTAAAATTACCCATTGTAGCATTTACATTAGTATTAAATTAATTAATTAATATTAAAAGATAATTTTAAATGTTTGTGTTAACTTTACTGTTAGTATTTTTAAATGTGTAATCTTACTTTTCTATCAATCTTGTTTGTAACTTGAAATCAGTAAATTGAACGAGTTCTACCGATTTAAAGTGTGCATACGTTTTTGGACACCTACATATATATATATATATATATATATATATATATATATATATATAATATTAATTGAATGACATAATAAAATGAGAAATTAATCAGATTTTATTAAAGTTCAAAAACAAAGAGTGATATTGCGTCCTTACTATTTATTTTTCATTTTCCAGTCCCTATTTTAAACAATCGTTGTTTTGATCGGATATTTCTACTCCATCATATTTGTCTATATATGCGTCAGACCATGAAGTTATGGTTTGCACAACTCCTACTATCAGCTCATGAGAACCCTTAATTGGACATCATAATATTCAACACCGAGTGAGTCTTCTGAACTTTTTATATGATTTTGTTTTTTCTATCGTTTTATTCATTTGCATACACCCTGAAAGCACTTTTCACTGTCATCTCCTGCATCGATAGCAAGCAAATTTCCCGCCTGCATAACTTTTTTCATTTTTGGACGACCATTCACTACTTAGATTATTTTTTAATCGACTTCTTTGACATCTTTCTTGACATTGTTTTAAACTTTATGACTTGGATGAACTGTATAAGTTTAACATAAACATGGGCCAATATATTTGATGTTTTATATATATTTATGTATTTTTTTATATATTTTTATATATTTTCAAAGCTGAATTGTATTACTTGCAGTAATGTACTTGCAGTAATGGTTCTCTGAGGAGAAGATCTTGTTTGAAAACTCATGAGTTAAGGACGCAATATAACTTTTTTTGTTTTTGAACTTTAATAAAATCTGATTCATTTCTCATTTTATTATGTCATTCAATTAATATTATTGCTCTATACACTATATTGAACTTTGTTTTTATCATGATAGTCTACTGGCTAAAGATATTATTTATATCTTTAAAGTATTATCTTACTCTCTCTCTCTCTATCTCTCTCCCTCTCTCTCTCTCTCTCTCTATATATATATATATATATATATATGTATATAGCATAATATAAACTGAAATAATAAAATAAGGTGCGAATCAAATTTTATTAGAAGTTCAGGCAAAGTATCTTAAAGTCCTTAACTCATGAGTTTTCAAAGATAATTCTTCTCCTCAGAGGACCATTACCATTATATATATATATATATATATATATATATATATATATATATATATATATATATAAGATGTGATCTAGTGAAGTAGTTACTGGCGTGAACTGTGGCCTCGGCGTTCAGAGTTTGCGTTTTTCATCCCTTTCACTAATACTATTGGGAGAATAGAATAGGGGCCTTACGTTTACTTTCGTCAGCCTCGTAACTTATGCTTTCCTTATTTTCTCGGTTTCCATGAACTATGTTTCTCACAAAAGGGAAGAATTGCTGTTTTCTGGGTCGGAATCTATCCATCTAACACTTATCGTTGGCTAGTTTTTTAGCTCCTTACATCAAGTTCCTTTATGCTTTGTCTGGAGCGACTTACATAAAAAAATATGGATCGATTTATCCTCCCTTCAGATATTGAGTATATAGTAGAGCAGACTGGGCTCAAAAGGTTTTATTGTGCAACTAGTCTAGACGAAAGAAAACTCCGAAATAAAATCAGTCTTCCTTTTGCTCATCATGGTATTGTTTCTAGTTGTCTCGGACATCTTCCCCACCACTGTACTCAAGTAATGATGTCTCACAAATGATGCAGTTAGTTATTCGGAAAGCCTTGCTTCGCAACTTCCCGCGCAGGCATCTTCAAAAAGGCATCTATCGTGCTTCGAGGCTAAAACAGGCCTCTATATAAATATACACGCGTATATATATATATATATATATATATATATATATATATATATATATATATATATATATATAAAGGCAAATGTTATTAAGTAACATGATTTTTTTGTTTAAAGTTTTTTTATATTCTTTCAATTTTCCGAATAGTCTTTTTGGTAATCTGGTTAAATTAGCGTAGATATAACTGATAAAATCACGTATATATATATATATATATATATATATATATATGTATTTATGTATATATGTGTGTATATATGAACGTATGTATGTATGTATGTATACTTATGCATTCATGTTTGTATATATACGTATATGTATACAGCTAAATATATACTTATACATATAAATATGTATAACTATATATATATATACATATATATATGTGTGTGTGTGTGTGTGTGTGTGTATGTGTGTGTGTGTGTGTGTGTGTGTGTGTGTGTGTGTGTGTGTGTGTGTGTGTGTGTGTGTGTGTGTGTGTGTGTGTGTGTGTGTAGCTGTATACATATACATGTATGTAAATATATGTATAAATACTAATATTTATTTGGTGGTCAATAATAAAACAAGGAACGGTTTTAGTATTGTTCAAGCTATTTTCGCCTTTCTGCCAACGCGCCGGCCACTGCTGTGTCGAAGGCAAACTGTTTCGAACTAAAATACTTACGGACTTATTTGTTAAGCGTCGTCATTTTGCCACCGCAACTAATGTAGCCAATAAACATGCGATTCATCAAAATACCCTGCAGCGGGATATTTATGCCCTCGCGTAGCGATGCAAGTTGTCATCTATTTTCGGTGCGAATAAATGCGTTCAGGTTAAAAATTCAGATTGTAACAGATACGATATAAATGGGAGGTGGAATGCGAAAAGAGACGAAGTTTATCCATGCGAGTGGGAAGTTTTGTTCACTTAAATATCGAAGAATAAAAGGCGCGAAGAAAAGTAACGTAGTTACTAAACGCTTCCTTTAAATAGTGTTTGCTATCTATATAACAATGCGCTAAGGAAATTTCATATTCGTACGTATGTTATCACCCTCCACCAACTTTTAAAAATAGGATCGCCCGATCGCCGAAAAACCGATGCAAAACAAATATTTTTTTAAATAGTCATTCGATACGCTGTTGTGCCGAACGCGAACCTCGAACTAAAAAATACTTTCTTAACTTCGGGCTAAGATCAAAGTGCAAGATAGAGGATGGCATTGTGTCTTATTGATTCAAATGTATTTTTTATAGTTTTTGCAAATTAATAATTCAAAGTGTAGTATTTTTTTCTCTCCAAAGATGGTAAAATTATATTGAGGGGTCTGCGTTCGCGCTGGAAATTCATAGAATGGAAATAGTTTTTAAGCACGGTAGCAATATACAACAAATAAAGGGTACAACTGTGGAATTTCTACAGGCCCTGCTTGTTTCATTTAAATCACCAGCCAAAATGAGCTAATTTTAGAATTATTTATTGTCATGCATCCGGTATTCCACTAACTCTTTCGAACTGACACATGTTCACGTGGTTAAAGTTGCTGATTAACTAGAATTCAAATAAAAATCCACTTCTTTCATAAAAGTAAGATACGTCCAAAAATGGAATATTGCTGCAAAACAAGGAGGGGGCACTCCACAGAGCACTTTTTCTGCTCTGACAAGGTACAAAATCTCGTGGGGGATGATCTCTTTTCTTCTCGTCCCGACAACCCATTTCTTATAGAAAAGACATTGCTAGTCTCTCTCTACTCTATCGCTAATTCAATAGAAGGTGCTCGACTGAACTTCAATCTTTGGTTCTTTTTTGTAACACATTCGCACCAAGAAAAAAATACTTTCCTTCCTCCCTTAATGTGGCTAACTTCATTCTGAATGTCCAAGCACAGAGACACTTTGCAAGGGGTTCCTGTCAGCGTAACACATTACCGCAAGACTGCTTGGTTGTCATCACACTTATGTCAACAAATCTTTGTCAAAAACCACCCAATAACTAATAATCAGTTCATACCATTGATCTATGCTAGAACACCCATAATCACTTTCTTCACTTTAACTTTTATCCTCGCGTAGCTTTTGGCTTCTATAAGTGATTGCACAATAGTAAAAAGAATCATAAGCCTCTTTAGGATTCCAGTACTGTCAGTGTTCTCTCTACTCAGTCTTTCCATCCTCTCAGATCCTCAACGGCATTTTATGTGGTACCAACCGTTAGTGGCACCATGTTTTGGGGATTGGAGGATAGGGTGAATCAAATTATAGGATTTCATTATATATTTTCTCTGGCAGTTTTTGTTTCCTTGGTTTCGTCTTAGCATGTTCAATCTATATTTTTAGTTGCGCTCAGGAAGTGATTTATATTTCAACTTGTCAGCGCGCTTGGCTATGAGGGTTGGTTTCTGCAATCTCGCATTTTTTTCATATTTCGATTGTTTTAAACAGCGCCGTGCTTTGAACGGTGCAAGTCCGCCTTTTAGTTCTAATTTCTCAAAAAATTTTAAATTTTTTTTCGGGACTTTCCTAGTGTTTCTACAATTATTGGTACTAGGACAGATGTCTATGTTCTATATCTTCATATTCACAATGTAAGCTGCTGGGACGTCATTTACTCTCTGACATTTATTCATTCCTGTCTGGTTTTATTGATTGGATGTGTTTGTCATTATTATTTCTGCTCACTAGGAGTTATGACACACGTCTTCGTCAGTGATTACTCACCGACAACAACCGGTGGTGTTCCCTAGAGTCTGAGTGACAACAAGCTTCTCGAGATTTTCAGTACTCTCCACCTCTCTTCGATCACAACCGCAAATGACATTGCGGTATCGCAACATCAGCGTTCTATTGATTTCTCGCTGGCAACGACCATTAGTCTTCCCTGGGATTTGGGTGGCAATACGCCTCCCCAATGTCCTAGAACTCTCCGAACTCTTCCAGTAAAGGTATGGTTAGTGATGTCCCTCCTCGGTCTTTGGCCATCTACGACTATTTTGTGTGGAATCAGTTGAGGCCGGTGCAATCCTTTTAAGTGGTTAGGGGGAGGGGCAGCTTATGATATTTCTTGCAGTTTCTGTTCCTTGATTCGTGTTGTTGTGTTCTTCCTGTGGTTTTGTTTTCTTATTATTATAACTTCTATGTGACTGGTTACCATTCATAGCTTATTCTGGTTGGTTTCAACATTCGAGGAGTTTCCTTAAAATTGCGGCTGTTTTTATCATTGCCGCACTTTGTATGGTCTCAGTGATACCTTTGATTCCAATTTCTCCCAGTCTTTTCTCCATGTTTTTTGGGGGACTGTTCCTAGTGATCTTACGATTATTGGTATTTATTTTAGTTCTCTGGCAAGTTTAGTGTATTTGCTTCGTTTTTTCCGTTTCCTTGATTATAAGTCTGTGATCTGCTGGAACGGCAAAGACTACGATTTAGCAGGCTTTTTTCCTTCTTGTCAATTATTATGACATCCGGTCTCCTTGATTGTATGGGTTTATCTGTTTGTACCTCCATATCTCAGACGACTTTGTGTTTTTCGTTTGTACTGTCTCTGGTTTATATTTGTACTATTTGTCTACGTGTTCGAAATGCAGTCGTTGGCACAGTTTCCAGTGTACAACTTTTATTACACAGGCATGCATGTTCATGTATTCTTTTAGGCCTGTTTACTGCATTCACTTATTATATGATTTATAGTTTCGTCTCTTTGTACACACAATCTGAATTTACTGTTTTCCTTGGTTTTATCTGTTTTAGCTATAATGTAGTTGGTCCTAATCGCATTGTTCTGTGCAGCTGTCAGTAGAGATTCAGTGTCTCTGTTCAAGCGTCCTTTTCTTAGCAATTCCCAGCTATTTTCGATGATTTCTTCTTTTGTCAGTCTTATGAAGCGTCCATGTAGATATTTTTCTTCTCACTTTTCTTTTCTTGTCTTTTTGTTTCTGATTTCGGTGCTTCCCGAGTTGTTCGTTGTGACGGTGTCTCTTGCTGTGCTGATTAGCCATTCTGTGTTCTGGGTTATCTATTATGTATTATTTATTATGTATTATTATTATTATTATTATTATTATTATTATTATTATTATTATTTCATAGTAGTCTCAACTTTAGGATTTTTTAGTTGGATTTTTCTTTTTGAACATCAAGTCAATTCCCTTAACCCTAGACATTCAAGCTGTACCTTAACACTTTCGCCGTTCCTAACAGGCAAGCCTTTTGCAGAATTGGAAAAGGAATTATCTCGTTAATCTGTTTAAGGAATTTATGGTGGCTTTTCGTTATGGTTCCAAGCGTTCCAATTACAACGGGAGTCATCTTTACTTCTTTACATTTCCATAGTCTAACTTATTTCCATTTTAGATCTTGATTTTTTTTTCGTGTTCTTTCTCCTGCACTCTGGTATCGAAGAGGCAGACTATATCAATGATTAAGTAAGTTCTCTTGTTTTTGTTTAGAAAGATTAAGTCGGGTTTGGAATGTTCAAGAACCTTATCAGTCTGTATGCGCATGTCTCAAATAAGTTTGACATTGGCGTTCTCCTGTACAACTTCTGGTTTATGCTCATATCATTTCTCATTGTGGTCCAATTCATAAAGTTTGCATATATTCCAGTATCTGAGCGAGTTTGCGTGTCTCCATTTTTTATACTGGTGTAGTGCTAGCATTGGGCGTTCAGATACAATACGCGCTAAGGTTTCTTCCCTTTCATTACACAATCAGCATATCGGTGATTCTGCAGTTTTGTCAATGTAATGTTTGATGGGCCTAATGCGAGTGGCTGGTTCGTGGGCTGCCATTAATGTGCTCTCAGTAGATCTTTTGAGATCACACCTGACCAACCAACTCGAGCTGTCATTATCTCTAAATGCAATATTATTTAAGAATACACTGTGTAGTTTCTTTCCAAATAAATTGTCACAATTTTAACCCTCTCTCCTATTATTATTATTATTATCATCATCATCATCATCATCATCATCATTATCATCATCATTATTGTTTTTTAAGATAAAAATATTATTTAGTTATTACTCATAACATTAAACAAAAGCTAAGCCACGGTTCATTACTAATGTAAAATCTCAATCCTCTTGTTCTTTTCGAAGATGATATCTTGAAAATACAGACAATCTTAAACAGGTTTCACACAATTCTCCTCATCTCTCTCTCCCTACCTCCCTCCCATACATTCTCTCTGACCTTCGTGAACATTTCATTTGTAAGAACAGAATTCCATTCAAAAATATTTCATTAAAAACCTCGAAAGCCTTACAAATTTAAGACAGATAATGAATGATAATTGTAAACTATTTTGCAAAATGATTTGCGAAACGACCGTAAATAAAACAATCTTCACTCAATAAAGTTTCATTCGAGTCGGCATCTTTTATTCTATTTTTGATGGATTTTAAATTTTGACAATTCTGCATCAGCATCTTTAATGGCGTTAATTGTAGACTCAAACTGTTTGGTTCGTTCATAAAAGCTCCAACTCTATCATCGTTTGATGCCGCATACCTCTCTGCCATACTTCCATGCGTTGGGCGAATAATTCTTCAATGTTTAATAAAATCAAATCACATAATAGAAAGTGAACCATGAGTTTACTTTAAGCAGCCTCGTAACTCTCGCTTCCCTTATTTTGTATTTTAGTCCTCACATTTCATGAGCAATGTTTGTGACAAAAGGGGAAAGAATTGCTGTTTTCTGGGTCAGAATCTATCCATCTACCATTTATCGACTAGTTTTTGACCTTGAAGTAGTTCTTTTTATTTAGCTCCTAACATTAAGTGGGTTTATACCTTGCTTGGAGCGATTGACATTAAAAAAGGGTTTTGAAATCTAATCAAATTTATTTATAAAACAATAGCCAAGTTCAACAAGCCATGTAAAAATATAGTAGTTCTGTACATCTACAGTCTGAATGATTGTCTTCAAACCTTATATGGTAGGTATCGTCACAATCTCTTCTGGTAGGTTGTTCAACGGGGCAAAAATAAGAATAAAAGATATCGTCCTTCTTTCTATTGAGCGCATTTTAACGATAGTACAACGGGGTTTCGTGGCTTTCGCGACTTGGTCCTGTGGTGAAATAATCCTCGTTTTAAATTCCCGCTGAAGTTAGACACCAGAATTGCTGCTTAATGCAAAATTTAACAGCCATGATGCATCGCTTTCAATTGTTTGGACGTGTGCAAATTCACGTGGAAATTACAAGATCTCTTCTATTTGGAGCTTAAATAAATAAAGGAGCTAGATCAGGTGAATAGGAACGTTCCTTAAATATCGTTGTACTCTTCTTGGCCAGGTAGTGCCACATGCTTAGGGCTTTGTGAGCAGGTTCATCGTCCTGGTGAGGACAGCGACGTGAAATTTAAAAGAAATGTGTGTGTGAAAATTATATATAGAGGTAGAAAGATTACAGTTAAGATTACTTCTAAGATATCATATCTGCCTATCCTATAGTGCCCATAGCTCACACAGCCCACGCCAAACTCAGACATGCCAGGTATATTAAACACTCGTGTACACCCTCCGTTTAAAAAAACGAAACAAACATATGTTTTTACAGTTTTCGCTTTTATATTCATATAACATAATATAATAACGTTACTAAATTAACTTTTCATATTTAAATTATGATTTTTATTTCTGATGATTTAAAGAAAAAAACGTTTACTTCATATTTATAGTGGAGAATTTATTTCTGAATTTATATCAGGCGGCGAGCGCTGTCTGATTCCTCACTTCCACTCACCACTTGAGATGTTTTCGCCCGGAGTCGAGAAATGGCGATTTTTTTTTTGGGGGGGGGGGTATGCTTACTAACTTTGACGGTACAGATTTATATTTAGTTATATAGATATAAATACACATTGACATTTACTTTTTAATACAGAATGGAAGACTGTATGTTAATAATATATATTGATGATAGAATTATTTTAAATGGCACCTCTATATACGAAAATAATATCATCGGTATAAATATTAGAATAGAACAATCAATTCATTTAATGAGAAAAGCATCTGTTTCAAGAATAACACCTGGCAGGATTTATCCATCGATGCCAAGTCTTCATTGTGGGGCTACGTAGAAGTTCAAGTAAGTGTATGTGTACGCGCCTGTGTGTGAATGTGGGCGTGTGTGGATGGAAGTGTTCACTATTTACTTACCATTGTTTACAGTATATCTTAAAACACCAACTTGGAAACATCCTCGGGAATATTTCCATCAACGTGTGATTGATTACTGAATAGATATACTTATTCATCATAAAATAACACATATATATATATATATACATATATATATATATATATATATATATATATATATATGTGTGTGTGTGTGTGTATTTTGTTTTTAAAGTTTTTTTTTAATTTGTTGAAGATAACCACACCAAGAAATAAACTCGCATGGACATTTTACAAATATATTGGTGTTTGACCGAAACAATTGTATGCTGAATAAAAAATAAGTTTTATGAAATAACGTGAATCTGTCCTTTATAACATTGAAATGGTATAAATTACATTAAAAATATTGAAGATAGCATATCTCTGGCATTACACTATTGAGCTATTAACATTACTTTATGTTATTAAATTTACAGAACTTTATTTAAAAAATTATAGAAAAATTCTAAATATAAATAATTAAAAATACACACACACACACATTATATATGGTCATGCATTCAAATTTGAACAAGCCAAAATCACTAAACACATCCACAACAAATCTCGGCGAAGATTATTGGAAACTGCCCTCATCACCTCCTCCACCACCATCAAGCAACGAAATGGTTTCTTTAACCTATCACCCTTAATAAGCAAGATCATCCTCACAGAACAAAGTCTTTTGCCTGATCATGGTTAACTTTTATTTTCATCTCTAACCTTTATGACACTCTTCCATTCACCCACACCCTTCCTTTCTTCCCCCTGAATCTTCATTTTCCCCTTACTTTTTTCCCTCACATTTTTAATACTACAGTCCAAATAAACTTTCTCATGTTCCAAATATTTCAAATATTCCTCACCCACCCTTTCAATCACCGCCCTCCTCCACCCACTCCAATCCCTCACTCATTGCTATCATTTTCCAAATATTTCAAATATTTCACACCCTATCACAACAAATCCTCCCTCTTCCCCCTCTCATCTATTTTCTCCCATACCTCTTCTTAAATTCCCTCATTTTCTCAAAACGCTCTCTAAGACCATAACTTTCGCCCATCCACCAAAATCACAGCCCCCCTCCCTCTCTACCCATCCCCATTTTCCCTGCATACACCCCCCCACACACAAACATTCCAACTCACTCTTCCCCTTCAATCTTGACCACAGCCATCTGGTCAAACACCTCCCTCCCCCTCTTCCTCCAATCTCTCTCTGCCATCCATTTTACCCCTGCTCATCCCCCACCTCTTTCTCTCACCGCCAGCCACAGTAGTCCTTGCTCCCTCCATCCTTCCCCTTTTTCCCACTCATTTTCGTCACTCATTTTTATTCTCTAACAAGTACAGACGTCCACCAAGACGTTGCCATTATTTTTTCATTTTATTTTATTTTTCCTCCCAACATGTCTACCCTACATGTATTTGTACTTGCATGATATCTTTTCTCTATACCATCATCCTGATGAAGTCTTATAAATAAAGACGAAACGTTGATGTACACATAAAAAACATACAGTTTTTGGTTTTCCTTTTTCATTTTACCATCACGTCGGATTACCTTCATCCTTCTCTTCCCACATTATATATATATATATATATATATAAACTAATATATGTATATATATATATATATATATATATATATATATATATATATATATATATATATATATGCACACATATACACACATGATATACCTTCAAATTAGATCATACAGAAAATACTTAACGAGTTAGTTATAAAGATAAATGACTAAGTATGGCGAAGTTTCGAATTTGGATTGATAAATATGCATGTTGATGTGGAATTGATTTTGATAATTAATGATATTTATCTCAATAAAACAAACGAACAATATCGGATCATCAAGTTAAGAACACTTTAGACACACTCGTTTCACGTATGCTTTCTTATAACCATATTTTTAAGATATGTAATGCTGCAACCGTTAAATTCGCTTATGATACTAAGTTGATTCAGCTTATAGAGTCCAGTCTAAGCTCACGAACTAAAAACAAGCTCGCGCCAAGATCCGTTTTTTTATTATTTCAGACTTTACTGCACGACAAATCCTCGCCGAACAAAAACTGACAAAATACGATATTGGATGAATTAAAAACGTCAACCACGATCTTTTTCTACTCTCTCTCTCCATCTCTCTCTCTCTCTCTCTCTCTCATAGTATCCTCATTTCACTTCATTTTCAACCTACCACTCGCCCCCGATACATAGCTGATACTAACATATATCCTACCCACTTCTACCACCGCCATCATGAATTAAAAACAGCAATTACATGGTCTTTTTGCTTCCATCTCATCGTCTGTCCCTTCTCCTATTTAATACGACCTACTATTCTTTTTGACCGTATCTAATAATAGCACCGCTCAACCCCAGAGGTTTTCTGGCTAGTTTGAATTCGCATTACAATGTAGAAAACTAGTTAAATAGAAATGTAATTTTAAGAACCGAATTTACCGTGAAACTGCAGTAAAGTGTTACAACAAGTCAATTTTAAATATATATATATATATATATATATATATATATATATATATATATATATATAATAAAAGTATTTTAAAAAAGGCTGAAGGCAATGCGAAGTTCCGGATCGCTGGAAGCTGTGAAGAACAAAAACAAAACAAAACCGAAATAAGTCGGATATAGATCGAAAGGGTTGTTTATTTTTCTAGACAGCAAGGGTGTTAGTTTGTAAAATCCGGATTATCAAGAATCAATTTGATATATTTCGACAGATTTTTTTTTCCTTTCTTTTTCCTCTCTTTGTCAAAAATAAATAAAAGAAAAATCCCGGATTTCGAGAAAATGCCAAGAGCGCTGGGGGGTTAAACCGGAAGTGTTCAGGGTAAAGTGTTCAGAGGAAAATTAAATAGATTCTTTTTTTTTTTTTAATATATATATGTATATATATATATATATATATATATATACAGGGTGTTTCAAAAGTCTTGGAAACATTACAAATGCGTATATCTCATGAACTATTCCAGGTATAAAAATGAAACTGGTGCCATTTTAAAGCTTGCTTAATCAAGTTTTTGGTCATACTAATGATTTTCGTGTTATCTTTCCAGGTGCAGTAATGGCGTTCTCTAAACAAGACAAGGCATTTTGCGTCTTCCAATTTGCAAAGACTGAATCGTGGACATGTGTTCAGCGTGCATTTCGCAGGAAATTTAAAAAAGAAGCCCCTGAAAGGAAATCCATTGTCAGATGGCATGCTAAATTTGTGAAAGATGGGTGTTTGTGCCCAAGTAAGCGAACAGGTCGCGCTTCAACTTCAGACTGGTGATACCAGATCAGGCTGCCCTGTGGCTCTCTGAGACGAAATTCACCTACATTGACGTTTTTTGTTTTTCTTCTTTTTTTTTTTTTGTAAAACTTAATTATGTTCTACAAAACCAAAAACAAAAACAACAGCCCCTCTCCCTTTCTCCCTCCCCTTTTTTATTTTATTTTTAGAACTTGAAGCATAAATCTTTTACTATAATGACCAGATTCGGCATTAAATAACCCAAAAAGGGTTGATATGCCGTAAAACAAAACTACCAAACCAAAAACGATGATTAAACATTTGAAGATATAAAGAACTTGAAGCATAAAAACTTTTACTATAATGACCAGATTCGGCATTAAATAACCCAAAAAGGGTTGATATGCCGTAAAACAAAACTACCAAACCAAAAACGATGATTAAACATTTGAAGATATAAAGAACTTGAAGCATAAAAACTTTTACTATAATGACCAGATTCGGCATTAAATAACCCAAAAAGGGTTGATATGCCGTAAAACAAAACTACCAAACCAAAAACGATGATTAAACATTTGAAGATATAAAGAACTTGAAGCATAAAAACTTTTACTATAATGACCAGATTCGGCATTAAATAACCCGAAAAGGGTTGATATGCCGTAAAACAAAACTACCAAACCAAAAACGATGATTAAACATTTGAAGATATAAAGAACTTGAAGCATAAAAACTTTTACTATAATGACCAGATTCGGCATTAAATAACCCAAAAAGGGTTGATATGCCGTAAAACAAAACTACCAAACCATACCAAACCTCAACTTCAGAAGATGCAGTTGAGCAAGTTCGGACAGCCTTTCAGCGGAACCCCCGTAAATCAGTGAGAAGAGCCAGCAGGGAACTTCAGCTTGCTTCAGCAACTGTCTGGCGTGTCTTAAGGAAACGACTGCAAATGGTACCTTACAAGCTCAAGTTGGTCCAAAAGTTGAAGGACACTGATAAGCCACTTCGCCGTGACTTTTGCATTTCAATGCAAGAGAAGTTGGAAGATAACGGCTTTGATGACCGGCTTGTTTTTAGCGATGAGGCGACCTTCCATCTGAATGGCAAAGTTAACAAGCATAACACTCGCATATGGGGTACTGAGAATCCTCATGAACTTCTTGAGCACGAGCGAGATTCACCAAAAGTGAACGTGTTTTGTGCAATTTCCAAGAAAGGTGTCTATGGACCGTTCTTCTTTGAAGAGGCAACTATCACTGGTGAATCCTATCTCAACATGCTGGAAGACTGGTTAATGGCTCAGTTGGAACAAGCAGAATCTGATGACTTCATTTTTCAACAAGATGGTGCACCACCACACTGGAGTCTTAGAGTAAGGCAGTTTCTTAACACAAGGCTGCCTGGTAGATGGATTGGGAGATCTGGGCGAGGTGATGACGTTCTCATGCCCTGGCCTCCTAGGTCTCCAGATCTTACCCCGTGTGACTTTTTCCTTTGGGGCTTTGTCAAGCAACAAGTCTATGTGCCGCCCCTTCCAAGAGATATTGACGAACTAAAGGCTCGAGTAACGGCAGTTGTGGGAACCATTGACGTCAAGATGCTGGAACGCGTTTGGCAGGAAATGGACTATCGACTAGATGTCTGCCGTGTGACGAATGGTGCTCATATTGAGCAACTTTAAAGATTCCCCACAAAACTTGAAACTTTAACCTTTCCAACGGTACCAATTTCATTTTTCAACTCCTAATAGTTTTTGAGTTATTAAAAATCGTTATGTTCCCAAGACTTTTGAAACACCCTGTATATATATATATATATATATATATATATATATATATATATATATATGTAATTGTATGTTGTTTCTATTTATTTAATTTTTATTTTTATTTATATATTTAACATTATTGTTATTGTTAGTTTTGGGTTTTTTTTTTGTTTCCGTATATAAAACGTTGATTTTACTTATAATATATATGTTTGTCAACAGGCTGATTCCGGCATTAGATTTTATATATGCTGTAGTTTGCTAATTATTCGTTGTCGGTGCAGTATATTATAATTTAGTTATGCCTGGTTAAGTTTAATCCTTATTTATTGGTTTTAATTTACCTCTTAAGTGTCTTTTGTTTAGGTATGGAAACTGATCGGTTTACTGGTTAAAGGGAGACAAATCTGTATCTTTGGTATTAATTTATAAAGGGAATTCTGTTAATTGGCTTTGTTTGTTGAATTTATTTAACTAATGTAATGGTCAATATTTAGTATAACGGGTATGATTTGTGCAAATAGTGTTTATTATGGGGGGTGGGGGTTATTATCTGGGGGATGGGTTCTGGGGGGAGTAGGTTATATGATGAAGGTAGAATTTAATTCGTGTCTCTGGTTCAAAACTGGATTATGTTTGGAAATGAGAATAGCTTCCATCAGTCTTAGGTCGCCTAGGTTCCTGGTCGAGGCTAGAATGGAAACGTTTATGTCTTGTTGTGTAGTATTGCATGAGGAAGTATGTTTGAAGAAGGGAGATATATTTGTGTTCATGTGTTCTTTTATACGCTGGTGTAATTGTCTTGTAGTATATCCACTATAGGAGTGGTTACAAATAATGCATAATATATTGTATACACAGTTAGTGCGGTGGCATAGTCCAGTGGTAGGAATGGGACAATTGGCTAGGGAGCATGGTTCTTGGGTGCGTGTAGTGCGTTTTTTGGAAAGGTGTTGACGTAAGGTGGTGCCGGTGTGGGTCAGTTGAATGTCTAGTTTTTCTTTATGTATTGCACTGCGGATGGCATTAGTGATTCTGTCATTAAAGAAAGGTAGTTTTAGGAAGCATGTGTTGGAGAGTTGACGCTCAATACTCAGGTCACTCTAATTCGGCAGTTATCTAGAACAACATTTTTATTAAGTCCACAAACTCGTTTTTGTAAATTATGAATTGAAGTTGCCTGAAAGCAAAGAACTTGAAGATTTTGCATTACAATTTGTAAATTAGAAAGCTGTGCTAAAAGTGGGTGCAGCGTTTTCTCATAGTCGATCAAAAATAGTTACTTGAATGAACAGCAGCAGGCGAATGCCGTCCAAATTAACTAAAGATGCAGACATCAGCCGGTAAAGTTTTTGTTTCTGTATTTTTCCGTATTTTGGGATGGCGCAAAGGATTTTTTTCATTGATCACCTTAGGAAACAAACCATTATAATATTATATAGCATCATTAATGCGTTTCAATGAAAAATCGCCAAAAGCTGCAAATAAAGACGAAAATGTGCTCTTCGCCCAATCGATCGCAACGATGGCAAAACTACATGAATTGCACTTTTAATTTCTTCTGCATCAATCCTATTCCTCAGATCTGGCCCTCAGCGATAGCTGACTGTTTTTAGACCACAAAGGAATTCTCCAGATTTTCTGGGAAAAAAAGACCTCAAATAGTTAGAGAAGCGGATTACCTTCGTAAGAGACTATGTTGATTAATAAAGTCGAACTATTTCTTAAAGTTGTTCCAGTAAATAGTCCCGGGACTTATTGAGTGTTGTAGCTATGTGCTATATATATATATATATATATATATATATATATATATATATATATATATATATATATGTGTGTGTGATTTTATGAAGGCTTACCAAAGCATTCCTTTCAGGACACCAATGATCACCATTAAAGATATTTTTTCTTACAAATATTATTTATTCAAATTAAATGTTTTTTCCTACACGTGTTTCACTACCAAGCAGTTACTTGCTTGGCAGATCATCAGGGAAGGTAAATGTCTGGAATACTGGTTTCAACTGCCGACAATACACAATGTGGCGTTGCAATAGTTGAGGTCACTTAAGATTGTCGGCAGTTGAAACCAGTATTCCAGACATTTAATTTCCCTGATGATCTGCCAAGCAAGTAACTGATTGGTAGTGAAACACGTGTAGGAAAAAACATTTAATTTGAATAAATAATATTTGTAATAAAAAATATATTTAATGGTGATCATTGGTGTCCTGAAAGGAATGCTTTGGTGAGCCTTCATAAAATCACATATAAATGCTCTGTACTCTGTAATCGGGTATCATCGAGCTTGTTTTTATTGGAACAACCCCGGTCTTCACTGAATGATCTATTTTATAAGTGAAAAATCTAAATATATATATATATATATATATATATATATATATATATATCGGATTTAATCGTTCTTTAGTGAAGATGTCACTGAACGTCTTATATTATAATCTGGAAAAAGTACACTCCCTCTAATCGCTTCCCGCTTCCGACTTCGAAATACAGACAGAACCTCATAATCCGGCTTTTGACAGAATCTTTAAGCAGCTGCTTAAGATGAATCATGCTTTCATATTTTTGGAGAATAGCAGAACTGCTTACAACGTGGTACTATTTCGACTTCTCTTAATCTTCTCCGCTTTTCCCGTCATTCGCAAAACCAAGCCGTAGTTGGAAGTCATGAAAGCGACATTTGGAATAGAGATAAACTCGTTCCGACTCGAGACATCGAGCAAGTTGTCCTTAACCATTTACATTTGAAACACTTTCAAAGAAGTTGCTTTACCTTTAATCAAAGTTATAATTGTACACACATTGAAATATATTAAGTTAACATTTAAATGGTTTTGAAAAGTGAGCCTAGATTTTCGTTTGCTACAGAATCACAACTTATCAAGAGCAGAATCCACTCAAGGATAACAGTTAATGTAATGGATGGATTGTCAGTTGAATGATGAATAATATTACGAAAGGATTGAAAATGATGAATGTTATAATAAAGATAATTTGATTACTTATGAGGATTTTATATGACAATTTTTTGTGACAATTAGATTTAAAGACGACTACATTGTACTCTGCAAGGAAGCAATCCCGTGCTAATATGTTCCACGGATGGGACATTATTGAAAAGAAACTCTGCTCATAGAAATTCCTGTTCGATGCTAAGCCCTCGGAGGAATGTTCGTAATAATGAGTGCTCAGTCGCAAGGTGGCAAGCACCATCCGATTGGTTAACGTTAGTCATGTGACTAAATATTAAATTCGAAATGATTTGGTAAAAGCGGGAGTTGCGTTTTCGAATTTAAAGAGACGTGATATAGAGTACAGATCGACGTTAATTTAATTTTCTACTTTCAGGTCGTTAAGTGAATAACGGCACGGACCGACGACCTGGGTTCGAATCCAGTCGGTTCCATTACACTACTTTAAATTAGGGATGTTAGCAAACCTCACGTGGTCCCTCCTGCAAGAATGCCAACAACGGAATTAAATCAGTCAACAAGGTTGTTCACAGTCGATTCAGACGAATTTAATTGTGTTGTAGCATTTATTTCTGCGTCTGGTTTATGGTGACTTTTATTATTAGAAGTGTTCGCAAATTGGCTAATAAAAGCCATTAATATTTCTGACAAAACATCGTATTAATAGAATAGTCTAAGGTTAAATTGCTGTCTATTCAGTATTTTTTTATCCGAGGCCAAAGCGTCGACTGAGGTCCATAAAGGAAAGAATTGCAAATATGCATGCCCCCCCCCCATCGAAATAGAGTGCAATACAATTACAATTAACTCATAAAAAGGCAAAATTAAATAGTTCACTCTATTTTTACTTTACATTTAAACAAGTACAAGTTCTAAATAAAATATTTTCTGGCAACACGTTGTGCAATTTGCAAATTTCGAAGCAAATCTGAATCAAACTGAATATAACGATTGATTCTATCAAGATCAGATCAGACTCTTGGACACTAAATGTTGCTCGATCGAAGAAACTTAATGAATGATACACCAAAATGATACGCGTGTGTTCGAACATTTCGTGGCGAAACTATGTAACAAACTAAATGCTGTATGGTTGCCTTCCACGCATATCTGCACACATTCAACACCAGCTTTTGAGGCCGGCTGGAGGTATCCCGAACATGACAAAGCTGATAGAAAAGTTGTCTTTTGATACCCAGAAGTTAGCGACGGGCTAGAAAAAATAATTATAATTAAGACACTTCTGAAGAAAAACACTGGAATCTCGGGATTGGAGCTTTTGATTGCAATGAGTGAGCGAGCATCATGATGTGCAAAATGCGTGAATGTTTAAACGTCAATTGATGAATGACTCAAGGCAAGTGTAAAATTCCTTCGCAATTTTCTATCCTAGTCAACGTTTGGTTACATGGTGCGTGCAATACGGAAATCCCCTTGGTTGACTCCTATAACTACTTTTTGTTTCGTTTTACTTCAGTCGAAGTGCGAATCTTTCTGAATTCATCAGTGTGTATATCTTACTAACAAAAGCAATAGGTTCCCTTTTTCTATAATAGATTTTTTGTGTTTGTGTTTTTCTAATCAAAACGATCACTATTATTTAATAGTTTATTTCTAACATCATCAATTAATTCAAAAGTTACATTTTCTCTTTGTTGTGTTGCGTGAATTTCTGTCGTCGCTCTTCACGTCTTGGTCGGATCGTACAAAAGTGGAGTAGCTGTTTCAGGACCAAAAATGAACAGAGGAAACACAGTTTTCTTGGAGAATTTCAAAGCTTTAATTTAACTCTTAGACATTCGGGGAGGATGTGCGTCTTGGTGGGTTTTCTTGATCTCTCTTCTTACTGTATCGACAATTATCTTTCCCTTAGGTGGCAAAGGCATGATGGCTTATTTTCGCTGCGCGGCTTTGATCATATCATACCTACATTTCTTCACGACCCGCTCGCCCTTGTTCCGTGGCGGCAACTGACTAAAAACTCAACACAGGTTCTCACGCAGAATGCGTGACGTAACAGTCCTTTGTCTCTATCATCCAATCAGATCATTGCACCCGCTTAACTCTTAATTTAACCTTTACTTCCGATCTCAAATTCAAAGTTCAAATCTTGTTATGCTTTTAATTTCTGACACGCACTCAACTTACAGAATCAACCGAGCTTGAAATTCTTACTATTGGATTTAAGTTTCATGAAACAGGGCCCCAATTACTATATTACACTAAAAGGCACAGAGTAAATTTGCTTTTTCTTTGTTTCGCATGAAAGATTTTTTTATTATTCGCTTCTTTATCTACTTTGCGCGTCTTTGAAGCATGTGGTCATACGACGGTTTCACACATTTTGACGCAGTCCTCTTTCAATATTGTACTCAGGAAGATCTTGTAAACTGCACCCGGTCTAGCAGAAAAGGGCAGGGTAAGCACTGCTGCATAGTACGGTCCTCCTCTTCACATTCACAGATGATCTGATCGGTTTGTATCCTCATATACTCATAGCACATTTTGATTGCCCCATGTTCGTGTTCAACAGTTGAGTATCCTCCAGTAGACGCAGGATGCTTATGAGCCAGGAAGGGAGGGTTTATGAAGGATGCATTCCCATGTCAGTAAGAGAGACGCCATTCTCTAGCCATTTGGTCAACAGTTGCAGTCTGGTCTCTTCCTGTGATGCTGTTAGGGGCTTAACATGGCCGAAGAAGGTTCTCTTTGACTTCAGTTGTTTGATCATTGATTCACGTCCATAAAGGTGATGGTATTCACAATCTTTCGCTTCTATTATTGTATTAGAAAAATATCACATTCAATTATAATAAAAACGGGACAAACAGACGGAAATTAAATTTCGAAATTAAGCATCATAAACCGGCTAAAATGCTATTTCAAACTTAAACGTGACATATGATAATGTTATTTCCAATTTGCACATGAACAGATGGACATAAATATTATTTTAAAAATTGATTGGGACATATCCGCCGACAGACAGCGCCTCGTATATACACGCATAGACGCGTCTAAAAATACAAGAAGGAGAATTAAAACGCGGGAAGAAGGAAAAGCGTCAGGTTTTGGCGCTGATGCGAAGGTGATTAATCTAATGGAAAGAAGCCATATTGACTCGGATCGATGGTTGATTGGCCGGTCTTTGAACGTCACGTGTTGCTCTACTCTCACCTTCCTCCGTTAATACAAACTCATCAGCATCATCAGCATCATCAGCGTCGTCATCATCATCAGCGTCATCATCATCATCATCATCATCATCACTATCTTTGTGTTTAATTAGTAAAAGTGGAATGAGGAAGATCACTTCGTCACAACACCGAGATTTCCTTTGCATTTTTTTGGTGTTCTTTTTCGACCTTCATTCCCTTTGAAGGGAAAACACAAAAAGGTTTATTTACACTTTCCTTCATTACTTTTATTTGATAATAATCATATCCATTTCTGGTTTTATAACAGTGAATGTTTCCTAATTATGCGCTTTCTCCATTCTGTCTATATGTAGGATCCCTCTCTCTCTCTCTCTTTATTTTTCTCTCCTTTTCTCTGTCTTATACTCTCTCTCTATCTATCTATCTATCTATATATATATATATATATAATATTTATAAATAAAATGTTAAATCATTAATACCTATAGACACTAGCGTTTCAAGCTTATTGCTCTCATCAGTGCAGGAAAGTAACACTTTCAGACGGTCGCGAGGCGCGTACCCGGTTCACAGAGTCAACCTAGAATCTGCAAGCAGTCGCTAGATCCACTCGGCCAACGGAAACTGGTTTAGAGATAAGAGTAAGCATTGGGTTGGCAAGATTGGATCTGTTTGGGAGATATGGGGGATTAGCATTATGACCGATAAATGGTGGGGACTTATGGGAGTAATAATAATTTTGTGAAATGGGGGTGTTACCCTCTTAATGATTGAAGAAATATTTCTGGGAAATTTATAATTATTGCTCTTGAAAAGTAGTGTGGATATAGGTTGATTAAGGTATTTGTTCGTATTTTTTTTTTTATTTATATTTATGAGGGGTGATAGTTGGGAAAATTTTCCGGAGTGGAAGTCGGTATTTAATAAATACACAAGGGATCCTGCCACCCCCACTGTTTTTTTTTTAAATTTAGTCAATAATATAAGCCAACGAATTTAAAACCTCTCATCCAGCCCCAAAAATTTTGCACCACTTTTATATCCCCTTACAGATATAAAAATCAAGATATAAGTATACTCAACCTTATATATAGAATCTTTATTGTAATCTAAATCAAAATCCATTAAATGATTTTCATTCGAGGAAATTCCCGAACTCTAACACTCAAGATTAAGAGATTTTAAGGAGAAATTGAAATTCATGGAATCTTGCTTAAGTGGTGTCTAATGATTATAGATCAAATTCAATGCAAATCGGAAATATTTTAAATTTCAAATGGTAGGTTGTGTCCATATAATGCCCCTAAATCCTTTAAAATACATCAAAGAAACTGCGATTTGTGGAATATTTATAAAAATTATGACTAATGATTTAATAAATAATACATCGTAGGTATCTGAATTTTCACATAGGGCATTTTACCTTTTAACTCTATTGCATAAAACTAAAGTAAACAAAATATAGCCCACGGTACCCACTATGACACTTAGTAGATGAGTTCTTAAATTTTTAATGTCCATTAATTATTTTAAGACTAAAACCTGTACATACAAATATATAAACATGTACCCATGTATATAATAAAGATATATAAATAATGAAGAAAAGAAATCTGTTTGAAGGCGCAAGCAACTATCTTTTGATAGCCGATAAATGAGTCGTTTCTCTATTAATGCAAGAATTGCAGTGTTTTGTAGAGGCGGTTCCTTCTTCATTTTTTTTAAAACTATATTCACTGTCGATATTTGAAATTTAAAAATAAAAAAGAATCGTTGTATTTTCGGTTGGGTTGAACAACTACGTCACAACGAGGACGATTTAATTTTTGATCAAGAAACGCGCAAAACCAAACAACGTAAATTGGAAGCGATTGCCACAATTTAAAGAAACTTTTTCGCTTTATTCTAGACGGAAAATATCAAAGAAACATTTAGTAATGGAGACGCTAGGATATTTGCGTCTTGCTTTTTTATTTTGCTTTAAACTTTTGTTCGCTTAATAATCCGATGTCGGAGAAATTAAAAGGAAAACCGAGAGAATAAAACAAAGAGATTAAATTAGTATCAACGATCGTTAAAGTGGAAAATCTCAGTAGACATTGAAACGGCGGGAAAAAAGTCGCCAACGATAAGATCCTGTGGCGTAACGTCAACAAAATTATAGTTCTCAGGCGACAATGAAGATGTCAGTTTAGCAACAGGGTAGAAGACGCAACCAGGAATATGAAGGTCACAGTTTAATTTCCACACGGAGTTTTTCGCCAACTCTAGAACAGAATATATTAATTTCAAATATTGAAAATATATTTAATAACTATTGATATTCACCCGGCTTTGCCTGTGTGGAAATATATTGATGCTCGACAGACTTTTTAGGAAAAAATAATTTAAAATTTAGTCATGTTTACAATATTTGGCTGAGAGAAAAGTTGTAAAAAATATTTACGTTAAGTAAGAAAAAAATTGTTATCACGGTGCTGTTCTTAAAAGAATACTGATAGAGAGCTGTAAAACGGCAAATTTGTTAACGGAATCGAAACGAATCTAAATCATTTTGAAAAAAATTATATTTAAATCTTCAAAAATACCAATAAAAAATATTTAAATGTTTAAAACGTTTTTTAAATACATTCTTCACTGAAGTATTATTTCTTTAATTTAATTTTATTTTATAAAACGAAGAAAATATATTTCATTTCTGTAAGTTCTAATATATTTCATTTATTTCATGGATCTAACCGATAATTAGCCCTAGTGACCCAAATAGAATCGAATGAAAATTTCAATGGTGTTAACATTTTTTTAATGAATTTAACCCTTATTGAAACTCCGTTGAATGTTCTAACTGTAAACATATTTATTTCTGTAACACACAAACAAACATTGATTTTATATAGAGAGTTTAAGAGATTCATTTTTTAATACTGATGCTTTTATTTATCTCCTCTCCAATAGGTTAGATACAAGGGCATGTGTGGGTTTTAATGAAAGCTTTTTTGTGGAACGAATTGGATTCGAACCCGGCACACGCAGGTCCCCAGCGCAGACATAATTTCAAAAAGATCTTGATCGAATCATATTGACGACAGTAATTTTGAAATTTACGAGACGTACTCATGACCCGTTGGGTCACAACAACTACAACTATTCGTGTCATTTTGATTTAATTCGAAAATCCATAAACACTGATTTATCTGTTAAGAAATAACTCGTTCATAACTAAAAATAATAAGTCTATTCACTTCTCTAGTATTCTTTAGTATAATAGAGAAGTAAAGCAACCTATTAGTTTTCTATTTAATTTACATGCGTGCTTACGGTGCGTACGAACACACGATATAAATTAGATGGGAAGATAGAGTCACTCTTTCTCTAAATAGAAGCAGAGACATAAAGAAAATATTAGAAAGTGTTTTAATCGACATAGAGGGAAAAAGTGTGAGATAAATACATAGATAGCTAAGAGAGATGAGATACTTTTTCAGTTAATTATAAATTAGGATAATTAAGACGGAATCTTTTTCAAACACCACGTAATCACTGAACTATATGTATTTTTGTTATTAAAATGTATGGGAAAGGTCTTAAAGAAACAGACGTATATATTTGTATTTTGTATGCGCACAATTCACTCCTAAACTAACCGATCATTCTGAATTTGGGAACAGAGCTGCTTGACGTGGGGGTCTTAATGTGGGCTATATTTAGTCTGATTTAGTTTTATGCAAATCGGGTAAAAAAGGTTTGAAAACACTTCGTGAAAATTCAGATACCTCCGATTTCTGTGAAAGTGCAACAATAAGTATTAGACATCAATTAATAAATAGACCCTACGTTTCAGTTTCTCTGGAGTATTTTAAAGGTGTGAAAATTAAAATATTTCAGATTTGCATTGAATTTGATCCATAATCATTAGGCATCAATTAAGTAAGATTCCCTAGATTTTAATTCTTTTAAGACGCCTTAAGCTTAAGCCTTGAATTTTAGACATTTTCTAGAATTTAAATCATGTGAGGGATTTTGATCAAAGTTGTAATAAGGATTCACCACATAAGCTTTTGCATGATTATATCTTAAAGTAAACTTTCTTATGAGGTCATAAAAGTGGTGCAAACCTGTTCTGTTTGGTGAATCACTTTTACCTTTCCTGGAACGGGTATTTTTCTGATTCAGTCTAAAATTAGATAATTAATGATTATTAATGTTGACTTAAATGATTTTTTTTTAATTTTTACTGTTAATATATCTTCCATTAAATAACTGCCAGGGATAAATTATTAGAAAATAAATAAAAATGTTTTTTTATAGAATTATCAAATATATGCTCCCTCTCGTCGCACATTTGAGCTAGACTGGGAGTATCATATAATTGTCAGAGAACTACATACAAAACGTCGATAAAGCAGAATAAATATTAAAATATTATTGTTATCAAGAAAATTAAAGAAAAGTACCTTATTTATGGATGTCAAGCTCGAACGAAGACCCCCACAATATTTTTTATAAATAAAACATAATAAAGCCTATTTTATTTTTTATAGATGGGTAAATAAATGACGACACTACAATTTTTTTTCATAAAATTAAGTCAAATGTATTTCTTTTTTATAGATGCCAAGCGCGGAAAGATTTGCATTTATTCATATTTAAGTTGAATTAGATTACATTTGAATATTAGATTAGCTAAATTCAGAATTCTCTATTATTTAGCAATGTATTTATTACGTTTAAAAAATTGTGACTGACGGACAGACAGACAGATTGACAGACAAAATCCCTATTTATATAAGATTTAGAACATTTTCAAGGACATAACGTTTCATTTGTTTTAATTCCAACGAAGAGAAACATATTTTGATTGATTCTTTTTTATAATCGGATGTTTCAGTGATTCTTTTTAGTCTCGTCATACTCTCCTTTTCTCTTCTTTGAGTTTTTAACTTCTTACGCCGTGAAGAAAGAAGGTCAACCTGTATTATAATCAGTAATTAAAAATAGAGAAAAAACAACGATACAATTATTCGATATACATCAATAATAATAATACTTCTGACACATCTTGGGAGGTGCCTCTCAGAGAACCCCTTCTTTCCTTGATAGAGTACAAAATTGACTTCGTCATCTAGTGAAGGGTGATCTCTGCTTTTCCTTACAGTGCCTTTCTGACGGCAGAGGCATTGCTAATCTTTCTCTACTCTATTGTCATTTTCATTTTTGGTGGTCGACTGAACTTCAATCTCGTGTTCTTATATGTCGAACATTTACAGCAAGGCCTTGTCTCTCAACCACTATTGCAAACAACCTTCCTTTCATCCATCCGTGTACGTAAAACCAAGCGAAATATCCATTAACAGAAATTCTGATCGGTGGAACACAATACCACGGTACTGCATTCTTGTTGACTACGACATCGTCGTTTTCAAGCTTCGGCGAGTATAGCTGCGTCCTTTCTTTTGACAGTTTATATAGGAAGTCTATCAGTTTATATAGGAAGTCTATCATCTACCAGCCATTTGGTGGGAATACATTGACTGCCTCGTTTTTTTTATAGTTTTTGTTTTATATGGTAACGGCGTATATTTTCCCTACTTCTGATCGACTGATATAAGCATTTTTTATATTCAAATTATTATCGAATCCAGATACGTGTTTAGGGCCCACGATATTGGATTGCTTTTTTATTTTTTTTATTGTGATAGTACAGGAGAGCGAACTCTGGGGTAGCTCCTTTAGAGGATTCCTATCAGTACTCGTTATATGCTGAGTCCGTCACTTCCATGCTAATATTTCGGTTTGCATCAGAATTTATCATCATTAGTTAAAAGACTACTTTGTTTCGAACTGATTCTACCCTACTCTCCCTTTTTGTTGTTATGTAATTTAATCATCATTTGTTCTTTTATAGATCCTTACAAGAGTAGTCATGTCTTGTTTGGGTCGACTTTAATAAAGAAGATAAAGGCAACTATAACAATGTGCTTACCTAATTGTCTCTCACTTAACTATTGGCGTGGTATTATTATATCTAAGGAACAAAAAATATTGAGTTACTTTTAGAATTACTATGATTCAAAGAACATTTGTGGTTATAGTCTCTTTTTTAGATGTATTGTCTGTTCTACCAATATAAAAAATAATCTGCAGAATCTGCTCAGATAAAAATGTAAATGTTCATTTGAGCGAACTACAAATGATCGTTTGTAGTACATATAATAAACGTTTTGAAACAGCTGTAATCAAGTCTTTGTTATGGGCAATGATTTAAAGGTATTTTAAGTGTTCGAAAAATATATCTGTTAAGCACTATTGTGCATTATCATAAAATATTGGTCTTTTAATGATTTTTTTAAGTTGATAATAAAATTTATTTAGATAGCTACATAAAGGGGGAATTTCTTGATTTTAAATAATAATGATTATATATATATATATACATATATATATATATATATATATATATATATATATATATATATATATATATATATATATATATATATATATATATATATGTATAATCATTAGGTAAAATATTTTTAAAAAATAAGTTAATATTATTAGAAGCCCCTTTCCAAGTAAAATTGAAAGTCGAGCACTGTCGGAAAAATTAAAAATAAAGATTCACCTAAAAGCCTCAGTACAATGCTGTGACTATGTCGTTGAGTACTATCGAATGTTTAGATATTTATGCTCGCCACTTTCAGTGTAAATATCACTATATTTCTCCGTTATTACGTGACAATCTCTCGTGGTCTCATGGGACTAGGTGAACTCTTACAGTTCTAATGTGTCTCTATGAACCGGAGTCGCACCCTATGACCGTCTGAGATTGTTATTTCCCTGCGCTGATGAGAAGTATAAGCTCGAAACGACGTCGTACGGAGGTAAAATATTTAAAAAAATAATTTAATATTGTATATATATATATATATTCAGTGTATATATATTCAGAAGATGGAAGATGAGAATGAAAAAGTATATAAATACAATATTTATTACGACATTAGAAGTTCAAAAACAAAGAGGTTCATTATCCTTAACCCATGGATTTTCAAATATACATATATATATATATATATATATATATATATATATATATATATATATATATTCGACCGACCTTCAGCTATTTTTACGTGGCCAACCTCGAAAATAAAATATTTAATATAATTAATAAACTCTTCATTTATGCACGTTACGTTAATGATATCCTTATTTTAGCAGACAATAACGATGAAATAAAAAAAGTAGAAAACATTTTTTTCTAAATAACTACGTACTTAAATTGACTTATGAGCTCAACGTAAATAACAACATCGTGTGTTTAGTTGTACTCATTGACTCTAACAACGATACATTGATCACCTCTTATACAATACTATTACTATTAACTCCTGCATCCTAAATTATGAAAGCGAAATACCACATCAATATAAAATATCGATGATATATAATCTATTTAACTGCGCAAAACTTTAACCAGAAAAATATTCTTTAACGAATTAATATATTAAGCAGGTTATAATTAACAATCAATTCATTTACTATATTGTTGACGAACAAATTAAATTAATGATTAGAAACTTAGACAATACTAATAGTAATCAGCTAAAAGGTTTCAACTATATTAATCTATTATGTCGTAACCGAATGCACCCTTACTTTAAATTTGATGAGAATGCTCTAAAAGATATAATGCATCGATATATATCTCCATAAACTGTAATAATAAAATAAAAGATATCCTTTATTACAAAATATTTAAAACATTAAATCTGGTAGTTAGCAATAACGTTTTTCAGACCAAAAACAAAGTAGAAAAGAGCAATGTCATATATCAGTTTCAATGCCCTTTTTTAAGAATGTATATCTGATAAAAAAAATTAATGTTACATCGGTTGGAGTACCACAACACTTTGCCGTAGGCTAACCATGCGTCTGTCTGGCACTAACTCAATTTACCAACTCCTAAAATACATCAATGCCCCTTTCTCAATATAAACATATTTTAGTTAATAATACAAAAACAATACGTCCAGATACCAATATAAAAGGATTAAAAATTCATGAAGCCATTTACATTAAAACTAGGTATACCACAATTAATAGTTTTAATTACGAATCTAGTCACAAAACCTTTTTAATTTTTGGCGTAGTAATTAACATTAGCATTTTTTACGGAGAAACATTACATAAATGCTAAGAGGGAAACATTGTTCTTTTTCACCAGTGTGATGCTTCTATATGGTGAACGTGTATATCTATAAAATTTAATTATCCATCGACATGTCTTTCCACGTTTTAAAAGTCATCATCCTAACTGAATACATCGGACACTCACTCTATAATAAAGAGAAATATGTATTTATATATAAACAAATATAAATCCGTGCCGTCACAGAAATGTTAGCAAATACAAAACGTGCCGGGAGAAATCATTTCAAGTGTTGAAGGAACGAGAGGAAGCATATAGCAAGTCAGACAACCCTCACAACCTAAGATGGACCCCTCCACTCTAAATAAAAATTTAACGGGTGGTGTTTTTGTCATCAGAAATGATGATAATAATAATTTTTATATGAAAAATTAAATTACTGAAGTAATTCTATGAATCTATATAAATATTATTGGGAACACTGCCGAAGCATTTATTTTGTTATCTTATCAGAGAGTGTACACTAATATATATATATAAATATATATATATCATATATATATGTATATGTATATATATATATTATATATATAATATATATGTATATATATATATTATATTTATATATTTATATATATATATATATATATATATATATATATTATAATTTTGTCACGCATCTTTATCTAGTATTTTCTCTCTCGCTTCTTTCTGCTCTCTCTATATCTCTCTATCTTTCTAACCCCTTTCAATTTCTTTCTCTATTTCCTCTCGTTTCCACCCTCCCTAAACATATTGTGTGCCATTCATCTTTTAAGTGTGCACCACTCATCCTCCGCTCACCTTCCGCTGTTCATTTCATTATCAATTTTCCCATTCCACATTTTTATTCCACCTTTTTCTCATTCTTTCCGTTCCATGAAATCGATTGTAATTTAATTTCCCTAAACCCTGACGTCGTATTAACAAAAGTAATGTTGATTTATTATATTAATTAGTCGTCTTCGTTTCGCCAAGACATTCCGGCTTTTTTATTCATTTCTATTTTCAATTTCTCTTCTTATATTTCCCATTCTTTTCGTCATGGAAGCGCTTTTATTTTGCTTTCTTTATTTTGTATTGCCATGTTTGTTTTTACTTTGCTTTTCCATCTTCGTTTTTCTTCATTTTCTCGTTTTTTTCTCTTTCTTCCCGTATTTCTTATGCCCTTTTCGTTTTTATTCTTCTTTTCTATCTCATTTTCTTTTTTTCCGTATTCTCTCTATTTCTTTCTTATTTATTTTTTCTTCTTTTTTCCCGTTATTGTTTGTTGTCTTTTATTGTTACTTTCTTTTTTTCGTTTTTCTTCTTTTCGTTTCTTCTTTTTTTTCTGTAATTTTCCTGTTTTTCCTTCCTTATTTTATTTAGTTCTACTTTTTGCTTTTCCCTCTCTTTTTTTTTTGTTTTTATCTTCTTTAATCCATGCTTCTTTTGTTCGTTTCCTTGTCATTTTTTCTCTTCCTCCCCCCCCCCTCGTTCTACTTTCTATTTTCTTTCTTTTCCTTTTTTCTTTATTTTTTGCTTATTTGAATATATACGTCCATTGTGATGCTAATATTCCACGCGATAATAAAGAACAATGTGTATCGATTTGTACATAGATAAATATATCTGCCCTGTCACACAAAAGTTAGTGAATAAAGAATCGTCAGACGCAACTATTTGAAGCGATTGAATGAAGGTAGAAAGCAAGAAGCAAGTCAGACAATCTTCGCCGTTTAAAATAAATTCGAAAAGAAATCCATCACTTTTTCTATTTCCTCTCTATACCGATTGATGCGTTTTTTGTAGGTTTTTTTCCTTTCATAACTTTTCTAATTTGAGACGTTTGCTTATATATTCATTTTTTTAACTTCACCGATTGAGACGTTACTTTATATAAATATTAATATTAGTGCAAACAAGGGCGAAGCATAATTTGTTCTTGTCATTTTCACGAAGTTTGTTCACTCGTGACTGATAGTTTTCATTTTGTTATATTTTTGTTTATTTTCTAGTTTTCTTTTTAAATTTGTTTTGTTGGGTTTCATGGGGTTCGCTATTTTTGTTTGTTAATCGTTTTGTTTTTCGTTTTTACACATTTCTTTTTGTTCTTACTATTCTTTTTTTCCTTTCATTCAATCCGTCTGTTTTACACTCTTTTATCTTTCCGTCTCATTTCTTCTTTTCTTTCTTACATCCTACATATCTTACAATTTCGGGTCGTGGACGATGTATCGTCTAGTGTGTCTGACCTGATGATATGAGGTTGAAAACTCTTAAAGCTGAAATCTAAAGAAATGAGAGAATTTGTTAGAGCCGAAACAATAAAATAAGCGATGGTCTCTCTAACAAAACAAACCAGACCGTTGTCCATTCGAATTAATAGAACAAACAAGATGGCTGACAGTTTGCTCCTTTATTTAGGTTCTTATAACATTAGTCAGCATGAGAGAGGAAACAGAGAGACAACCTCAATTTCTTTTAACTATTCATTTTAAGACCGCAATATTTAAGTTTATTGTTACTCGCTTCCAGTCGCTTTCTGTTACTTAGAAAATATTTTCCATTTTTTTTCGATGCATTAACTCCTCCCGTGATTCATTTATTTATCTACCTCCCACAGCGGTAAGATGTGACACAAGGTCGGAAAAGTGGATTTGATAAGTCAGCACTCTAGAGGAAGAGTACTTTGACCTTTAAAAATTGCCTGGGCAGCACCATCGGCATTCTCCGGTACGAGCGCCTCAGGCGATTAGCAATAAACTAACCCCTTATCAAATGGTGAGAAGACAGAGCCTGGGAAGGTAGACCTCCTAGAACTGCACAGGACAAACCCATAGACCGGCGTAAATCAATCTCCGAAGGCCAAGACAATACCGGTCTATGGGGTGCAGTATCTATCGGAACAGATACTACACTTTGATCTTGGCCAAAAGGCCGAGAAAGTCCTCTCGTGATTCATACTTTTCTCACTTTCCGTTTTTTTTATTTTCGTTCACACGTTTTTGTCACATCTGATTTTCTGACCTTGTCAGATAATACTTTACTGCGTCTGTTTTGAATCTTTTTAAGAACATTCAGACGTTAAATATAATTTAAAACTAGTTGAAATCGCCAACCATCAATATACAACAGTGTTTAAAAATTACCTTGTATTTTATTGCCATTTTTTCTTTCAACCTTTTTGCGTTTGCTTAACCATGTTTAATTTTTACTTTTTTCTTTTTATATTTCTTTCTTACATTTTTTCTCTATCTGTTCATTTTTATCTTATTGCTTTTTTCTATCACGTGTTCTTATGTATATATGTATATATTACCTTACTTTGTATGTATGTATGTATGTATATATATATAGTCTAAAGAAGCTTTGAGTCATTTTAGACGAATGAAAAAAGCAAAGAAAATGCAGTTAAAATTCCCAGAGAAACTAACTAAATCCAAGATATCTCAGACTTAGCATTCGTTGGAAAATTCATGAATAAAAAAAGAAAAGGGGATTCAAGTATCTAACGGTGAAACAAAAAAACAGGGGACCTTAACGTGAAATGTTAAAACGGTGGATCATCAACTGTTTACCATGTAACTTTTTCGTGGATTTACAAACAGGACATTTATAATATTCATGGATATATATATATATATATATATATATATATATATATATATATATATATATATATATATATATATGAATTGAGTACAATAATTAATAAGGAAAAACACTATGGAACTATCATACTCAACTTCCCAAAACTTAATCTTTAAATCTAACTAAATTATGTTTTATTGTTTTGCTTTATCTAGGGTATATTTCAGAAAAGCACATACTATTATGAATAATTTCACATTATTTATTAAGTTTTCCTATTAGTTAATTATTACAGCAATACCAATTTAAATAAGAATTTAGCAATTGTAGAAACCAATAATCGGTAATAATCAACCGGAGTCTCAATGAAATTGCAAAAAATGTTATTGAATGTCTCCTGGGAGATAGTTTATAAATGTGATGTAATAGAAAAGAACAAAATAATGTCATATATAAGAGCAACCGATTGCCAATCTAGAATCAGATATAACAATAACGTTACTTTATTCAGAAAAGGGCAGTCAGAGGGTTCAAAAGATATATCAACATTATTAGCCAAACATGTTAGGAAACTCGAGGATATAAGCAAATAATTCGAACTAAAATGGTTAATTATAGGTAAGGCTGAGATATGCTCACCTGATAAATTCAAGAAATGTAAACTATGTATTTTTGAATCATATCATATAATAACATGCAATGATCCAGTCTTAAATAAGAAACCAGAGGTTATACATAACTGTGTGCACGGTTCAAAATTCACCTTCTCCAAATATAAGCTATAATAAATCTAGAAGAATAATTTTGAATATAATTTCAGTATCTTTGAACGAAATTAATTATCTTACTGCACAGGGAATATATCTAAATTGATTTTGAAATAAATTAAGATAGTAATTGGTTTAGCTAATAAGATAATTTACTAATAAATACAAACAATAATAGACAGTGGATATTTAAAGAACTTATAAAGAGAAACATATAATTGGCATTGGGAATATTTTTATGTTCCCAATGCCATTTAACTGGAGTATTCGAATGATTATGGGAAGGATGTGTATATTTTAAATATCTCACACGACTCTAATAACACACATTTTAATTAGTCTTTATATAATTAATTAACTAATGAGATGAATACCCCAAAAATGGTAAATTGAAAATAAATATTTAATTTGTATGGCAAAACTTTGACAGCCAATAGACAATAATAATTTTCAGCTTACTTTAGAAATAGATTAGGATAATAACTGATTTAACATCATTTGAGGATGAAGTATGAAGGTAATTAATTCAGCTAATGAGATAATTAACTAATTAAAAGTATCAATAATAGACGGTGTATATATAAAAGATATCCTTGATGCTGTGTAGACGATAATAAATAATCTCGCTAAAACATAAACAACCAATTAAGAGGCATCATCATCATGCTCGTCACTCGCGTCGAGTATATGGGTTTCCAGGGGCTACATTTGTGGGTTCTAATATGAGAAAACAGTCCAATTCGAAATCAACACATCCTATCATAGATCGGCATGCATTATCGTTTGGCAATTGATTTTCGTGGCGCATTATTCTTGCTGCTTTCAGTACTTCAACGTGATGACGCCGTTCACTTTCAAATCTGTCCATACCACTCCTTTTTCCATTCCTCCACTCTACTCTTCCAAGTGCACTCGCTTCCCATGTTGTTTGATCAATTTCACACCTCTTCATATCATCGTTCAAATAATCCTTGTGCCGCTTCTTCTGTCCTCCAACAATCCTAGCTCCCACATTCAGTTCGGAATGAAATATTTTCTTAGGATAGGATTGGTCGCTCATTCTTGCAACATGACGAGCCAATCTCAAACGATTTTTTAACAATAAAAGCCTCTATACTAGAGCAACCAGTCTCTTCCAGGACACTAATGTTGGTTAATTTTTTAAATGTTTCGTAAAAGTCTTTGATGTAGATTTTCGAGTATTATAAGATGTCGACGGTATGTCGTTCAGCTCACCGATGCATACAACAGTGTTTGAAGGACAATGGCTCGATACACTAGTATTTTGTATCAAGCCTAAGATCTTGATCATCAAAGGCTCTGAGACGAAATTAACCGAAAGTAGCACTTGATACGATATTGGATTTCGTCTTCAATGGTAGCATAGGAAGCGATGTGACTACCCAGGTACGCGAAGCAATCCACGTTTTCTAGAAATTCGCCGCATCATTGTATATTGGAGGGTTGTTGTTGTTATCTTGAGGTGAAGGCTGAAATAACACCTCAGTTTTTTTAACGTTTATTTTTAATCCTAGTTTAGAGCATGCATCAGCAAAGGCATTAATTGAGGTGTGTGAGTCTTCTTCAGTCAGAGCACAAACAGCGTTATTATCTGCATATTGAAATTCAATAAGAGAATCAACATTTGTTTTAGTTCTGGCCTTCAGACGTCTCACGTTGTAAACTCCACCATCCATTATGTAGTTTATAGATATACAAGGTGGAAGGTGACCATCCATTAGTTGCAATACAGCCGCAATAAAGATTGAAAACAAGTTCGGTAGAGATATACATCTCTGTTTAATCCCAGATTTTACCTTGAATGGATCTGTAGAGCTGCCATTTACGATTACCGTTGCAGTCATATCGTTGTAAAGAAGTTTCATTATTTTGATGAACTACTCTAGACAACTAGTTTACGACTTACACTATCAAAGGCTTTTGTTAGATCGATGAAAGCCATACAGAGAGGTTGCTGTTGCTCTCAGCATTTTTCCTAAAGCTGCCTTAGACTGAATATCATGTCGTTTGTGCCACGAGCTGGTCGAAAGCCACATCGTGAGTCGGGTAAAACAGACTCAGCGAGAGGTGTTAGTCTATTTGTTAAGATACGAGCCAAGATTTTTCACGCTATTGATAGTAGTGTAATACCTCTATAATTTCCACAGTCAGTTATTTCTTCCTTTTTCTTGAAAATAGTTGTAATTAGTAATAGTAATTAAAAAGAAAAATAAACAACCAATTAAAAGTAACTAATGATTGACAGCACCTATTTTTTGTAAATTGCTGATATCATAGGTGATAAAAATATGGAATTTCTTCGCATAGCTTTAATGACAAACTTTTAAATAACATATAAAATAATTAACTGATCAGAATAATTAATCACATAAAATAATTAACTAATAAGAAAACTTAATAAATAATGAGAAGTTATTTATAATAGAATGTGATTTTGTAAAACATACCTTGGATAGAGCACAAACAATAATAAAATAATTTAAAGTTAAATTTCGATAATGAATTAAAATAGCTAATAATTTACCTAAATCATGAAATTAGTTAGTATAGTAAATTACCTAATAATTAGAAACAATTAATAGACACGGAATGTGAAAATTATCAGTGCAGAGATAAAATTATAATTACGTCAGCAAATAAGATATTTGACTAATACAGAATAATTTGGCCTATATTTAAGAAGAGAAGAAAGAGAGGTGATATGATTGAGACTTTCATTTCTAACTATGGTGGGCATTTCTTTAGTATTTATCCTAGATCTGGAATGTTATTGTCAAGGCAGTTTTCAAAAACTAGATCTGTCAACCAGTTAAGTTATTTTTGCTCACAGAGTAATATGTTTTTGGAATAAGTTGCCAAATCTGATTAAGAACAGCAATAGTGTTGATCAGTTTAAGATGAGGTTGCATGAATTCAGAGAAAGTGGTAGGAGGGATAAGTTTAGTGGACACTTTTGGGAGTTATCAAATGAAATATTTAATATAATTTGGTCTGGATATCGATACTGTACTAAAAGTTTGTTTTTTTTAACAGTTGAATTGAGAAGATAGTTACAGGGATATGCCCAAGGAGGCATAACAAACAAATAAATAAATAGATAAATTAATTAATTAAGTTTGATGCAAAGGAAGTAAAAACAGGAGTGAGAACTCTTTGTAAAGATTTTTGTGAAATTTAAACATCAATTACAAAATATTCTTCAAATTTCTCTGGGGTATTTTTAATATAATATGGACATAATCCCCCAATTGAAAATTCCAATATATCATAGTTTCTTTTAATTTCATCCCTAGTCATTAGACACCAATTAAGCAAGGTTCCTGAATATCAATTTTTTT
>OY744530.1:25686419-25753919 GCA_963556195.1 Sepiola atlantica
GATTTACACTCACAGACATACAGCCCTATCGACGTACATTCCTAGCCTAATTATAAATTATTTTAAGAAATTTGGCAATAGGCAAAAGGCACATTTGGGGATGTTAAGAGGTACTTATTTCGATCGACCAGACAGGACAATATATAGAAAAGGAGGGGTGAATTTAATTTACTATATTCTAACTAGTTATACGGCTTCAAAAGTAAATAGGCAATGGTCTTAATTGTGCTAGCAATTACCTCCTGTGTTTTTTATTAATGATAGTAGAGGGGGTGTATGGTGTGAGTCATAAACGATTTGAGGTAGAAGGAGATGACCGTGACAATAAGGAAGTGCGATAATATTATTAATAATAATAATAAGAAGAAGAAGAAGAAGAAGAACAACAACAACAACAACAACAACAATGATAAGTGTTGTGAAGTTGTCCAACAGTAAATAATAAATAAAGGAAGTCAAGTCGATGGTTGGTTTAACAAGTGTATTAACAAAGTAAGAAAATGACTAGCACTTGGCTAGACAGTTACAAGACGGTGCTTTGTCTTCTCTGTGGCTCTGGTGACTCGCACTATTTATAGTGACAACCGGTGCAGTTTCTCCTGTGTAAGAACGGCCGGTGTAACAATAATGATCATGATAATAATGATCATGATAACACCTCATCTTTTTTATTTAGACGTGTTCTTTTATATTTGATGATGGCTAGGGCTTCTTGCTTACACAAAGAACAGTACCTATCTAGCGGTAAATATAAATGGATTAATGTAAAAATAGTAAAATAACAAACATATCATGGTATATATATTATAAAGAGCAATGTATATTGATTTATATATATATATATATAAATCAATACACATTGCTCTTTATAATATATATATATGAAATGTTTGTTATTTTACTATTTTTACATCAATTCATTTATATTTACCAGAAACACTTTTCTATGTCTCCTCCTCCTCCCCTTCTTCTTCCTCTTCTCTGTCTCTCTCTCTATATATATATCTCTCTCTCTATCGCCCTGTCTCTCTTCCTTTGCCTTGTTTTTCTCATTTACTATTACGTTTTACCCTCCCCCTAATTCCTTGCTTAAAACGCCTTTCTCTTACACTAAGCGCATTAATGTTTAATTTTTCGCCTGAGAAGCTCGCCATTCTCACCCTCAATTTCCCGCCCATTTTTTTTTCTTCTTTCATTTCATTCGGTCGAAGATGCACCAAATCGTGTAAGTACTCGGCAAATAAATAGAGCGGCGATGGCCGGGGTTCAGCGTCAAAATCAATTCAAATCGCATTAACCCGAAATGTAATTGGCTTCCTTATCATGTCTGCTCTTTTTGCCGCGCTTTTGGTGCGTTTTATCTAAAGCACTTTTGCTCCTCTCCTATTGAAAACTAAAAACAATAAAGACACATCAATACGATCGTTTTGTTTTTTTTTGTTTTTGTTTTTTCAATTTAGAGAATGAATCTGAAACAGACAAGGAAATGCATATGTGGGTATCGGAGATTTTGGAAATAGCAGACAGAAACTTAAAAAGAAACATCGTCTTTCAAGTAATAGTAACAGTTGAGTCCTAGTTGTATTGCTTACATGTAGCAGTAGTATGCTTCAATGTGATGTTTTATTTTGCTAGGAATACAGCAATTATGTTTTTTCTGTCTTTCTCTTTCCCTTGGTTCTGTAATCATTGCTGAGAGAAGGCAACAATAAAATAAACGCCAACAACATTCCTGCTGTATGGCATCAAATTCTTTTGTTATTGTATCTTATATGGCATTCTGTTGATTCACATACGTATTATAAGTTACTTCTCGCTTGCTGGCGACAGAGCTCTAAAATAAAACGTCTAGATCCGATTAGCCCGTCAGATATTTGTAACTCCGGACTTCCAATCCATAACGTCATATTCTTACACGTTATCTCTTATTCTAATCTTAGATTTTTAGTAGAATTTTCCACTTTTTAGATAATAATATTTAAACAGACCACGTCTAAATATTGTTAGCCAACTTTTGCCCCCTAATCAAATAATAACATCGGGGAACGCATTTTTGTTAGATCAAAACTCTTATTTTTACTTACTTGCAGTCTCTGAATCCAATAATAAGAGTGATGAAAACATTTTTATTGCGTCATATCTGGCACTTTAAAACTCAGTCTCTCTGCATTACATCAGCATTTTAAGCTAAGGATAGCCTCTTCACTGTGTGGCTGGTTAGCTTCACTGTTGGCTTTTTTCTTATCTATTTTCTACTTATCTATAATGATCACTTTTAAATTCATGTTTCGATGAAGCAGTCCCATATGTTGTAAGCTTAATAGAAAATACTAAGCTAGGCAAACCTCACGGTGTGACTTTACATCATGTCTCATGAAATATCTAGAGATGTAAATAGCTGCCAGGCCCCTTAGAGTGCATCCTAGATTTTAAAAGGAAATACCGAAACTGGATAACTTGTCGTACAGTTAGAGGTTTCGTTTAATTCAAAGGATGAGGTGGACTAGCAAATCTTCTCGAACTATTACTACAGGTTAAAACTGAACGTCGTCCTTTTATAGACATTTTTAACCGGAAAGAAATATATATCAATGAATAATTATAAACCCAATTATTTTAGGCCTTCTTTTAATTCCATGAGAAAAAATGATTGTAAATGGCTATGGTTAACTTAAGAGACAGTGGGTTTGAATTAGAGTTAAGTTAAGTCTAAAGTTTTGGTTTGAAAAGATGGAATAATTTAACCGATCTTCCAATACAGTTCGGGTTATGGTAAAATATGCTGTTTTAACAGTCTCTTGACTTTGGGTTTTCCAAAATTTTAAACCAATGGATAAGTATCCCTGTGGCATTAAATAATGAGTGTCTATCATCTTTAAACAACCTTTATAGAAGATTCAAGTATTTTAATGTATGTGTCTAAGTATATACCACAGTCCATTGGTTATTTGATTCAAAGACAGTCGTAATACTATTTACCCATAGTTTGGTGAAGGAGATGAATGCATTTTAACGATTAATTATCTCGAAAGTATTGTCGCGGGCTAGTACTTAAAAATCCGTCTTAAACAGAAATAAAAAAACATTAATGCGAATTTAATGGTAAACGTTTTTCACAGCAATCTCAAAACTATGGCAAAATCATTTTCATCATGAAGACAAGAAATATGGATTCATACTTTATATCGGTTAAGCAAGTTCAATATAAAATTATTTCAGATATATTATTTAATACAAAACGGGAACATTTATTTATTTAATACTTAATTCAAATATAATAATTTAATTATTTATTACCTACAGACATCGAAGTTAATTTCCGACGGTCGGCGGGCGCGAACTCCGATCGCAAATCAAGAGCGTCTTCCCGTTGGCCACCAATAATTAGCTTAGAATTAAGGAGGAATTTAACTTTGTAAATACCAAGTCGGCGGGTATTTTACAACGAGCAGCGAAAGTGATCTACAACAACAAACTGTGTTGGATCTCGCAATGAAGCTAGTAGTACTGTTTGTTATTAAACTCACTCAGAGTGCCTGGCCTTAGTGAAGGGGGCTTTTAATGATATGTATAAATAAATATTAATTATTTATTACCTATATATATATATATATATATATATATATATATATATATATATATATATATATATATATATATATATATATATATATATATATATATATATATCGTTTTATCAAATTTTTCAGAGAACTATATTTGCCTATTCTTGAGATATGGAATAATATTCTGTTAGTGAACCACACCAAAATATAATAGGTTACTATGTACTTATTCTTACTGTCTATGTTTACTATTCGGTCACCGGTTATCAAGGCCAGGGGCTACTCGAGGATAAGGGTTAATAATGCTGAATAATTATCAGCCGAGCGTCGAGGAACACTATGAAAGTGCTAACATCGATCAATGGTACGAACCGCGTTTGATTACTTAGGAGGCGATTTAGGACAAGAATTTGTTGACATTGGATTTGCAGACTACAAGTTGTAATAAGCAAGGAAGCAGTCCCACGGCATTGTGTTCCACAAACGTTAAGACTTTGCAAAGAAGATATGTCTATGAAAATTTTGCCTGACGCTACGCACATACAAGAAGAAAGGAACGTCTTTTCCATTGTGGTTGTAATACGAGTTCTGGCTGTGAATGTCTTACAAAGAGAAACCAAAGATGTAAGTCGAACACCTTCGTTTGAAATTACAGTAGAGAGAGAGAGACTCTCAATTTCTCTTCTGTGAGAAAGAGCTCATAGGGGGGGGGGGAGATCAACTCACAAGATTGTGTAATGGATTTCCTAATCTGACAAGGCATGAAAGCATGTTCTGTACGTCTTTTTTACATACTTCACCAATGTCACTAGTTATATGCCTCCCCCCGAGGTCAGACTTAGACACAAGTTTGGTTTTTAATGTGGAAGAAAATCCATAGGGCACTCTGGATTTCGACAAAAGTCTAGAAATATTTCATCTTTTCTTAGCGAGGACAGAAAAGATGAAGTGTTGTATCAGAACAGATATTACACTTTGCTCCAAAAGGCCAAGGAATATCGATTTGGTAGCAAATAATATAAAAGACAAGTTCATATGACACTGTTCATTTATTAGCATATTTATATTCATTAGTATATCTTTATTTATTAGTATATTTATATTTATTAATATATTTATATTTATTAATATATCTATATTTATTAATATATTTATATTTATTAGTATATCTATATTTATTAGTATATTTATATTTATATTTATTAGTATATTTATATTTATTAGTATATTTATATTTATTAATATATCTATATTTATTAATATATTTATATTTATTAGTATATCTATATTTATTAATATATTTATATTTATTAGTATATCTATATTTATTAGTATATCTATATTTATTAGTATATTTATATTTATTAATATATTTATATTTATTAGTATATTTATATTTATTAATATATCTATATTTATTAATATATTTATATTTATTAGTATATCTATATTTATTAGTATATTTATATTTATTAGTATATTTATATTTATTAGTATATTTATATTTATTAGTATATTATATTTATTAATATATTTATATTTATAAGTATATCTATATTTATTAATATATTTATATTTATTAGTATATCTATATTTATTAGTATATTTATATTTATTAGTATATTTATATTTATTAGTATATTGATATTTATTAATATATCTATATTTATTAATATATTTATATTTATTAGTATATCTATATTTATTAGTATATTTATATTTATTAGTATATTTATATTTATTGGTATATTTATATTTATTAATATATCTATATTTATTAATATAATTATATTTATTAGTATATCCATATTTATTAATATATTTATATTTATTAGTATATCTATATTTATTAGTATATTTATATTTATTAGTATATCTATATTTATTAATATATTTATATTTATTAGTATATCTATATTTATTAATATATTTATATTTATTAGTATATCTATATTTATTAGTATATCTATATTTATTAGTATATTTATATTTATTAATATATTTATATTTATTAATATATGTATATTTATTAATATATTTATATTTATTAGTATATCTATATTTATTAGTATATTTATATTTATTAGTATATCTATATTTATTAGTATATTTATATTGATTAGTATATCTATATTTATTAATATATTTATATTTATTAGTATATCTATTTTTATTAGGTTATCTATATTTATTAGTATATCTATATTTATTAGTATATTTATATTTATTAGTATATCTATATTTATGAGTATATCTGTATTTATTAGTATATTTATATTTATATTTATTAGTATATCTATATTTATTAGTATATTTATATTTATTAGTATATCTATATTTATTAGTATATCTATATTTATTAGTATATTTATATTTATTAGTATATCTATATTTATTAGTATATTTATATTTATTAGTATATCTATATTTATAAGTATATTTATATTTATTAGTATATCTATATTTATTAGTATATTTATATTTATTAATATATCTATTTGTATTAGTATATCTATATTTATTAGTATATCTATATTTATTAGTATATTTATATTTATATTTATTAGTATATTTATATTTATTAGTATATTTATATTTATTAGTATATCTATATTTATTAGTATATTTATATTTATTAGTATATTTATATTTATTAGTATATCTATATTTATTAGTATATTTATATTAATTAGTATATCTATATTTATTAGTATATTTATATTTATACGTATATTTATATTTATTAGTATATCTATATTTATTAGTATATTTATATTTATTAGTATATCTATATTTATTAGCATATTTATATTTATTAGTATATTTATATTTATTAGTATATCTATATTTATTAGTATATTTATATTTATTAGTATATTTATATTTATTAGTATATTTATATTTATTTGTATATCTATATTTATTAGTATATTTATATTTATTAATATATCTATATTTATTAATATATTTATATTTATGAGTATATCTATATTTATTAGTATATCTATATTTATTAGTATATTTATATTTATTAGTATATTTATATTTATTAGTATATCTATATTTATTGGTATATTTATATTTATTAGTATATTTATATTTATTAGTATATCTATATTTATTAGTATATTTATATTTTAAGTATATCTATATTTATTAGTATATTTATATTTATTAGTATATTTATATTTATTTGTATATTTATATTTATTAGTATATTTATATTTTTTAGTATATCTATATTTATTAGTATATTTATATTTATCGTTGTACAAACAATCACTCGAAATCTCGTTTCTATAAAAATCAAAAGCAAAACGCACAATATTTAAGCAATTAGCACGTGTGTCCCATTCACTTGTCATGTGCTGTGTATTTAATTAAGTAATTTCTACCACAAATATATATTTTGTTTCTTTCTTTTCTTCTTTCTCCGCTTGCTCGTTAACTTCATGACGACAGAAGAACACGACGGTAAGATTATCACGACGGCTTGAAATCGAGTAAGGTATATTTAAAGGCCCCAATCGCCCTCCGCACGATTGATTAGCGGCAGCTAGAGAAGGAGGAGGTGTACTCTAATTGGTAAATTACATCTTTTTCGCAAAGCCTCGACTAATTCGCACATTTTTAGCTTCGCGGAAATTCTCTCTAATTATTTGGCCATAAACGGAAGAAATTGGATTTTTTTCTACCGCTTAAATACAGCAAACAATAAAAACTTAAACGTGAACGAACAAAAGCAATAATACATAAAGAAAACCGTGGTTTTATATATACATATATAACATGATATATATATATATATATATATATATATATATATATATATATATATATATATATATATATATATATATATACGTGTCTGTGTCTGTGTATGTGTGTGTACGTTTTAAATAGGCAATAATAACTAGATTAAAGCAGTAGAAAATAAACATAAACATAGACATTTCAAATTTCGCAACTAACCTGGTGAATTCTTTTGATGGAATGAAACACAAACGTGTTTGTGTAGCTCACTTACTCATGTATTTTACAGTGTTGAGACAACTCTCTCTTCCGTTATTTCTGTCCTTTAGTCTTCACATTCCATGAGCGGTGTTTATGACAAAAGGGGCAAGAATTGCTGTTTTCTGCGTCGGAATCTATCCATCTAACACTTATCATTAGCTAGTTTTTGACCTTGAAGTAGTAGTATTTTAGATGTTACCGTCCCAGCATATCTCAGGGTGAAGTTGAAGGAAGCAGAAAAACTGAATAAATAAACGAAGCATGAAAACTAAGGTAATGGAAATAATTATTGAGCACGAGGAACAATTCCGAAAACCTGGAAAAAGTCTAGAAGGAATTGGAAGCAAATGTAGACTCCATGGACAAAGAAAGGAAACAAGTAACCATATCATAAGTGAATGTAATAAGCTGATCCAAATGGAATATTAAAAATAGACATGACTGGATTGGGAAACCAAGAAAACGGAAATTACGTAGATCTTACAATATATAAAAGAAAAAAAAGACTATAACCTGTAGTGGTACCAACATCAGTTTTTATCATTGAGTTATGATAATAATTAAATAAGATAAAGAAGACTAGAATATTGAGAATATTTTGTGTTACACTTTTGTCCGCAAAGAGTGAGTAATAAAAAAGAGTGGAAGATCATCGGGCAAAACCCGTACCCCTGCTAGTCTATTATAAATTGAATATATTGAAACAGGAATAATATTCACTAAGTTTTAAAAATGCAACCTATGTACAACAGATAAGCTGAATATTTTACAAGCAATCTCTTCGGCAACTACCAAATGTCTAAAGATTAATCAGAGTTGTTTAACATGTGTCTTGTCGAATAAGACCTTTACTCATGAACTGGACTACGAAAAAACGTCATAAGCTATCATTTGTGCCTTCATATCAAATGGTTTATGATAAGCCATTAAAAAAAAAAATTTTTTTACTCTGACTTCACGGCCCATCAATTTAAGACTCTTGTGTAATACAAGTCACATTCATAATTACACACCTATACGATACTAACCTGATTAAATTAGACTTTTTCACAGTGAGGGTATATATATATTATATATAGCATAATATAAAATTAAATAATAAAATAAGGTGCGAATCAAATTTTATTAGAATTCAAAATTCAGGCAAAGTATCTCAACGTCCTTAACTCATGAGTTTTCAAAGATAATTCTTCTCCTCAGAGGACCATTACCGCAGTGATGTTAGTGCAGGTGATAAAATTACACTTTGAAAATATATAAAAATATATACAAAAATATATAGAGACTAGTGGATAGTACACCAGCCCATAAATGAGTAGGGAGGAATTACTCTTTGTCAAGACGTATGTCTGGCTAGTTTATTGGTGAACCTGAATAGCAAACAGAAACATGAGATTACAAATGAGAAACATCAGGTAACATCATAATACATAACACTCTACTAAACTACAGTGCTCCATACATGGGCGGGTTGTGGCTTTGTAGTGATCTAGGATACTGTCAGGTGTGAGCAATTTTCTAGCACGGTAGAGGGATCCCACCTTCTTTGCAGCAGCCTTAGCAATGTCTACTATGTATTTGTTCCAATTCATCTTACCTGTGAATATTAGAAGTTTGAACATTGGACTCTGAGGTAAGGTGTTATTGGCCATGGCAATCGATGGTTTCGATGGATAAAACACACGCAGAGGAACAAGTTCATTATTGTAAATATTCCAGGATGAAAATCAGTCATTTGAACATTCAATTACAAAATCGTTTTAAAAAGTAGTTACAGTTCAATAGTGATACCATCATCAATCTAAGAACATAACGATCTGTTAGCCTTTTATCACTTTGGAATTTAACAAAAAAAAACGAAAGACGAGTAACAAGTCTCATACAATTTTTATTTTCTGTAACTTGATTTAAAACGTTTTAAATTCACCTATAATTACATAATAGCTCTACCTTGTGTAAATGATAAGTTATTGAGATTACATTTATTTACAGGATTAGAATAACTCTAAGGCGAGTTTTCCTAAGCGATTTTGAGTTAAATTGTTTAATTTCTTATATAATTCACATACTTATATATATATATATATATATATATATATATAGTGTATATATATATACACTATATATACACTATATATATGCTATATATATACACTATATATATATATATAACATTATTTATAAATAATATTTTCAAATTAACCCGTATACACATGTTTCGATGCCAAACCTGCAATATATATATAACAATATTTTAATTAATATTAATTTTTTTTACCTGCTGGCACTAGTGTTTCTTGCTTGTCGCAGTTATCAGTATATATATATATATATATATATATAGAGAGAGAGAGAGAGAGAGGGGGAGAGAGAGAGGGGGGAGAGAGAGAAAGAGAGAGGAGAGATAGTGAATAAATATAGGCCAATAAAGTCTGAGAAATATACAATCAAATGAATGAGGGCATACAACTTATAGACATAGAGGCAAGACTTAGAAATGAAAGATTGCACACAAAACCACAATCAAATTACAACCATTGATCGCAGTCATTTCCGACTGTACTTACACATCTAACAAATAAAGATTAACATCGGAAGCAAAATTTTCTTTCCGTCTATATTTCCATTAAATCGATTTCTATAAAACCAAGAATAAAAGTACAACCCGCATTATATGAAGGCAAAAAATGTGTCTTTAAATTTAAATATTCGGAGATTATCTGCGTTTTACATTATTTGCTTTTCAGATTCTTTGTAATGAACGATGAGACTCTGGTAACGTCGAATCTAAATGGAGTCGTTTTCAATTATCGTTTAATATATGGTTTTCTAGTGGGAGTACACGTTGCTGGAGGGTTCATAATATACTGAAAAACACTTAGTTACTTTTTTATAGGAAAGTAATGTGCGTTTTTGCATTAAAATTCACTAATCAATATTTTAATAAATGCATTTATAAATGATATTAAAATACGAAATAACCGCTATGTGACCCGTTGGATTACCCATTGAGCTCGGGTTTGATTGTTTGAATCAGGAAAAGGTGAGTTTGCAAAGCTAAATAACTATTTTTAATAAGAAGACTAAATGGAAAATTAGTCTCTTTCTGCTCGCTAAATCTCTACCTCCACCATATCTTTATCTTTTTCGCTATCTCTCCAGCTACGTTTTAAATCGTATCACTTTGTTTTTTTTAATGGTGCCTTTTGTTGATAATGGACTATTCCAATCTTCTGTTTTATAATTTCTTTTATTACGCTTGATTGTTAATAAACAGCGAAGGAGTGGCGGAAGCGAGAATGATATACAGTGTATGAAATAAGAGTGGGGATTAAACAAGATTCAGTAAAAGAGGTTGAAATTAAATGACAGGAACTTAGTAATAGATGGCTCATTTTGCAAATTACGGCATATGTATGTAAAACAATTGAAATAGAATTTCTTTGTTCAAACATAACACAATCGCAAAACTTAAAAGAGGTGCCTTAGCTTGTATGTTGTGTAGTTAAACTATATAGGAAACAAGTATTGTAGAAACAAACTTGGATTAATTCAGCTTTAGTATAATCATATACTGAAAAAAATGGCAGGGAGAAAGCAAATGTGATAAATCATCTTTCATGAGTTGATCATAAAGCAGAACGAGTGGTTGGCAAAACCAACAGAAAATTTGGACAGGTGGGCGTCCGGTAAGAGACCACGCAAAGTTCGACATTTAGATGAGAAACTTTAAAGTTGTTGACATCCATTAGCGATGAATTAGTTGGTTGTTTGGTTTATGGCATGTCAACCATCGTTTGTGTCATTTTATGCCGAAACCCTATATATGTTTTGTATGCTATTGGTTTGTAGATAAATTTAGCTTTGTAAGCGTATTTTTGTAAACAAATAATCTGTCAAAAAATAGTTCCTATTTAACCCATAGATGTTACTCTATCAGGTACTACTACTCCTCCTGGTCAGAGTGCATCTAGGAGTAGTGTTTGCTAAGGAATGACTCCACAGTGTCGAAACCTCACAAATTAGTGCCTCACTCCTTGATGCAGTTTTCTATCATACTGATAATTGTTCGTGGAAGTAGAACTTGAATAGTTTGTTAGATTGTGAAATAGGGTAGAGAGAAAAACGATAAATTGAACAAGTTAGTCGAAGCAGCTCCTCGCATCAGTTGTCGAGTACTTGTTGAAAAATACATAGTTCTGGACCACCTCCAGAAACTGGTTGTTATAGTACCTTACGTTACGGACGACATAAACTCTTCCGCTCAATATAAATACTGGGAGCACACCAGTTCGGCGGGGACTGGTCAATTTCTTGGCCTTTTATGCGTCGGACTGAGATATTGGCCATGGGAAGTCCTATGAGGTTCACCCTTCCAGGCCTTGTATCTCCTCTTTGAGGAGAAGTAAGTTTATTGCTTACTGTTTGTAGGCGCCCCGACTAGAGAATGCCGACGGGGCTGCCTATGCAATTTTTAAAAGGCCAGAGTGCTCCTACTTTAGAGGTGCTGGCTTTACTCTCCCCACCTTCGGCTTTATGTCACATCTTCCTGTGGTGGGATGTGATAGATATGTGTAAGCTGGCCAGTCTAATACTGGCAGTCAAGACAGACGTACAACCACACTTGTTATCTGTTGTATTATACTTTTTCAATATGCTTTTTTTCTAATAAACTTCGAGTTTGTGTTTTCCTTTTCCGGACAATTTACAGGGCCACAACAACTGGCGACGAGGTCCATTGAGGGTCTTTTAATTTGAGAACCTTAAAAAGGACGCCACAACAACTGCCGACAATGAATATCAAGGATTTAAGAACCTTAAAAAGAGCATACGTGGGGAAATCAACGTCAAATTCACCCAACAATCTCCAAGTTCTTAAAACTGGCTTTACCGGCGAACCAAATAGAAGAAAATATCTCGTAAGTTGGATTTTATTAATCAAAGTGGATTCCTATGTTGTTTTATTACGAAGAACACCACTTATTTTCTCTCAAATAAAGAAGGTCACTGCTTTCTTTATTGCTATATAGGCACTGTGTTAATTTTAACAAGAAAGGAATACATAAACGTTCGACCTACTGTTACGTGAAAAACTTACTAAAAGAAAAAAGTGATTTGTTTCTTGTCGACAAAAAGGTTTTTTTTTACTTCCTTTCTCTTTTTACAACTAAGATTACATTAGCAGCGTAATATTAAAAGAAAGAACGTCTAAACGCCGTGTTCTATAAAGACACATCTAAACATGGAAGAGTTTAAATTTCCAAATACAACAGCTGGAACAACAACAAAAAACGACGAAAGACTAGAAAAAGCTGAAAGCAAAAACCTCAAAGTAAATATTTCAAAAATTACTACTAAAACAAAATAAAAAAAACTACTGGAACAAAAACAAAAATCCGAAAAAAGACTTCTGGAATAAAAAAAGTAGTCTAGAAAAAAAAAGAAATCTATCAAGAAGTTGAAGTATTAATGCAAACAATATCGAATAGGGCTCAAAATGCTGAGAACAAAAACGCTGTTTCTCAGAATGCCGTTTGGTGTGCAATTGACAATTTCACTTATTCCTCAGACGATAATAAAACATTTGCTTCATATTTCAGAAGTTATGAGGATCTATACAAAATAGATTATGAAAATTGGGCAGACTCTTTTCAAGTCCGTCTACTGTTTCAAAAATTAGGGACTACCAAATATACAAAATTCGTGAACTATATTTTACCCCGAAAAACTAGCGACTTAACTATTTCTGAAACTGTTAAACTTTAAACATAATTAGTTAGCCCTAAAACTTCTCCGTTCCATAAACTATGTAAATGCATGAACTTAACCAGAAAAGGCAACGAAGATTATTCGACTTTCTGCGTCAATCGTTAATAAACACTGTTACAGTGACAAACTAGCAAAACTTAGCACGGATAACTGTAAATGCTTAATATTCCTATAAGCAAAACTTAGCGCGGATAACTTTAAATCTCTTATATTCGTGCAAGGTCTTGTATCAGCCAAATACACGGATATCAGATGTAGAGTCAAAACGTGAGCCAAATTGAACATTACAAAAATTAGCCTAAGACTGCTAGAGATTTGTAAGTGTTAAACACGATTCTAAATATTTTGAAGAGTCGGGCTTTGCGCGGATACGTCAGAAATCACATTTCAACTCTCATTCAATTTCAAACAAAAAGCGTTCCTGTTCCTACAAAAATAAGCCAGCCAAATAAAAACAGGATAAAGTACCGCCTAGCCTATGTTTCTGTTGTTGATCCCTTCATTGCGTTATGAATTGTACCACTTTAAAACTTGTCTAACTTGTAATAAACTTGGACACATGAGTTAACATTGCACAATGGATTAGAAGAAATAAAACTCAGGTTCAATCTACAAGAACAAACGAACAGGACAAATTAAATACAGGGTGACCCAAAAAAACGGGCCCCAAATCTAATTAGGCCCCGTTTCTTAGTGTTTCTGCCGAATTAAATGAATTGTGGGGCATAACTAGTTTATTATATTCACAACATCATATTAAAACACTAGGGTCTTTGGCTCTTTTTTCTCGGTTCTACAGCATGTGTTCTAGATGGACTCCTTTTAGCTCCGTGCATTTCTTGAGGCGCAGAACGAAGTTATCCATGACGTTCTTACAGACTGAATTGGGAATGGCTCTCATCTCCTCCCTGATGGCTTCGTTGAGTTCCGTGATGGTTCTGGGTTTCCCTGCGTACATTCTGTCCTTAAGTTATCCCTAAAGGAAATAACCTGGGGGGCTTAGGTCTGGGCTATGGGGTGGCCACTCAAAATTAGTCTTGAGACTGATCACTCGGCCTCCGAAGTTCTCTTTCAGCCAATCTCGGGACAGGTTTGAGGTGTGAGAACTTGCTCTGTATTGCTGGAACCAGAACTTGCTCATGAGCGATAGGTAGAGGGTCTGGAGCTCACTCTTGAAGGTTTTGAGGACCTCCACATACCGCTCCTTGGTGACTGTCACTGCTGCGCCAGATTCTTCGATGAAGATTGGTCCGATGATGCGTCTGACTGAGATTGCAGCCCACACCGTGCAATTAGGAGAGTGCAGGGGCTTGGTGGCTACTTCATTGGGTCTGGTGGACCCCCAGAAGACATTTGTCTTGGAGGTTGCCTTTCCGTCAAGATGGAAGTGGGCTTCATCTGAGGTCCAAATGAGGTTAAGGAAACCTGGTGTCTCCTCTTATCGAGCATCTTGACTGCCATAGCGCTCCTCTGCTTCTTGTCTGACGCTGTAAGGGTCTTGAGCGTCTGTATTCTGTATGGGTAAGCCTTGATATCGTTCACCAGCACTCTCCTGCAAGTCTCACGGGAGGTACCGATGGACTGACTTCGCTTATGCACAGAGCGTTTCGGACTCTCCTGGAGAGACTCTCTCACACTTTCGACCAGCTCGGCTGTCCGCTTCTTGGGACGTGCCGAGTGGCTTGGACGGATCTCACTGGCAGCGTTGAAGTTCTCCACGGTCCCATACTTCTCGAAGTGGTCCACCCAGTTCTGCATTCTGCTTCTGGGTGGAGCCTTTTCACATCCGAACTGATGCATGAAACTGTCCTGGGTATTCTTAAACGAGCCTGTCTTGTAGTAAAATTTAACACAGTGTATTCTTTATCCCAAGTCCCACTGCGGTCTTGGTGTACTCACGGTCGTTGATTCTGTCATGTCCAGTAAAATAAGGGCAATCGGTAAATAAATAAAGGAGATATCACATAAAGTGTACACGGGGCCCGTTTTTTTTAGTCACCCTGTATAAGACAATCTGTATATGTAAAAATCTTGAATGAAAATGTAAAATTACAATTAGATTCTGATGCGAACGTGTCGATACTTAACATGCATACATGGAAAAGGTGGGATAAACCGACCATGCTAACAACTAACAAAATAGCCAGAAGGGTGACTGGTGCAAAATTAAATTCAAGGGTGAAATTATTACCAATCTTACATTAAACAAAACTACTAAAAAGTTAGAAATGTTCGTATTAAAAATACCAACAATTTATTTGGTACAGACTTGGTGCAAAAGTACAACCTATGGGAGTTACAAACCAACACTTTTTGCCGGAAAATAAAAGATCTGATGACCTAGTCAAAAAACGAAAAAAAAGGAATTTGTTTCAACCATTAAAAATCGTATGAAATAGACCCGAAATAAATTGTCTGCAGTAATTAAAGCACATTTGGACACAAAATTCACGCTGAAAATGGCTGGCACCAAATTGAAAGGAATCAAGTAAAATTCTTTGGATAACCAGTTGAAGATTAAAGAGAGTGAGCTCATGGTTCAAGAGCTGGAATCGTTAAAGCTGCAGCACACAAATGCCTTAGAACCGCTGCAGACTGTGAAAGATAAGGTGATATGTCTTGAAGATGAATGCCGAAGCAAAGAATACACTTTTTCCAAGTTTTAATATGGGTTCTAAAATAATAAATCTAGAATTTAAGAACTCTGGATACGACTTAAATACTGGAAAATATCAACTCTGATTTTCATAGAGGCCAGAGAAATCTTGCTGAAATGGAAAGAACTCTACTAGAACAAAAGCAAATTTCCAAAGATTCTGAAACTGATATTGAATTGTGCAAAATGAGTCAGAGTTGTTGGTATGATAGAAAAAGAATGGAAATACATTTTACATAGTCCAAGGTAGTTCTCACATAAGAGATGCTTAAATCAAATTAGGAAATGACTGTCGGACGACACCAACAGCATTCCACAGGAAGAAGTTCTGCTTACGATAGACGACAATTTCGACATACAACTACCTCGAACAACACCATAAATTGTTTAATTGCGAAAATTGTATCGCAAATAGCGTTCTCGTATATTCTGCAATCAATGTTAATATAAAAGTAATCGGTGGCAAACTGCTTATAAATATGCAGATCGGTGTGTGAAATTTAAACATTACTCCTATATTTCTTTTAGCAAATCATTGTTGAGTTTATCTAGCACAGAATTTCACCAACACAACTGACGCCAATGTTATTATGTATATAAGTCTGCTCTTGTCCTGGTTATTGTCAAACTACAAGATTACAGAAGAAAAAAATGAGTCAAAATCTTGCACAAATAGAATCAAGGGTCCGTATGTTGGTACACTATAGGCTGACTAACCACACAGTGAATTTCAACCAAACGTATCACACTCATGAATGTAATTTTCCAACCTTAATTTTAATCAAATAAAAGAAAAGATATGAGGAATATTTGGGTGTTTTACAATCATTCACACATCGAAAACTCGCCTTATTCACCCAGTCTTTCGCATAGATACTCAAATAGTTATAAACGATTTGAGTTTCTGCGTATTTCAATAACATCCGAATAGATTTGATTTAGTTTTAGCGTTAATATTACTTACTACGTGACAGCAATAAGACTGTTACCATTTTTGTTACCGATGAATCACCACTTATTCAGGCCAAAAGCCACTCAAGAAACAAAATACTGTTGTTAAATGCCCGATTTGCATTCGTTTGCCTTGGTTTAGCACAGTAAGTGAGAAATTCGTCAAAAATACTTCAGCAATTAGAGATTGCTATTTTGCTTTGAACGTACGTGTTGTGTTCTTTACAAAACGTTTTTTGACATCTTCCTACCATAAGAATAGTGGCATTTATCATTTCAACTATGGTTTCGGTGCTGACTACATAGGTAAATCAACTTGAGATCGCATGCCAGAGTTCAGCAACACGTACCAAGAAAAATAAGGAATTGAACGTTCCAATTAACGGACGTTCTGAAAAACACATATCGCTTTTCCATCGTGGAGAATTTTATTTTTAAAAAACAATGAATTTAAGAATTGTCTCATTATTTTTATCTAAAAACTGAATTCATTTTTCCATTGTTCGTTGCTTGTGTCATAAACATTCTGGCTATTGTCGGCTATTGTAACAATTATTTCCACCAAAATTCCTCTCAACTTGCGTCCGTTTGAAACAGTTTTTTCTCTCTGTAAACATAGAGCGTGTTTACTTGAATTAACCGTGATTAGCGTATAATATTCTTTTCCTGTGGCATATAAAATGCAACGCTTTTTATTCTAAATTTACATAGTTGTGTTCCATTTTCAAAAGACTCGATTCAGCTCTGTATAATTGCAGTAATAAAGTTCTGTACAACTCCCTCTAAAAATATAAAATACATACATATATACATACATACGCATATATATGTATGTATTGTGTGTATTTAATATGGTTGTATATATATATGAGAGATTATGATAATATAAATGAAATTTATATAGATCAAATTGAAGCACGAAGGAATCTAACTTCAATTACAAAAGACAAACTCGACATAAAGCTTATATATGTATTTATTTCAAGATGTTTATTATTATATTTTTTATAATAATTTACTCTTGAAGTTTTATATATATATATATATATATATATATATATATATATATATAGAGAGAGAGAGAGAGAGAGAGAGAGAGAGAGAGAAGGGATATTGAAACTCGCATTATTCTGGTTGATGTATAGTTATAAACGATGCGTATTATACACATATAGACGATGCGTAGTATACACATATAGACGATGCGTATTATACACATAGACGATGCTTATCAGTGTAAATTTTATTCCAATATTTTTCATACAAATTTCGCATTCAAATACTTTTATAGAAAACCACATTTATCATTTTCTTTAAAAAAAACATCGAAATAAGATTTGAAAATTCGCCTTTTTTCTACTTTTCTTGCAATAAATGAAATGAAAGCTTTTTTGTTTCTTTCGATTTCAATTGGTCGAAAGCTAATCTCGAATGTTTCTTTTAAACGACTCTAAACACGTGACGGCAATCCTTTATATTAAATCTCGTCTGAAACCTTACAAATCGCAGATGGAAGATTAATAAGCGAATATGATTTCGATTCTTTATTTTATACGTTGTCGATATGTCTGCTGCAAAACGCAGAGAGACTCACTTCATTTGAGAGATCATAAACTTCCTTCAATGGATTTGAGCCAGTTATCTTTTTGAGATGCGTCTACAAATCTCTATCAAAGGCTTTGTCTGTCGCTCCATCACGTTCAGTATGAAATAGCAACTTCATCGATATGTCATGCTACAGTTCGAAATAGCATTTTCGTAAGTCTGTCACGCTTAGGTTTTAAATAGCATTTTTATTGATCTGTCATGCTAAAGTTCTAAATTGCATTTTTATTTGTCTGTCATGCTAAAGTTTTGAATAGCATTTTCGTTTGTCTGTCACGCCTTATTTTGAAATGGCAGTTTTATTTGTCTTTCACGCTAAATTTTTAAATAGCATTTTCGTGTCTGTCCCGCTTAATTTTGAAATAGAAGTTACATTACTAAACGTTTAAATTGAATCGATGAATCTCTGTTTGTTGGTCGGTCTGTCACGCCTACTTTGCAATAGTATTTTCGTCTGTCTGCCACGTTGAAGTAAAAATAGCCTTTTCGGGGACGTTCACACATCTCTATAAGAGGCGATTTCCGTCCATCGGTCGGTCTTTTACGCCTTAATTTAAAAGTAGAATTTTCATCTTATATGACATATGTTCATCGCTATATGACGTCGTGTTAGAAATGATAAGAGTGCTGCAATATAGGGGAGATAATCCATGTTTTAAACTCGGTACGGCTATCTGTTTGCTGAACAGTGCCACCACCACCTCTTCGTTTCGTCCGCTACGTTTATTGTCGTCTTTGTTGGTTGTTGGTGTAGTTTCTCACGTGATATAAAAATAAGAAGCACAAACAATTTCTATTTTTAGTTATAAAACGTTTTCTTCTGTTTATTTATCATTTGATAAACACGAAATGGAGTATAGGGGGTAGATAAAAGGTAGTACTATTTGTATTCGGCACACTGCTCAACGGGTCCTCTTACATGCTAAATCTCTTACATGCTATCTGTAAGTGGCATACCCTGATAAACCGTTTCAGCTGGCGTGTGCTAAGTCATGTGAGGGGAAGTATTAGCACGCCACGACTGAGCGACGGGCATCCTCAACGCTTGTGAAGAACAGATTCAGACAAGCCACCGGTCCATTTTAAGAACGACTGACCACTGTGAAGAAGAGGAAATAAAGTGGTACGGCCATGTAACACTATAATCAGGTCTCGTAAAGATACTTCTGCAAATAACTGTACGGTTAGGAAGAGGGAAGTGACAGACAAAGAAATCCGAAAGTGGACAGATCTGGCGCTGAGTAACACGCTCAGGAAGGCAGAAAATTGGGCGAGCTAGAGAAAAAAAATGATTGCTACATCATCTTTGGGGTCCGAACAGTCATTCAGACCACGGTATAGATGAAGTGAAAGAAAGACGGAATAATTTCTCGGTTGACAACTTCATTCATACATTATTTGTGACGCACTATGGTTCGCTGTCTCAGTACATGGCTGATACGTAAATTCGTCCGTCTTTTTTTTTAACTTGAGTTCACCCCAGACAAGACAGACTGCCACTGAGACTACGGGGCTACTGTGTATTTGATGTCAGAAATTAAAACGAGGCATCCTAAGAGGGGAGTTATGCGGTGAGATGTTAGTTTACATTAAATTTTAATTTCTACATGGCGGTACAGTTTAGAAGACAGGGAGAAGGGAGAGAGTTCCAAATGCCGGCAGCTCGGAGAAAGAAGCTATTAGAGTAGAAAGCTCTCCGGTATCTCGGAACCTCCACATTAAATTGATAGGATTTAACTGATTGTCGAGTTGGTCAGTTGTATTTTCGTCGAGGAGGGAGAAGAGCATCAAGATCATCGGACCACATTACATTGAAGTACTTGTAAAACATGCGCAGGGGTGCAAAATTGTGGCGATGGTACAGGGGCTGGAGCTTTTTGTATAGTGAGGGGCCTATTAGATTAGCGACTTTTACTCTGGCAGAGAGTATTGGTTTGTGGACTCGTAGAGATATAAGATACTGGTCGGTGTGAGACGTTTTCTAGAACGGTAGAGGGAGCCCACTTTCCTTGCAGCAGCTCTGGCAATGTCTTCTATGTATTTGTCCGACTCATATTGTACAAGTAGGAATAAGGAAATGGACAGGCACAGACATGTGTGGGAAAACAAAATCCGAAAGTGAATAGATCTGGAGATTTTCTTCTTTTGTCTCGGCCTTTCTTCTCCAGGTTTACTTTGCTCTCTTGTTATGTGCGTTTTACAACATATCGTTTACGTCAAATTTACGTCATTACATCCGTTGTTTAAACTTAATTCAATTTCGATTTAATATCATCTTTGCGATACAAATTGTCTTTTTTTTACCTAAAAACTGAATTCATTTATCCATTGTTCGTTGCTTGTGTCATAAACATTCTGGCTATTGTAACAATTATTTCCACCAAAATTCCTAAACGAATTTCGTTAGAATCTTTTTACGACTTTTTATTTTGTTGCCATAGTTTCGAGACATGGTCAGGAATTTCTTCTAAATTATCCGTCTACGCGTCGCATTGCGCTACAGTTAAACGCGTAGACAGAACAGATCTATTTAAAGAATATCCGTTGTTGTTCGCTAGTATACGGGGAGCATCACGCCATTTCCTAAAGTCCAGTCCTTCCGCGGTAGCAACATAGTAGTGGCAGAGTTACTCGGCAAACAGGGCTGGTGAAAATCCAGGAGGAATCGGCATCAGGACTCGTCGTTCTCTGGTCGGCTCTGCCTCTTTATGTGTCGGACGCACAACCGCAAATCAATTGAGTGGACGCGACAACGTTATTTCTGTGCTATTCCTTTCTGTGTTCTCAACCAAACCTTCCTCGACTTCCCATGTAATCGGTGTGCAATCGGTAAACACATGCAATTTTTCATGTGTACGAATAGCTGTGACCAACAAGTAGGACTTCATGCAGACCAAACAATCCATGAGGCACGATCTCCGTGAGCTTCATGTAGAAGTTCGACATGCCTAACAAACTAATGATAAAAAGGAGCAGCATCAATCTGGCAAAATCTATTTTCATACCTTAGAAATGAGTCGCCGTAACTTTCTTTTTTTCTACTAAATCGAAATGTGCTGTAAGTTGTGTAATGGATAATCATGTAGACTCTGGAATCGGCTAACCGGAGTTCAACTCTCATCGGATTTACTGCGTTCACTAATACCGCAATATTATTGGTAAACGTATGTGAACCTACAACTATGGGTAAAATAACAGTTTATGTTTAATGATCTCTGCCCGCTAGTCACGTGATTTCGTTAACTTCCGTTTCTGAGTTCACCTCTTACCACTAGGTGTCAATCAAACTTTTCTATTCAAACAACAAATTTCATTCTCTAAAACGTCGATTCCTATAGGAACTTCGATGTGTTGTTGCTTTTTTATACTATTGAGTTCTCATCGCTTACCAAGGCCCAAAACATTCAAGGATAAGAGATAATGAGGGTGTCAGTTGGATGATGACCAATACTATGAGAGGATTGGAACCGATGAGTGGAATGGGCAGAATATTTGATCAATAAAGAGTACGGCTTGACACGTATTTGTTTATATTTACCTTGAAAGCAAACATGGGAATCAGCCTCATAATATTGTGTTTCATGAAATAATCAAAAAGTACTATTTGAGAAAAAACGGCCAAGTTTAAAAAAAAGGAAACAAAACAAATCGCAAGTAAATATCCTACCAGGCAACGCCGGGGAGGTATAACTTGACAGTAATATTTCCTATGTGTCCTGACCTTAGTGATACCCGGCGGGGGAGCATATATTTGCTAGTAAAGTCTAACAAGGCAAAAGAACTAAAAGACTTAAGACCAATTAATGAATAAATGCCCCCTCCCTCACATGAATAATCCAAGACTATTTTTCTCGATTGAAATGCATCTAGCCGACGACAATTATTAATTAAAGTGATCTAAAAATTGTGGTTTGTATAAACGGATCTGATTTACCACAAAGGCTTCATAAAAGGTTTCTTTGGCTTTTTGCTTCATTTTATCCGATGTTTCTTAGCAGGAAACTTGCCCATTTGTCATAAGCTGACAGCAGCCTTTCATTTTATTGGACACCAGTTCAAACATGTCTGATTTGCTGATGTTCATACAAGCAGGAAATCGCTCTATTTCAATAGACGAAATGAAAAAAACACGAGACAATAAGGATTAATCACATTCGTTAACAATATTTCTATATTATTACGAATGTTATTGTGGCATAAATTAAGGTGCGCCAATTCACCCAAAGGCACTGCCAATCCCCCTACTCTCTCTCCCTCTCTCTCTTTCTCTATTTATCTTTATCTCTCCCCCTCTCTCTCTCTCTCTCTCTCTATTTATTTTTATCTTTATCTCCCTCTCTCTCTCTCTCTCTCTTTCTCTCTCCCTTATTTTGATATGTCCTCGAGAGGGCGTAATAAATAAGTCAAACAGAAAGAGAGGAAGAGATATAGAGAGTAAAACGGATGTGAAGAATGATTATTATTAAAAAGAGAAATACATATTTACTTGTTAATAGATAAGCTTGATGTTTAATAATATACATAACAAATATTGACTTAGGAGTTACGGTTGGTATAGTATACTACTAAACATCTGTTCAACTTGATATCTTTTCACCATGCTCACTCGATTGATGTCACAAAAAGCGAATGATTTTAATAAAGTCTGAATGATTATAAAAGTAGTGTGAGGAGAGTGCTGACGTAAATAAATAAAAAATGAAAGAAGACAGAGATGAAGAGAAATGAGATAGCAGGATAAGAAAGGAAGGAAGAGTAGTTAAAAAAACGAACGTAACAATTTTTTACAAAAATGTTGTTTATTATATTTTTTTACTGATTTTAATCAATTTTCTTAGCTGATTTCAAAAATGTTATTATTTTTTCTGTATCATCGACCGTTATAGAAATACACCTCTTTTCAATGTCATCATATATTGGAAAATGCAACTAAATGTATATCTAATTTTCTCTTTCAGATCAATGACTAAGTTCTGTTCTTATTAAGATGGCTACTAGATGATGTAAAAATTCTCCAGATACATTTTGCTATGTGTGTGGTTATTATATTGGAAAAAAAACAGGTATGACATAAGATCGTGAAAGGGGCCAAATTGTGGATAGCATACAGACTCTATTTCGGAATTCCTATGGGTGACCAGGACAGATCATGGGTCCCTCATGTGATATGTGGAAGTTGTCGATCTACTTTAGAAAGATTGTTAAGAGATACAGGAAGGGCAATGTCTTTTGCTATTCCCAGGGTATGGAGAGAGCCGAATAACCATCACGATGACTGTTACTTTTGTATGATTGATGTGACAAAGTACAGAAAAATTAAAGGAAGACAATCTCTTCAGTATTTAGACATACCATCATGTAGATCACCTGTCCTACATGATGACAGCATGCCAGTATCATAACCACCAGAAAATGTAAGTTTACTTCTCATCGTACTCTCCAAAAGTTTTATTTTTAATTAACTTGAATATTACGTATTTACAATGCATTCATTTTCCTACAGATTTATGGAATACTAATGTTATTCAAGTCTTTGTTCAAGTTGCTATATGTAGTTATTTTTCTTTACAGACGGAATATGCAATGGATAGTTCATCTGAAGGGTCAGCAAGTAGCAACAGTCAAGAAATAGAGGAAGTTTTTGTACCAACAACGACTTCGGGGCTTCACTTTTCAAATCAGAGTGAGATATATGATTTAATCAGGGATTTAGGTCTCACTAACTCAGGAGCTGAACTTCTTACATCAAGGCTGAAGGAACGAAATCTAGTAGGGGAAAACTGCAGGACATCTGTGTACTGAAAACGACATGAAGAATTTGAAATTTACTATGACATTAGTGATGATCTGTGTTATTGTAATGATGTTACTGGTGTGTTTACTGCTCTTGGACTCAAACATAATCCTGCAGAATGGCGACTGCTCATATATAGCTCAACACAAAGTCTCAAAGCAGTATTGCCCCACAATGAAAATATGTACCCATATTTGCCTCGTACAGAAGAAAGAAAACTATGATAATGTCAAACAACTAAATAAATTATGCTGAATTCAAGTGGCATGTTTGTGGTGATTTCAATATGCTTGCCTTCTTTCTTGGCTTGCAAGGGGGATACACAAAGTACTCATGTTTCCTTTGCTCATGGAGCAGCAGAGCTGATGATGATCATTACAAGAAAGTTCATAAGCCCCCACAAGTGGAACTGCAGTCAGGAATGAAAAATGTTCTCAGACAGCCGCTAGTAGATTCCAACAAAATCTTATTACCCCCACTTCATATTAAACTAGGATTGGTAAAACAGTTTGTGAAGGACTCATATTTTGGAGGAGAAGCTTTTCAAGAAATTCAGCTCATGTTTCCATAGCTATCAGATGCTAACATTAATGGTGGCATATTTGTTGGACCCCAAGTAAATGCGGGGAAAGAGCGATGACAAAAGTTGAAACAGAAGCTTGGTGCGCATTTCATGATGTAGATGATGTAGTTCGTGGATTCTTAGGAAATCACGATTATCCTAATTACAAACAACTTGTATCAAAGCTTATTGAGAACTTCAGGAAACTGGGTTGTCGTATGTCTTTAAAGGTGAATTTTCTGCATTCCCATCTAGATTTCTTCCCCGAAAACTTGGGTGATGTCAGTGAAGAACATGGTGAGAGATTTTATCAGGACATCGCAACAATGGAAAGAAGATAGCAAGGACGATGGGATACTGCTATGATGGGATATTATATATAGTCTCTTGTCAGAAAAGATGAAAATGTGCACTTTAGAAAATCTCGATCGTCAAAGCACTTCTAATCTTAAGAAAAGAGTTATTTACATTGCAAAGTTGTATGGTTTGTTTTGTCCTTACTAACATTGTATTTACTAAATACCATTCAATATATGAAAAAGTACTAAATGATGTGTAATTATCTTTACAACATACTGCTGTAGAAAAAGGTTGTGTATAAAAGGCGAAAATATTAAATTATGAAAATGTTTTTTTTTTAAACTATCGATGGTATGCCAAAACGAATGTGATTTTTTAATTCAGTAGCGAAAAGTACATATAAAAACATTCAAAAATACAAATAAACAAAACATGTGTTATATTGTGTTATCAAAAACGTTTAATAATATATATAACAAATACTCACCCAACTGGTCACGTGTTGTCTTGTATATTCATACAAATGTTATTCCTGCCATAGAGATAAAGTTATGTTGAACTTGTTTACATCAATACAAAATACAAAGTGAAGAATTAACAATTATAAAATAGCTTTTCTTTCTTAAATGGTTTGTAAATGTAATCTTTTTTACTCATTCTGTCTATGTCCTGCTCTATGCTCAACTTTTAACCCCTTCCACAAATGCTCCAATCTAAACATGACAAATCACATGCCAAAACATAAGCATAAACTCAGAAGCCCAACTTAGAAGTAGACGTCTCCTTTTCCCAAATCAGGGCTCTACGTTTCAATCTTCGAGAGGTTAAAATCCATTTACAGGAAACCAAACCGGACCTCTTATTTTTTGTGCGAATCAGGCATTGGCTCGTCAGTTTCTATAAATGACTTCATGATCACCGGTTATTGAAACATGCCCTTAAAACCCGCCCTCGACACCGCCATGGTCATGGAATCTGTGCTTACATTATGGACAGTTTTCCATGTGGTAGGGAAGCTTTCTATGAAAACCCTAATTTTGCCTATATGTACTTCCGTGATGCACTTGCACGAAGCACAGCTTTCCGTTGTGCTCTCTATCGTCCCCTCACTGATGGGTTTACTGTCATTGAGCAAATCTCTGACAAAATTGACAAGATCCTGTCCGCTCACCCTATTGCTAGTATACATGTCTATGGTGACTTTAATGTTCACAATATTGAATGGCTAGTCCACTCAAACAAAACTGACGATGAAGGAATGTTTTGGTCACGATTTTTCCCTTGCTTATGATCTAACACAGATTGTTGATAGACCTACTCGCGTACCCGATGCTGACGGACATTTTGCAAGTCGTCTTGATCTTTTCCTGGCAACCAGTGCTGAACTGTGCTCACCCACCATTCTGTCTTCCGATCACTCAATTGTTTCAATTAAGATAAACACAAAGTGCAACAAGACCTCTGAAGTCCTTCTCCATCGCACCGTGTATCGAAATTAGAAAAAAACAATGTTATCTATAACTTGAAATGCCTTTTGAAGAATACAACTCCAATAATAATAATAATAATAATAATAATAATAATCATAATAATAATAATAATAATAATAATAATAATAATAATAATAATAGAATTGAAAGGGATAGACAGTATGAAAAAAGTCAACATGATACCAATAATTAGAGGAGCACTAGGAAAAATTCCGATAAACTAGGAAAAAAGACTGGGAGAAATTGGAATCAAAGGTAAGACTGAGACTATAGAACGAACGCCAATAATGAAAACAGCTAAAACCTAAAGTAAAATCCTTTAAAGCGGAAACCAACCCACATAAGCTACGAATGCTAACCAGTCACATGGAAGTTGCAATAAGAAAACAAAAACACAGAAATAATACCAAGGAACCGAAAATGCAAGAAATTTCATAAACTACTCCCCCCCCCCCCCGAAAAAAAAATTAAAAATAAAGATAAAATAAACAAAGTGATGGAAGCAGCCTCAGCTGATACCACACAAAATAGTTGTGAAGGGTCAAGAAGGATGGAATAAACGAAGAGGGAGAGCACTAACCAGACCTCCATTGAAAAAAATTGGAGAAGACTGGGACCTTGGGTCGGTTAAAGAGAAGCCCAAAGGTTGTTGCCAGCTAGAAATCGATGTACAAATCCATGCAATAGTTATCGAAAGAGCTGGAGAGTACTGGAAATCTGGGAATACTTGTTATCACTCAGACTCTTGAGAACACTACCGTGATTATCAGTGAGCAATCACTGATAATCATTTGTGTGAAAACTTTTAGTGAGTACATATAACATTAATAATAATAATAATAATAATAATAATAATAATAATAATAATAATAATAATAATAATAATAATAATAATGAAGCGAATAGCTACATTGGTGTTACTACCACTACCCTTTTCCACAAACTCACTATGCATCGGGTAAATTCTAGTTCAATTTACCATCATTTAAAACACATAACTGCCACCCATCTGACTTTAAAAAAGATTCAATTTAAAACATGAAAATATTACATTCTGAAACTAATTTTTTAAGTAAAAATACTTGAATCTATCTTTACTAAAACTCAGCAACCTATAACAAATAACATCAAAATATATTAAGACGTTTAACGTAAATACGATTTATCCTGAGACGCCGATTCTTTCGCTCCCGGAACATAAATTGTAAAGTTATGGAACCAATACCGGTTTGTTGTTGACGTTTAACGACTAAACATACGGCGTTCTCGGCTGTTTTTTTTTAAATTCTCTTATTTTTTCTCCAGCTTTTTGTTCATTGTCTTCATCAACTGCAACGAAGAATCGAAAGTACTCGTCATACGTATGGAATATTTATTATTATTTTTATTATTTTGGAAAGATTATTAAGAAAATCGAAAATAAAAAAACTATACTGAAGCAGAGCAATTCTGTTGCGTTTAACAATGTTTGCTTAATATATATATATATATATATATATATATATATATATATATATATATATATATATATATATACACACGCATATATATATATATATATATATATATATATATTAGCCTAAAAAAACGATAGATGAGGAAAATGATGGTTTCCACTTAGCCTAAAAGCAATAATCTTCTGTAAAAAGGGTCCTTAAGATTATTCGTATAGTAAAAAATGTAAACAAATAAATAATTCTATTTAAATACGATATGATTTTTCCCACTTCTAGTAGCGCCGGATCATTTAGTAGATCACCAAACGCTAACAGCTGGCTTCCGGGTTTCGAATCTCACTACGATTACACATACTGATATATAATTTACTATTTCATTTATATACACATATAATGTTATAAAGTAATAAAATATTATATTTTCAGTATTTACTTCAAAATATGTGAGTAAAGCTTAGTAGTATTATTGATATATATTTATGGCAAGTAAGCAACAGAGAAAAGCTCATGTTTCATTACCGAAGGAGAACATCATACTAATTGCAATTAGCCTGATGATTACCTCCGAGAATGAAACATAAATGTTTATGTGTAATTTACTTGCAATATATATATATATATATATATATATATATATATATATATATATATATATATATATATATATATATTCCTCGGGATTCGCACGATTAATGTGACGAGTTTCTGTTTAGCCGAGCGGTGCTGATAAGTTGCCCTCACAGGGAAGGCCCCGACGCAGGTCAATGTCATTAATTCTCTTTATTTATTTTTTCCTCTTGTGTCCAAACAACGGGCCGAATGCACGCTGACACCGGAAAGATTTGCAACGATTTGAAACCCTCATTAATTATGTCATTCGTCGTGCCGGAAAGGATGTTTTGTAGATTCGATTTAGTAGGCAAAAACAAATTGCAATGACGTTCGCAAACGTTGCAGAATTTTGCAAACAATTCATGAATTACGAATTCACTTCTCTGCTTCCATCCTATATATTTATATATCGATAGTTCTACGATGTATGTCACGCTGCCTGTTTGTTTGTGTATCGGCGAAGAACTTTGGGGAAATTAGAACTAGTATACAAGCATTGATTTACGAAAGTCTGACTTTTAGATACGTCGGTGGCTTTAAATAAATCTTTAAATAAATTACTACATCAATGTGCTCCATCCCCAACAATCCTGGCTATGAAACATTATTTCATCTAGTGATGAGGTCCCAATGTGCAAACTTTTGGGAACGTAGAGTTACCGCTTAATTACGATCAGTATTCGATCCACTTTGATCTTTAGCGGTAGTACCTATCAGATCCTGTCTGGGTTAGGGTTAGGGTTAGGGTTAGGGTTAGGGTTAGGGTTAGGCTTTAGGGTAAAATAGAAAATGTTTACAGATTATTTGTTTACGAAACTGTGCCTACGAACAAAATTAATCTATAAACCAATCGCATGCAAAATATATACACGGTTTCTGTTTTGTGAAGATTGATCAATCGATGTAGACGCTAGGTTGTACACAAACAAACAAACCCGAGCAAAAACATAACCTCCTCAGAATATTTTAATGACAAACCTTCTATTTTAATAATCTATAACTTCCATAATATTAAATTTCGATGATTTATCACTTACTAGACTTCATACTAATCACATTTTAATATTTGTTGTAAACGGTTTTGTCACGTTTTACCTTTTTTACCAGTTTTATAAAACATTTATCTGGAGCCTCGGTGTCAAGGGGTCTTGAATCTACGTTTGTGTTCGTCCACCTCACATTAGAGGCGTCAATTTCACAAACGGTATAGAATACAGTTCACCCCATCACCACCACTATACAAACACACCCACCCGGAAAAATGCACGACAGAAAGTAACAAGGAGCCGCCATTTTTTTCAAACGTCTCGTTTGCCGGAAACAGAACAAAAGGGTGTCTAAATTGACAAAATGTGCAGCCAATCAGAAAAGGGCCAATTATTTCGGCCATTCATGTCAGAATTAAAAGTACAGAACAAAATTAAATAAATAACGCGTGTCGCCCTCTATTGGTGATGAATTCACCAAACGGTTTTCGGATGAAATAAGAACTGATGAAAAATGCATAAATCAAGGAATGTAAGGAATATTCAAGTGGCAATCGTTCGACACGCGACCCATAAACTTTAGCGAGTGGCGCCAATAGCTTTTTATGCTCGTCTCATTTGATTTGAAGAGAAACAAAATGAATTCGTTGATACAAACCTTTTCTAGTTTTAACGGACAATTCAAACATAACAATCACTATACTACTAAAACTCCGAGGGTGGTGTTATCTTTCTTGCTAGTCACCGTGCACACTTCACGTGTAAATGCGTATGGATGGTTAAAGCAAGGGTAACTAACGTAGATTACGAGCGAAGGACAGAAGTGATGAGAGGAATGGTTTGAAACAAACAAGTAAAAGAAAGAGAAAGAAGAGAGAGAGTAGATAGATGGAAGAGGAGAGAGAGAAGTGAAGAGAGAGAGAAAAGATAAAGAAGAAAGAGATATTATTATGACATCACAATGAATTATGACATTGTGAAATCCTTCGACTTTATAATCATTTGTATAAACCTTATTATAAACTAATGTTAAAGATTTAGGTATTTAATATATATATATATATATATATATATATATATATATATATATATTACGATAATATTATTAAATTAGTATCCATAGGCACGTGCGTTTTTACCGAGAATCGTCAGTGTCGAGGGTGATTGCTCTGCCAGTCACACGATTCGAAACTCTCAGACCCAAGTCAACATTTTAACTTTTGTCTGAACGCTTAGAACGATGCGGCCACCAAAGCAACCACGTTGAAGAAAGAGAATAAAGATCTATGTATGTCTTTATAAAGGGACACATATAAAAGGCTGTAAGGAACAGTGCTCAACGACACGTTGGCCAGAACTTAGCATCACGCATTTAAATTTGACAGCTTAATTTCATAATTCTCTTAAAGCGCCCTTCTTAGTATTAAAAAGGAATTAAACAATATTACGATAAATATTATTAAATTTTTATCCACATGAATATGTTTTTCGTTCTTTTTACCGGGAATCATCAGTGTGGAGAGTGATTGCTCAACCAGTATATATATATATATATATATATATATATATATATATATATATATATATATATATAGTATTAATGTTTATTTATACAAACATTATTGGTTACATATGTGCATACATGTTTCGGTTATACTCTTTACAGAGAGCCAACCTCTTCAGACCAGAGAAGACGGCACTTCTCTGTCTTCTTTGTTCCGAAGAGGTTGACTCTCTGTGAAGAGTATAACCGAAACATGTATGCACATATGTAATCAATAATGTTTGTATAAATTAAAATTTATACTAAAGAACAACTCTACTTGTTATTGAGCACTTTTTATAAAAACTGGAGTTTCAACGGTATTAGGCAGCATTTTTTATTTAAAAAAACTTTGTTAAAAACAATAGAATTCTCTGCTTAATTATACCTTTTTCATTATCTAAATTTTTCTAATGATTTTATTTTGCTTAAATCAAAATAATTCATGTATGTTACATATGTATCACGAACGTTTTCGATTCTTCGTCGAATCAGCCGATGGTGACAAAAGCAAAAAGAAAAAGCTGGAGAAAAGAAGAGAATTTCAAAAGATAGTCAAAAAACGCGCACGGTAAGAACGGTCTCGCATTGTTCCAGAAAACACGTTAACAATTTAAATTCTGCTACGCCAGAATTAGCGTCACATGATAAAATTATATTACGTTAAACATTTTACAATGTTGTTACTGGTTTCGTACGTAATGTTATTAATTGTAGATTGCTCGATTTAAATAAAAATAGATTCGAATATGTTTAATTTATTTTAATTGGCTTCGGAATGTATTATTTTCGTGTTGTTAACTAAAATGTATCTTAAATAAGCAGGGACAGTTGTTTTATTAAATGTTGGTAAATTAAGCTAGAGTTTACAAGATGCATTGTAAAGTGGTTGTGAAACCAATGTAGCTATTAGCTCTATTATTATTATGGGAGTTACATCTTCTGACAGAGCATTTAAACTTATAAATGACATTGTTTTTTTTTTTCAAATGTTTTATGGGTTGGGAGGAGTTGTTTTTCGTATAAGATTAGTAAATGATGAGTCTAATCTTAGTATAATTGTCAATTGGGGATATGTATCTGTGTAAAATATTTTCATGCCTTTTTTTTCTAATCTGAAGTATGGTTGCATTTGATTGCAATAGTGTATGTTAATATAGTGTGAGTTGTGATGTTGGATATCATTATTATCTGTAGTGGTATTTTTAAAGTTTATAATCATTCATTTTATTTATTCATTGTCAATAAAATTAGGGAATTCGTTATGAATAAAGACTTGTTTTATATGTTTTAATTCAATGAATAGTGATTATTTGCGGAGGAGACTATTTTTGCACAGTCTAGTAGGTTTTTTATGGACATATTCGCTTTTATAATTTAAAAGACTAGAGTTTAAGCTGGTTGGTTTTTGTACGTAGAAGAAATAAACGTATTATTCGAGGTGTCAATAACAACATCAAGGAATGGGATTTTATTATTCACGTTAAATGTATATATAATAAATACCGACCCAGCAGATCATGGGTTGTCTAGTCTTTTATAAAAACGCCCAAAGAAAAAACATGTCTGTACTTTTTTCCGCGATGACTGACATTTATGTTAACTAGCTTTTAATTAACCGGTGTTATCCGGTTATTGATATGTTGACGGGTAGAGGGTTTAGAAAAAAAATCCAAATATAGTCATGTTTATATTTTTAGTTCCTTTTTATTTTACATTATTTGATTTTTTATTTCAATTAAAATAAAGAATAATTGCAATTTATATTCATCAAATTTACGTATTTGCGAGAAACACAAACTCAGACACATGAGATCTTTTCTGATATTTTTCATTAATATAGAGATAAGTACTCGTATAGAGTATGTTATACGCATGTTATCACATTCTACGACTAGAACAAAAACTGATACTTATTTTAAGTTATTTTGAATATTTATTCAATGATTTTCGTATTATAACAAAGTGATGAGACGGTGCGAAGATTTCTTTTCGCACCGAAATATTATTTTGTATTTCGAAGCTGGGAGTCATACTGTTTCGAGATAATCTCAAGTTAAAGGTCAAACAAGCTCACAGGGTTTTCTTAATTTGAGATTTCAACCCCGGGTAACTTTGTGCATCGTCGATATGTGACAGAGACAAAGTGAGAACGCGAGAAGATACACCCGATGGAGCATAGTCTGAGTTGCGGTCGGCCCGTCGAAAGAGGGGGAGCGAATAAATGTTGGGGAAAGTTCAGCCCAGGGGGCGATCGACTGTGATTAAGCAGCCAATGAGGATCGTTTATGGATTAGGCAAGTAGAATTTGGTCGGACAACGGCAATCGCGAATTTATAGTTTTTCAGAGTTTTTTTGGAGTTGACAATGAAGTTTATGTTCGGAAACCTTATGCCACCCCTCTTTCGAGTAAATTGCTTTTCTGAACCCGGAGAACAAACACTTTTCACATTGACTGTCTATTAACTTAGCGAGTCGAAATTGGAATCCATGAACCCGCCCAGAAGCAAAGGTATTAATCCTTAACCAGCAAAAGACTTTTCGTTCCTGTAACTGCAAGTTTCGCGGAAATATATATTCTAATACTTATTTTAAATTAAGAATATTTGTTGAATTGTCAACACCCTGATTGTCTGTTTTATAATATTCTTCTCGATCCTCAATTGACGACTTATCTCAATGATCAGCTGATCAATCGACAAAAGGTGATGTACGGCAACATTAACGAAGACGTTTCGACCACACCAGTCTTCTTCGTCGGCGATTCCACGTCAGCCAACGCCAGATATTTCAGCCCGAGACCCGAATAGAAGTAGGCGAAGGTGAGGGCTGCATTATTTGGTTGGTGAGAAAAAGGAGCGGTTTACAACTTTTAACTTTTAATTATATTAGTGTGAAATTTAATTTGCATAAATATTCGATTAAAAATGTTTATTTTTAATTTTACTTTTCTTTTAATATTTTTATAGAAACAATGTTTTTGTGAGAAATCATTTTTATGATTCGTTGTGTTTGTACATAAAGATTTATTTGAAATGTTGTGGCAGAGCAACGCGTTCTTGCTGTGAATGCCTTGCAGAGGAGAACCAGAGACTGGAGTTCAATCTCTGGCACCTGCCATGGATAGAACACTTGTTCAAAATAGCTTTTTCTTTTCTACACTTAATTTTGATATATTTCTATGAATACATTAGATTTCCATGAGATATGTTTTTAAACTTGAGAGCAACCATTTGTTTATCCGGGGTGTAGCCTTATTCTTTTTTCTAAAAACTGTACGAAATTACAAGTAAAAAAAACATTCTTATTATTATTCAAATTAAAAACTTTTTTTAAATACAATGTTATTATTATTACTAAACATTACTAAATTATTTTAATAAATAATAGTATTTTAAAATTTATTTTAGGATGACCAGATTGATAAACCCAGGTTACCCCAAACATCATCTGTAATATATTTAATTTTAAAATAAAATAACTAATCAATCGAGCATTTTATAATTTGTTAACTAACCTGTGATAAATGCTATATATATATATATATATAGAGAGAGAGAGAGAGAGAGAGGGGGAGAAGGAGAGAGAAGTAGATCGAGAGAGAAATAAAGAGAGAGAGGAAGGGTCAAAGTGTGATTTTCTAGATGCATTGTTGTCACATCTGGGATGGTGCACCATCCACCAGTCTCTCCCTCTTGGATAAGATTTTAAAAATGAGTATCTAATCTAATAAGTCCCTCACTATAAACCAAGCTCAAGCCCATGTCCCATCGCCGCAATGTTGCATCCTTGTGCTTGTTTTACAAAGTACTTCAATTGAATGTGCTCCGATGAACTTATTCCTTGACGTATATACACCCGACCAACCCGACAATCATCAAGATCCCATCCATTCACTGTGGAGGTTCCCATGTACCGGAGAGTTTTATACTCTAATAGCTTTTTTCCTGTGGCTTCCGGCTCTCCCTGCTCCCTGCTCCCTGTTTCCCCGACTGTACCGACATGCAGAAATTTAAAACTAATGCGAAATTTAAAACTAACGCTGCACAGCTCCCAATTTTGGATGGTCCCATAAGCTTTCACCCTAATTCTCAGTAGCCCCTTACGCCTACAGTGGCCCTTGTTTGGGGTGAACTAAGTTGTTGTTTTTTAACGCAACTTCACTAAGACCCTCGAAAAAGATATAAACTCATCTTCAGTGTCTCGTTCGGTGAAAGAGTAATGCAGACTATATATATATATACATATATATATATATATATATATATATATATATATATATATATATATATATATATATATATATATATATATATTGTTACATAATACAACTAGTCAGATTTGGATTTTAAAAGTTTATTTAATTAAACCAATTGTTCCACGAGCAAGCGAGAGCATTTTCATATTTTTTATTACCATCACATTGGTTATTTCCTCCCAGGCCGGATGTAGATCGTGCCTTCAGCTAAATGGAAATCTACCCTGTCACTCTGATTCGATTATAAGGAGAGCGCCTACACTGTCAGAGATGTGATCGACACCCATATAAGCTATCAGAAAAAGGAGCCACGACGGAGAGTCACATTAGTTTCGAGACGCCAGTCGGACAGCGTGGATGAAGAATAAGAAAAAGAAGAGAAAAAGAGGAAGAGAAAAAAGAAAGGGAAAGAAGTCCTGAAGAGAAGGAAATGTAAAGTGTTAACATGCCCGCCGTAGCTAATTTTGAGTTATCTTGAAACATTTCATCGCCAACTAGAAGAAGTGAATTAGACGTATGAAATCTAAATTTAAATCAACCAGCCTAAGCGGTAACTTGTCAGTATTACAATTATCCATTCACTGGGATGAAAACCCGATATCCTGACTTAAGATTGTGTAGCGACAACCCTTTTATCCAGAACTTAAACACTGCTGCGCCTGATAGTCATCGGACTTACTTTCTTTAACATATCAACTCTTATACGAAAGAAACTCACGTTTCCCCAAAAAATGAACTATCGAACTTTTATGGGGATTACCTTCTGAAATATCCAACGGTGTACTGTAAATAAGAAACCCACTTTATCTCATAAACTTGTTTCATATGTTTAAATGTGATATTTGCTCGTCGGCTAAAAATAGTATTTAGAACCCCTTTCCTATATTAGATGTTTGTCTTTGTGTTTATTTATTTTGTTCCTTTTTGTATTTTTATGTAAATAAATAATTATATGTAAAACTTTAACTTAGTCGTTTCGTGTTATTTCTCACTTGTTTATTTACTGCTTTTATTTAGTATATGTTGTCTTGAATTAAACTCTCACCAATGCATGTAGTTATTCATGATGGCCGCAACCGTTTAGGCGTCAGAATGTGAGTTAAAAACATCACTCTTGTTCCGGGGTTTCAGATCCTGTGACCGGTTTAATTAATTATCTCTGCACTGACGATTTCTGAAAGATTAAGCGTACGCGTAAAAGAGGGAGACTGGTAGATGGGGCACCAGCCCAGATGTGACCACAATACTCCATGCATGGATGGATGGTGGCTTTTTAGAGATATAGAGCTTGATTGAGTCTTTTTTATTGGTATCTCCGATATAATTAATTACTCACACAACAGGCCACGTTATAGTGCTAACATCCCTAAGGAAGGTGATCATATGGATCCGTTACTCGGCGCTGGGACCTAAAATCAGCACGACCCTAAAATCAGGGTATTAATAAAAAATAACTTCTTAATGACGGGACGTAAAGGCAACATAGCGATCCCAGAGTCGGCGACGGTATCAATTCTCCTTGTGATAAACAACGTTTGACTCATTCTCAAAAGGTAGGTCTATAAAAGCGAAGTCGACAGGTGGATCTTTGTGAATTATCGATTGCTATTAAAATGGGTGAACGAGATTCCATTCTCTGTTCACGTTTGGAGGAAGAAAGGTATTAAATATTCAGCAAATATTGTCGTAGTTGGCTCTGAATAATTTCCAGGGGCAACAAGATGTGACGCTTATTTATGAGAGAATCTTTTTAAAATCAGTTGAAACAAGGAAACATTTATTGATGGGTTTTATTTTTAGGTGCAACCTTGCATCTTTAGAAGAGGATGCGTCGGTTGGTCGGTTGACAACACTTCCGGTTAAGATGACATTTCCATCGCTCAGCGAGAATATTGAATTGATGCATTTAATTTTAGATACGTCCAAGTATTTTGCTGTCCATCCGTCTGCTATGTTTAAGTTTAAGATAGCATGTGTGTCCGTCATTAACACTTAAGTTTATATTAACATTTTCGTTGGTCTGTCATAATTAATTTTAAAATAGAATGTTTGTCAGGCTGACACGTTTTGGGTTAAAATAGCATTGACCTATATCTGGTTTAAATTAAAAATAGAAGTTTTAAGTTAAAATCCGCATTTTCGTCGGTTAATGTTAAAATAGATTTTTAGTTGGTCTATACGGTTTTAGGTTTAAAATAGCATTTTCTCCAGCCTGTTATGCTTCTTTATGTAAAAGTTTTGTCGATCTGTTATGCTGAATCTTTCAATAACAGATCGACTAGACACATCATACGGGTAATTGTTCTCGCCTAAATCATAGACAATTTTCTTCTTTCTTTAACACATTGGTATCATTTCGGATTCTTTTAAATATTATCTCATCTATAGCTCCAAAACCAAAAGCACAATATATATATATATATATGTGTGTGTGTGTGTGTGTGTACATGTAAATCCGTTTAAACTCCAGTATTTATAAAAAGTGCTCAATAAAAAGTAGAGCTATTCTATAGTATAATTTTTTATTTATACAAACATTATTGATTACATATGTACATACATGTTTCAGTTGTACTCTTCAGACCAAAGTAGACAAGGAAATGAGATGAATTTTAAGAACTTTCCACTTAAGTAAATCTTTTTGGGGGGGTGAGATATTTTTATAATGTTTCCCCGGTCAAGCTCAGTATCGGGTTACATACTTTACTTGTTAACTCTTTCAATTAGTTTCTATAGTTTTTATCATTTTTATTACCTACCGTTCCTTATATATATATATATATATATATATATATATATATATATATATATATATAGAGAGAGAGAGAGAGAGAGAGAGATAGATAGATAGATAGATAGATAGATAGATAGATAGATAGATAGATATAGTATGAAAATATATATGGCAAGTAAGCTACACAGAAACGTTCATGTTCCATTCACGAAGGAAATCATGAGGTTAAATCGTGATGATTTCTTTATTATTTGATTTAGTCTGACGATTTCGTTAGAGAATTAAACATAAATGTTACTGTGTTATTACTTGCCATAAATATATTTTCAGGCTACTACGAAGCTCTGCTCACATATTAAGCACTGTTGAAGTAAATAATTTATATATATATATATATATATATATATATATATATATATATATATATATATATATATATATATATATATATATATATATAAATGTAAGTTCGTAATCCGAGGCAGGAGCAATGCGATATAGGTACCGGAAGGTGGAACAGATGAACAAAAATAAATGAGAAGAGAAAATATTAATGGAATCTCTAATCAATTTATTAATATTTCACGGTTTAAATACCAAAGCAGTAAATAGAAAAAGGTTTACTGTCAAGCAATTTAAAAGGTCCGGAATACGGGGTAAACTTTAATTTTCGAAGGTTGAACCTCTCATTATCAAAAGAAATAGATAAAAAAAATATGACCGAGTGGTCGAAAAGGCGAGATGGACACAACTATTGAGGAAATTCCCCGGAGAATTGGTAGCAGGTTCGCAGAAAATGAGTTTAGATAAGCTAATTGGATACCAATATTAATTATTCTCATAATAATTTATTTCTTTAATTTATTGTATAATTATTCAGCTTTAAACTTGTCATCTTATTAATATTTATATATTTTATATACTTCATTACTTGTTATTATTTTTTTATTTAAATTCAATTTTAAATTTGATAAAATGTTGTTAGCGAAAGTCGTTAAGATAAAATTTGACTCCCATTGTACCCCCTGGAGGCGCGAACCAGAATTTTTCTGAGGTCAAGGATGCTCATTTTATATCCAGAACAATTGCCTCTACATTTTGGCCAAGTTTCAGAAAAATTGAATGGATAGATCAACCGTTATGGAGGGAAAGGGTTATTTTTGCTATTTTGGGGCTTTTGACCCCCTGGGGGCGCGAACCAGATTTTTTCCAAAGTCAGAAGGGGAAAATTCACACTCGACAATTCAAATATAATACAACCTATTTAATACATATTTACAGAGAGGGGGAAATTTGAAGCATATTTAATCTATAATTTTATGGGGGGGAATACATAATTTATGATGGAGAGGAAAGAAGAAGCCATATATATAAATAGAAATTGGGAAATTGTAAAAGCAGGCAGGGAGGGTATTCAATGTCTCTCAAGAAATCAGGTCGTGTCAAAAATCACCAGTTCTCCACCCTGCCTCTGCCCTTTGGAAAGTGACATCTACTGTCTGGCGACTATAGAAGTATATTCGGGTGGGGAGGGACATAAGAAAAGATTTGAAAACAGACACTAGACATCCAAGGCCAGAGACCATATCACGTATATACACATACATAGGCATGTATATAACCGTGCATACACACACATATGTACATACATACACACACATATATATACACGTACACACATACATATACATATATACACACATATAAATATATATATATATACATATATATACATATACACATATATATACATATATATACATATATACACGTATATATATGCAGTCCACATCCATCCACAAATAAAGCAATTTAATTCACGTGTTTTTAACGTGTTATCGTACGAAAACACCCGCAAAACAATATTATTTTAAGTAAATTATCTGATTATGTGACAATAATAAACTCTAAGAAATAAACTGGTAACATTATCAACAATATTCCAAAATACTTAGATTATATGAAAATAACAATATTAATACTAATACTAATCTTAATAGTACCATATGATATGATAGCCCACTCGATTACCTAAAATAAGTCACAAGGCCATAACAACGCAACAATAATAATAATACCACCATTAATAATAATCACAATAATATCCAAGAAAGTATCGACAATATTAATAGTATCTATAAAAGCGACAATACAAAATATATACATATACAATATATATATATACATATATATACACATATATATACACATACATACATATATATATACATACATACAAATAACCATATATGTATCAGCCACAAAAATATATACACATATATATACATACATATATCAGCCATACAACATATACACATGAGAAATATATAGTCATTACATACCTATGCATACATACACACATGCACAATAAACCTATTACCCCATACATACACATATATCTATATATGCATATATATGCATATATATGCATATATACACACATACAACTACACACACACATACACATACATACAATAATATATACATACATACACACCATATACATACATATGCGCACATATATATACATATATACAATATACATACAAATACATACCATTACAAATATTTGTAAACATATACATACATACACATACACATACACACATGTACATATGCATACACACATATATACGCAAACACACCAATATACACATATATACAAGTAGATAATCATGTGTCCATAAAGAAATACATAGATAAAGATTTAAGAAGGGGATTAAAGAAAAGAACAATCTAGTCAGATCCAATTCATTATCCCCACAGCTACTGATCTAAATGTATCTCGGATTGCAAGTTGTTGGTTATTTGAAATTTACATTTATGTCTGCATTTTGCCATTAGTTAATCTCTTTTATACAGAAGATTACCGTGTTCGTATTTCAAGATTCTTATTTTTTCCTCCAAACACAAATTGCATATTTGCCTAAATCCATTTGGAACCTCAGAATAACATATGATTGATCAAGAAACCACTGGAGACCGGTTTTCATTTTTCAGTAGCCACCATTGTTTCGCTAACTCCGTTTTGTTCTTAAGTTCTGGGTTTACGAATTTCCCGCGGAAATGCCGATGTAAACTTTCTTATCCCTGTTGTTATCTTCCGGACATATCGTGGCCTTATAAACCACGCACTCTACTTTACAGTTACCGTCCAGTGGGCATTCATTATATATATATATATATATATATCAGTTGGAGATCTTTAATGATTCAAAGCCACCATAACGTTGAGAGATTTACTCTTTTTTTTCCCTCTCAATCGTTTCCTCCAACTGAAATAAGTTTTTTCCCCTCATATCCCATTCGACTTTTAGTTTTTAATTTACCATTCTGACGTTTCCTCTCAGAGGGTCAGACGATAAGGCCTTAAGGTAATTTTAACAATTTTCCTTTTTTTTCCACTCGTCTGTTTCATTGATTATAATAATGCTTCCTCTAAAATTAATCCTACGATTCTGTTGTACACGAAATTTACTTATATATATATATATATATATATATATAGAGAGAGAGAGAGAGAGAGAGAGAGAGAGAGAGAGAGAGGGGGAGTAGAGGGGGAGAGAGAGAGGATGAGTAAGGAGTGGAGAGAAAGAATGCCAGAAGCGAGCGTATTAGATAAGTATAGAATAAGGGCCGGGTGGGGTAAACAACATAGAGTGTGACAGGGTGTAAGTGACAGCTAACTTGGTGATTTATTTGAAAATTTCGGTTTATTAGAACAATTAAAATGGAAGTTTTTTTTCCAATGTAATTCAAATATAACTCTCAAAACTGATGAATATTTTAGCATGTCTCCTGTGTGATTGGAATATATGAAAAACATAGTATATATATATATATATATATATATATATATATATATATATATATATATATATATATATATATATATATATATATATATGACTTTTTGTTTCATTTTAGTTCAGTCGAAATTCTCAGAAACCAATATTGGGGATAACACTTAATCTCTATATTAGATACATAGATATTCGAGTCAGTAAAGAAGTTAAGAACATTAATTTTTCTTTCGCCAATTGACCAGTTAACTATGTTATCATATATCTTTCTTGTGGTCTCTTGGTCTTAGCGGATTTCTCGTCTAGTGGAGTATCCAGCTAAGTGTTTTAACTTGAGGTAACATCACTAGGAGAAGGTGCACCATTCCATGTATAAGCAAGTGTATAGCCGTGTCGAGGGGATCTTATTTGGGATATACTATGTTATTTTGAATATTCGGTCGGGGTTTACTTGTAGGAGGAAGTATTCTCATGTCATGTTGTCCTGACAAAACCTCATTCAATGATGGTGTCTAGTATGGCATACAAACTCTCCTATATATATATATATATATATATATATATATATATATATATATGTCTGTGTGTGTATTTTAACAACTTAAATCAATTTTGCAAATCAAGTTCCAAATAAAGATAATATAGTTGTTTATAACTATTTCAAGGACGTGTTTCTTTTAAGTTATACAATGAATCATTAAAAAAATTAAAACACGAGACTATCTTCAGAATAAAGCTTACGTAGGTGGACTAAAAACACAAATCATCAGCAATGTATATAAGATATAATTATCTACAGACACGTGTTTCGCCGTTATACAGATCATCTGAAATCGTGAGCCTTACCTGAAATACGGGATATTTTACCGCACTTAAATGTCTTTGATTTTGTAACTGTTTTCTTTTTAGCGATAATGACAGCTGAATCTGTTTGGGAATCTTACAGTAACCTCAATAATATATATATATATATATATATATATATATATATATATATATATATATATATATATATATATATATATATATATATATATATAGGCATCCACATTTTGTGCCTCAAGCCGGGATTGAAACTCAACCGTTGAGCTTACAATCGGCGCTGCTAACCCCTGCGCTATCATACGACACTGACTGAATGTAAGAAATATCTCAATGTAAACATTGCAAGTGCCGGGAGCTCGAATTAGTTTTACCTAATTAGCTATGCTTTAAAGCTAATGGCAGTTGGCGATATCCTTACAAATAAGCTTTACCAAGGGAGGGAGCTTTATATAGTCATTCACATAGAGACTGTTTCGCTGTATCACAGCTCATCAGTGTGGCTAGACAAGTTAGTGCCTCAACTACTTCCCCCCTTCTCGGGTCGAGAACTGTCGTTAAATGATGTCTCATGCTGTTTCTTAACTTAATGCAAATCTCTTTGTAAATAAACAAATTAAGCACCGTTGAAGTTGCGGTCGGTGTTTATATAAATAGACATTGTAGAATCAATAATGTAGATATCATTTACGAGCGCTTTTCCGTGGCCTAATCGTAAGAGCTGCTGACTATCAACTAGATGGGAGAGGTGCTAGCTAACCGTGATATAGCGAAACAGTCTGCCTGTGAAAAACTATATATATATATAAATTTATAATTTAATTGTTATTTCTAATTTAATAATTAAATATCTATATCCACAGACAGGCACTTGCCTCGTTTTATAAGACTCATCAGTGTGTATGTGTATGCGTGTATGTATGTATGTATGTATGTATGTATGTATGTATGTATGTATGTATGCGTATGTGTGTGTTTCAAACTTATTTTATATTTAGTTGTATACTAGTTGCAAATTCTTTCATGTGGTTGTTAGGAATTTGTTGACATTCGACGTCAATAAAAGTGACAGGACATTTATTGATCGCTGGGGTAATCTCCAGCGATTAATAAATGTCCTATCACTTATGGAGCAACACATTTCGATGGTGATTGCGCAGAGATTTCTTGATAAGGTCCACCCGCTTTGCAAGTTTGGAATAGAATTTGCATCAGTCTGGCACGCTTGTTTGACACAGCTGTTTTTCGGCATGTCATTCTTAAGTTTAACAGAGCATTTTTGTTAGTCTGTCCAGCAACTTAGTTTCAACATAACAGTTTTACTGGTCTGTAACGTTCAAAGTGTTAAACCGGATTTTCAGTGGTCTGTCACGCTCAAGTTAATCTGTCTCTCTAAACCTTGAAATATAATTTTCGTCCATCTGTTACGCTGAACTTTTAAATAATAGGTCTGTCGTTATGTTACACTTATGAACGTGGCGAAGTGCATAACGACGCGGACGGACGATCTGGAGTGCCTAGTTCGAACCCAGTCAGTTCCATAGCACCACTGTCTCATATGGATGTTGACCAGCTTAACTACATGATTTGAAAAGGAATCTGGGAGTACAGTTTGCCAAAAAAGGTTCTTAACTGACAATCATTCAATCTCATTAATATCCTCGAATGTATGTTGGCCTTGATATGTTGTGATCCATTAATAAGTAATGATTGCTGATTTGTAAAATTTACTTACGTTTGAAATCATCATCATGATTATGGCTGTCACTCGAATCGAGTACACGAATCACCAGGGGCTTTATTTGTGGGTTCTCATATGAGAAAACAATCCTGTTCAAGATCTACACTTTCTATCACAGATCGGGCATGCATTATCGTTTGGCAAATAATTTTCATGGCGCCCTATTCTTACAGCTTTCAGGTCTTCAACGTGATGACGCAGTTCACTTTCAAATCTTTACAAGCCACTCCTTATTCTATTCCTCCACTACATTCCCCTAAGCTTCTCGCGCTGTGTAGTCAATTCCATACTTCATATCCACCTTCACACAATCTTTTTACCGCTTCTTCTGTCTTCCAACCCACCTAGCTCCCACATTTAGCTCAGAATAAATTATTTACTTAGGATAGGACTTGTCGCTCATGCTTACAACGTGACCATCCGATCTCAAACGATGTTTAACAATTAAAGTCTTTATACTAGAGCAACCAGACTCTTTCAGGACATTAATGTTGGTTCGACGATCTTGCCAGTTAATCTTTTCAAAAAGTTTCGTAAAAGTCTTTGATGTAGTTTTTGAGTGCTATAAGATGTCGAAGATATGTCGGCCTGGTCTCTGATGCATAGAAAGTGTTGGAACAACAATGACTTGATGCACTAGTATTTTGGTATCAAGCCTTAAATCTTTATCATCAAATGTTCTGAGACGAAGTTTACCGAAAGCAGTACTAGCGCATCAAATACGATATTGAATGTCGTCATCAATGGTGACATTGGAAGCGAAAGGGCTACCCAGGTACGCGAAGCTATCCACGGTTTCTAGCAATTCGTCGCCTAATTGGATATTGGACAGTTTTTGTTATTATCTTGAGGTGAAAGCTGAAATAACACATCAGTTTTTCGAACCAAGATTTTTGTCCGTGTTTAGAGTATGCATCAGCAAATGCATTAATCGAGGTTTGTAAGTCCTCTTGAGTCAGAGCACAAACCGCGTTATTATCTGCATATTGAAATTCAATAAGAGAATCAACATTTGTTCTAATTGTGGCCTTCAGACGTCTCACAGTGTAAACTCCACCATCCATTCTGTAGTTTATGGATATACCAGGTGAAGGTTGCCCATCGATTAGGTGCAATACAGCCGAAATAAAGATTGAAAACAAGGTCGGTGCAGCTATACAACCCTGTTTGATCCCAGATTTTACTTCGAATGGATTTGTAGAGCTGCCATTTGCGATTACCATTGCAGTAATATCGTTGTTAGGCAGTTTCCTTATTTTGATGAACTCCTCTGGACAACCATATTTGATAGATTTTCCAAGGAAGTTCACGGCTTACACTATCAAAAGGCTATTAGTAGATCGATGAAAGCTATATTGAAAGGTTGCTGTTGCTCTCGGCATTTTTCCTGAAGCTTCCTTAGGCATGTTGTTTGTACCACGAGCTGGTCGAAAGCTACTAAGGTAAAACAGACTCAGCGAGAGATGTTAGTCTCTTTGTTAAGATACGAGCAAGATTTTTCCAGCTATTGATAGTAGTGTAATACCTCTATAATTTTCACAGTCAGTTATTGTCTCTCTTTTTCTTGAAAATGGTTGTAATCAGACCATCCCTTAAATCATTTGGTATTTCCTCTTGTACCAATATGTTGACAATAAGTTGGTGCAGTTGTAAATACAGCAGTGGTACTCACGATTTATAGATTTCGGCGGGGATGTTGTCTATACTAGCTTTATTATTTTTTAAGCAAGGACGACAGTCTTGACCTTTTAATGAGAGGGAATTCTGCTCAGTGAAGTGTCCACTAGTCGTTGCTGGATTTGATGCATTGCGTCGTCGTTGACGACTGAATGTCAGTTTAACAGATCTTCAAAGTGTTCTTTCCACCGGGCTAAAATTTCTCCACTACTTTTGAGAATTCGGGAGCCATCCCTACTTCGAAGAGGAGCAAAGCCTTGTGTGCTGGGACCATTAAAAATTCTAGTTACACTAAAGAAATTCATGTCATTTTCATCAAAATATAGTTGTATTTATTTAGATTTGTTCGCCCACTATTTGTTTTAATGATGTTTGTACTTTGGCTTTTAATTCTCTGTTTTCTCTTTTTTGGCTTCTAAGATCGGGTCATTGAGATGTGATGGGATGGCTTTTCTTGTTTGCTCGTTTAGATCTTTAATTTCTTTCTCATTTTCGTCAAACCAACCGACTCCCCGCATGCGTCCAAAATGGCAGACTTCAGCTTTTGCCAATATTCTTCAGCACTATCGGAATGTTGGCCAGGTAGGTACCGAAGAAGATTTTGTTGTAGCTGAAGCCGCTTAGTCGTATCCCGCAGAAATTTGACGTTGAGTACGAATACTATATATATATATATATATATATATATATATATTAAGAACTTTGTATTCCGTTTTTTTCTTCCTGCGCTGCAGCTTGATTCTCATTATTGAAATTACTAAACGATGATCTGTCAAGCGGTCCTCGGTGAGTGGATAAGATTTTGTACTTAGAACATCTCTCCTATCCCGTGCGCTTACAATAATATTGTCTATAAGATGACAATACTTTGATCGCGGGTGTTGCCAAGTGGTCTTGCATTTGTCTTATTGTTTTGTATTCGGCACATTTTAAAAGTAAAAGTGTTTCATTCGAGTTTATTTTACCAACACCTTCTTTGCCAATGGTTCCTTTCCAAATTTGAGAATCCCTACCACCCCTCGCACTAAACTCACCAAGAAGAATGATTTTATTTTACATCAGAAGGGCGGAAAGCAGTTTGTCAAGGTCATCGTAGAACGCCTCCTTGGTTTGTTCATTGGTATCGCATGTGGGGGCATAGGCGCTGATTACTGTAGCATAAGAGATTTCCCCAGTTTAAACTCTAACAGTCATAAGGTGTTCGTTTATGTCGACTGGTAATTCACTGAGTCTCAACATTAATGTGTTCTTTATAGCAAAGCCGACCTCATGTAGTTGCGGGTTGTCAGGCTTGTAGCTCTCCCATAAAATTATGTAGCCACCATCTTCTTCACACCGATGTCGTTCGACTGAAAGGCGGGTTTCTGAAAGTGTTGCAATATCGATGTCGAACGGTTTAAGTGAAGCAAACTATTTTAGGGGACTTTTTTCTATCCCCCTCCCCATTCGTGGTGAGCAGAGTGGATCCTTTAAAAGGGCTGCTCAGTCACGGATGTCACTGCCGAATTACTTTCTTGCTTTGGGTCCAAGAGCGAAGCGACTGAACTAATCATCCGCCGCTGGACATACCGGTTTAACACTAAATACTTCCAGATATCACAATCCTGTCCCCATCGCGTTCTTCAGATCGCCGCTACTTCCTTCTATTCTTTTCTTCAATCTTTTTTCCACTACTTGTGTCCGTGGAGACCCCTATGCGTGGGTTTGTTCGACATAGATGGGTTGATCCACAAACAACAGACCCATCATCTTGGCCAGGCAGGTTTATTTTCAGTTGCACGAAAATCGAGACGACGAAACCCCCCGACTGGTTGCAACCTCTCATAAGCCTTCGCAACTTTACATACAGACTGGTCTGCTGTTGAGGGATTTTTCGCAGTGTCCGCTCACTGGACTGTTCGCTGCCACCCATGACGGCTCAGTTATGATAAAGTCATCCACGTGCCAGCTCATTTCTAAGCCATTGATTTGTTTAATTTCATCTGCCTGAGAAACGTCCGCCTTCCTGCTGCCGAAGGCTTTGACCTGTGTAGGTAGAGGGTGACCATTACCTCATTAGCCGCTTGAGAGGCGACCACGCCTGTATGGTAACCCTCTGGAATATTAGAGGGAAGCTAAAAGGTGCTACACCTTGCCCAAGGGTGACCTGGAACCGTGCAATGGCAGGGACGTTCAGATCCTTCGAGTATTTTACATAGCCCGCATATATAGATATAGAATTGCGTCGGTCTGTGAAGTTAAATTCTGATATATCATTGTCGCTTCAGTTTCAAATATTATGTCTATTGGTTTGTCAGGCCTAATGTTCGTCGTTAAGTATTCAGCTCGAATGGGCGCAACTGCAGAATGTCCGTTGTCGGTTTATTGTATCTGTAGAAATACAAATTGCTGGTTCTTATTTGTATCACCTTAAATGAAACAAAATGAAATAAGGTTACAAAAATAAATAAAAGAACGAAATCTAGCGAGAAACGTTCGTCTTCATCTTCTGAATAATCTATAGAATCGCGAAGCCTGACAAGCAAACACCGCCATCTTTGAAATTGTCGGTTAGAATTCTGAGGAATTTCGCTGATTCCATTTATGATTCTTAGAATTCTTTTGACTTCTTGGGATTCTCGGAGAAGCATAATTGGATTTATGTTTGATTTGAAAAAGATTTCACAAAATAAAAAAAACGCATTATCCTTACAAAGACGTTTCAATCACACGGCGGTTAATAAAAATCACATTTATTTTTATCTCTGTGCGACTGTTTTTATTAAGTTATTAAAAATAATCGCTGCAATCCAAATAAACAACCAGTTTTCGCCTTTCTACGTATTTGTTTTCCGTTTCAATCAAAGGAAAACATCGTAAAAAGTTATTAAAAATCATTAATCAACGTATATATATATATATATAGGTAGGTAGGTAGGTAGGTAGGTAGGTAGGTAGGTAGGTAGGTAGGTAGGTAGGTAGGTAGGTATGTGTGAAGCAGTAATACATACTGACATTAATTTTCTCTCTCGGAGAGCAGCCACTGTGAGGCGAATTGTAGCCACAAGGACCAATCAGCTTCCAGGGCGTACTAATTTCACCAACCCTTGAAGGACTACTTCTGACCCCTTTTGGAATAGCAGCACTCATTAGAGAGTTTCCTGAAAGCAACGAAGAAATGCGTCTTCTCTCCTTTCGTTTGCCTTCGTCTACCAGACAGCCGAGCAAGGCCATTCTCCACGGAAAGAAATATAGCTCGAAGAAAAGCGGTACCCAACGAACCCCGAATTGCGTAGAGATTTTACGTGGGTTTTCACAGTAGCTGATTTATCTGACCATATTCTGGTCTTGAATCTTTTCGTGGGTTTAGCGCAGACCCCGGCTTATCGATGCTAATACAGAATTTTCCGTCCCGGCTTTGAATTCCACGGACCCATCTATAAGTCCGGTATTCTTCATTGTCGCTACCGATTATAAATACCAGACATTATTATACTCCTACCTGAAGTTAAACACCACATTAAGACCACTGGTGCTCCTGTGTTTTCACGCCTTCGTCGCCTGCCCGCAGAGAAATTAAAAGCGGCGAAGGCTGAGTTCAAGCATATAATGCAGCTGAGAATCACACACCCTTCGTCCGATCCATGGGCCTTCCTTTGCATTTTGTCCCGAAGCGCACCGGAGATTGGCGACCGACTGGGGAATGTCGACGACTGAACGACATAAAGGTATCTGCTCGTTACCTAATCCCACATATACAGGATTTCGTTTCGTTTCTTCGTGATTGCAAGACCTTCTCCAAATTGTATTTGGCATCAGATCCAAGTGAATCCGGCCGACATGCCCAAAACTGCGGTAGCTACTCCATTCGGAGCGTTCGAATTTCTTACTATGCCTTTCGGTTTGCGAAATGCGGCTAGTACTTCCAACATTTAGTAGTGCGAGATCTCAACTTTGTCTATAATTACATAAACGACGTTATTGTGGCAAGTGCCACACCTGAGTAACATGTCACTCGTCTCAGTCTACTGTTCGAACAGTTTCAGCAATACCATGTGAGGATTACCCCTGGTAAATGTGTTTTTCAGTGTTGCGTCACTAGTCCAAATTACCATCCCTGAAGGTATATTTCTTTTACCTGAAAAGGCGACGGCTCTCCAGGACCTTCAACCACCACTTTAACTTTACTAAATACGGCACTTCCTAAGTGTGTTTAATTACTATAAACGCTTTATTCCACACTCTTCGGATCTCATGTCTCCTTTGCCATACCTGTTGAAGAAACAAAATTAGTAGATTTCGCTGAATGATTATCAGTTGAAAGCCTTCAATGAAGTGACGCAAAAACTGACGAAGACATCTTTGCTTGCACATCATGTACCCGATTCCTAGTTTTCATTGATTGTTGATGCATCAGGCACTGCTGTATCTGCAGTGTTGCAACAGCAGCACCAACAACAACTAAAACTTCTCGCATATTGTTTGAGACAGCTGAAACCGGCATAACAACGTTACAGCACGTTTGGCTGTGAACTCGTGGCAATGTTGCTCGCAGTTTAAAACTGTCAGCATTCACTTAAGGGTTGTCAATTTGTGATCTACACTGATCACCGTCAACTTATGTTCGCACTGCATTCTAAGCCTGACAAATATTATCCTCACGAAATACTCCACTTGGATTTTGTTATACAATTTACTAGAGATCTCGACATATCTTCTCCGGTGAACAGGATAAAGCTGCAAACGCCTTGTCTTGCCTTCCTTTTTATTCTGTCATAACCTTCAGATATCGATCTCCAACAAATGGCCTTAGACCAGCCGAGTCTTGACACTTTGGATCTGTTATACCTGAATTTGCAACTGGCAAATTCGTATACCTGCCTGTACCCGCTTCGGACACGCAGACAGATTCATCTCGCCATCTTGTTCCAATGACTCATTGTCAAGTGGTCTTTGATATCCTACACAATTTGGCACACCGCGGACTCAAAGCCACAGTAAAACTTATTTCGGCTAGATGTTTCTGGTCGAATATGAGGCGTGCCATTTCTACCTGGACACGTTCCTGCGAATCTTGCCAACAGTCAAGGGTGCACAAGCATATCCATGCACCTCTGGGAACGTTCACCACTCACGACGCTTTCTTTAGCCATATTCATATTGGTCTTATTGGGCATAGCCGGTAAATCATCGATTTACTTATCTCCTGACCTGTATAGACCGCTTCGCACGATAGCCTGGAGCCATTTCCTAAAAGACATTTCGACTGAATCCATAGCACGACCATTAATATCGGGCTGGATATCAGGTTACGTAGTTCCTACGACTATTACCACAGAAGGTAGTAGACAGTTATAATCCCAGCTCTTTCAGGCACTTTCCAGGATGTTAGGAATGAACTGTATCCATACTACTAGCTATGATCCAGCATGTAACGGTATGATTGGACGCTTAGGAATTCCGAAATCTGATTGAAAAACACTTCGCCGTAACCAATCCCCTGCATAAAATATTCAATACAAATAACGTAAAACTATCCTACAACTGCTGCGATAACCTAGAAGTGATAATAAAAGCACACAATATAAAAATACTAAAAGAAAACAGCAGAGAGGAAGAAAAAATAACAAATTACACAAAAAAGTTAAAAATATGGCAAAAATAACACTAAGAAGAACAAAAATATAAACAATACAAATAGAAATAAACCAAACACTAATAGTAACCACCCGAATAGAAATTAAAAAGTTAGCAATGAAGAGAAAAGATGTAACTGCATAAATCGTACACTTTGTCCACTACAAAATAAATGCATAGCCACAATATTTGCCAAAGAAAGACTTAATAACAAGAAATACTACGTGGGGATGACCTCCATAGATTTTAAAACTAGATATTATGACCACAAAAGCACATTTAAAAACAGAGAACATCGAATTAAAACAGCACTCGCAAACCACTATTGGGAGCTCAAAGAAAATGGACGCTCACCAATAATTGAATGGACAATAATACGAAAGGCCATTACATGTAGAAATTTAGACGACTCGTGCAGATTATGCCTGAATGAAAAGTTTGAAATCCTAAATTTTAAAGACCCCCGAAATCTATTAAACTGTAGAAGTGAGATAGCAAACAGCTACTTACACAGAAATAAATTTACCTTAGGCTAACGATAAATAAATAAATTAAATAAACACAAATAAACTAAACAAAAAACTTAACAATTTAAAAATAAAAACCTAAAATAGAAATACAAGGAACCACGTATTAAAATAAATTTACCTATTATATTGACACAACAAAGAAAACAGGATATAGCCAAACCTATAGAAAACAAAACAATAGAACAGGATATATGAAGGAAATAACACTAACCACACCTTTGTTTGTGGGAAGTCCAACGATTGGCTGAGAGAACAACAAAGAATCTGATTGGTTAACTAGCTTGCCGTGTATAAAAATAACTCCATGCATTTTAGCCTGAAAATTCCTTCCGGAGATGAAACGCGGGAGCCTCTGTGTAGCTTAATTACCATAAATATATTCTCATAGCTTACTACTTAGCTCTACATCTCCTTATAAAATTTTATGTGGATACATGAAATACTAATTATTTATATATATATATATATATATATATATATATATATATATATATATATATATATATGTATATATATATATATATATATATTTCGTTTTACAGGATAAACTCCCAAACTAGTGAACCGATCATTATGAATGTTTGAATGTTGCAACAAGCTGTTAGACGTAAAGGTGGATAACATGGGATATATTTATTTTAATAGTTTAATTATAAAAGGGCAAAAAGTCAAATTCATATACCTTCGATTGGTGTGAGATTTTAACAATAGAAAATAGACATAAATGAATATAAATTCCTCAAATGTCAATTTCTTTGGAGTATTTTAAAGGTTTTTAGGAACATAATATGAACACAACCTTCTATTTGAACATTCATTTGTTCAGATTTGCATTAAATTTAATCCATATTCATTAGCACCAATAATGCAAGATTCCCTTAATTTCTATTTCTTATTAAGATCCTTTAAGCATAAGCCATGAATTTTAAACATTTTCTAAAATCAGAATCATATAATGTATTTTGATCAAAAGTAGAATCAGGATTATCGATATAAGTGTAAGCATCATTATATATTGATATTTATTTTCGTCGGAGGATATAAAAGGTACTACAAAATGTTCTTTTCGGAGAATTAACTTTACTCGTCCTGGGATGGGTATTCTTTCTAGTATGTATGTATGCATATATATATATATATATAAATCAGAATGAGAGATAAGAGTGTGGCATAACTTCTCGGTTGTGTTTCATGTGTGAATAGGAATCTCTTTGAGTGGAGGTTGTTTTTTTGCAATAGCACACTATTACTTGTGTAAATTCCTTTCAGGCCCATTTTTTCCATTGCGTGATCCTATGTTTGTGCTGATTATATTTATTCATCTGTATCCTGTATTTGGTATTTTTTATTCCGTTAGCTGAAATAAGAAGGGCCAACATTTGCAAGATTCCGACCGAATCCCCCAAAGAAGCCATTGCCGATCCTGACGCTCATATCATTCTTCTGAGCCCCACGATTTTTATATTTGTTTGGTGTCATTTTTTGTTGGTGGATGTGGTAACGCCAAGATCAGACTTGTTTTACCTTTTATCCCGTTACATGGTTGGTGTTTATCTATCCGATATGTAGAAATAACCATGCACTATCACAAAAAACATTCTACGTGTTAGATATTTATAATAAAGAATGTGGATCTGCATTTAGTTCAATAGGCAACAACTCGTTTATAAATGTTTATAACAACATGTTTCATTATTTAAACTTATATAAAATAATTCCGAAGTTATGACATTGATTTTCCAAATCCCTATATATTACATAATGCAGCACTCTAGGCCCCGCCTATTGAGTGCTCTCGACAGCCTGCTTCTATGGCCGCTAACTTTGCCATTTAAGACGTTAATTTTCTCTCACATTTCTAGATAAAACGTGGTGGGCATATCGGTAGGCGCTCTGTATACTGAGTAAAATATGACTTTCGTATTCGGCTTTGAACCGTGTGACCGTCAGGGATTGTCTTCTCCCATACTGATGATTGCAGGTTTTGCTTGAAACATATGTGTATATGGTTTTATTTGAAAAATATTATTTATGAATATTTTATATATATATATATATATATATATATATATATATATATATATATATCGTTAAGCTCCGCCTTCGTTGCGAATACGGAAGCTTGCACGCAACAATGATAAAAACAGATAAAATTATTTAAACTTATATAACATACTTCTATGACATTCTTTTTTCTCAAACAATATATATATATATATATATATATATATATATATATATATATATATATATGGTCTTTCCAAGTATGATCTAAGGTTAAGATCGGACTTTAACTCTACCTGATGAGATCTCAGTTTATAACAGCTGTTGATCGATAACATCGACATGCCAGTGTAACAGATTTTTTTACATGTCTGTGTAAATAAAAATAATCATATACAAAAGCTCTATTTGATATTGAGTACTTTTTATAAGCCCGGTTGAAACTCTTGGATGTTTACCTTGCCTGGATTATTATATATATATATATATATATATATATATATGTGTGTGGGGGGGAGGGGTGTCGCACAAAATGTTATGATGGCAATAAATAGGCTATATTTGTATTTACTAAATATGATCAATTAAAATAATAAAAGAACAAAGAGGCTAGCACACCGGTTTCGTACTTGGCTCAGTTCAGTTAAATCGAGGTAAAATTAAGAGAAAAAGTGGTATAAGAATTACAGGGAGGAAATTTAGTAATACTAATAATCAAATAAAAACTACATTTATCTATTAGGTACTCAGTAGATAATACATCCGGGTCTAACGATAAGTGCCCTCAAAAATTCGCCACGCAAATTATTCACCGTCAGATGTTCTTAACAATATGAACGGGTCTTCTATTGCTAAGCAGCTTATAAATATCCATACCTCTGCCTCAAATTTTAGTGTTGACTTATTCCTCATGTTAAGTAAGTAACACTCACCTTATCACCTAAGATTCTATAAACTATTTATATTTAGTTTATGCGACTTTCTTTTTGTAAGCAAAGTGAAAATCTTCTCGGACTTAATGTAGTTTCTATTTGATTATTTTATATATAAGAAGAATACCCATTGCAGGAGAGGTAAAATTACTTCCCCGAACAGAACAGTTTGACACCACTTTTATATTCCCTTACGAAGATTTAAATCAATATATAATTGATTAAAATAAATGCACATCTCATATATTTGAATTTTAAAATTGTGCCCATATTATGCCCCCAAAAAAGCCTCTGTCAATGATATTACCTTATACATGTTAATGCTTCTCTGATTGAAAACATATTTTTCTTGTTTTTTATATATTTTAAGAACCCGAAAAATTATCGCTTCATAAGTCTCCTCCTGCTGTTCGCTAAAATATTCGAATCATTAATCAATCCAGCATTAATGAATTGAAAATGCTAAACTTCTTTCTGACAAAAAGTATGGATTTAGGAAACCTCGTTCTATCACATATATCCTAAAGATATCTCTGGACGCATATACTATGCATTTGATACGACTATAGCACTAGCGCTTGATATATCCAAGGCTTTTGACAAGGTCTGGCATGAAGGTCTTCTCATGAATATTAATTCTTATGATATTACTGGACGAATATTTAATATTAGCAGATCTTTCTTAACTAAGGGAAATATCCAGGTCGTTCTCGGTGGGCGGAAAATCCTATCCCCAAATGCCAAAAACAAATGAACTACTCTAATAACTTGTTTCCTCGGACTGCTTGGCTTTGGAATTCCCTCCCTGCTCCCTGTTTCCTTGACTGTACCAACATGCAGAAATCTAAATGTAACGTGAACAAACATCGGGCTGTACAACGCCCAACTTAGGAATCCTCCTATAAATCTGGACCTGAATTCTCAGCAGCCCCTTATGTCTCAGTTGCAATATACTTTGTTTGGAATGAATAGAGTAGAATATATATATATGTGTATGTGTGTGTGCGTGTGTGTGGGTATATATATATATGTATGTGTGTGTTTATATATATACGTTACTTTAAGGTTAATGGATTTTATACCTCCAGTCACTTCATTAGTAATAAGAATGCTTAAACAAGGTGGAGATAAAAATAAAATATTTAGACAGTTAAATAAGGCAATAACACGCTATCCTGACGCTTTTAAATTATATGAAATAAATCAAAAGAAATTGATAAAAGAAATCCAAAACTCTACTATAAAAATGTATAACATATGTAAATAGTCCATGATAAAATAAATAAATAAATGTATATATATATATGTATATATGAAATATTTTTATAAATATATATTTTTAATTTTAAAACATTTGTAGACAAAGAAAATAACCAAGGGAAAAAGGGGGGTTATTATAATGGAATCATCTAACTCTATAAAATAGATGTTCTGTAAAATAGAAAGTACCCACTTTGAAAGGAACAACACAGGTAAGGAAACTATATTTTAATACTTTAGAAAAACAAATCTGGAGGCAAAACTAAATTAAATATTTGTAAACTTTTTAAATTAAAAAATAATTATTAAATAGGGAGGTGGTGTCTGATCAACACTGCTGGGATGCCATGATAAAGAAATACTGTTTTGTTTTTAAAATCCCGAAACAGTTTTCATGGTAAACAACTGACGATCCCTTATATATAAAAACATATATAAAAATATATTTATATTAGAGTATATTCTTGGAAGTAAACTAAAATAGTGATTGCAGTAGATTGATTGACTTACTAGACTAAAATCTTTCAACAAATTTTTTTTTTTTTTTTTTTTTTTTTCCAGTTTTGAAGGTTAAAAGAACTTCCGAGACTATATATATATAAGAGGTATATGCAGTATTAGTGCAGTTCCAACAAGAGAAAAGTATATATGTAAAGCAGTAAGGCTACAAAAATTGGAAAAAAGTGTTTTTCAACATTTATTCATCATTTTGTTATTTTATAATTTTATAATTTTATATAACGCGATTAAAGCGTGGTCCGCTCGCATCAGATATGTTAATCCATTTGAAGAAATGTCTTTCAATCTTAAAGAGTGTTGTTTCAGTTTAGGAAATGTATTATTGTTTGGCGTTTCTGTGCATGTGTGGGGGTGCGTGTGTGTGTGTATGTGTGTATGTGTGTATGTGTTTTTATATTTTTATATTTTTATATTTTTATTTTTATTATTATTATTATTTGCTTATCTCAGTCAAAGTCGTGTGTGTTTATTAAGTACGTGATATTTTGACCTTTATTTTATCGATCATTTCCATTTCTTGAAGAGTTTTGGGGTTTTCTTTTGGAATTTATTATTTTATGGCTCTGACGCCTCATTGACTGTTGTGCTCGTGTGTTTGTGTGTGTGTGTGCGTGCAGTTAGTTCTGAATCTTACACACATACCCACATACACACACACATATATAATATATATATACATATATGTGCATACACACATATATAGGCATATGGTTAGATAGATAGATAGATAGATAGATAGATAGATAGATAGATAGATAAATAGATAGATAGACAGACAGACAGGCAGACAGATAGATAGATAGATAGATAGATAGATAGATAGATAGATAGATAGATAGATAGATAGATAGATAGATAGATAAAAATGGATAAAAAGATATAGAAGTACATGTGTATTCAGATCCATTTTGTATGCATGCATGCGCACACATACATACACACACACTCGCATGTCGCCCTTACATTCTATTCATGTGGGCGCCCACACGCACATGTGCATATGTACATGCGCGCGCATGTACGTGGGCTCCGTTCATATATGTGTGTCCCCCCGCCCCTAAATGCATGTAGATGTGTGCGGTCCGTATGGTGTGTAGTTTGAGTTAAGATCTGTTCAATGATGGATTTAATATAAATATAAAGTTTTTTCTTGCGTTAGTAAATATGTGTAATCTTGGCTTTGGAAGATTGGCATTATTTTAAATGTTCCTCCGCTAAATGAGTGCACATGTTGGGAGACAGCATAAATAAATGTTGAAAAAAACTTTTTACAAATGTTGGTAGCCTTACTCCTTTACATATATATATATAGTCATCCACATACGGACTGTTTCGCTGTATCGCAGCTTTTTAGTGCGGCTAGACCAGTTAGTGCCTCAAGCCGGGATTGAAACTCAACCGTCGATATATATATATATATATATATATATATATTTATATATAAATATATATATATATATATATATATATATATATATATATATATATATATATGTGTGTGTGTGTGTGTGTGTGTGTCTGTATGTGTGTGTATGTGTGTGTGTGTGTATGCACTAGAGGAATACCCAAGATGGGTAAAATTATTTCATGCGACATGTTTTTTCAAGATTCACCATTTTACGTCCCGTTATGAATATTAAAAACCTGATATAATGATATTAAACCTTATGTCTAGTATCCTTATATTTTTATTCTAATTTAGATCAAACTCCAATATATGATTTGGATTTTTTTTTTTTAAACATAAAATTTAAGTCTTAAGTTTCATCGGTCTTAAGAAAAAAATGAAATGTAGGGAATCTTACTTAATTGGTGTCTAATGACCATGGGTGACATTTAATGCAAATCTGAAATATTTGAATTTTGCAATTGGGAGATTTCGCCCTATATTTTGCCCCCTACAAAAACTTTAAAATACTCAAAAGAAACTAAAAGTTTGGTAATATTTATAAATTGATGTTTAATACGTTTTACTAAATTTTCACAAATATCGGAGGTATGTGAATTTTTACGAAAGACTTCCACCCTCTTCTACTCTACTTGGATAATACTAAATTAAAATAAATATAGCCTACATTTAGACGCCTAGCAGCTCTATTCCAAAATTTATAATGATTGGTTAATAATTTTTGGACCAATACCTTACATACAAATATATGTTAACATAAACACATTCCTAACTTTAGTCATCGATAGACATAGGTTTCGACTTTTCAAGACTCAACAGTATGGCTCCACACACAGATTCGAAAGCCGTACCACATTGTTTTTCACTCGGTGTTCTACCGTCTTAGCAGCCGACAAATCTACTTGAAGTGGGAAACTTTATATCTTATTTTAAATAAATATATTAATTTGTTAACATTTTGACCATATTGATAACCGAAAGTACTCAATTTTTCATTAAGGAAAAGTATTGCCTTCGCGCAAAGTGGAAGCTATCATTTCCTTCACCATATATATTAACACACCCCATACTTTGAAGAAACCAAAAGTTTCATTCTTGCTCATTTCTGTTTTGATAAATAGTCTCAACACTGTTTTCACACATCTTATTTCGAAGCACCTGCATCCTTTATTATCACTTGCAAACCCGTATTTATTCCATATGTCACAACGTAGCTCTGTCTGGAAATAGTCACGTTTAAAATAAAAATGTCCTCAGTTGACCACGCATTAAATATCATTTTCGTCAGTTGGTCATTCTCAAAATAAACTTTCTCATCAGTTAGTACTCCTTAAAATATCTGTTTTGTTAAGTGACTTTCTCATCAGTAAGTACCCCTTAAAATATCATTTTCGCTAAGTGACCATGCAAAACATCATTTTTCTTAGTTTATCACGTCAGTTAACTACGCTTAAAAAAGCATTTTCGTCAGTTGATCACGTTTAAATTTTAAATGTTATTTTCTTCGGTTAAGTCACGTTTAAAATATAATTTTCGTCAGTTTATAAGGCTTAAAATAGCACTTTCGTCAGTTATTCACGCTTAAATTTAAAATAGCATTTTGGTCGGTTTGTCACGCTTTTATTACATTGTTGTAAGTTGGTCACGCTTAAATTTAAAATAGCATTTTGTTTGGTTTGTCACGGTTTTATTACATTTTTCTCAGTTGGTCACGCTTAACATAATATTTTCTCCGGTTTACAGTGATTTAAATAACATTTTTTGTCGTTTGGTAATTTAATATCATTATCGTCGGTTGATCATGCTTATTTTTTTTTCAGCGCTTTGTCACGTTTCAATTAAAAATAGTATATTCGTCATTTACTCACGCTAAACGTTGAAATAGCATTTTTGTGGGTTGGTTAAATTAAAAGTAACATTTTCGTAACTTTATAACGCTATAAATATCATTGTTGTTTGTTGGTCCCGCTGAAATTTAAAATGATATTTTCGTCGATTCGTCACGCTTAAAATAGCATTTTCGTCATTTTACAACGCTTAAAATAGCATTTTCATCAGTTTGCCACGCTAAAAATAGAATTTTCGTAAGTTGACCATGTATAAAAGAGCATTTTCGTCGGTTGGTAACGCTTAAATTTAAAATAGTGTTTTATAAGTTAGTCATGCTTAAGTTAAGTGCTATTTTCTGGCTTAAAATAGCATTTTCGTCCGTTGGTCACGCTACAATTTAGAATAGAATTTTCTTCAGTTAGTAACGCTTAAAATAGAATTTTCGTCGGTTAGCCACGCTTAAAATGACACTTTCTTCGGTTGGTCACGTATTAAATAGCATTTACGTCGGTGTGTACTGCTTAAGTTCAAAATACTATTCTCAGGTGTTGGTCACGCTTAAATTTAAAATAATATATCCGTAGGTTAGTCACGCTCAACGTTAAAATAGCATTTGTGTAGGTTGGTTAAATTTAACATAGCATTTTCATTAATTTACCACTCTTTAAATATCATTGTCGTCGGTTGGTATCGCTTATATTTTGAATAGTATTTTGGTCAGTTGGTCACGCTTCACGTTAAAATAGCATTCACGTCGGTTGGTCACGCTTAAAATGGCGTTTTCGCTAGTTGACAACGTTTAAAATAGCATTTACTTCCGTTGGTCATGCTTAAATTTAAAACAGCATTTTGTTCGGTTTGTCATGCTATGATTTAAAATAGCATTTTCGCTGGTTTGGTTTTGTTACATTTTAAATAGAATTTGTGTCTGATTTTCACGCATAAATTTAAAATAGCATTTTCGATTCTTGTAAGGCTGAAAATTTAAAAAAGAAATGTTGTCGGTTGGTCATGCTTAAATTGTAAACAGCATTTTGTCTGATTTTCACGCATAAATTGAAAATAGTATTTTCGTTTTTTGTAAGGCTTAAAGTTAAAGAAAGAAATGTCGCCAGTTGGCCATGCTTAAATTGCAAATAGTGTATTCGTCGGTTGGTCACGCTTAATGTTTAAAGAGTTATTTAGTCGGTTTGTCACGTTTAAAATAGCATTTTATTCGGTAAGCTACTCTTAAAATAGGATTAGCATCGGTTAATTACGCTTAAAATACCATTTTCGTCGGTTGGTCACGCTTAAATGTAAAACAAGCTTTTTAGTAAGTTTGTCACGCTTAAATTTAAAATAAATCGGTTGTGCATTCATAAACATAAAATAGTAATTTCGTCGATTGGTTAGGCATGAATTGTAAAGAGAATTTTCGTCGGTTCGTCACGCTTAGATTAAAAATAGTATTTTTGTATGTTTTTCACGCACACATTTAAAATAACAATTTCGTTTTCTTGTCAGGCTTAAATTTACAAAAGAAATGTCGCCGGTTGGTCATGCTTAAATTTAAAACCGCATTTTTCGGTTTTTCACGCTATAATTTAAAATAGCATGTTTCTCTGATTTTCACACATAAATTCAAAATAGCATTTTCGTTTCTTGTAAGGCTGAAGTTACAAAAGAAATGTCGCCGGTTGTTCATGCTTAGATTTAAAACATAATTTTTTTTTCGGTTTGTTAGGCTATGATTTAAAATAGCATTTTCGTTTAAATTTATAATAGCATTTTCGTCGATTTATCACACTTAAATTTTAAATGAAATTTCGATTGGTTTGTCGGACTTAAATTCAAAATTACATTTAGTTGGTTTTTAACGTTTTACTTTGAAATGACAGATGCGTAATTTTAAACGAATTTTCGTTGGTCTGTCAGGCTTCATTTTCAAATAACAATTTCATCAGTATATCATTCTTAGTGTTGAAATTCTATTTCGAGTTTCGTCAACGCATGAGCGTCAGTCGGTTCGTCGATCTATCTCGTTTAAGCTTAAATAGCATTTTCATTTATCTATCTCGCTTGGTTCGAAATTTTGGGTTCAACAACACATGAGAAGCGAGGTATACCCGTTTGTCCATATATCACGCTTAAGTTTGAAATAGCATTTTCTATGGGTCTGTCACGTTTAAATAGAATTTTAGAGTCGTCAATGCATAGTAACTTATAAGTGGAAACAGCATTATTATCGAACAGTCACCTTTGTTTAAAATGTTATTTAGGATTCGTCCACACATCAGATGATATGTATAGTCAATGTGACACACTAAGGTCTGCAACAACATTTTTATATTTTTTAATATATATATATATATATATATAGAGAGAGAGAGAGAGAGAGAGAGAGAGAGAGAGAGAAAGAGAGAAGAGAAAGAGAGAGAAAGAGAGAGAAAGAGAGATGCAACAGGTACATCTCTCATGTTTTAGTCTGAAATAAGATTTTCATCGCTTATTGCACAGATCGAATGGACGCATCTTTAGAATATCTCTTCTTTAATTTATATCTAAACAGAACGCATCTTTAGAATATATATTCTAGATTTATATCTAAACAGACCGGTCTTGTCCAGTTGCTTCACATTCCAACGTATACTTTCCCTGATTGATGACATTTTGTAGTCATAACTTACTATCGTTCTCCTTGTATACATTATTATTCTCTCTGGCATATTTTGAGTTGACCAACTGGCAATATTGGCCTCTTGCCTGTCGTAGCATAGTCACGGTATCCGCCTTTACGACCCCCTAAGCCGACTCGACTGGATACAGTTATGTCCCTTGTCGATCATTACTTACAAGGGAAGAGTTAGAAATGACATAGTTAGCAGGAAGTGTCATGTGTAGAAAGCAAACAACGAGATATTCACAAAAATGTGAGTTTAGGTCAAATGCTCTATGTGTTTGGTTACGTTAAACATAATGCGGAAAACATTACATCATGACTGTTTCTCTGTTGACTACAACATGCTCGTCTCAAGTCCAAAATAAACAAACACGTAGAACTGTCCTCTTAAGTAATCACATTCTTCCCTTTCGATGCATCATCTGCAATCTTTTCTTTGTATTGTACATTATTAAACTAACAATCTTATTAACTCTTATCCTCGAGTGGCTTTTGGCATTAATAAGTAGTTACTCATTAGTATATATAAAAACATATTATCAGAATACACTTGATTTCGGTCAGCGTTGTCAGTAATATTTTCTTAAGATTAAAAGTTTCGGGTCTTAACATGGTACTTCTTAAACCAGGGTACCCAATATTTTTATGCAAATAGCTCCAGACAAGGCATGAAGCCACTTGATGTAAAGAGCTAAACAGAATAAATATGATTCTCGCAAATACAGCAGATGCCTATTAGCCTTAGTCTTGAAAAGACCAAGGTTATAGGTAGGAGGAAAACAGTCAGCAGGAAGAGAGTTTCACAAGCCTGCGGTTCTCGGAAATAAGCTATTAGAATAAGAAGCTGTATTATAACGAGGTATGAAAACAGTGAAGTGATGGAGACCACTAGACCAACGAGTCAAACGAGCTGGAACAAAAGAAGCGGGGAAAAGATCACATAATTCTGAAAAACACATGCAATAATAGTATTTATAGAAAAGACTGAGACTAGCAACATCACGTATGTGAGAGAGAGGGTGCCGAGAAGAAGAAAGGGAAGGGGCAATCAAATTACAGATACGTTTCTGCACCTTATCAAGAACCCTCAAATGGGGCAGAGATTCGCCAACCCAAATATGACAACAGTACTCCATACATGGTCATATTTGTAGAGATAGAGAATAGCCTCAGGTGTGAGAAAGTGTTTGGAGCGATAGAGAGAACTGACTTTACAAGAAGCAGAAAAAGCAATGGATCTAATGTATGAACTCTAAGAAAGAGTTGATGAGAGAAAAAGACCATGAAGTTTCAGAGTCGATTTCTCCTCAAGAGCAGAGCCATACATGAGAATCCCAAGACGAAAAGGGGCACGCCTACGATTGAAAGACACGGGCTGAGTCTTAGCGGAATTAAATTAAAAGCCATTTCGTTCCCCAATTTACAACTGAACCCAGGTTAACTTCTAGATCAGCTGCATATTAGTTCAAGAATTCCGTAAACCATGACTCTACCGGTTTGTGACACTTTAGCCACATCAATCTAAATTCCACAATAATTTATTCCGACCTGGTTATGCAGTTGCTTACTTAAGCCTTTGTTGACGTCACGGCCAGTCAGTGGTGTTTGAGGTTTAAACAACATCTTTATAACCAAAACATGTCTTTAGTATTAACTGTTTTTGTTCGTGTGTTTATTAAGTATCTTTAACTATTACGGCCCATCTGGGATCATAGTTAGAGTTCGGTAATGGGCTGGAAGACGAAGGTTCAATCCTCGGTCGAGTTTTACCACAAAGACAAAAAACATTGGTACGTAATGATCCTTGCTATACCCTCAGCATGATAAGGTGAAGGATCAAGGATAAGTGGCGTAATCCAGGGAACGGAGTGGCGCCCTTACCCCTACATTTCAGTGCAGTAGCTAATGAAAAGAGTCGCCATCGATTATAGTCGACCACTTTTTTAATATATAAAAATAGGATCTTTTTTTTATTTAAGATGGGTGAATCTGAAGTTGATATCAATGGTCTGTAGACTGAATCCGTCAGTATGTATATTCATTTCTTATTTTTTATAAACCAGTAACGTTCATGCCTTCCATGAGTACTGTCTTCTGAGAGAAATGATACAAGATAGCTCCTGTATCATTACTCAGCCTTAATATCAGCTGTTTGTTTCTTAACCCATATAAACTAAACCATCCCCATCTGTCCCATATCACACACAGCAATTTAATATTTTACATTAGATTTTAGTATGAAGGCCTTAATCACCTGTTTCACAATATTTTGGGGCTTTGTTTCTTGACAGTTTACATGTTTATACACGCAATACTCCAACCCATCCTCCATGGGGGGAGCAGCTGCCCAAAAGCTGGAACGCTCTTTCTGCCGTTTTAGTAAAACGAGAAAGATGTGATGTGCTCATTCGCCACTTTTCACTAGCGACTTCCTCTCTGTGACATAACTGCATCGATAACTCAACTTCTAATAGGGATTCTCATTCTTTACGTAATTCACAACGTATAAATTCCCAATTCTAACTTCATCTAAATATTGCTAGATTGCACGATGACACTAGTAAGCACGTTAATAACTGCAAGTAGATTATATATATATATATATATATATATATATATATATATATATATATATATATATGACTTTACCTCTTTATATAGTATTATATAGTATTATATATATATATATATATATATATATATATATATATATATATATATATATATATATATATATATATATATATATATATATATATATATATATTTGCATTCCATAGACCATGGGGAATTAATCCAAAACCATAATTTTCATTGGTTTTACCAACTTTATTTCTGTACTTCGATGAGTTTTTTCACCTCTCTAATTTGTAATAAACTTTTATTGAGCTTACAATTGGATACATTTCGGATATTATAAGGACTATAATTGTTTTAAATACATTTAAATACATATTCTTTGTAAAAGCACATAATTATGGTATATATATATATATATATATATATATATATATATATATATATATATATATATATATATATATAGTAAGCAATGAAAATATATATGGCAATCAAGCTACACAGAGGCTCCCGTGTTTCATCCCCGGGGGGGGGGGAATCGTCAGGCTAAATGCATGGAGTTATTTTTGTCAGTTGTTTTTATATACATGGCTAACCAATCAGATTTTTTGTTGTTCCCTCAGCCAATCGTTGGGCTTACCGCGAAAAAAGGCTTTGTTGGTGACGCTCCTATGTCAATCCTATTGTTTGTGAACAATGGAGTTTCCTATATCCTGTTTCCTTTGTTTTGTCAATACAGTAGGCGAATTTATTTTAACACGTGGTTTCTTGTATTTCTATTTTAGGTTTTAAATTTTAACTTGTTTAGTTTTTTTATTTATTTATTTATTTTATTTTTATTTTTGTTTATTTAATTTATTATATATCATCCTAAGGTAAATTTATTTCTGTGTAAACAGCTGTTTGCTATTTCGCTTCTAGAGTTTAATAGGTTTCGGGGATCTTTAAAATTAAGGATTTCATATTTTTCATTCAGGCATAATCTACACGGGTCGTCTAAGTTACTACATGTATTGGCCTGTCTTACTATTTTCTATTCAATTATTGGTGAGGGTCCATTTTCTTTGAGCTCTCAATAATGGTTAGCTAGTGCTGTTTTAGTTCGACGTTCTTTGTTTTTAAATGTGCTTTTGTGGTCATAGTATCTGGTCTTAAAGTCTAGGGATGTCATACCCACGTAGTATTTCCTGTTATTTGGTCTTTCGTTGGCAAATATCGTTGCTTGGTATACAACACTTTTAGTTAGGCATTTATTTTGTAGTGGACAAAGTTTACGATTCATGCAGTTACATCTTTTCTCTTCATTGCTAACTTTTTCGTTTCTATTCGGGTGGTTATTATTAGTGTTTTGTTTATTTCTATTAGTATTGTTTATATTTTTGTTCTTCGTAGTGTTATTTTGTGTATATTTTCCACTTTGTTTATTTGTTTCTTCTCTGTTGTTGTCTTTTAGTATTTTGTTGTTGTGTGCCTTAATTATCATTTCTAGGTTTTCACAGCAGTTTTAGGATAGCTTTAGATTATTTTTATTGAATATTTTATGCAGAGGGTTGGTTACGGGGAAGTGTTTTTCAATCAGATTTAGGAATTTTTCGCCTAGTTTAGTTTTTAGCATCTGGTTATAGGGAGGGGTATAGTAGATTATATTTCTTTTTCTTTTGTTTTTATTTTTAATTTTGTTGTAATTATTAATGTCTTGTTTTTTTATATTTAATTTCGGTATTATGGTAACCACTATTTTTTAGAGCTGTATTTAGCTTGATTGCCATATATATTTTCATTGCTTACTACCTAGCTCTACTTACGTATCGAGCACTGT
>OY744530.1:25763919-26156419 GCA_963556195.1 Sepiola atlantica
CGAGCAGTAAGAGACAAAGAAAGAGAGAAAGAAAAAAGGCACGCAAGCCCAGACGAAGAGAGAAAGAGCGAAAGGGAAAAAAACTATTCATTAAACGGTTAAATTGAACGCAGTAGTAGTAATTTTAAACAATTAAGTCGACTACAACGCTAAGAGATGTGTATGATTGATCGCATGGTGTGTGTGTTTGTATGTATGTATGTGTGTGTGTGTGTGTGTATCGAGCAGTAAGAGAGAAAGAAAAGGAGAAAGAAAAAAGGTATTTGTGAATGGGTGAATGTATATATGTATGTATGCTTACGCGCATAGGCACGTGTCGGTGTATGTGTGTGTGTGTGTGTGTGTCAATGTACATGTACACGTCCCATTACGTGTGTGTGGACGCGTATGTGCGTGTGCTCATTTATACACATATTTAATTTATTATTTTTCTACTCTTTCCCCCTCATTGCCTGGGAAAACCTCCCACCGTACACACGCAAACCCCAAACACCGATGAAGACTGAAGGATCAGTCGAAAATTTTGTTCTCCATACCATCAACAAGAAAAAACTATTTTTCTTTACAGAACAATTTATATTCCTACACGTCAATAAATAAATAGAAAAATAAATAATAAAAAGTTATAACACAATATAAACTTTTTTTCATTTTATTTTTTTATATACATACTTATATATATATATATATATATATATATATATATATATATATATATATATATAGTCTCGGAAGTTTCTCAACCATTAAAACTATATAATAAAAAAATAAATTAAAAAAACAAAAAAACAAACCTAAAGTCCCAAGTCGTTCAGTGGAAAACCACTCACGTAAGTCAATTTAATTTTTACAGTTATTATATTAGTTTGTTTCTAACATTATTTAAGAGATCATCAGTTGTTTACCATGAAAAACTGTTTCGGGAATTTAAAAACAAGACAGTATTTAATTTCATGGCTTCCCAGCAGTATATATATATACGTTTTATTCAGGAAAAAACTGAGTTCAGAAAGCTAGTTAAATATTCCTTTTTGTTTATAGTGGAATATTCCAATATTTTCATTTGTTTTCTTTCTTTCTTTATTGCATTCAACTGTTAACAGATAGAGAGAACCAAGAAGGTGATAGAGGAAGAGGTTGATAAATAGATGTGTAATAAGAGAGAGGTCAGTCGGTTAGTTGATTGCAAATTGAGGTTAATCAGAATAATGGAAGTGGATTTTTGTAAACATAACTCAATCCCCAAACCAAGGAATACTTTAGAACGTAGTTTGTGCGATTAAAATAGTAACAAACGATTAATTCATTTTTAATATAATATATTTTTATTTCATTTTACTTCAATCGAAGTTCTCAGAAATCGAGGGGCCCATTCCTTGGGCTAACAATTGATCTCTATATGAAATACATAGATATTCGAAATTTCCATTAAAGTTTTTCTTTATGTGTCACACATTGAGTTAGTAAAGAAGTTATAAAACTTAAATTTTCATGTCCCAATTAACCAGTTAACTATGTTATAGTGTATTATTCTTGTTGTCTTTTGGTCTCACCGGATTCCAGGACAAGAATTCATCTAGTCTGGTGGAGTATCCAGTTAAGTGCTGTTACTTGAGGTAACATTACTTGGAGAAGGTGTGCCATTCTTCGTATGAGCCAGTGTATAGACATTTCGAGGTGATCTTATTTGGGCTTTGAATACTATGCTATTTTTAATATTTAGTCAGGAATTACTTGTTGGATGAAGTATCCTCATGTCAGGTCGTCCTGACAAACCCTTGTACAGAGAGACCTAAAACACTCCAGGGTGGTGTCTAGTAGGTAATTCAAACTCTCCAGTAGGTAATTCAAACTCTCCAGTAAGTAATTCAAACTGTGTGTGTATGTGTCTTAAGAACTATTCGAGTAGACAAACAAAGATAAATCTACCTGAATAGTTCCTAACGCACACACACACACACACATATATATATATATGTATATATATATATATATATATATATATATATATATATAGAGAGAGAGAGAGAGAGAGAGAGAGAGAGAGAGAGAAAGATATAGAGAAAGAGAAAGAGAAAGAAAGATATTATTTCATACCTATGAGTTATTTCAATACTGAAGTTAACATAACATCAATATTTAATAGGTTTTATAATTGAGTTTTCATTTATTAATTATTCTGTTTTATGGTCATCTGACACCATTATCTTTAAAGACATTGATGCTACTTCGATATTGCTGAATCTGTATTCTCTTTACTGATATATTTTAAAAGTTTAATATTCTTTAACTTCTCATGATATAGCCTATAACGTTGATAAAACTTCAACGTGCGGATAGGGAGAATTCTTTATTATATTAGATTTTACAAAATGTAATTTTATACTGAATAAAGCCGAACTATCGGAAATGTAGAGGACGTGTTAGAATATTTGCCTTTTGAACTTGTTTTGAATATTTTAATTTCTATTGAATATATTGAATTTTACCCATTAAGTAATTACTTAATGTCACAACGAATTTTCACATTCTCTAGAGATTCATTATATTTTTGCATCTTTGTTTCTATATCAATAATAATGTTATATTATATAACTATTAATAATGAAATCAATAATTTATAAGTATTTAATATTATCAGTTAAATATGCTAATGATAATAAAGATGGCGTCATTTTTATTTACAGAAAATACTTTATCAAACTAAGAATATTTTTCAGGGCCATCTTTGTTATCAGTAGAAATGTAAATAAAATGACGCCATCTTTATTGTCAGGAGCAAATTTGACCGGTAATATTCAATACTTATAGATTATATTTCGTAATCTAATCCGAGAGAGAGAATACATTAATATGAAGAGTCTGTGAGATAGATAGATAGATAGATAGATAGATAGATAGATAGATAGATAGATAGATAGACAGATAGATAGATAGATAGATAGATAGATAGATAGATAGATAGATAGATAGATAGGAATTAAGATGTATAGACTGTGGTCTGCGAATAATGGTATGATGTGATAGTCTGCAAATAATATATGCATAGTTCAATTGATAGTGATATGAAAACATTATTTACTGAATGTATTTTTGCAGATGTAGATTAGAAACATTTCATGCATATAGATATACATTTGAGTATATGATTATAACTATGTTAAATGTCTGCGTGTCTCGTATATCTAAAGTGGTGACGCCCATCAATATTCTGCGGTCTAATGGCGGGTGTCTGAAAGACTCTCAGACGCCATCTTTATATGATGATATGCTTTTAAAGTAAAAGCTCGTAATTCAATGTAACTTCAGTTGCCGCCATTCACTATCGCAATAGATCATTTTGCGAAAGATCTAAAAAAATCCGATCGGTCTAAAAATGTAGCTTCGAAAATACAAATTGGAAGTATTTACCAACGCATGTAACTAATGTGCAGGGTAGACCATCGTAAAATCATAGTGTTCTTAATTGTCATGAAAACAAGTTATTTTCTGATGTTTTGATCAATTGGTTGGTAACACATGAAATGGTCGAGAAAGATAAAAGAGGATATATATATATATATATATATATATATATATATATATATATATATATATATATATATATATATTACAGATTTCATTGGTACGGGCTGGCCTTTACTATTTAGTAAAAGCGCATCCGTATCAATGAAAGCATGGTACATCTCTGGAATCTATAATGTATAGTTTTAAATGAATTATTTATATATATATATATATATATATATATATATATATATATATATACAGTTATCCACAGACAGACTGTTTCGATGTATCACACCACTTCAGTGTGGCCAGACAAGTAACTACTTACAGCTGAGATCGAACCTACGACCGTCTAGTTGACAGTCGGCGATGCTAACTATTCGGTCGTCAGGCGACATAAGCATATATATATATGCTTATTTTTATTTATACAAACATGTACATGATCTGCGATACTGGCATGTTGATGTTAACGATCAACAGCTGTTAGAAACTGAGATCTCATCAGGCAGAATAAAAATCTGATCCTTTCCTTAGGTCATATTTGGAAAGGAGGTTTCTTTCCAAATATTACCTAAGGTAGGTGTGAGAGGTTTTTTAGCATGGTTGAGGGAGCTGACTTTTGCAGCAGTCTTGGCAATGTCTTCTATGTATTTGTTCCAATTTATGATACCTGTAAATGTTAAGCCGAGGAGTTTGAACGTTGGACTCTCAGATAGGGTGTTAGTAGCCATGACAATCGGTGGTTGAAAAAGGTTCTTGTAGTTGTTAAAGGAAAGGAGCTTCGTCTTAGTAGAATTAAATGTTACCATTCATTTTTGTTCTCATTCCACTACATACTAGAGGTCATTTTCTAAGTTTTCAGCCATTGCCTAGGATATATGTGCGCCCATTTTTCCCACAGAGTAGAGAGTGGTGTCATCAGAAGATATACCCACTCTGGAAACAAAAGCATCAATATTTAATTCTGTTTCACCATAGACAACTGGAATAGATCAGTTTATGCTTAAACAAAAAACGCATATTTCGAATCAATTTTATCTGACATATATTTAATCCGGTTCCTTATTCTAGTTGTTTTTAATGATAATTATAAGACGTAGTTGTTTATATTCCTCTATAAATACTACTCTTCAAAAATCAGGAACCTTTTCATTAAGACGAGATCTTTTATATCTGCAGTATATGGAAATAATCATAACAAAATACAAAATTAAAATACCATTCCATAATGGTGAAAAATAATACATTATTTTATTTGTCTTTCATAAATAATTTAATAAATTGTTTTCAATAAAAAAAGAAAATAATTATTTCTAAAATTTACTGCTGAAAATGTGAATAATATAAAAGGCGTCTAAAATGATTTGTTGTATTCAATTATTCTCTTTTAAATCAAATTGAAACTTACTTTTAAATGTTTTAATAATATACAGTAAACAGATATTTTTATACGTAGTTAATACATTTCGAAAATTGGCCCCCATAAAGATCAAGGTGTCCGATCAACGGGGAAAATAAATCATATACACAGGGAATTATGGGAAGGTTCTATATTTGAAAATGTCAAGAAAGAAGGTAAATATGGTTTATAATTGATATTAATGCGTTTATTACCGATTTTGAAATCGCCAAAACTATACATTTATATAGATAAACTCGACAGCGATAGTTCTAGAAACTTTAAACTCATTCGTTTTATAAACTCTGTACAGCCTTTGTGGCTCAATGAATCAGGTGTACATACCCCAGACCAGTGATGCGGGTTTGAGTCTGATTGTAGGTACAGCTAAATATGTTTCAAATTGCTACATGAATTAAGGTAATATTTTCAACTTTGTAACAAAATGCCGTTTACCTTAGATGATTACATTTTAAATTTTTATATTGAATATGCAATCGCGTAATATAAAACGAATTTTTAAATTACTATTTTTTAATTAATAATGAAATAAAATCATCCGAAACAAGTCAGCCATTTTAATCTTATGTTAATAGTTAGAAAAAAATGAATTACTTCGTGCCCTTTTAAAATTTAATTTTTTTTAACTGCGTTCACCCCAAACGAAGCAAGTTTCCACTGTAGACGTAAGGGGCTACTGAGAATTAATGTTAAATTTTAGAGATGAGCTAAATTGTAAGAAGAAAGATTCAGCAAGGCATTTGTTGTAGACTTTGGAGAGGACAGGGGCCAATTCAGCAGAGCATTTCTTTATTACTATTACTTATATAAGATCAGGCCCACATGCATTGGAGGTGGTGGTGCTTTAGACGTGTCAAGGTTTTTTATGATGTCCATGACATAAGATGCGGTGATTACCAATTCATCTAGTGTGACTTCCGTCCGCAGTGGAAGATTAGGGAGGGAGTGGTTTTCGGAGTCCAAAGTGGAGTTTAAAGCCAAACGCTGGGCAAGCAGTTCAGCCTTATCAGTTGCTGTGCAAACGACATCATTGTGGTTGGATAGCGGGGGAATTGTTGATTGCTGATTGTTCACCACACTATTGAAGATTTCCCAGAAATCATTAAACCCGAGTTTCTTTGACTGGATGCGTTCCCTGGTTATCTCTGTATACCTTCTCTCTTCTTCAGCTATCAAAGTCTTACAATTATTTCTTGACTTTACAAATGTCTGTTTATTCGTAGTAGACTTATGGCGGCCATATTGTCAGAATGCTTGCTGCCTCTGAGCAATAGTAGCTGCACATTTCGAGGAAACCCATTATGGAGAGTGGGGCTTGCTGTAGAATTTTCATTAAAACTATTGTCACATCCTCATGTATTAAAAGATTGAAGGTGTATTTATATCAAATAATTTTATAAATTCAGATCACAACAACATATTAGTTATAGTTTTATTCGAATAATAAATTATTTAACGACCAAACGATAACGTCATAATTAAACTTAGCTTCTAAATCATCTTTAGAAATATATTGTAAAAACGGCACAGTTAAAAAACGACAGAAAAATTTAAAACTTCCAGCAACGTCGGGTAGGTTCAGTTCGTATATATTAAATATTAATCTAGCCGTATCGTTATCTATAGAAAAAAAAGAAATAATTTTCTATTCACATTTTGATTATTTTAAGAAAAATAACAAAACAATAGTTTCCATTGTGTTACTTGATATATTCCAATGTTTAAATTGGATTTTGTATAAGCATAAAAATGAATTTATCATAATGAAAAGAATAAACGAAAAATCGGGGCGATTGTCAAGAATAACCAACAGAAAAGAAAGGAGCGAAGAAAACTAATAATCAACAAATAACTGATACCAAATGCAATAAAGGTACTTTTCTATCTATCTGCCTATTTGTGTGTGTTTTAGAGTATTTTACAACGTTTTTATTGCATCTTTATAAATCTGATCGCGTAACAGTTCCATTTTCAAGATGGCGTAAGCGAACATCTCCGAAATTTGTTTAATGAGTTTTGGAGTAAAACAAAAACAAACAAACAGTCAATAAATAACTGTCCCAAACGCTTTAAAATTTACTCACTACGTAATATATTTGACGTAACTTTTTAATTGAAATTTAAAAAACGTTTTAAGATACTTCAAAACACATTATGACTTTACTGTTGTGCTCATTTTTAATTTGTTAGTCATAATTTGTAAAGACACTAAAACTAATACCGCCTGAAGATGATTTGACGATTCAAATCGAAAGTACTTGCAAAAAAGAATGGAACAAGAAACCCATGGATCATATTTATATCAATTTGACCGAAACATTAGATGGACAATTCGGAAAAATTGAAAAAATAAAAAAAAGTCGCATCAAACAAAACCACTCCGTGTTATTTAATAATGTTTGCCTAAATGAAAATATGCTGCCTAAATACACACAATATATATATATATATATATATATATATATATATATATATTTACTTAAATGAATAAATGCGAAATATTTATATATACATATATATATATATATATGGGAAATGAATAGGAAAAACCAAAAGATAGTTGTTTATGTATTCATCAACGTTTTGTCTTTATTTTAAAACTTCCTCAGGATGATAGTTTGAAGAAAAATGTCATGAAATTACATAGAAGTTTGGGGGTGACATGGTGGTAAATATTTATTCTTATTAATCTTCAGTGTACGAAAGATGCTAATTCTTATCGGTCGGGAGACATAAACCTGGTTTCTAAGTCACCACTGACTCGTAGTCTGGTATTCTACCCCTCAGCCCCACTAAATAGCGCAGAAATTATGGGAAATTCAACTCTATATATTTCAAATCAGGGGACGCACATAGTAAGCGATTCGAACAGTTTTTAACAACAACAAAGGGTCGGAACATAGTATATATATATATATATATATATATATATATATATATATATATATTTCATGATTTTCTTTGGGATATAGAATTTTATTAGAGCAATTACAAACAGAAGACGAGTTTTATCTTTTATGATTAAAAGATAGAGATGAAAAAAGTGGCAGTCGATCGGTTTCGCCCACACTTAACTAGGACTGTATCGTTGGATTTATAAAGGGGATAATGAGAAAAAGGGGGAATTATATATTTTAAACCAAACAGAGCGTTAAGTTATTTAGAATGGAGGATGTGTCTTAGAGACCAATCACACTCAAGCCCAATGGACGCTTCTTCTGTTTACAGAGGGAGGGCCGTTTAAGACGTACGTGGATAGTCTCCAAGATTTTAAGGTAGAAAATTGAGTGAGTACAACTCAAGATGGTAAATGAGTCGATTGGCACTTTGTTTTTCATCTCGTATTAAAGATAAAACTCATCTTCTCTTCGTAATTGCTTTAATATATATATATATATATATATATATATATATATATATATATATATATATATATATATATATAATCAACTTTTTTGTTAGATTTTATTTCTGTCAAAGCTCTCAGAAAACCTGAGGCTATCACTTAATCTTTATATGAGATACATAGATATTCGAATAGACTATTAAAGTTCTCCTTTATTTCCTAAACGTTGAGTTTGTAAACAAGTTAAGAACATTATTTTTTCTTCTCCCCAATTGACCAGTTAATTATGCTATAGTATAGGTAATTAAAACTCTCTAAATATTTAATGAATTTCATTCATAAGAGTATCGTAAAAAATTATATATATGTGTGTATATATATATATGTGTGTGTGTGTAATATATATATATATATGTGTGTGTGTAATATATATATATATATATATATATATATATATATATATATATATATATATATATATATATATGTATGTGTGTGTGTGTGTCTGTGTGTGTGAATTGAGACTGTTTCCAACTAAACCTAAATCACGTATCAATCAAAATATTTTCTTTGAAACCAAACGGCTATTTCTTCATAGCCATACAATCAGAGCATCGATAGTTACAAAACTTTATTCTTATAAACTTAAAATTTCCGTATTCTGCTATACACGTGATAAATAAATATCCATAAACGGCTCTTTCTTCACAGCCATACAATCAGATCATCAATAATTATATATAGTGCCTGCCTGTACCTGGTACGACATTCACTCTGGGCCGGTTAACCCGACTCTTACCGAAGAAGAAAGTTTCATGGGAATATCAAATTCACAAGCGGTCTCCAGTCACATGTATATCCCGGTAAGTGGAGATGACGAACTTATTTGTTTGCACTGGTACTGACAGGCTCAACGTTGCTTAACTTCGGTTATCTAACGGAAACTAGTGTGTCAGTACCAGATGGGTGACGATTTCGGAATACCAGGTGGACGTCGACAACTCCCTGCAAGAACTGCCCAAAAAAAACGTTGTGATCTCCACTGACCGAGATATACATGCGACTAAAGAATCCTTGTGAATTCAATATTCCCTAGAAACTTCCTCCATCAGAGGAAGCCGGTTCAACCTGCACAGGGTTAATGTCGTACGATGTACAGGTAAGTCGGCATAAGTAACTAGTTCTTTTGTTATATCAAATTTGGAGTTTTATAAACGTAAAGATTGTCCTTAGAATTCTACTTACGAAGAAGATAGCATATGGTATGAGTATGAATAATGTAGTATATTTAATCATCTGGACAAAATACAACATATAATTATATAGATAGAAATATGTGGACACTCATGAAAAAACAAAATTAAAAACACAAAATACATAATACATAAGAGAAAGTTACATAACATTTACATAAAGGGCTATTTCATTAAAATAAACACAATGAAACCAAAATAAACAAAATCATGAGAACATTATAGACACATATAACGTTATATCAAGGTACATATTATTTCCTTCTGTCATAAATCCCTAACACAAAGCAAGTAATGGGAAAATATTTCCATGTTTTATAAAACAGGAAAAATATAAAGTCTTAATAAGCTGTATTATTTAACCGAGTCCCCAAACTGTGAATACTAATAGTTCAAAATAATCCTCTTACAGTGTTTCCAAATCTAGGAACCTGATCATAGGTCAAAAACAAGTCAGTATTTGAACCATAAAAATGGCTGTTATTATGTGTTTGAATCAAATTTAGAAAAAAATCCAAATTGAGAAGCCAATGAGGCAAAATGTCCAAATACACCGAATCTTATAGACTTACTATTGCACATGTTCACCACAATATCCGTATCTTTCAATACACGTTGTAAATAAATCTCCACAAACAGGCATTTCTTTATAGCTATGCAATCAGGGCATCGAAAATAACAAAGTCTGAACCTTATCAACTTACTAGTGTACATGTTCACCAACATTTCCGTATCCTTCAATACACGTAGTAAATAAATCTGCACAAACAGCCATTTCTTCATAGCCATACAATCAGAGCATCGCAAATTACAACGCCTCAATCTTATAGACTTATTATTGTACATGTTCACCAGAATATCCGTATCATTCAATACATGTGATAAGTAAATCTCCACAACCAGTGTTTCTGTATAAAAGGACATAATTTTCCAATAAATCTCATTTCTTCCACAGATTAAGGTCGGTCTCACGACCGAAATATCGGATTGCTTTAGAGATATGTTTGTGTCATTATTTTTTTTATTATTTTAACAAGTCTTTTTACATGGTTATTCACTTATTCAATGTATTAAGTATTTCTTTTCATTCTGAAATTTCATTAAATCTTTTCATTTTCCTCATAGTAAAGTAAGTAGATTTGTATGAATCAACATGGTGCAACTTGGTTGACCGGTTTGATTCTGTGGTCAGCATTCTTGCAGGAGGGGCCACGTAATGGTTGCCAACATCCCTAAGTGAAAGTGAATTTGAACCTGGCACACCCAGGTCGTCAGTTCGTGTCGTTATCAACTTGACCACCTTTCCCCATGATGTTATATACATATATATATATATATATATATATATATATATATATATATATATATATATATATATATATATATATATATATATATATATATATATGGGGGTACTAACGTTTTCTATTCTTATTAAGCATGAAAGAAAGAGTAAAAATACGCCAATAACCAACACAAAAAGTAAGAAAGCCAGCACTCAAAAATACATATAAAAATAACAATTTATTTAACGTGGTTCAATTAACTTGTATAAATTCCTCATGTTCATTTTATGTTTGTATAAAAATGTCTTTTAAAGTTTCTTCTTGGAAAGCACACGTGTATCGGTGTGCGCGTAAATTAAGGAAAATTAAGTTCATTTAAATTGTATGAATTCCTCAATGAAAAGCCTGAGTTTTGTGTACAGGAAAATGTCCCTTTTACTGTTTGTATAAAATGTCTCTTTTAAAGTTTGTTCTTGGAAAGCACACGTGTATTGGTGTGCGCGTAAATTAGAAAAAATGAGCCGTCTGTCTACCCTTTTTTTGCAGTGTACGTAATGGTAGGAATTTGTGTTAGACGGTACGTAAAACAGAGAAAAGATAGAAAGGTTGTAAGCTTACTATTCGTCCTGTGTCCGGTGAGGAGGAAAGGGGAGACGGCGTGTAGTAAACTGTAAGACAGTAGCAGTAGTGTTTTCTCGCCCACATGTTTTTTTAGTCATGCTGATGAGATTGTCTTAATCGCTGGTCGTAGGGAGAGGAAAAACTTCGTTGAAACAAAGACCGTGTTACTCGTTGAGAGCGGGTAAAAAGAGAAGGAGAAGAAAGGCGTATCTTCTTTTATATCACTCAAATCACGCGTGGTCACGCATGATCTCTGGTCTGTGATTGGTCGGAAACCTCTGTCAACGTGATTTGCCGAGATCAAAGGCCCCGCAGGCTCTCTTTCTTAGAGACGAATAAAAGGGTGAGTCAACAATTGAAAGAAAGGTCGTACTTGTCTCCCCTTAGTTATTAGGATGTCAATCCGATATATATATATATATATATATATATATATATATATATATATATATATATATATATATATATATATATATATATATATATATGATTGTTTTTATTCAAACAGACATGTACAAAATCTGCCACACTGGCATGTCGATGTTATCGACCTACAGCAGTTATAAGCTTAGGTCTCATCAGGCATAATTAAGATTTGATCCTTCCCTTATATGGTAGTTGAGAATCAGTTTCGCAGATTGTGTACATGTCTGTTGGAATAAAAACAATCATATAATAAAAGACAATTATATATATAAAGCTCTATTTGATATTGAGCATTTTTGTAACTTCGGTTGAAGTTCTTTGGATTACTATCCTGTGTGTGGGTATTTACTTTTTTACTTTACCTGTATTACTATATATATATATATATATATATATATATATATATATATATATATATATATATATGCAAGAGTGCTAGAGAGAGAGATGTGTCTTCTGTAAAAGTCTAATTAGAAAATTTAATAAAGATATTTTTTTCGATTAGCCCATAAAATACTTTAAGATGAAAGAAATAGAGAAATTCGAAGTTAATTTAATTTTATGACCTAATCGTCTTATCTTAAAGTCAGTTTGACGATTAGATAAAATCTACGATTATTGCCTTCCTGTCTCCCATACTTTTTATTTCTCGTGATTCCGCGTTTTTAGGTGCGACTTTTTGTCTTGGTGATAAGCTCTGTCCGTATGTCAATATTAGTTTAAAATAGAATTTCCATCGCTTTTTTAGTTGCACCTCATTATATCTATAAGAGGCTCGTGTGTCGTTCTGTCACGCTAAAGTCTAAAATGGAATTTTCCTCTGTCTGTCACATTTAAGTTTGAAATAGAATTTTCGTTGGTCAGTCATGCTTACATTTGAAATGCGATATAACGCTTAAGTATTAAATAGCATTTTGTTTGTCTGTCCTACTTATGTTTGAAATTGCATTTTCGTTGGTCTGTCACGCTTAATGTTCTAATAACAGTTTTGTTAGACTTCTATGCTTAACTTTTAAATATAATTTTCGTTGGTCTGTCACGCTTAATGTTCTAATGACAGCTTTGTTAGACTTCTATGCTTAACTTTTAAATAGCATTTTCGTTGGTCTGTCACGCTTAATGTTCTAATGACAGCTTTGTTGGCTTTCTATGCTTAACTTTGAAATAGCATTTTCGTTGGTCTGTCACGCTTAATGTTCTAATGACAGCTTTGTTGGCTTTCTATGCTTAACTTTGAAATAGCATTTTCGTTGGTCTGTCACGCTTAATGTTCTAATGACAGCTTTGTTGGCTTTCTATGCTTAACTTTTAAATAGCATTTTCGTTGGTCTGTCACGCTTAATGTTCTAATGACAGCTTTGTTTGACTTCTATGCTTAACTTTTAAATAGCATTTTCGTTGGTCTGTCACGCTTAATGTTCTAATAACAGTTTTGTTTATCTTCTATTCTAAACTTTTAAATAGCATTTTCGTTGGTCTGTCACGCTTAATGTTCTAATGACAGCCTTGTTAGACTTCTATGCTTAACTTTTAAATAGCATTTTCGTTGGTCTATCATGCTTAATGTTCTAATGACAGCTTTGTTGGCTTTCTATGCTTAACTTTTAAATAGCATTTTCGTTGGTCTGTCACGTGAAATGTTCTAATGACAGCTTTGTTGGCTTTCTATGCTTAACTTTTAAATAGCATTTTCGTTGGTCTGTCACGCTTAATGTTCTAATGACAGCTTTGTTGGCTTTCTATGCTTAACTTTTAAATAGCATTTTCGTTTGTCTGTCACGCTTAATGTTCTAATGACAGCTTTGTTAGACTTCTATGCTTAACTTTTAAATAGCATTTTCGTTGGTCTGTCACGCTTAATGTACTAATGACAGTTTTGTTAGACTTCTATCCTTAACTTTTAAATAGCATTTTCGTTGGTCTATCACGCTCAATGTTCTAATGACAGCTTTGTTAGACTTCTATGCTTAACTTTTAAATAGCATTTTCGTTGGTCTATCACGCTTAATGTTCTAATAACAGTTTTGTTAGACTTCTATGCTTAACTTTTAAATAGCATTTTCGTTGGTCTGTCACACTTAATGTTCTAATGACAGCTTTGTTGGCTTTCTATGCTTAACTTTGAAATAGCATTTTCGTTGGTCTGTCACGCTTAATGTTCTAATGACAGTTTTGTTGGCTTTCTATGCTTAACTTTTAAATAGCATTTTCGTTGGTCTATCACGCTTAATGTTCTAATGACAGCTTTGTTGGCTTTCTATGCTTAACTTTTAAATAGCATTTTCGTTGGTCTGTCACGCTTAATGTTCTAATGACAGCTTTGTAAGACTTCTATGCTTAACTTTTAAATAGCATTTTCGTTGGTCTGTCACGCTTAATGTTCTAATGACAGCTTTGTTAGACTTCTATGCTTAACTTTTAAATAGCATTTTCGTTGGTCTGTCACGCTTAATGTTCTAATGACAGCTTTGTAAGACTTCTATGCTTAATTTTTAATAGCATTTTCGTTGGTCTGTCACGCTTAATGTTCTCATGAGAGCTTTGTTGGCTTTCTATGCTTAACTTTGAAATAGCATTTTCGTTGGTCTGTCACGCTTAATGATCTAATGACAGCTTTGTTAGACTTCTATGCTTAACTTTTAAATAGCATTTTCGTTGTCTGTCACGCTTAATGTTCTAATGACAGCTTTGTTGGCTTTCTTTGCTTAACTTTGAAATAGCATTTTCGTTGGTCTGTCACGCTTAATGTTCTAATGACAGCCTTGTTAGACTTCTATGCTAAACTTTTAAATAGCATTTTCGTTGGTTTATCACGCTTAATGTTCTAATGACAGCTTTGTTGGCTTTTTATGCTTAACTTTTAAATAGCATTTTCGTTGGTCTATCACGCTTAATGTTCTAATGACAGCTTTGTGGCATTTCTATGCTTAACTTTGAAATAGCATTTTCGTTTGTCTGTCACGCTAAATGTTCTAATGACAGCTTTGTTGGCTTTCTATTCTTAACTTTTAAATAGCATTTTCGTTGGTCTGTCTCGCTTAATGTTCTAATGACAGCTTTGTTGGCTTTCTATGCTTAACTTTGAAATAGCATTTTCGTTGGTCTGTCACGCTTAATATTCTAATGAGAGCTTTGTTGGCTTTCTATGCTTAACTTTGAAATAGCATTTTCGTTGGTTTATCACGCTTAATGTTCTAATGACAGCTTTGTTGGCTTTCTATGCTTAACATTTTTAATAGCATTTTCGTTGGTCTGTCACGCTTAATGTTCTAATGACAGCTTTGTTGGCTTTCTATGCTTAACTTTTAAATAGCATTTTCGTTGGTCTGTCACGCTTAATGTTCTAATTACAGCTTTGTTGGCTTTCTATGCTAAACTTTTAAATAGCATTTTCGTTGGTCTATAACGCTTAATGTTCTAATGACAGCTTTGTTGGCTTTCTATGCTTAACTTTTAAATAGCATTTTCGTTGATCTGTCACGCTTAATGTTCTAATGACAGCTTTCTTAGACTTCTATGCTTAACTTTGAAATAGCATTTTCGTTGGTCTGTCACGCTTAATGTTCTAATGACAGCTTTGTTGGCTTTCTATGCTTAACTTTTAAATAGCATTTTCGTTGGTCTGTCACGCTTAATGTTCTAATGACAGCTTTGTTAGACTTCTATGCTTAACTTTTAAATAGCATTTTCGTTTGTCTGTCACGCTTTATGTTCTAATGACAGCTTTGTTAGACTTCTATGCTTAACTTTTAAATAGCATTTTCGTTGGTCTGTCACGCTTAATGTTCTAATGACAGCTTTGTTAGACTTCTGTGCTTTACTTTTAAATAGCATTTTCGTTGGTCTATCACGCTTAATGTTCTAATGACAGCTTTGCAAGACTTCTATGCTTAACTTTTAAATAGCATTTTCGTTGGTCTATCACGCTTAATGTTCTAATAACTGTTTTGTTAGACTTCTATGCTAAACTTTTAAATAGCATTTTCGTTGGTCTGTCACGCTTAATGTTCTAATGACAGCTTTGTTGGCTTTCTATGCTTAACTTTTAAATAGCATTTTCGTTGGTCTGTCACGCTTAATGTTCTAATGACAGCTTTGTTAGACTTCTATGCTTAACTTTTAAATAGCATTTTCGTTGGTCTATCACGCTTAATGTTCAAATGACAGCTTTGTTGGCTTTCTATGCTTAACTTTTAAATAGCATTTTCGTTGGTCTATCACGCTTAATGTTCTAATGACAGCTTTGTTGGCTTTCGATGATTAACTTTTAAATAGCATTTTCGTTGGTCTGTCACGCTTAATGTTCTAATGACAGCTTTGTTGGCTTTCTATGCTTAACTTTGAAATAGCATTTCCGTTTGTCTGTCACGCTTAATGTTCTAATAACAGTTTTGTTAGACTTCTATGCTTAACTTTGAAATAGCATTTTCGTTGGTCTGTCACGCTTAATGTTCTAATGACAGCTTTGTTGGCTTTCTATGCTTAACTTTGAAATAGCATTTTCGTTGGTCTAACACGCTTAATGTTCTAATGACAGCTTTGTTGGCTTTCTATGCTTAACTTTTAAATAGCATTTTCGTTGGTCTGTGTCACGCTTAATGTTCTAATTACAGCTTTGTTGGCTTTCTATGCTTAACTTTTAAATAGCATTTTCGTTGGTCTGTCACGCTTAATATTCTAATGACAGCTTTATTGGCTTTCTATGCTTAATTTTGAAATAGCATTTTCGTTGGTCTGTCACGCTTAATGTTCTAATGACAGCTTTGTTGGCTTTCTATGTATAACTTTTTAATAGCATTTTCGTTGGTCTATCACGCTTAATGTACTAATGACAGCTTTGTTGGCTTTCTATGCTTAACTTTTAAATAGCATTTTCGTTGGTCTGTCACGCTTAATGTTCTAATGACAGCTTTGTTAGACTTCTATGCTTAACTTTTAAATAGCATTTTCGTTGGTCTATCACGCTTAATGTTCCAATGACAGCTTTGTTAGACTTCTATGCTTAACTTTTAAATAGCATTTTCGTTGGTCTATCACGCTTAATGTTCTAATAACAGTTTTGTTAGACTTCTATGCTTAACTTTTAAATAGCATTTTCGTTGGTCTGTCACGCTTAATGTTCTAATGACAGCTTTGTTGGCTTGCTATGCTTAACTTTGAAATAGCATTTTTTATCACTAAATGCGCAGATTTAATGATCACATAATTAAACTATGTTATGATTTCATTTATTTTGTTCATTTTGTCTTTTTTTCTTCTTCAAAATGTCTGTCTGAGGTGATTGCTGTGAGCAATATGAGGTTGTTCATGTAGTTGTTTTCGAAAATCTTTACACTTGTAAAATATTGAATAGCCGCGTGTCAGACTAGGTTAATACGAATGTCAGATTTTTAGAGGAAATAAAATGCATTGATTACATAAAGTGTGAGTGCTGATATATACTAGGTGTTTTGAATGAATCGTGTCACGTGTTAAAGAAAGAAATTTTATTTAAATAGTTAGACTGAAGTAGCAACCGGTTTCAGACAGTGTAGTCGCACAAATGTCTTCTGGGAATCTAACCTAGAACGAAATTGATGAAAGAATACATTTAATGAAAAATTGTCACCCGAATTGACGTCTTTGTTTTAAAAGAATTTTTTTTCCAGCGACGAGAAATGAATTTCAAGATGGCTATGCGGTCTAGATAAAAGCCACCGTTCTTTAACAAAGGAATATATGGTTCTAATGGAAAGGATATCCTAAAAGAATCTCAGATAGATAACAATATCACAAGACATAATCCCGAATCACGCTAAGATTACGTGTGTCTTGTTTATAAAAATAAGATATGAGCAGACAACGTCAGAAGGCGAAAAGGGATTAATCGAATTCAGTCTTTTCGACATATAGCATTAACTTCTTTTAAACTAGGAAAACTTTACTTCCTTAACGGAAAAAACACATTTTTAAAAAATGCTTATATTTGTTATGAATAATGCGGTATGTGCGTTTCTTGATTATCGGAAACCCGAGAAGTAAAATAATAAAAACTTTTATTGCGTATTTTTTAAAACCAAAGTCTTTCCTAAAGTTGTTTGCCTAGTGTAAATAAAACCAAAGAGCGTAACAAGTAATCTACTACGTTTTGTAGACAAGTAATCTTCTACGTTTTGTAGACAAGTAATCTACTACGTTTTGTAGACAAGTAATCTACTACGTTTTGTAGACAGATGACTCCTATCAAATTGAAATCAAATGAAAGAAAATCAAAATTATTTGCCAAAAATATAACAACGGGCAACAAGCCATGTAAAGAAAAAGGTGGAAGCTATTTAAATCTACAAACAGACTGAATGTGTGTCCAATGCCGCTTTAAACCTGGATATGGTAGTCATCGTCACGACCTCCTTTGGCAGGTTGTTCCATGGAGAAGAAACACGTACAGAGAATGGTGCCGTTCTTCTGTTGAGCCGAATGCCATGGTACATCTTTTGTGGGTGCCCGCTGAGATCACGACTTGGTGCTAGGGTGAAAAACTTCTCGAAAGGTAGATTTACATTTCCGTTGATAGTGATGTACGCCAGAATCAAGTCTCTTCACATCCGCCGTTGTTTAAGTGAGTATAGATTTAGTTTCTGGAGTCGCTCTTTGTAGGTACGCGTGGAAAGTGCTGTCACCATCCTGGTTGGCATCGTTGAACACGCTCCAAATGTACAATATCTTTTTGTAGATAAGATAGATAAGGGTTTGTTGCTTGGATGGCATTCTCATAAATGGGTCGTACCGGGTTTTCTGTTTTGTTGAATTAACTTTTTCTATTAACCCAATAATAATCCTGATAATGTACGAATATCGATTCGTGGAACGATATTCATTCTATGCATAAGTGGAAATGCCAAAACGCTAAAGAAAATTCACGGGTGTCTTATTATACCTAACTTTATTCATACATTATTTACAATAATACTTTTTCAAAAATGAAATCTACAAACCATTGCGATTATTGCTGTCAAATTTGTCTCTTTAGCTTGTCTCCTTCGGCGGAACTCTTTATTTCATATGAAGCTGCAATTGTTTTTTGTTGCTTTAAGATTTTAATCAAATGATTAGAAAATATATTTTTTTAAATATTTCTAAGTTTATTCAAAACAAATTCTTGTTGTCAGCGATGTTAACCTAGAATCATGAGAAATTTAACTTCTTTCGAACATCATACTTCCCTCACCGGAGAACCCTATCAAGGTAAGTGTTTAGGGTTTATAGATCTTTTCTGCTACTGGCCAATACAAAAATATCGTGACACTATTCTCCTAGTTCCTCTCTGAAAACATAAGTGTTTCTTCTCTTCTAAGCAGGTACATCTTTGGCAAAGACTGAGTTCTGTAAATGATCCGGTGTAATGTTAATTTAGTGGGGTTTTTTCTACAGAAAGCTTTTTGATGTTTTGTTGAAGCTTAATCTATGATTCCCAAATTGTAAGCTGAAAACGAATAGAAAACTGGTTAATTGTAATTATCTTATTATAGTTTGTACGCTGTGATTTGCAAATCTGAATCACATGGTGCATTATTTGTTTATATTTTCACTCATTTTCATTCAGTTGAAAACGCTTAAAATCCTTCCCTTCATCCAGATATTTTATGTTATTCTCCACATCTAATAGTCATTTTCATTCAGTTCAAAAGCACTTAAAAGCTTCCTCTTCATCCAGATAGTTAATGTTACTCTCCACATCTAATAGTAATTATAATTTCAGTTCAAAAGCACTTAACAGCCTCCACTTCATCCAGATAGTTTATGTTATTCTCCACATCTAAAAGTCATTTTCATTCAGTTCCAAGGAACTTAAAAACCACCCTTCATCAAGATATTTTAAGTTTATTCTCCACATCTAATAGTCATTTTCATTCAGTTCAAAAGCAAATCAAAGCCTGCCTATCATCCTGATATTTTATGTTATTCTCCACATTTAATAGTCATTTTAATTCAGTTCAAAAGCACTTTAAAGCCTTCCCCTTAATCCAGATAGTTTATCATATTCTCTACATCGAATAGTCCTTTTCATTCACTTCAAAAGCACTTCAAAGCATCTCCTTGATCCAGATGGTTTATGTTATTCTCGACATCTAATAGTCATTTTCATTCAGTTCAATAGAATTTAAAAGCCTCCCTTATATGGAGATATTTCATGTTATTCTTCACATCTAGTAGTCATTTTCATTCAGTTACAAAGCACTTAAAAGTCTCTCTTCATCGAGATATTTTATGTTATTCTCCACATCTAGTAGTCATTTCAATTCCGTTCCAAGGCACTTAAAAGCCTCTTTTTAATCCAGATATTTTGTGTTTTTCTTTACATCTAATAGAAATCTTCATTCAGTTCCAAAACACTTAAAAGCAACCCCTTCATCCAGATAGTTTATATTATTCTCCACATCTTACAGTGATTTTCATTCAGTTCAAAAGCACTTAAAAGCCTTCCTTTCACCCAGATATTTTATGTTATTCTCTACATCTAATAGACATTTTCATTCAGTTCAAAAGAACTTCATCAAGATATTTTATGTTGTTCTCTACATCTAATAGTCATTTTCATTCAGTTCGAAAGCACTTAAAAGCCACTCTTTCATCCAGATAGTTTATATTATTCTCCACATCTTACAGTCATTTTCATTCAGTTCAAAAGCACTTAAAGGTTTCCTCTTTAGCCAGATATTTAATGTGATTCTCCAAATCAAGTAGTCATTTTCATTCAGTTCAAACGCACTTAATAGCCTCCCCTTTAATCCAGCTGTTTTAGGTTATTGTCCACATCTAATAGTCATTTTCATTCAGTTCAAAACCACTTAAAAGCCTCTTTTTATACTAATATATTATGTTATTCTAATAGTCCGTTTTATTCAGTTTCAAAGCATTTAAAAGCTTTCCATTCATCCAGATATTTTATGTTATTCTTCACATCTAGTAGTCATTTTCATTCAGTTCCAAAGCACTTAAAAGCTTTCCCTTCATCAAGATATTTTATGTTATTCTCCACATCTAGTAGTCATTTTCATTCAGTTCCAAGGCACTTAAAAGCATCTCTTTAATCCAGATAGTTTATGTAATTCTCTACATCTAACAGTCATTTTCATTCAGTTCCAAAACACTTAAAAGCCACCCCTTCATCCAGATAGTTTATATTATTCTCCACATTAAACAGTACTTTTCATTCAGTTCAAAAGCAATTAAAAGCCACTCCTTGATCTAGATAGTTTATCATTATCTATACATCTAATAGTCCTTTTCATGCAGTTTAAAAGCACTTAAAAGCTTTCCTTTACTTCAGATATGTTATGTTATTCTCCACATCTAATAGTCATTTTCATTCAGTACCAAAGCACTTAAAAGCCAATCCTTTATCCAGATAGTTTATGTTATTCTCCAAATCTAATAGTCCTATTACTTCAGTTTAAAAGAACTTAAAAGTCTCCCCTTCATACAGATAGTTTATGTTATTCTCCACATCTAATAGTCATTTTCATTCAGTTCCGAAGCACTTTAAAACCACCCTTTGAGGCAGATGGTTTATGTTATTCTCCACATCTAATAGTCATTTTCATTCAGTTTAAAAGCACTTCAAAGCCACTCCTTCATCCAGATAGTTTATGGTATTCTCTACATCTAATAGTCATTTTAATTCAGTTCAAAAGCACTTAAAAACCTCCTTTCATCTGGATATTTTATGTTATTCTCGACATCTAATAGTCATTTTAATTCAGTTAAAAACATTTAAAATCTTCACCTTAATCCAGATATTTTATGTTATACTCCACATCTAGTAGTCATTTTGATTCAGTTCCAAATCACTTAAAAGCCTCCCCTTCATCCAGATTGTTTATGTTATTCTCCACATCTTACAGTGATTTTCATTCAGTTTAAAAGCATTTAAAGGTCTCCCCTTCATCTAAATATTTTATGTTATTTTCTAAATTTAATACTCATTTTCATTCAGTTCAAAAGCCTGGTTATCATCCAGATATTTTATGTTATTCTCCAACTCTAATAGTCATTTTCATTCAGTTCAAAAGCACTTTTAAGCCTCCCCTTGATCCAGATGGTTTATGTTATTCTCGATATTTAGTAGTCATTTTCATTCAGTTCCAAAGCACTTAAAAGCTTTCCCTTCATCAAGATATTTTATGTTATTCTCCACATCTAGTAGTCATTTTAATTCAGTTCCAAGGCCCTTAAAAGCCTCTCTTTAATCCAGATACTTTATGTTATTCTCTACATCTAATAGGAATTTTCATTCAGTTCCAAAACACTTAAAAGCCACCCCTTCATCCAGATAGTTTATATTATTCTCCACATCTTACAGTAATTTTCATTCAGTTCAAAAGCACTTAAAAGCCTTCCTTTCATCCAGATATTTTATGTTATTTTCTACATCTAATAGTCATTTTCATTCAGTTCGAAATCACTTAAAAGCCAATCATTTCATCCAGATAGTTTATGTTATTCTTCATATGTAATAGTCATTTTCATTCAGTTCGAAAGCACTTAAACGTCCGACCTTCATGCAGATATTTTATCTTATTCTCCAAATCTAATAGTCATTTTAATTTGGTTCAAAATCACTTAAAGGCCTCCCCTTTATCCAGATATTTAATGTTATTCTCTACATCATATAGTCATTTTAATTCAGTTCAAAAGCACTTAAAAGCCTCTCCTTAATCCAGATATTTTATGTTATTCTTTACATCTAATAGTCATTTTCATTTACTCCAAAAGCACTTCAAAGCCTCCCTTTCATCCAGATATTTTATGTTACTCTCCACATCTAATTTTAATTTTCATTCAGTTATAAAACACTTAAAAGCCACCCCTTCATCCAGATATTTTATGTTATTCTCCACATCTAATAGTCATTTTAATTCAGTTCAAAAGCACTTCAAAGCCTCTGTTTCATCTAGATATTTATGTTATTCTCAACATCTAGTAGTCATTTTCATTCACTTCAAAAGAACTTAAAAGCCTCCCCTTTAATCCAGATAGTTTATGTTATTCTCCACATCTAACAGTCATTTTAATTCGGTTTTAAAAGAATTAAAAGCCTCCCCTTAATCCAGACAGGTTATGTTATTCTCCACATCTAATAGTCCTTTTCATTCAGTTTAAAAGCACTTAAAAGCCTTCCCTTTATCCAGATATTTTATGTCATTCCCCACATCTTACAGTCATTAACATTCAGTTCAAAAGCACTTAAAAGCTTTCCTTTACTGCAGATATTTTATGTTATTCTCTACATCTAATAGTCATTTTCATTCAGTTCAAAAGAACTTAAAAGCCTCCCCTTAATCCAGATAGTTTATGTTATTCCCCACATCTAATAGTCATTTTCATTCAGTTAAAAAGCACTCAAAAGATTCCCCTTAATCTAGATAGGTTATGTTATACTTTACATCCAATAGTCATTTTCATTCAGTTTCTAAGCACTTCAAAGCCTCCCCTCTATCAAGATAGTTTATGTCATTCTCCACATCTAATAGTCATTTTCATTCAGTTCAAAAGCACTTAAAAGCCACCCCTTCATTCAGATTGGTTATGTTATTCTCCACATGTAATTGTCATTTTCATTTTGTTCCAAAGCACTTAAAAGCCTCCCCATTCATTGAGATATTTTATGTTATTCTCCACATCTTATAGTCCCTGCTCGATTAACCTTCCGTTTTATCACATTAAAACTACTTCTTAACTTTGTTTTTTGTTTCATTACATATTTTCCTGAGTTTTATAATATTTATTGAATTACTTTCCTAAAATATACGGTTCTTCACATCAGTAAGTTCTGACTTGATACAGTTCAAATACTCTATTCAATATAATGCAGCATTTTATATAAGCACAATACATTTCTTTATTATAGTATGATGCAATACTCTATTTCTATACAACTCAATACTTTAATTCAATAATTTGTATTTATATACTAATGGGTCACCGCTTATCACGACCCGGGGCTACTCGAAGATAAGGGCAAAAGTAATGAAGGCCGCAAGGGGTGGATTGGAAACAATGGTTTGATGAATTTTATATCAAACAGGACGGCTCAACGGGTATTTATTTATATTAGACTTGAAGACGACCATGTTTTAGTCGGTTGGGAGGCAGCCTAGTGGTATGTGTTTCACAGATGGATGTTCTAGGGAAGAAACTTTGTTAATAGTTTTTGGTGGAGAGAGAGAGATGGAGAGCTGGAGAGAAAAAAGAATCTTCTTTTCTGTGGTTGTAGCTGGGCGGGTTCTTGTTGTAAATGTTTTATAGTAGGGGCAGAGCTTGAAGCTCAGTCGAGCACTTACGATAAACATAACGATACAGTAGAGATAGGCTAGCAACATCTCTTCTCTGTGAAAGGGAAAATGTAAGAAAAATGAGGGATCATCCCCAACTAGATTGTGAAGTCGATTTATACTCTGTCAAGACAAGAAAGAATTATCAAAACCCATTCTGAAAAATGCCAACGCCAACGTTGTCAGTGATGTTTATCTATGATCATGAGAAATGTCGGTTCTTCTCAACATCATATATTTCCCTCACCAGATAACCGAATCAAGCTAAGAAGTTCCTGTCCCATTAACCTGCCGTTCTCTGATATTCAAACTAGTTCTCTAGAATTACATTATTAAATATGTCGTTACCGTTATGGCCTGTGAGTTTCGGTCAGGCGTCAATTCAAAACAGGCCAATGAGTTTTTTGAACGCCGTTGTTTTGGGAGTTTCTCACAGCTGTTAATACTTGACCGATTGAATGAAACAAGGACGGATATTGTTAAGATATATCAATTCACTAACCCTAACTCTAACCCCAATCCTAAGCAACGAAATCGATATGCGTGAACAAGCTATTTCAAACTAAGCGTGACAGACGAACGAATATGTTATTTCAAACTTAAACGTGGTAACCAACGAACATATTTAACACTTAAGCATGAGAGACCAATGAAAATAATAATTAAAACTTAAAGGTGACAGACCAACGAAAATGATATTCAAAATTAAGCGTGACAGACGAACAAAAATAGTATTTTAAACTTTAACCTGACAGACCAACGAAAATGATATTTCAAACTTAAACGTTACAGACAAACAAAAAATATATATTTAAAGATTACGCGTGACAGACAAACAAAAATACTATTTTAAACTGAAGCATGGCCAACGAAAATGCTATTTCAGACTTAAACGTGACAGACCAAAAAAATTGATAGTTCAAACTTAACAACGACAAACCAACGAAAATAATATTTCAAACTTAAGCGTGACAGACCAACGAAAATTGTATTTTAAACTTATGCGTGGAAGGCAGACAAGACTGTTATTTAAAATTTCGTGACAGACCGAACAATATACAGTGCCTGTTATAGAAGTGTTTGGTCGCATCTGAAAAACAATTTTACACTCAATGATTAAGGATTTCATCCTGTTTTCCCTTCGATTTCAAAGATCCGTCTCTTTACTTGACAAAGGTTTGCAGTGAAAGTCTTTTCGCAAGATAAGAATAAGTCGATTGGTTTAAGTCTCGTTCCAGCCTCGGGGGATTCCTTAGCACCTAATGATCGGAGTGACAACAATTACTCGACTGGTGTTGGCCAATAAACAACAACCAACGGCAAAAACAGTGCGACTTTCTAGACGAGTACAATTCCTTATTTACATCTTACCTCAATACTAGTTCCTTTTTTTACAACGTTCTTTCTTGTCTCATAAAACTGACGTTTCGGTATATGAGACTTCTTCAGACTATAATGATACATCATGTGAGCTTATTTATAAATAAGACACAAAATACGTTTTTTTTTTAATTCCTTCAAAATTATTGCTGGGTCTTTTATAGAGGGGAACCGCCACTAATGTAAAAATTAGATTTTAGCAGAAGAAATAGCCGATCCAGTCATGCACAGTGCACGCACACGCCATTGAATTACTTTTAGGAGTCTTGTCCAGAAATGCCCCGAGTTAGGGTTATGTTAGGGTTACGGTTAGAATAAGCCTGTACAAAATGCAGAATAAATGCTACTATGTAACGCATCGCAGAATGGTGAACAGCTATCTGTGTTAGGGTTAGAGTTAATGGTGAACAGCTATCTGTGTTAGGGTTAGAGTTAATGGTGAACAGCTTTCTGTGTTAGGGTTAGAGTTAATGGTGAACAGCTTTCTGTGTTAGGGTTAGAGTTAATGGTGAACAGCTTTCTGTGTTAGGGTTAGAGTTAATGGTGAACAGCTTTCTGTGTTAGGGTTAGAGTTAATGGTGAACAGCTTTCTGTGTAAGGGTTAGAGTTAATGGTGAACAGCTTTCTGTGTTAGGGTTAGAGTTAATGGTGAACAGCTTTCTGTGTTAGGGTTAGAGTTAATGGTGAACAGCTTTCTGTGTTAGGGTTAGAGTTAATGGTGAACAGCTTTCTGTGTTAGGGTTAGAGTTAATGGTGAACAGCTTTCTGTGTTAGGGTTAGAGTTAATGGTGAACAGCTTTCTGTGTTAGGGTTAGAGTTAATGGTGAACAGCTTTCTGTGTTAGGGTTAGAGTTAATGGTGAACAGCTTTCTGTGTAAGGGTTAGAGTTAATGGTGAACAGCTTTCTGTGTTAGGGTTAGAGTTAATGGTGAACAGCTTTCTGTGTTAGGGTTAGAGTTAATGGTGAACAGCTTTCTGTGTTAGGGTTAGAGTTAATGGTGAACAGCTTTCTGTGTTAGGGTTAGAGTTAATGGTGAACAGCTTTCTGTGTTAGGGTTAGAGTTAATGGTGAACAGCTTTCTGTGTTAGGGTTAGAGTTAATGGTGAACAGCTTTCTGTGTTAGGGTTAGAGTTAATGGTGAACAGCTTTCTGTGTTAGGGTTAGAGTTAATGGTGAACAGCTTTCTGTGTTAGGGTTAGAGTTAATGGTGAACAGCTTTCTGTGTTAGGGTTAGAGTTAATGGTGAACAGCTTTCTGTGTTAGGGTTAGAGTTAATGGTGAACAGCTTTCTGTGTTAGGGTTAGAGTTAATGGTGAACAGCTTTCTGTGTTAGGGTTAGAGTTAATGGTGAACAGCTATCTGTGTTAGGGTTAGAGTTAATGGTGAACAGCTTTCTGTGTTAGCGTACGTGAAGGCAGAAATATAATGGACACAATGTTTCATGCAAATCCTTAAATTGCTTAAATCAATTCCACGTTGTTTTGCAAAAATTCGCGTTTTGTCTGTTTTTAAGGGGGAGGAGTTTTTTGGAAGCGATGTTCATCTACAAAAAATCACTATTTCTAATTATTCACTGTTTTTATGTTATTATTTGTTTCTTGTCACTTCAGTAAAACGACGGTTTTACAATTGTATACATTTTCATTGAATTCATTAATTTTCAATTCTTATGTTTGATTTATAGAGTTAAGGAGTGTAAAAAGTGGACCTTGCGTTTATTTTCGGCTGATTCCCTTATTTTGAATTTTAGCCCTCACATTTTATGAGCGATGTTTCTGACAAAGGGGGAAGAATTTCTGTTTTCTGGGTCGGAATCTATCCACCTAAAACTTATCGTTGGTTAGTTTTTGACTTTGAAGTAGTATTTTTATACCTTTTTACATCAAGTGGCTTCATGCATTGTCTTGAGAGATTTCCATAAAAAATACGTCAGTGTTGTCTATATCTGATTAACTTTCATAGCTTAAACTAATCCCAGGAGTTGTCAAAATGTCTGTTAATGTTGTGATTGAAGTACAGGAGATACGTCACAAGATTTTATTTTAATACAAAAGTCTTATTTAGAAGGAATGTGTGGTATACGTATTAAAATGTTATTTTTAGTTTTGTCGGCACTTCATAATATGCTAAGTAACAAGTTCAACTTGATTACTCTAATAGTAATTATATATCCCCTAGCTGTACACCTGTTGTTTTATAATTCTTCAATTTAATTTTATTAATTATTGTTTTGTATTCTGAAAATGAGCACTCACATACCAGTGAATATATCAATATATGCCACATGTACATTCACATATACATAGTATATATTTAATTGAATAAATCCAGAAGTTTTTTCATTTAACCATCAAAACGGGTTACTATTATTTAAATTTATAATACAACACAATATTTAGAAATACGATATATATAGTACAGATAAAAAGTTAAATGCCTAATTTGCATGATTATTTTTAACAGTTCTTAATAAATCAATTTTTGATATTATTCATTTGAAATAGTATTGTTCTATGTTTACTATATATATATTCAATAGTTTCGTCGATAGTTATGTAATATATAACGGATACATGGATAAAATACTTTCTTAAATTAACTAACTACGAGACATGCGCGAAAAAAGGGGGAAGAGGTTGGCTGGCTGGCTGGCTCGCTCGCTAGTTGGCTGGTTCGCTGGCTATCTATCTCGACCTCTTTTGCAGTTTTTACATTTTCCGTGAAAAATAAATACATATCTTTTGTTTGATTAGCTAAATATATGGCCCATTTGTAAAGTTTAACAACAAAAGCATTGTTTAATGTTACTTGACTTACTTGTCATTACTCCCACGTCGTACCTGTCACATTTATCGTTTACATGTTATTGATGTGCAAAAATATGCGTTTACACAAAAGATTAATCTACAAAACATTCAATAAAACACCACGAATGAATATTTAAAGATATTAAGAACTTGAAGTATAACATCCTTTACCGAAATTACTGCATTCAGCATTAAATAACGTGAAACTGTTAAAATATCATAAAGAACAACAACAATGATTTCGGACACGATTCCCTTATATATATATATATATATATATATATATATATATATATATATATATATATATATATTGTATTTTTTTAGTTAATATATATTTTTTTATTAATTTTATACGTAAATAAAAGTAATCAATAGACACGTGCTTTTAATACATTTATAATATATATATATATTTATTCATTATTATTTTTTTTTTTTTTTTTTTTTAACATAGTTCACCCCAAACAAGGCAGGACGCCACTGTAGACGTAAGGGGCTACTGAGAAAAAAGAGAGGAGAAGGTAGGGGGCAGTCAACCTAGATTGGGATCTGCGCAGCGAGATGTCTGTTTACATTAGTTTTAAACTTCTGCATGTCTGTAGTGTCGGGGAAACAGAGGGCAGGGAGGGAGTTCCAGAGGCCAGCAACACGAGGAAAGAAGCTATTTGAGTAGAAAGCTCTCCGACATCTGGGGACCTCCACAGTGAATGAATGAGATTTAGTTGATTTCTAGTTAGTCTAGTGAATTTACGTCGAGGGGGCACCAAAGTAGCCAGTTCATCAGAGCATAACCCATTGAAGTATTTGTAAAACAAGCACAAGGATGCTACATTGCGGCGATGGGACAGGGACTGGAGCTTAGTTGACAGTGAGAGACCCATAAGGTTGGTGATTCTTTTTTGGACCCTGTCAAGGAGGGAGAGACTAGTAGATGATGCACCAGCCCAGATGTGACAACAATACTCCATGCATGGGCGGATGGTGGCTTTGTAGAGATACAGGATAATGTCAGGTGAGAGGATTTTACTAGCACGGTAGAGGGAGCCAACCTTCTTTGCAGCAGTCTTAGCAATGTCTTCGATGTATTTGTTCCAATTCATGTTATCTGTGAAGGTTAGGCCGAGGAGTTTGAATGATGAACTCTCAGGTAGGGTGTTATTTGCCATGACAATCGGTGGTTGGAGAGGTTCTTTGTAGTTATTGAAGGAAAGGAGCTTTGTCTTAGCGGCATTAAAAGTTACCAACCATTTGTGACCCCAATCCACTACAGCCTGGAGGTCATTTTCTAAAGATTCAGCCATTGCATCGGATATGATCGCGTCGGTTTTGCCAACATGGCGAGAGTAAAGCGTGGTGTCGTCAGCAAATAAATCAATCTCAGACATTATATGTATTATATGTATAAGGTGTAAGATTTTATACTTAATATTTCTTCTCGGTTTTTCTAACTGAATCTTGTGTACTCTTATAGATGACGCACTATGTTTCCGTGATTTCGCGTCGTCAACGTTTGGGCAGGTCTCGGAAGCACCCGAGAGTTGACGAAACTATTAACCAATCGGGTTGCAGCAGGCATTAGACAATCAGGCTACAGCGAACAGCCGATAACTTTTGGAAGAAATTAATCGCGTTTAATAACAAAAATGAATTTCTATCATCGCTGTCAGCTCGTTGAATCTTCTGCCAGCAACAGAACCAGTACACAAGAAAACTTTTGGACCAGCTGCAACCCTAACCCTAAACACTATACCAGAAACTGTCATAAAAGGGGAAAAAACAGAAAAATGATTGGAATAACGAAACATCGAATTAGTTGTTTAGCTATGGTTTGTTATTATCGTCTGCCAGTCTTCAATTTACCGTTTGACAGTTTTGGCCTCGTTTTCGCCTCGTCAACTCTCGGGCGCTTCCGAGACCTACCTGAACGTTAACGACGCGAAATCATCTATAAGAGTACCGAATCTTGTATTTACTCTTTAATTTCTACCGAATAAGCCGTTTTCGATGTATAGACAATTTCTTTCTGAAAATTCGAATCTGAATGATCAAATCTAAATTTTAAAATGTGTTGTTACCCATTGAGGCATTGTTTTTTGCGTTTTACGTTATTCCTTTCAAAAAACACATGATGACTTTTTGCATCAAATTTTACTTTGGTGGTGTACGCTTTTTCATCTGGCAACAATGATCTGACGACAGAAGTTTTTTGTTTACTACTTGAATTTTTTAATTATTTTTGTAACTTAGTTCGCCCCAAACAAGGCAAGTTGCCACTGTAGACGTAAGGGGCTACTAAGAATTAGGGTGAAAGTTTATGGGGTCATCATTAATTGGGAGCTGTGCAGCGAGATGCTTGTTCACATTAGTTTTAAATTTCTGCATGTCGGTACAGTCGGGGAAACAGAGAGACGGGAAGGAAGTTCCAAAGATCGGCAGCTCGAGGAAAGAAGCTATTGGAGTAGAAAGCTCCCCGGCATCTAGAGACCTCTACAGTAGACAGATTGGACCTAGCTTATTGTCAGGTTAGTCGAGTGTATTTATGTCGAGTGGGCACCAGAGCAGCAAGTTCATCGGAGAACATTTCATTGAAGTACTTGTAAAACAAGCACTCGGATACAACATTGCGGCGATGGCACGGGGGCTAGAGCTTGGTGAATAGTTAGAGACCTATTAGATTAGAGACTCTTTTGGGGACCTTGTCTAAGAGAGGAAGACTAGTGGATGATGCACTAGTCCAGATGTGACAACAATACTCCATGAATGAGCGAATGGTAGCTTTGTAGAGATATAGGATACTGTCAGGTGTGAGAAGTTTTCTAGTATGGTAGAAGGAGACCACTTTCTTTGCGGCAGCCTTGGCAATGTCTTCTATGTAGTAGCGTCGTTGCGATGTTGATTTTTTTCTCGTTCTCTTTTCTTTTTGTTGCAGCCATCATCTTCAGAATATTTCGTCTCGCCTTGCTCTTTTTTATTTGTACCTGTAATTATTGGAGCAATTAAAATACAACTCCATTATTTTATTTGTGCTACATAGCTTTCTCTTGTTAATTTATTTTGCTTTTAACATAAAACATTAGTTCCTATCACATGGTATGTAAATCTAGACGATTACATAGCATTAACGCCCCTTCCGGCCATCACCCAGTTTGCGGAAGAGTCCGAAAAAATACGTCCGTTAAATTCGACAACATATATATTACATGAGATCAGAACAACATCGGTACCATCATATATAAATAAATATTGCACTCTTATCTTTTTATTTGCATTACAAGCTTCATTTATATATATACATATATATATATATATATATATATATATATATATATATATATGTACATTATATTGTGAGTACATTCTAATGAGCAAAGGAACAATCACTCTATAATACTTTTCATCTGTTTAGTTTCAATGTTTTAATCTTCATATATCGTCGAACAACCACAAACAAACTGTTCTTCTGTTCTTTCGATCTTTTTTACTTTCATATATCAGCGAATGTTTGTAATTTCTCTGTGTCTCACAGATAAAACAAAAAATAATGCGTTTATATGGTATTTATTTATTTATGCTTAGTTTTCCAAATTCAATGCTTTTTCTACATCTTACGCGCGTTTCACAGCTGAATCAATAGTTTTCATCACAGCTTTGTTGTTTACGAGAGAAATTGGTCATTCAGTAGCAATAAGAAATCATCTTTTTTCAGAGACATGGGAAAAAAGGCTAGAAAATGTTTAACATGTGCTCCTGACAAAGGTGACAGCAAGTCTAAATACTTTTGTATTTTTTATATATATGAAAAAAACTCACTTGATAAATGGTGACAAACTCCAAAATCTCCCCCCTCCCAAAGGGAAAAATTTATTTACGAAATTTGAAACGATGCATCTAATCGAATTCAACTGTAAGGGACTCCTATGCAAAGGATTATTCTGTGATGATGACCGCCAGCTCCGTCGTCATGGTTCTTCTGATAGCCTCTACGCCTTCCAAGTGTATCCTCTTGAGATTCATTTTGGAAAAAATAAAACCCAAGCGGGGTAAAATCAGGTGAATACTAAGGCTTTTCCAGTAGAGTGATCTGCGTTCGTTCTTATGGGATGCATTATGGTCATTCGCACACTGTTAGGAAAAGTGTGAACCTGCTATTACTCTCCACAATAGATATAATAAAAACTTATATTAGTGAATCGTACGAAATGAATCGTTTACATTGGGTGTTGGATTTCGATAATTAATAACACATAAAGTTTTGATGTACCGTAAAAATAACTAGCCGAGCCCTTTCTCGGATTATTAAAGGAAGAAAAGTAAATAAAATTAAAGAGATTCTTCTTTTTTTTTCGAAGTTTTTTTTATTAAACGAGAAGACGTTCGGATATGTTGTCTAGTCCGACCAATCTGACGAGGGGACGTCGCTTCCCTGCACATTTATCACCCTAACCCCCGCGGCAACCCCTTCCCTTTCTCTCCGCCCACTCACCTACAATCATTTCTCCAATCAGTTTCCCCACTTCAGGCTATCGACGACCAGGTCCACCTCGACCCGCCGTACGTGAGCCTAAACGCTAGAGCACATTTGAAATGCAGCCAAGCCGGGTCAGACTTTAATTATGCCCCAGTCGTGTGTCTGAATTGATTTAGTCTCCCTTTAAGAACATCAGCGCACGTTTCACACTGATATTTATGGGCTAATACTCGGATAGAATTTGCAAGTCCGACTTTACTGTTCGGAGACAAAAGCTTCCTCGAAAATTTAAAACAAAACGAGAAGATACATTTTCTCGTGTGTACATTATGATATATATCTGCGAATCTATTTCGATAACGGCATGGCAATAGAGTTGACAGAGATGACTGGCGATGGGACTGACTTCAGAGAATAAAGTTCATATCGTTATTTCGGCTATTAGAAATAATATTTTAGATGCTCGCAAAATACGTGTGGCACAACACACTCGTTTGCTGACCGAAGAATTTGAATGAATGTAAAACGGATTTCCATGTCAGCAGTTTCGATTTTTTATTCACCCAAACAAAGTATATTGCCACTGATGCGTAAGGGGCTATTGTGATAGGAGACAGATTTATAGGCAGCAACTTAAGTGGGGAGTTGGGCAGTAAAAATCTTTGTTCGCATTATATTTAAATGTCTGCATGTTGGTACGATCGGGGAAACAGGAAGCAGGGAAGGAATTCCAAAGGCAAGCGATTAGAGGAAAGAAGCTATTATAATATAAATTTTTCTGGGATATAGGGACAGTGAAGGGGTAGTATTTTTCTGCTTATTGGGTGGGTTGGGGATATGTTTGTTTAGAGAATCAAGTGCAGTAAATTCATCGGACAACATTCCGTGGGAGTACTTATGAAACAAGCACAGGGATGCAATACTGCGGCGATGCGACAGTGGCTGAAGCTTGACAGACAGTGCGGTACTTATTAGCTTAGGTTTCTTGCACCCTGTCAAAGAGAAAGAGACAATGATGATCGTGGTTGGTGCAGTAATCCAAAGTTGTCAACAATACTCCATACATCGGCGAATGATGGTTTTATAGATATATAAGATATTGGCAGGTGTGAGAAGTTTTCTGACCCGGTAGAGGGATCCTGCCTTCTTTATAGCAGACTTGGCTGTATCTTCTATGTATTTATTCTGATTCATGTTGCCTCAGAATTTTATTTGGAGGAGTTTAAACGTTGGACTCTCGGGGAGGGTTTTATCAGCTATGGCAATTGGTGTTTGGAAAGGTTTCTTATAATTGTTAAAGGAAAGGACCTTTGTCTTGGAAGCATGAAATGTGACCATCCTTTTTCTTTTCGGTCTCATTCTACTACGATGTCCAAGATCGATACTACCAGACAACATAAACAATATGAAGATGTTATTGTTTTAATCTCTATTCGTTTTATAAAACGAGTGTAAAAATAACATATTCGTGACACCGCACGAAAATCTTGCTAAAATCTTGCGTACGGATTATTATAAAATTGTATGGAGATACGTCCTTCCTAATTTATTTTAGTAAAGAGTTACCTCTTAATAAGGGTCAATCAGATGGTCGATGATGAACAATATTATGAGAGGATTTGGAACGAGGGATAGGATGATCTTCTTTCGTGTGAATACGATGATTCTCGTGTTGGCATTAGTTTCCTCGATGTTTTTCTTGTTAGTTTTTCTGGAAATACATCAGGTACTTACAGGAAGGACCACGAGGAGGTTGTCAACATCCCTAAGTGAAAGTGGTACTGTGGAAGCGACTGAATTCGAACTTGGAACACCCAGGTTTTCAGTCCGTGTCGATATCCACTTAACCACCCGATAGGATGATAAGTTCTTGGAAAGAAACTCTGTTCATGGAAGATCTGTTTGGTTTTAGGTGCGCAGCGAAAAAAAAAGAAAGTTCTTTTGCAGTGATTCTTGTCTATATCTCATGCGGAATCAAGATATCAATCGAAAATGATGAGGTCATAAAAATTTGAAGAATTCCAAGCGAGCTGGCGCCATCGATATTCGAAAATACTGTTATTTGCTTGGGAAAGAATGTAGAAAAAACACAAAATTCCATATACAAGTACGAAGAGACGCTGTTGATACAATATTTTGAAAGAAAGAAAGCGGGAAAAGCGAGCTACAATTGTAGTGCAGTTAATAGTCAAGAAATCATAAACAAAAAAAACAACAATAATAAATCACTTATACCAAACGCAGTAAAATTGTCTAATCTACTGACCTGTATACTTTTAACGGACTAAAACTGTTTGTAATTTTTTTTAACTTTAGAATTTGTTTTCAATGTTCGTGTAGTTGATCGTCACACTAAAACCAAAATGGCTACACACTACTGGTGTAATTTCTGTTAAATTCATGCTGCAAAAAATAGTAACAAAAATTACGTACTCTACTACTAACCCTAAATCTGAGTGGCAAGCCCCCCTCCCCAAAAATAAAAAATAAAATCCATCGCAAAACCACACGTAAACGTCTAAGTTTAACAGGATAAAGCCATTACTTCGGGCGCCATGTTGTTTATTCGTAATGATAAGCACATTATCATAAATAAATTTCTGAAATAAATAAAGAAAACTTACAAAAGGTTTCCACATGTTAAAAGTATACAAGTCGATAGAGAATGTAATTCTACTTCGTTTGCTATGAATTATTTGTTGCCATATTTTTTTCTTTGCGATTTCTTGACTGTTAACTATACTGCAATTTTACAAAAAGGGGAATATTAAGCCATGTAAATAGTGTTGGAAAGTAAAAAGTCTTTAAAGAAAAAGAAATGCAGCTAGCATAGGTGTATTTAAAAACAGGCAAAGTTAAGTATTTAAAAATAATTGTCGGATTAGGGAGCAACAAGACAATTGACCCGAAAATAAGAGTCGACATTTTGAACGGCAGCATTGTTCTACGGGTCAAATACATGAGGGATCTAATATAAAGGCGGGTTATAAAATTCAAGTAATTTGTTTTTCACCAAAAAAATATGGATTTTTAGGTCGCTTTGCCTGTTCTTTTCATTTCAGTGACAGAATATATATTATTATATATGTAGTCGAAACTTAGTGACCACCGTTACAAAAAGATCACAGTCTGAAAATGTGAATGAAATGAGAAAATTTTAATGACAGAAAATTTAATTGGTAGAAAATAATATTATAAAATCGGAAATTTAAATGAAAAAAAATAAAATGTTTTGAAATCTTTAACATTAGCTGACTTCAAAAAAAGTTTCGACTATGGGTATAATAACCCGTATCTCGTCTTTCAAATTAAAGGGGTAAAGTAATGTGACTTCAAAACATACAAGTTTGTGTCTTTATAAAATAAATACTTCATATTAACATTGATTTTTAAACGTGGTGTCTGTGTTCGTTCACTGCACGGGCCGTGATCGTCCGCTAGTTGTGTCGGTTCAAAGTCGTTGTTCGATTCCGACACCTGTCACAGAGTCAACTTGGTCTTAGTCAGTGTAGCACCACTAGATTTCTCTCGCGTTCAAAACACGAAAAAACGTTGTATTCTTTTAGAGGTTGCAAAGATACTCGTTTTCTTCACGTTAATAACAGACTTGCAAATGAGAAATTTTAGCCCGACCAAATAAAAACACAGGGCCCATCTTGTTTGAGAAGTACACAAATCCAACTGACTATCAGACATCAGAAAACCAAATAGACTGGGTGGTACCCTGAGGGGCAACTCTCACTCGCCTTCCATGCCCATCTGTGGGAATGTATCTACTTCTGACCAGAAATACTTGATGTCCGGTCGTTTCTTCAATCACCGAAACTGACTACGTCCGTCTTTTTGTCTCAGTTCATTCCCATCCGACCATCTAGAAACTGACCACTTTAAATAATAGTTAGCCAGAAGCCTTTTAAAACACTAACCTGCCTCCAAGCTATTGACATCAAAAACACACTGGCGTGGGTCCCCTATATCTGGATAGTCTTTAATTTTGGAAGGTGCAGGAAACCTCGTATTTGAGGAAACATTATTTTATCAAGAAACAAATAAAAATAAAAATAAAAATAAAAATAAAATCAAAAATAAAATTTGAAATTAAAACATAAAAATAAAAAATAAAAAAATAAAACAAAATGAAGAAACCGAAAACCAGAAAGTTATTTTAATACATTTTTTAATACATTCCTCAGTCAACATACTTAAAAATGAAAACAAAACAAATGGATTTAATTTAATAAGTAAATTATTTTAAGTAGCTAAGCTATTTTAATGAATTATTTCGTGAATTTCAATTTTCTGGCTGTAAGTTTATTGGCTCTTCCTCGTGTATTAAAATGTTTAAAATCTTTTAGGCTAAAAACTAAACAACATTACTTTAACTCACGGGCTACGTGGGGTAGAGATGTAACGAGAATACCCCTAGAATGATCGCAAAAGGCAGAATAGTGAATAGATGGTAACGTGATTAGGTCAGGAATGTGGGATGGCGTACATTTTAATGCGACCGCAATTGTTTTGGTTATTATAAGTTTGAGGATTTAAAATGTAAGCATTTGTTTTGTTTTCATTTTGAAGTATGTTGACTGAGGAATGTATTAAAAAATTGCATACTTACGGCACCGGTCGAGAGATGATCGGGAAAACATCAGAGAAAACTGGACGATCAAAATGCATGGACGTTCGTCGTTTTTCTCCTTCAGCTAAAGGTTGAGAAGTTGATTGTAACTATAAGCGAATGTCGACATTCATTTTGGATAAATAAAATTCTAGATTGTCTAAACTCTATACTAAACATATTTTCCAATTTCCTGTGTAGTCTCTCTACTCTTTGTAAAACATTACTCACTTGTAGAAAGTCTGTTATTCGCATGCACCGCAAAACATGCAACCCACTAAAAAAAATGCATGTTTACAAATTAATACTGATTTTAAGCATTAATGTTTCCCTAAATACAGTGAGTAATGTTTTATAAAGATCAGAAAATTTTATGATTTTTAGTGGATTCTGCGACTAAATTTCTCATGGAAGCCTTTGTGGTGGGACCAGCAATTTGCTCCATCCGATACGCTGCAGTCAAGATCGTGTCGTTTTGACGTTTTGTCGTCGACCACATCTCGCAGTCATACAAGTTCGGACATGTGTGTTGTATGCTGAATCTCTCACATAAAAAGGTATATAACACATCACCTTAAGTCTCGGCCCTGACATATTGATGGTGATACTAATAAAAAATCCATTAGACTTTTTTACAAATTACAGTTATTTAAGTGAAGCTACCGTTGCAAAATTTTAAAACAATGCTAAAATCTGTATTTAGTGTGTCGGTAAAGCATTGCTTTCTGATAGAGAAAGATACTGTTCAAGCAAAGCAATGGCTTGATAAGTGTTATTCGGACTTTGCTCCGTCGGAAACAATGATTAAGAGATAGTATGCTGTATCTAAACGCGGTTGTACAGCTTAACACTCAGGTCGCCAAAATTCCACAAAAAAGTCCGCAAACTCGTTTTGGCCGACCGTTAATTAAATATGCGTGAGTTAGCAGAAGAGTTAAAGATATTCACTATTTTGCATTAACATTTGTCAACGAGAAAGCTGTATTCAAAGTGGGTATCTCATTTACAGAACGTTATTTTCAACTGTTTAACGCAACAAAATATCAATATGTGACAATGGATGAAACATGGATTTAGCACTTCACTCCGAAATCAAATAAGCAGTCAGTTTAGTGAACAGCAGCTGAGTGGACAGCAGCCGATGAAATCCGCCCAAAAAGACCAAAAACGTAAACATCAGTAGGCAAAGTCTTGGTCTCCGTATTTTGAGATGTGCAAGGTATTTTGGTCATTGATTACATTAATAAAAGAAAAACCATCAATTACATAGCTTTATTAACGCGTTTGAAGGAAGAAATTGCCAAAAAAACAATCACAAATGAAGAAGAAAATATTGGTCTTTCGCCAAGACACTGGATCGTGTAATAAGTCGATGACAATGATGCAAAACTACATGAATTACACTTCGAATTACTTCCACACCCACCTTATTCTCCAGATATGACCGCCAGCGACTACTGGTTGTTTTAAGACCTCAAAATCATGCTCCAGAGAAAGAGATTTGGCTTCAATGAAAAAGTGGTATCGAAAACTGAGGCATATTTTGAGGCCAAATTCAAATCGTTCCACAAAAAAACATAGAACTGTTAGAGAAGCGTTAGTATCATGCTAGAAGAATGTTGATAAATTTCGCTTAAAAGGTTTGGTTTCATTTGTTAGGCCACGAACACTGAATCCCATCGAGAAAATAACTATGCTACCAAGAACCAGAGCCCCCCCCCCCACCGAAGGAGCAGAAAAGGAAAAAGAGTCGGTTTCACTCAATGTGGCGATTCCTTCTCCAGAAGAGAGGCTCGCTCTCAGCAGCCAAAGCGCCCCCGCTTCCACTATCAGGAGCCAAGGGGCCAAAGCAGCACCAAGGGAGAACAACGAAAATAACATGTCCCCACAGGACTACAAAGAACTGTACTTCAGACCGTATCAAAAGTACATCGAAGGGAATGTACAGCATTCTGTGCCTGGTTCCTGGGGACGATTGGGGGCATGGTCTTGTTAGATCGAACTTTTTAAAAAAGAGTACATGGCGAAGCTCCAAAACAAATTGAACATTCTGGCAACCTACATCTACCAAAGGAGCTATGTAGGGCATCCTGAACTACTCAAGGGGTGAAGCGGAACGACTCTCCCTAGAAGGAATTAGGAATACGAAAGTGAAACTACAGCCCGAATACCGGGGCAAAAGGAAACTCCAGATCAACGTTTGCAACGCCCTAATTGAACGTAATTCAGACAGTTTGGTGATGTGGAGCATGTGTACTTTTATGTAATTGCTTTTATTGGTGATTGTAGCGTTTTTTTGCTTTTCGTTTACTACTATTTCCATTGTTTAACTTCGTAAGTGATAAACATGCAGAAGATTGAATTATAAGTCGTCCTAAACTTTATAGAACGTATTTTACTTTTCGTTAATATATATTTTTTTTTTATTAATTTTATTTACTTATAAACGTAGTATTGGCACGTGTTTCTGCACACAGCCGTCATCAGCATGACTAACTTAAGAAAATAACGCCTTGCCTGAAAATATTTACAATTTTTATCACCTAAATATTTAACGTATTTTTATGTAATTGTTTTTTTTATTGATGATTGTAGCGTTTGTTGCGTGGTTGATCATTTATACGCGGCCGCGATGACTTTAGTATCAGAGTTAGAACCGTGTGACCGGCAGGGATTGTATCCTCTCATACTGACGATTGCAGGTTTGGCATGAAACACATGTGTATATGGGTTTATTTTGTAAATAATATTTATTTATAAATGATTATATATATATATATATATATATATATATGGATTATGACAATATATGTATTAGCATATACTATTAGTACCTTTTAATTAGTATTCTCTTCTCAAGTGTATATATATATATATATATATATATATATATATATATATATATATATATATATATATATATAAATATATATATATATATATTGCGCTTTATTATAGCGGGAAGAATTTTTCTATTACGCATCAAAACGGAGTACTGTTTGCCTTTGCTGATTGATAATTAGAAATTGGTGAAAGATCGGCGCCTTTCCTTTTAGCGCGAATGATTTGAAAGTGAATCTTTATTAAGAACGGCAATCATTTCAAGATCGATTTTAGAGAAGAGCTTTATTAGTTTTCTTATCATCTCTTCTGTTGATCGCCTTTTACAATGAGTTCAAATAAACGTGTCTACTTTGAGTCTGGTGTTCAATTGTAAACTCACTTAAATAATTGGGAAACAAATATTCGAGACTTGCTTAATTGGCTTAGATTAGACGCAAACTTGATTATAAGTGAATCTCACATGGTGAATGGCTATATAAACACATTCCTGTTTAAACATGGACAAGTGGTGCAACGGATGGATGTGATGAGTGACAATCAATTCTAAGTGACAGTATTGTCGAGGTTGAAGGTTCAATCCTCACAACAATACTATACTAAATAAGAAAGAAAATTGAAGTTACTTACTTAACACTTCTACCTAGCCATCGCTGATGGGACGATAAGAATCTGCCCCTGTGAATTAAATACAACGTACAGTTCAAAATCACATGTAGACTTCCGAATTCGGCATAAAAATTCCCGAGTTCGAGAAGATACTCCTAAAGAAGGTCGCGATTTAACATCCAAGATTAGAATTTAAGTCTGGATAATAATCCAATATATATATATATATATATATCTATATATATATATATATATATATATATATATATATATATATATATATATCTATATATATATATCTATATATATATATATATATATATATATATATATATATATATAAAACTTCTTTGTAATATAATAGGAAAACTCCCAGCAGAGTGCTCGATTAATTAAGAATTAAAGTTAAAAATTAAGAGCGTAATATTTATCTATTTTGGTACAGAAAAATTAGTACAACATTCGTACCGTCGGTTTCAAGCACGGAAAGTCTTAGCCATCCAGCTCTCTTCAGCTTCTGTTGTCATCTGTTTTGGAAATGTGAAGTCACATGACACTCTCGTTGGAACGCGTTATTTGCTTAGCGTGTTGTGTATGTATGTTTGAATTTAAATTTAGTGTAATGAAACCGTTTAGATTTAAAACCGGAGGAGATTTGGAGAGATATAAGAATATAAAATTAAAAAGAACAAAAATAAAAATAAAAATAAAGAAATAAAAAATAAAAAATAAAAATAAAAATAAAATCAAAAATAAAATTTGAAATTAAAACATAAAAATAAAAAATTAAAAAATTAAACAAAATGAAGAAACCGAAAACCAGAAAGTTATTTTAATACATTTTTTAATATATTCCTCAGTCAACATACTTCAAAATGAAAACAAAACAAATGTAAATTATTTTAAGTAGCTAAGATATTTTTTCTAAATAGGATTTTTATTTCACGAAATAATTAATTTAAATGTCTGACTTGATTTCTGAGGAACCGAAATGCATTCAAGGTGGTTTAAATCCACTAGAATGCATTTCGGTTTCTTATAAAATAAGTCAGCTATTTTAATGAATTATTTCGTGAATTTCAATTTTCTGGCTGTAAGTTTATTGGCTCTTCCTCGTGTATTAAAATGTTAAAAATCTTTTAGGCTAAAAACTAAACAACATTACTTTAACTCACGGGCTACGTGGGGTAGAGATGTAACGAGATTACCCCCAGAATGATCGCAAAAGGCAGAATAGTGAATAGATGGTAACGTGATTGAGTCAGGAATGTGGGATGGCGTACATTTTAATGCGACCGCAATTGTTTTGGTTATTATAAGTTTGAGGATTTAAAATGTAAGCATTTGTTTTGTTTTCATTTTGAAGTATGTTGACCGAGAAATGTATTAAAAAATTGCATACTTACGGCATCGGTCGAGAGATGATCGGGAAAACATCAGAGAAAACTGGACGATCAAAATGCATGGACGTTCGTCGTTTTTCTCCTTCAGCTAAAGGTTGAGAAGTTGATTGTAACTATAAGCGAATGTCGACATTCATTTTAGAATGTCGGCATTCTACATGCAATTAATTGTAAGCTATTAAAATAACTTTCTGGTTTTCGGTTTCTTCATTTTGTTGCAACAGCATTTTCTTTGGGAACTAAGTAAAGAACCAGGGGTCTATATTAGAGAGGCAGGTAGTTAAATATATAATTGTTTAACTTTAGAATTGGTTGATAATCATGTTTTTGAATTATAAAAAGGATTTCACAAAGTCAGAATATATTGTGTTGTCTTAATACACTCTCTCTCTCTTCCGACGTCACAAGTCAGAATACATTGTGGTCATAATAGACTCTCTCTCTTCCCCCTCTATCTCATTCCCCTCCTTCTCTTCCCCTACGCTCTCTCTCTCTCCTTTCTCTCTATTTAAATTATGTACATCATTGTATTTATCTCACCATTTGTATTTGTCTCTTAATTACATTATTCGCCCTTTTCATCATCATCTAAAACATTCATGTACAGGCGAAGTGGGCACGGTGACAAGATAGCTAACAATATCCTCAGAGTTTTTGTAATATATAGATTTTATGAATATTTTGGATTATTCTTCAGCGTAAGTTCCTACCTTTTTCAAACTCAGAAATCTTTATGTCGAACTCAGGACAAGATGCATCTGAAAAAGGTCTGGGATATGTACTGTCGAGTTAGACCCATTTCTTTGCTAAGGGGTAACGTTATAAAAGACGAAATACGGAAACACTTATTTGTTCTTCCGCTCGAGAATTATTCTCAAATGTCTTGTATCATCTTTCCTTCGCTTAATGTGTGTTTAACATTGAAGACTTAAAAAACACAAAAATAAAGTTTTATCGCTCACTTTATTATGATGATACAAAGTGTTATCACACTCTTTCATACTATTCTTATTCGGTCGATGTCATCTGAAACGATATTGCCACTAGGGGGTTGGTGTAAGTAGGGGTGATACTAATTGTAATAAAAAGTATCCCCCTCTATAGTGGGATCCAGCATCGAAGATACGTCTTGTTTGTCCATAATCTCGCCCTGACGTATTTTTCTAGGTATTTTCGTTTCTCTACATACCTAACTTGCAAGAAAAACTATTTATAAAAGCTCATAATATTGTGTTTGAATTCCATCACTGCATTCTTCATTACATTTCAAAGTTTTACCTCACAAACATTTTTTATAATTAGTATCACCTCACTTAGACAAACCCAAAAGTGACAATATCGTTTCGATGCTGTAAGAGTAATATCCAAGATCAGAATAGTACTTAAAATAATCTAAAAACACAAGTAATCAATCCTAATCTACGGGAAAATAACAATGTTAATCAAATCCTAATCCCCAAAAATACTAGTTTTTAATCATTATCTAAAAGAGACAAGTTATCAATCATTATCTCAAAAAATACAAGTTAAAAATAGTATGCCCAACAAAATACAAGTTATCAACCATAATTTTACAAAATACAAGTTTTTACTCATTATCTAAAAAATACAAGTTATCAATAGTAATTCCCAAAACATACAAGTTATCAATCCTAACCTAGAGAGAAATACAAGTTATCAATCTTAATCTAAAATAATAAGTTATCAATATTAATCCTCAAAAATACAAGTTATCAATTCTAATCCACCAAATTATACAAGTTATTCATCTTAATCCCCGAAAACTACGAGTTATTTATCCTTATCTAAAGAAAAATACCAGTTATCAATCTTAACTAAAAATACAAGTTATGAATCCTAATTTAAAATAAGACAAGTTATTAATCTTAATCTCCCAAAATAGCAATTTATTTATCTTAATCTCTAAAAAATATAACTTATTAATCCTAATCCCCAAAACATGCAAGTTATCAATTCTTATCTAAAGAACATACAAGTTATCAATCCTTATCTAAAAAAATAGATGTTATAAATCCTAATCTAAAAAAATACAAGTTATTAATCCTTATCTAAAGGAAAATACAAGTTATCAATCCTGACTAAAAGTTCAAGTTACCAATCTTAATCTAAAATGTTACTAATTTTAGTCCCTCTAAAAATACACGTCATCAATACTTACCCTACGAAAATAAAGTTATTAATCATAACCCTTAAAGAATACAATTTATTCATCTTAATCTAATGAAAAATACAAGTAATAAATCCTTATCTAAAAAATAAATGTCCTGAATCTTTATCCCAAAGAATACAAGCCCCCCAAAATACAAGTTATCAATCTTAATCTAAAAAAAATACAAGTTATCAATCCTAATCTCCAAAAAATACAAGTTAGTTATTCTTATCTAAAGGAAAATACAAGTTATCAATCCTAATTACAAATGCAAGTTATCAATCCTAATCCCCATAAAATGCAAGTTATTAATACTAATCTACACAGAAATTATCCACTATAATCCAGAAGTTATCCACTATAATCCAAAAAAATACAAGTTTGTTATCATTATCTAAAAAATATAAGTTATCAATCCTAATTCCCAAAACATACAAGTTATTAATCCTATCACAAAAAAATACAAGTTATTAATCTGCATCTACAGGGAGATACAAATTTAATAAATTGTATTTTCCTGTAGATGCAGATTAATAACTTGTAATTTTTTGCGATATGATTGATAACTTGTATGTTTTGAGAATTATGATTGATAACTTATATTTTCATCTAAAATATACGAGTTATTAATCATTATCTAACAAATACAAGTTATAAATCTTAATCTAAAAAAATATAAGTTAGAAATTCTAAGACCAACAAAATACAAGTTATTAAACCTAATCTACAGAGAAATACAAGTTATCAATCTTAATCTAAAATAATACAAGTTAGCAATCATAATCCCTAAAATAAGACAAGTTATTAATCTAAATCCCCGAAAAATGCAAGTTATTTATCCTTATCTAAAGAAAAATACCAGTTATCAGTCTTAACTAAAGGTACCAGGTATTAATCCTAATTTAAAAAATACAAGTTATCAATCTTAATCTCCAAAAAGTACAAGTTATTAATTATTATCTAAAGGAAAATGCAAGTTGTCAATTTTAATTTAAAAAATACAAGTTGTTAATCCTAATTGTAAGAATAAAAGTTATGTATCCTAATCTAAAGAATAGAAGGTATCAATCCTAAGCTAAAAAATACAAGTTATCAATCCTAATCTACAAAATTCAAGCTTTATTTATTAGATTAAGATTTATAACTTGAATTTTTTAGATTACTAAAAAATACAAGCTATCAATACTAATCTAAAAAATACAAGTTATAAATCTTAATCTAATAAATAAAAGGTTTCAATCTTAATCTAAAAATACAAGTTATTAATCTCAACCTAAGAAAATAGAAGGTATCACTCCTAAGCTAAAAACTGTAAGCTATTAATCATAATCTAAAAAAAATAAAAATTATCAATACTTATCAAATAAAAATACAAGTTATCAATCTTTATCTCGAAAAATACAAGTTATCAATCTTTATCTAAAAAAATGCAAGTTATTAATTCTTATCCTAAAAAATACAAGTTATCATCTTAATCACTTAAAATAAAAGTTATTAATCTTAATCCCAAAACAACACAAGGTTGTAATCATAATCTAAAGTAAAATACAAGTTATCAATCTTAATCGTAAAAATACGAGTTATTAATCATTATTTAAAAATACAAGTTATCAATCCTAAACCCCTTCAAAATAAAAGTTATCAATTCCAATCCCCATAAATTCAAGTCACTAGACCTTATCTACAGAGAAATACAAGTTATTAATCCTAATCCAAACAAAATCAAGTTTTTAATCATTATCTAAAAGAGACAAGTTATCAATCATTATCTAAAAGAATACAAGTTTAAAATTGTAAGCCCAACAAAATACAAGTTATTAATCCTAATTTACAGAGAAATACAAGTTATTAATCTAAATCTAAAAAATGCAAGTTATCAATCTTTAACTCCAAAAATACACGTTATTAATCCCCAAAAAGTACAAGTTATTTATCCTTGTCTAAAAAAAAATACCAGTTATCAATTCTAACTAAAAATACCAGTTATAAATGCTAACTAAAAATACAAGTTATCAATCCTAACTAAAAATACAAGTTATCAATCCTAACTAAAAATACCAGTTATCAATCCTAACTAAAAATACCAGTTATCAATCCTAACTAAAAATACCAGTTATCAATCCTAACTAAAAATACCAGTTATCAATCCTAACTAAAAATACCAGTTACCAATCGTAACTAAAAATACCAGTTATCAATCCTAACTAAAAATACCAGTTATCAATCCTAACTAAAAATACCAGTTATCAATCCTAACTAAAAATACAAGTTATCAATCCTAACTAAAAATACAAGTTATCAATCCTAACTAAAAATACCAGTTATCAATCCTAACTAAAAATACCAGTTATCAATCGTAACTAAAAATACCAGTTATCAATCCTAACTAAAAATACCAGTTATCAATCCTAACTAAAAATACCAGTTATCAATCCTAACTAAAAATCCAGTTATCAATCCTAACTAAAAATACCAGTTATCAATCCTAACTAAACATACCAGTTATCAATCCTAACTAAAAATACCAGTTATCAATCCTAACTAAAAATACCAGTTATCAATCCTAACTAAAAATACCAGTTATCAATCCTAACTAAAAATCCAGTTATCAATCCTAACTAAAAATACCAGTTATCAATCCTAACTAAAAATACCAGTTATCAATTCTAACTAAAAATACCAGTTATCAATCGTAACTAAAAATACCAGTTATAAATCCTAACTAAAAATACCAGTTATCAATCCTAACTAAAAATACCAGTTATCAATCCTAACTAAAAATACCAGTTATCAATCGTAACTAAAAATACCAGTTATCAATCCTAACTAAAAATACCAGTTATCAATCCTAACTAAAAATACCAGTTATCAATCCTAACTAAAAATACCAGTTATCAATCCTAACTAAAAATACCAGTTATCAATCCTAACTAAAAATACCAGTTATCAATCCTAACTAAAAATACCAGTTATCAATCCTTACTAAAAATACCAGTTATCAATCCTAACTAAAAATACCAGTTATCAATCCTAACTAAAAATACCAGTTATCAATCCTAACTAAAAATACCAGTTATCAATCCTAACTAAAAATACCAGTTATCAATCCTAACTAAAAATACCAGTTATCAATCCTTACTAAAAATACCAGTTATCAATCCTAACTAAAAATACAAGTTATCAATCCTAACTAAAAATACAAGTTATCAATCCTAACTAAAAATACCAGTTATCAATCCTAACTAAAAATACCAGTTATCAATCCTAACTAAAAATACCAGTTATCAATCCTAACTAAAAATACCAGTTATCAATCCTAACTAAAAATACCAGTTATCAATCCTAACTAAAAATACCAGTTATCAATCCTTACTAAAAATACCAGTTATCAATCCTAACTAAAAAATACAAGTTATCAATCCTAACTAAAAATACAAGTTATCAATCCTAACTAAAAATACAAGTTATCAATCCTAACTAAAAATACAAGTTATCAATCCTAATCTAAAAAAGTATACGTTTGGAATCATTATCTAAAAGAGACAAGTTATCAATCCAAATCCTTAAAAATACAAGTTATTAATCCTAATCTACAGAAAAATACAAGTTATCAACCATAATTTGCCAAAATACAAGTTTTTACTCATTATCTAAAAAATACAAGTCATCAATAGTAATTCCCAAAACATACAAGTTATCAATCCTAACCTAGAGAGAAATACAAGTTATCAATCTTAATCTAAAATAATAAGTTATCAATATTAATCCCCAAAAATACAAGTTATCAATTCTAATCCCACAAATAATACAAGTTATTCATCTTAATCCCCGAAAACTACGAGTTATTTATCCTATCTAAAGAAAAATACCAGTTATCAATCTCAACTAAAATACAAATTATGAATCCTAATTTAAAATAAGACAAGTTATTAATCTTAATCCCCCAAAATAACAATTTATCAATCTTAATCTCTAAAAAATACAACTTATTAATCTGTGGTGAACACCACAATTAGGTACTCAATCTAAAAAATAAAAGATATCAAGCCAAAGCTAACAAAATACAAGTTATCAATCCTAATCTTAAAAATTACAAATTATAAATCCTAATCCAAGAAAAATACAAGTTATCAATCTTTCTCCCCAAAAAATACAAAAAATCAAGTTATCAATCTATATCTAAAAAATACAAGTTATCAATTCTTATCCTTAAAAAATACAAGTTATCATCTTAATCCCTAAAAATACAAGTTATGAATCTTAATCCCCCTAAAAACATAAGTTTTTAATCATAATCTAAAGTAAAATACAGGTTATCAATCTTAATCTAAAAAATACAAGTTATCAATCCTTATTTTAAAAATACAAGTTATCAATCCTTATCTATATAATAGAAGGTATCACTCCTAAGCTAAAACAATACAAGTTTGCAATCGTTATCTAAAAATTACAATCATCATTCCTAATCCAAAATATATATAAATTATCAATTCTAATCTAAAAAACTTCGAGACAAAAGTTTTCATATTTAAACGAAACGCGCAGATTGAAGTAACGAATCTTAAGAACATCCATTTTTATATTTTTTTCTTTTTGTTTCCCTTTTTATCTGTATAAAATAAAGATATCCTGAACAGGAATGAAAATAAACGCAAGGCAACAAAATAGTGTCTCGAGATCTGGGATAATAATTACGTTTGTTCCCAGACTCGAAAAGAAAAGTTTCAGAGTACAACTAATCGGCTTTAATAGGCATCAATTATCTACGATGCCACAATGCAAGTTAAAAAAAAAGAAGCTTTTTGCAATTCAAGAAGTTTGAATGTAGGTCGCAAGGCCCGTTTTAGTCTTGCGATTTCTCGCCAAGGTGTCGCAAATTCTTGCAGATAATCGCTAGTTACCATTGTTCTGGTAGGCAACCGGATAGATCCGTCGTAATTCATAGCTTCTGTTAATAGAAGATACACACACACGCACGCAAACTCATTCATATAAACATTTACACACACGCAAAATGAATATAAGTGCAGGCACGCATACATACATGCATGTACATACATATATTTATAAAGCCACACTCACACACACATATATGTGTTTGTATGTGTGTGTGACTTTGTATGATGTGTTTGTGGCTGTGTAGATATATGTATGAATATGCATATATCTATATATATATGCATGCAATTATTTATTTACTGTGCGTGTGTTTGAATATGTCTCTATAGGTATATACATGTATATACATGTACTCGTGTATATGTGCATGCATTCATATATTTATTTGATGTGTTCGTAAGTGTAAATTTATGTGTACGTATATGTATACATGTATATATGTATGTATGCGTGTATGTTTTATACAGTTTTTTGTGCGTGTATTTATACATATATGTATTCCTGTGTGTTTATTTGTGAATAAATTGTTCATGTGTGCTTTTGAATCTGTGTAAATAAATAAACATATATATGAAAATATGAATTACTACGAGTCTGTCTGATTTCCTACCAGAACAATAAGTATTAGTCTATGTGCCATATTAAAGAATGTTTATTTACGTTCGACTTTTCGATTTGTGCCGAGCCCTGTTCTTATTTTTTAAAAAAAACGACAACAAATAAATAGCCAAAACATGAAATTAATTCGTACTGGGAACGTGCGCTTTAAACAGTATTACTCTATGTGCAATATTAATGAATGTTTATTTACGTTCAACATTTCGATGTGTGTGGAACCTTGTTTTTTTTTAATCAACGACAAAAAACAGACAAAACACGACATTAATTCGTATTCGGTACGTGTGATTTAAACAGTATTACTCTATGTGCAATATTAATGAATGTTTATTTACGTTGAACATTTCGATGTGTGTGAAACCTTGTTTTTTTAATCAACGACAAAAAAACAGACAAAACACGACATTAATTCGTATTCGGTACGTGTGGTTTAAACAGTATTACTCTATGTGCTTTCTTGTGCTTAAATAATGTTTATTTACGTTCAACTTTTCGATATGTGAGGATACCTTTTTTTAAACAACAAAAAATAGCCAAAACACGACATTAATTCGTATTGGGAATGCGTGGTTTCAACGGAATTACCTCACGTGCAATATTAAGGAATTTTTATTCACGTTCGACTTTTTGATCTGTGCAGAGCCCTGTCATTATTTTAAACGCAACAACAAAAACAGCCAAAATACGAAATTAATTCCTACTGAGAACGTGTTGTTTCAACGGTTTTATTCTTTGTACAATATTAAAGTAGTTGTATTCACATATGGCTTTTCGATATGTGCAGAGCCCTGTTCTTATTTCAAAAACAACAACAGAAGCAGCTAAAACAAGAAATTAATTTGTATTTAGAACGTATGGTTTCAATGTAATATTAAGAAGTGTTCATTCATTTTCGACCTTTCTATGTGTGCAAAGACCTGTTTTTGTTTAAAAAACCAACAACAACAGCACGGTTTCAACGGTATAACTCTATGTGCAATATTAAGAATGCTTATTTACGTTCAATTTTCGAGGTGTGAAGTACCCTGTTTTTATTTTTTTTAAACAGCCAAAACACGAAATTAATTCATATTTGGAACACGATGTTTTAACGATATTAATCTATGTGCAATATGAGGAATGTTTATTTATGTTCGACTTTTCGATGTGTGCGTAGTCCTGTTTTGTGTTTCTTTAAACGTAGAAGACCACTCGTCAAATCATGTTGGTCTGCAGTTTCAACTTGTTACTGGCTATCTTGCTTTCGCTTGTTGATATCCTTCAACATTTTTAACTGTGAAAGTGTTTAGCTTTCGTAGAAAGCTAGATCTCTTTATTTACAATCTCAGTACAGATACTCTTTCAGAAAATGACACTTTTTTGAATGAAAGAGCTGCACTCGTATGGCAAGATGTTGCAGTCATCATATATATATATATATATATATATATATATATTCACAGAGGTAAGAAAAAACAAACCCTACTCAACCAAAACAACAAAGTAAACGAAATACTAAAAACAACGAAAGTAATAAAAAGCAAACACCAACCCAAAAACCTCAAGAAAATGTTAACCTCATCTAAACTCAACCAACACATATAAGGAGTCACAAAATGCAACAAAGATGATGTGGGGTTTATGGCATAATAATAGAGGGGAAGTCATACACAAACATTCACAATAAAAGAAGACTTAGACTGCACCTCTAAAATGTTATCTGTGTACAAGAATTCACAACATGCAACAAATCCTATATAGGAGCCACCAAAACACTTAATAATAGAGTTGCTTTACATAAAAGCAAAATAAAAATCCAAGGAAAAAGAAAATTGTTAGTCTCTCAGCATGTGCACTCATGCAGCAAAGGAAAATTCAAGGTAATGCCAATCTTCCAAACTACGAATTATTAATACCTCCTCACACAAGAAAAAAACTTTATATTAAAATTTGACCAAGCATTAAACAAATCATAACACAAATCACACAAAATGCAGACCCCGCGCATCTACATGCATATAAAACGAATCGACATGAACCCATGTGAATACGCACATATGTGCGTGTCCGCATCCACATACATAGAACGAATGCATGGCATGCGTGTGTGTGTATATACATGCATATAAAAATGGTTGTGGATGCGAGTGTGTGTGTATGTCTATCAATCTGTCTATCCATCTATCAATCTATCAATCTCTCTACTTTTCTATCTATCTATATATCTATATATCCATCTATCTATATATCTATCTACCTATCGATCGATCCATATATCTATCCATCTGTCTATCCATCGATCTACCTATCTATCTATTTATCTATTTACTCATCTATCTATCTATATATCGATCCATATACTTATATATTATATTCTATCTATTTATCTATCTATATACCTATCTATCTATCTTTCTATTTGTGTTCAAGTACTGAAGTAGAATTCTACATATATGCATGAATGTTCTTCCCCTGCCTTTATTTCTACCCCTCCTCTCTATCTGTATATATATGTATGTACGTGTATGTACATGTATATATATATATGTGTGTGTGTGTACGTATATGTGTTTGTATGTATATGCATGTGTTTATGTATGTATAAACAAAAACAAAAACAAAAACACATGTATGCGCGTAGATGTCCCTACGTACACAAACCAAAACTAACTGCACACACACACGCGCAGACCCAATGACGACAAAGTCATAAAATATCAACAGCAATTCTATAAGCGGAGATTCTGACCAAAATGTACTCAATCACATACGAAGATGACCGGAAAGATAAAACTCAGAAGCACACATACTTAAAAAAACACATAACTTTGACCCAGAAAAGCAAATGATATGAAAACACTTACACACGCACCCACGCGCGCACATGCGCAGAAACGCCAAGCTGTTAAAAATATAAAGATTTTTTCAAATGGTAAGAATATCTGAAGAGAGCATAAATGCTTGAAACGCATTGTAAAATTATAAATGATAAAATAATAAATTATTGCTGAAACACGCTTTTCACAAATGTTGGTAGTCTCATTTCTTTAAATATATATATATATATATATATATATATATATGTACAGAATAATCTCCTAAACTAAGGAACAGGTCATTATGAATTTTGCAGTATATGTCCTAGGCAACACAGTGAGTAACATGGGCACAATATTTTTCTTAATTTTAACAAGTGTGCACCCATGTATATAAAGTCAGGTATATTTATATATTTTTATGTATAGGATTCACTCCTAAACTAATTAAACGATCATCATGAATTTTAGGCGTCAGGGTGGTTTCGTGACGACTGAGATATCTCCGATCTTTGTAAAATGTTAACAATAAGTATTAGACATCAATAAATACATTTCCCCCTAATTTCAGTTTCTTCTTGGTATTTTAAAGGGATTTTAGGGAGAATAATATAGACACAACCTTACATTTGAAACTTCAAATATTTCAGATTTGCATTGAACTGTATCTATAGTCATTAGACACCAATTCAGCAAGATTCCCTGAATTTCAATTTCTTCTTAAGACTCCTTAAGCTTAAACCTTAAATTTGAGACATTTTCTAGAATAAAAATTACGTAATGGATTTTTATCAAAATTGGAATAAGGATTCTATGCATTAGGTTTATTGTCATCATATCTTGAGTTTAATGTTCGTAAGAGGACATTTAAGGTGGTACAAAACTTCTGTTCGGGGAATTAATGTTAACCGTTCTGGGACAGGTATTTATCTTATATATTTATACGTGTATATGTGTATACATGCCTGCATGTATGTATTTATCCGCGTGCGTGTGTTTATGTGTAAATATATACACGTATGTAGACATATGTGTATGTATTTGTGGATGTATCGTGCGTGCCTGCATATAATTATATGTGTGCATGCATTACGTATGTATGAGATGAACGTGGAAGACATAATTTACTTAGCCTTTCGCTTTTTGTCTATGGATGAAGTTAACGACGCTGCCAATAAAACCTTTTTTTTTTCAAACGACGGACAAAATATGAAGAAACAATCGTAAGTATTGACGAAATAGTTATTCGTAGAGAAAACGAAATTATAATTATTTATTCGAGTTACACGAGTCCATGTGTTTGTATGTCTATTTTTTTATTTTTTAATGTTTCCTATGATTGTATTTTTATTAGCGTCTTTTATTTTAGTCTGGTCCGCTTTTCATCTGGCCGGGCATCGAGGCTTCCGAGGTTTATGCAATGTTTTATATGATTGTATCTTCTATGTACCAACCTACCAATCTCACCTATTACAAAGACGAAATAAAACAGTAAGAAACAACAAATCCACCATAACGCTAAAAGCTCTGAATGGACGTTCTGTGAGATATTTTTCTTTTAAATTTTTACATGAGAGCATTGATTAAAACAAAAGATGCCCAAAAAGACATGACAAATCAATAGATATAAAAAGGAGTGTAAGTGTCACATTATTTTGCACCGCCCATTGCATCTTTTGATCGGGAACTTATTAAACTGCACGTCCGCCATCTTGAATTGATAACGCGTAGCGCAGACCAGCGTCGTTTTTTAAAAAGCACCCACAAGAAAACACAATTTACATGAGATCAGGGACCTCTTTAACGTGGACTGAAGTTTAAAACTGCCATTTTTATTTATGCCCCACCTCATTTAAGCTGAGGTGCTCCGCGCAAGCGTTCTCTATACGGGTCGGTATGGAAATAAGAAAAAAATAGAATGGAAAAATGGAAATAGGTCGACCGCCATAAGTCATTTGTCGCTGGTTAACAGGAAACAACGGTTATTGTGGCTAGTGGCTATATAATGTACATATTTTATAATGTACAAAAAATGCTAAACTATAAGAAAATCTGTGTGGAAATATAAATAAGTCTATAAAACCAGGCGATGAACAGATTTAATCGATTCCTAATGGAAAGCCAACAAGTTTCGAATCACTTCACATGGTTCATCACAGAAACAATTCGTACAAAATTAATCAAATTGTACGGGAAATACTAATCAACATTTTTTTTTTTATTCTAAACGATTAATGAATGTGAAATGAGAATCGACACCTTTAAACACGTGGCATTATTTGATTTTTTCCCAATAATCTTTCTTTCCTTTTTCAACAGGTCGAGTTTTTAATTTACAAAATTCTCACAAAACACGAATGAAGCAATAAATATAATAATGAAAATATAATCACAACAACAGATTTTATTTTTAATGTTTAGTTTTTGTTATTTGTTGTTTTTGGTTCTTTTGTCTGTTTTAAGTTTTTTCAACTGGATGTTCTTCATATTTTTATTCAAATGTTGTCATTTTGCGATCGAAGCTGATTAATTTATTAATTGTACTCTGTGCTCTTGTTTTACATATGTGTGACATGATGTTGATGTTAATGTTAATGTTGATGTTGATGTTGATGTTGATGTTAATGTTGATGTTGATGTTGATGTTGATGTTAATGTTGATGTTGATGTTGATGTTGACCTGTGTAACATCTTCTGTTGTTCGAGAATTCTCTTGTCTAATAGAGATTGTTCATCACAGTGCCATCTTCTTTAGAAGAACCGTCGTCATCATCAAGGTTTCTGAAAAATGATACGCTTACACACTTGCGTACGAGAAAATCCCAATAAATGATTTATTCTAGCAAAGTGTTCTAACCTTGAAGGGCCGATAATAAATAAGACAACACGGTGGTATATTTAAAAGAGTGTTTATTTACAGAAGTACAGAATAGTAGGTTACAAAAAGCGTGTTTCGAGACTGCTGATACTTACTTCCCTCAAACCGCAGGAAAATGTGGCACAAGGCCGGAAGATGGATAGAGACAAGCCAGCGCCCCTAAAAAGAAGCACTCTGACCTTTTAAAAATTGCCCGGGCAACCCAGTCTGCATTCCGCGATCGGGGCGCCTCAGACAGTAAGCAATAAATTTACTCTACCTCAAAGAGGGGAGGCAATGCCTGGGAGCGTGGACCTCCTAGGACTACCAAGGGCAAATACCTTAGCCCAACAAATAAAAGGTCACTGAAATGGCCGAGTTCCCGTCGGACTGATTGTCGAGAACGGCCTCTCAGCTGGTATTTAGCAGCCCAGAGTCTCTTTGCAACTGGAGCTGCGGAGAGACGACCGCTTCGATACTTCGTCGTAAGCTCCTCTATAAATAGTTTCTAGAAGAGTCCATATCGTCACAAAATAGGGAAGATCAGCATCACACACCACAACACTCCTTCTGTTCAGCCTTGCTCCGTATGGAGTCAATACTGTTTCTTTTTAGGGTTTATTACAATTAGGTCCATGATCTTATCTTTCCTGTTTGATCTTCAGAACCTGTTTGCGGGATTGGTATCTCAAATGTGTGGAACACGACATCCATAAGTTCATCCTCGGGCGTATTATCCTCGGCAGTATTTGAATATTGTTTCCTCATTTGGTTCATGTGTCAATCATGTTTTCAATCCGTTTATCCACTATCCATGTTTCCCAGTTAGATGTTGTTTTAACATCTGAAAGAAAACCTTTTCTCCAATTTTTAAACATCCCTTGGTGATATTTTTTCACATCCTGGTTTCGTATGGGTTGACAAGAATTTATAATTTTTCATCTTCCTTGCAAACATTGCTTCTGCTTGCGTCATTGAAGATGGAACTTTGTTACTTGGGGGTCATCCTAAATACCCGCAAAAATCTTGAATTAACTTTTCGCTAGGAATACCCTAGCGCTCTTTTGGATGAATCCACGACCTCTAACTCGGCGACCTCTAACCCGGCGACCTCTAACCCGGCGAATAATTGCTATAAAAATCTAATAGTTATTTACGTAGTTTCTTACATTTTAATATTTTCGTTCATTTTAAGAAACTGTCCACAACTATTAAGTAATGGAAGCTATCTTGTGGAACAGCGAAATAAATCTATGTTGATTCTAGGCTACGGTCGCTCAGTTTGAACTTTATAAGAGGTATATTCGCTGCCAAAGCACAACCTTTGCATAGTTTCACTGCATTTTCAATGTCTTTGCCCATACGTGTTCAATACATATAAGTTTTCATGAGACTCTTCATTCAAGTTACCGACATGAAATCCTTTTAGTATTCTTTTCTGTAATTCTGCAGGAATAACCATTCAATCGCCGTACATAACTACTTCATCATAGATTGAATACACTTCCGAGATTTTTTTGTTTTTGTTTTTAGGTTTTTTTTTTAATCGTCGTCTAACGACTTTTCTTTTATTTCTTCGAGTTTTACCGGAAGCTCCCTAATGGCATCACACAATGTATTTTTTACTTCTACCTGTTTGTAGAGATGCAATCAGTGCTTTCCATGGTTTAGCATATTTCGTGATGAGTAGATAATCCGTCAGACTAACTGATTTTGACGATGTGATATGCTATGTTTTATAATTGTAACTGGGGGGAAGTTCTCTTATCCCTGTAGTCTGTTTGCATTATGCGTTAGTAATCCCTTTTTTACCCATAAATCGTTTGCAGTGGCGTATGGTCAATTTGCAAGACAAAATGGCTTCTGTAAATAAATCGATAAAATTTGGTGACTGCAAAAATAATACCCATTTTCCTTCTCGATTTGTGAGTAACTTTTTCTGGGGGTAGTAATGTACTAGACGAGTGAGCGATAGGTTTTAGCGATCTATCTTCCATTTTGTGTATTATGCAAGTTGCAATGTCGTACGAGCTCGAATCAGTAGCTACAGTTATTTCGAGATCTGGAATGTAGTGTGTCAAACATAATTCTGATGTGAGGTTATTTTTTATTTTTTTCAAATGCCTTCTGGTATTCTGTCGTCCAGGCCCAATCTTTTCCTTTTTTTTAATAGCTCATTAAGAGTCGCTCGCAACTTGTGTATGTTTGGAATAAATACATTGTAATAATTAACTAAACCAAGAAAACTTTGTAGTGACGATACGTTCTTCGAGACCGGTATATGTTTATCGCACTCTGTAGGTCTGTATTTCTACTATCTTTGTCTATTATTTGACCGATATATTTTATTTTTATTATGAAAAAATAGCATTTCCCTCCTTCAATTTAAATCTATAGTCAATTTAAATTTCTCTTAAATACTTCGTCTACCTGTAATTTGTGTTGCTCTGCGCTTCTACTTATCACTACAATGTCATCTAAGTAGGCTATCACAAATTCCAGCCCACTAAGAAATGTGTCAATTACTTACTGAACAAAATGGGTGGTGCAACTTTAACTACAAATGTTAATCGTTTGAATTTGTACTAACCCTATTGGTAGTTATACAAAGTAGCTTTGAGCATTCCTCGTTCTCAGGTATTTGTAGATAAGCATGACTTAAATCAACCTTTGAAAAAAAATTCCTTATAATCACAGTAGTGTAGTTTTCGTCTTCTTTTCTTTGTGAGATTCTTTACATTTCCACCTTTTGTAAAAAAAAATAGACGTTTAAGAGATTAACAATTTAGTTAATAATTGTACCGCTTCAACAAATGTTCGGTTGCTAGTTTGTGTGGTAATATATAATTGATGAATTTTATATGTTTAAGCGTACACAACTTTATTAATAGTAAACGAACCTTTTTTAAAATCTGTCCAATTCGCACAGTCTGTATTATTAATATAGTTGTATCGTTTAAAATACGAGGAAAATGTAATTACGTTTTAAGGATCGTAATTAAAATTATCGATAGCGCGTTTTGTGAAAATGCACTTTCATCTTCCACATTTTTATAATTCGTATAATTATTTTCGTTCTTGTTGAGTATCTTTTAATTTGCTCACATTGTCTTTCTTGAAGGTTCTCTTTTTTCTTGAACTTATTTTCTATACGAAGCCTTTACATTTCCATTTTCTTTCGATATTTGATATTTTCTATTTATTTTTCTCAGAATGTTTCTTTTAGTCGAAGCTATTGTTCTTGTTGGTGTTTAATAATTTCCAACATAGCACTTTTAAATTCCTCCATTTTTCGTCATTTAAAATAGGCTGCCAACTTTTTCGTATATTTTCTTTTTACACGGTCATAAACTTTTTCACTGAAAGATAATTCTTCACTTCTTAGCGAGAAAAAAAAGTAAGGTTGTCAAACTTACTTACAGATTCTTGATTAATACAATAAAAAACGAAGAAAAATCGACAGACATTCTTGGGGGGGGTCTTTTTCGTGGTCGAACGATTTAGATTTAAAAAACTCGTTGGAGTATGACTTGAAATCTTCTTCGTCAAGAAAGAAAACTTTTTTTTAATCTTATTTTGGAGTGTTTCTTTTAGCAGGTTTGGCACACCTTGTGTGTAAAAAATCCATTACAGCTTTTAACTTCTCGTTTTTACTGTAGTAATTAACAATTTTTCCGTACCAGCTATGTCTTTTTTTGAAAATCCTGCATTGCCAGTTGTAGTAATGGCTGTGTTGTATCCGACATAACTCCAAGTTCTCGTTGCCAGTGTTGTGTGCAATATAAGTCTGGATTATGTTGTGTCCGAATAAGTTCTATTTCTCGTTGTCAGTGTTGTTACCTTTAAGGGCCGATAATAAACAAAACAACACGGTGGTATATTTAATAGAGTGTGTATTTACAGAAGTACAGAACAGTATGTTACAAGAAGACTGCTCTGAGACTGCTTGGAGACTTCGTCGTAAGCTGTCTTATTGCGATGTTGTGAGGTGTGTATGATATAATACACACCCTTGTTTGATTTCATGGACCCACGTGGTTCTGGCCTTAACTTGCTGAATCTATTAGAAGACACAATGACTTATTTCTGATGGGGGATTTATTCGCATGAGAAAGATATATAGAATTCAACTACTGGCAATCAAATATATATATATATAGTGAGAGAGGGGGGGGAGAAAAAAAGAGAGATAATGACACACTTGGCTAAGAGAGAGAGAGACAGACAGACTAAGCCACCATTGCTAAACAGTTTTAGTTTCAGGCGAACCCTTGCTTTTTTGTTTCCTTATGTCGTGGTAAAAGAGACCAAAACCTCCTTCGCGGGAAATGGCGCCAGATCTCAACTTCTTTTATCCATCGGGGTCATGCTTTCAATCTTGCAGCCGTCAATCATTCATCGAGTTGCTGTTCACTCCGGGGCCGTTTTAACTGAGCCTTATTCTTTACGATTTTCGAATTAGAACCTTACGTTCGCATTATATAACACGCCTCTCTATTCAATACCTTAAAATATATAGTTATATTTTCACTTCCTTAACCTATACAATTATCTCTTTCTTTTTTATTCTGTTCTTCTATATAATAAAAACAGAAACCCACATTTTAGATTAACCTTTAATTTTTTATAGCCAGCCCACTTATTTTTTGTAAGAGACATTTACCATATAATTACTATCTTACTGGTATCTTTACCTATTCTGCCTTCCTGTGTGTATCTCCGAAAAGAAAACACACTCACCTTTGTCTCACTCCAACCCCAATGGATGTAAGAAACCGGGATCTCGAGGGAGCTCTGATTATTTAAACATTAAATTTTCGCACGTAGTCCTAACTACGCGGTAAAGATGGGAGGTTGTCTCCAACACGCACGTCGGTCTCCATCAAACTTCGAAAGCGGGTCCACGTTTTACTACCCTAATAAGAGAGCTTTACCATATAATTAGTATCTTATTGGTATCTTTATCTATTAAGACATGAAGCTTCGTAATCCTTCTGACCCCTCCTACAACATGTAGTTCCGGAACACTCCACACCCTTTCATCTACTTCCCAACCCATTAGGTGCAATTAACTGCATCTTCGGGAAAAAAATCATTCTAATTCAGAATTAAATTACCGCAAAAAAGTATCTCTTTTTCACTTTCACTGTTAGTATTTGTTTATCTTTTTGATATATGCTTAATTCAATTGTTGTGTATAACTGGGTCGACCGGCGATACGTTACGTCATCCATACTGACGAGTGTAAAGGTAACACGAAACATATATATGTCTATGGATATTAAAATATTTACCTCAGCAGAAACAGCCGACTCAGTGACAAGCAATATGGATTTCGTCCTTATGTGCTGACTGTAATATCACACAGTGAATATATAGACGAAATCTTCGCTTCTAGAGCAATAGCTCTTGATAAGGTTTGGTATAAAGGTATGTTCACAAGCTTGCTAGCTATGGAATATCTGAAAATGCCCTCTGAACCATAATTTGTTTTCTCTCTGATAGGTTCATAAAAGTAGCCGTTGATGGGAAGAAGTCTGAAGTCCATAATATCAATGCCAGTGTGCCACAGGGATCTATTCTGAGCCGAACCTTCCTCTTGATGTTCATCAATGATCTCCCTAAACACATTCAAAGATGATTTGTCGCCATTTATGCAGATGACACAGTACAAAACCGACTTTGTAACTTAGTGTGGGATGTCCTCTTTTCTTCCTTACATCCACTTTCTCACAGAAGAAATGTGGCTAGTGTTTCTTTGTTCTATTGTTATTTTAATGATAGGTGCTCGACTGAGCTCAAATCTATGGTTCCCCTGTGTAAAAAATTCACAAGAACTTGTCTAGCTACAACCACTGTCAAAAATGTCCCTTTCTCCCTCTATGCACCTAAAACTAAACGGAGCTTCCATGCGCAGAGTTTCTTTTCTTAGAACTACCCGTCTGTGGAATACGATATTCCGTGGCTGCTTCCCAGTTGACTACGACATAGTAGTTTTCAAGTCCTATATAAACAAATTCTTGTTTAGCCGTCCTCTGAAATAATCAAATTATGACCAATTGCATAATCAATCCTCACGATGTTGTCTCGCCGCCCATCGTTAAGATGGGCGGCGAGACAACACCGTGAGGATTGATTATGCATTACCAATTATTAACAATTATTCGTGAGTTTGGACCTTGATAAGTAGTGACTGTTATTAAAAAAAGAAGTAATTATACGTATAAATATATATTTATATATAGCATAACACATCATTCAATAGGTCCATGGCCTAACTAATAAAACAGCAACTTTTAGGCAGAATTCGACTTTATTCATCAACATAGTCGCCTTTTAGGGTGATACACTAATTATAACGTTTTACTAACTATTCGATGCCTTTTTGTAGAACGATTTTTCTTTAACCTCAGAATAGCCCCAGTTTCTGATATGACTTCTTTATTCGAGCAAAATCTCTTTTTGACTTTGGGCATTCTTTTGGGGTCTAGAAACAGCCAATAATCGCTGAGGGACATAACTGGAGAATGGGGAAGTTTGAGGTGGATTTCATGTAGTTTTGCCATCGTTGTGATCGACTTGTGGCACAGTGCATTATCTTCTTAATTTGTGGCCGTTTGGAGGCGATTTATTCCTTCAACCGCACCAGTATTGCTATAAAATATTTGCTATTGATGCTTCTCTGTTTTCTCGGGATAATCGATACAACAAACTACGTTGAGCATCCCAAAATTCGGAAATAAAACCCTTGCCTGCTGATGTTTACGTCTTTTGTCGCTGCCCACTCAGCTGACTGCCTATTTGACCTCGGAATGAAGAGGTGGACCCATGTTTCACCTATAGCCCTATATTAACGCATAAACCCCTTTTTGCTGCGTTGAATCAGTTGAAAACAACACTCTGAATTGTCGACCCGTTGTTGATTTTGATCGACTCTGATCAAACGCGGAATCCATTTCGAACACAGCTTTTTCATTGACAAATGTTCATGCAAAATGATGAATACACTGCCCTATGATATGTTCAACTTTTCTGCTAGTTCATGCAACTTAAATTCACGATCGGCCAAAACGAGTTTGTCGACTTTCTTATGTATTCTAAGACACTTGCCAAATTTGGTAGGCCTAAAAGTTCAGCATCATCTGTGTTTATACGACGGCGTTCAAGGCCAGCATACGACCCCGTAATTATTGTTTCCGGTGGTGCAGTATCTGAATAACAGTTATCAAACTAGCTGAATTAGTGTCTTCTATATATGGTTTTAATTTCATTAAAAGCAGATATATGTATTTGAATTTTTAAAGGTGTTCTGTCCCAATAGCTCTATTAGAGGAGACAGAAATATTTGCAACCATTGTCTTCCCCGGAGAATTGTACATATAAATATACTTTTATGTAGATACTGTAACCTTTCTTTCTATAGCAAATAAACACACACACATTGACATTTAAAGATATCTAAAAAAAAAGATATAATATAAATAAATTTTAAAAATGGGATAAAAAACGAAATATATTTTTTAAAAAAACATATACAAAACGAAATATATTTCCGTTGGATATAAAGAACAGATAATCCGGAGGACGCCATTTTCTCGAATTGTTTTTGCATCGACAGAATGATTGAATGAGAAAGCAGCTTGAAAGTTAATTAACACAGGTGAAGATAATTTGTCGTTTTGGGGGTTTTACGCATGAAAGGGGCGTAATTGCTGTTGATGATGCATTCTAACAAGTTAAACTATAATTTAACAAAAAAACAATAATCAAAATACGAGATGTCTCAAGAGTATCCGGGTAGGTGTCGATTACTTTTTTATTATTTTAAAGAGATGATCACCAAATAAAATCACATTCATTTAGCAAAAAATAGCAAAGTGCAACAAGCCATGCAAAGAGACAGGTAGAAGCTATTTATATCCACATGCAGTCTGAATATTTGTCCAAGGCCGTTGTAAACGTGGATATGTTAGTCATCGTCACGACCTCTTCTGTAGGTTGTTCGACGGAGGAGAAACATCAACATAGAATCTTGTCTTTCTTCTATTGAGCTGAAATTGACGGTGGCACATCTTTGGCGGTTTTCAGCAGAGACCGCGACTTTGCGTTGAGATGAGAAACTCTTCGAAATCTAGCTTTAAATTCCCGCTGATTATATTTTAAGCCAGAATCAAGTCTCCGGTATCCCCGCTGCTCAAGTGAGAACAGATTTAGTCTATGGATCAATAGTTAATAACACGAAAATAATACATTCTGAAACAAAATATTTTTTTAATTCGAGGTTATCTTTATTAAAACCCAGCAACCTACAATTGATAACATCCATATGCAGTATGAATGTTTTGCACCAGGATATGGTAAGCATCGTCATGACCTCCTCTGACAGGCTGTTTTATGGAGCATAAACTCGGACATGGACTGTAGAGACGAAAGCGAAAATGGTATAACTTTTGCAGGTGCCCGCTGAAACCGCGACTTTGCACAGGGTGAAAACTTCTCGAAAGGTAAATTTAAATTTCCGCTAATTATGTTGTATACCAGAATCAGGTCTCCTCGTATCCTCCGTTGCTCAAGTTAGAGCAGATGTAGTCTCTGAAGCCGTTTTATACGTAACGATAGAGAGTCCCGTCACCATCTTGGTTGCAAACTGTAGAACATGTTCCAGGTGTACGATATCTTTATGAAAATAAGAATTGGTTGCTTAGATAGCAAACTCAAAAATGGGCCGTATTAGAGTTATGTATAGAAGACGGAAAGTGTCTGTTGTTATGTCTAGAAAGGATGTCGGGAGCAGGTAGAGAACCAGCTTGGCTGTGTTCGCGATTGTTTTAGAGAATTTTCCACGACCGTGCCATGATCCTTCGAATTGGCGACGATATTGGCTGGTTAATGTGGAAACCCGATGGTCAGGAGAGCCGATAAAAATATGCAGAGTTTAGTGATAAATTCCAAGTTGATAATAGTTGCTTGTAAGTTATACAAAGAGTAATATATTTTTCGTCAATAAAATAAAAGTTATCAGATTGTTGCATCATGCATTTCATTTATAATTAGATGCTTTGGCGCGAAATTTGAATAGAAATAACAATTGTGTTTTTCAACCTTTTCTTCAGTCGAAATATAAGTGTTTATTAATAAATGGATTGAGATTAGCAAATGGAGTGACGTTAAAAAAGGATTAATATTAACAAATAGATTGAGAAAAATATTTAGGTCAAAAGTAAGAAATACTTTTTTATAAAACCCATTTCATTTTCCATGGCATTTGTTAATAAACTGTAAAAGAAGTCTGAGAGAAATATATTTGATTTTTAAAGAAATTTTTTAGAGACATCCGAATTTTTTGCTTTCATTTTTTGCCGCTTTTACAAGAATCTCGATTATGAAACAAGAAAAAAAAATGTTTTAATTATTCAAATAAACAAAAAAAAATTATTTTTTTACGGAAGAGCTTTAGGCTATTATCTTTCGAATAAAACAATCCTTTTATCAGAAAGAAGACATTTATACGATTTTAAATGCGTTTCTTATGTTTTCCCGATACATTTTGACGACGGCCCTACCTATTTCACATGAAAGTTTTCCAGACATTAATTATATCATTCCTGTGTGTGTGTGTGTGTGTGTGTGTGTGTGTGTGTGTGTGTGTGTGTGTGTGTGTGTGTTTTATCTCACACTCATGTGTGCAACGTGCCCCGCGGAACTGAAGACGTTTCCGTCAGAGTAAACTTCGTCTATTTATATATCGGATGCCGTCGAGATTTTTTTATGGCTGCAGTAACTTCTTTCGACAACGGGCGCGCTCGAAACGGGACTGACCAATAAAATAAAAGTAAAATTCAATAAGATATGCTTATATTATAATTAGGGCCGTCCATCTAAAACCGAGTGTCTGTGTCCTTTATGTGCGCAAACGAACGGTCGTTATATGCCAATCACGTAGTTTATGAAGCGCGGACGGCACTAGCCAACTCCCCGGTCTTATCGGCTTGTCTTCGAGAGGGAAAATATGTCGGCTATAATTCTATCAAAATTCCCTGGCGATTTGACACGGGCAGTCTGTCAAACAATACAAGAAACGTACCCACGGGAAAGTGAGGATGACGAGTGAGGGGTGGGGGTGCTAGAATGAGTTTGGACCTTACTTTTAAATACTACTTGAACTTTTTCCTATTTTCTCTTCCCCTATCTCTCTCTCTCTCTCTTTATCTCTCTCTCTCTCTCTCTTTATCTCTCTCTGTGTCTCTGTGTCTCTGTGTGTCTGTGTCTCTATTTCTCTCTCTCTCTCTCTCTCTCTCTCTCTATATATATATATATATATATATATATATATATATATATATATATATAAGGTTAGTGGGAGAGAACCCCAACAGAGTGCTCGGTTATCAAGAAAAATCAAAAGTAAGAGCGTAATATTTATTAATGTTTGTATTACAGAAGATCAGAACAACATCGGTCCATGCGGTTTCAAATTCTAACAAAGGCCTTTTTATCGGACTCTCTTCAACTTCAGACAAAAACAAAGGCTGAAAGAAGTTCGATAAAGATGCCTTTATATGTCCCCTTTCTTAGGATTTGAAACCGACTATTCCGATATTGTTCTGATCTTCTGTAATACAAACATTTATATACATATATATATATATATATATATATATATATATATATATATATCTTTAGCAAAAATAACCGACGTTGCCATAAATCAAATGGGAAACCCTACGTCCTTTAACGCTTAGCCCTTAATACTATGAAATCTTTTGTATTACTTTTTGGAGTGAGGCCAACAATGAACTCAGCACCTTAACCAGAGGACGGGAAAATTATGAACCATACACAACGGCCTGCATCCAAAAGACGATACGGACAGACACTACGTAAAAAGAAACGAAGTGGGAAACGGACTGGTAAGTATAGAAAGTTGTGTGGAAGACACAAAAAAGAGCTATAGAAATACATAACCCAGAACACAGAAAGACTAATCACCGCATCAAGAGACACCGTCGGAATGAATAACCCAGGAATAAGTGAAACCAGAAACAAAAAGACAGGAAAAGAAAAGTATGAAGAAAAACAACTACATGTCGTTTCATAATACTGACAAGAGAACAGATCCGCTAAAATAACTGGGCATGGCTAAGAAAGGACACTGGAGCAGAGAAACAGAATCGTTACTGACAGCTGCACAGAACAATGCGATTAGGACAAACTACATTAAAGCTAAAATAGATCAAACCCAACGAAAACAGTAATTGTAGACTGTGTGGACAAAGAGACGAAACATAAATCACATAATATGTTACTGCGGAAAACTAACCCAAAACGAATACAAGAACCGACACGACTGTGTGGAAAAAGCAGTACACTGTGAACTATGCGGACTGATGCTTTTCGAAAACACAGACATATCGTAAAAACATAAACCAGAGACATTACTGGAAAACAAAAATCACAAAATCCTCTGGAATATGGAGGTACAAACAGATAAACTCATACAAGCAAGGAGACCGGGTGTCATAATTATTGACATGAAGGAAACATCCTACCAAATCGTACGAGGCTGTGTCTTATTGTTACTAAGAGCCGTATTTATAGTTTTATTATTAGTTATATATCTATTAATTTATATATGTATATATATATGCCGAGTCGAGAAATTAACAAGTAAGAAAGCGAAGAGAGAAAACTCCGTGGTCTTTAACGACGCATGTATAAGAAATATATATATATATATATATATATATATATATTACAGCATTTCTTATACCTTATAGCTGTTTCGATACAATAGTAGATTTATATGAAACAATGACTGACGACCCTAGAATACATTCTTACTTTTTTATAGATGGACTTACAATTGACAAAAATGTAACTTTTTTATCAATTTTCTAAGACAATAGTCATGAGTGTTTTTGTTTTGTTTTTGTTGTTTTTCTTTGTTATTTTCAAAATTAAATAAACGTGGCGATTAATGTGTCTATTATTAAACTCGATTGAAGAGGATATACCTCTTGCTTTACTTATTCACATTGCTGTCGTGTGACATCGATTATAATGCGTTTCTTGTGATTTCTTTTTTCGGGTTTTGAGATATTTTTAGATACAAATCATCTCCTTAGATCCACATATATTTGGCCAATATGATAAAATTACATTAAGATATTTTTTCTATTTGTAATTGCGCAAATTCTTTTCCGTTCTTCGAGATTCTGGTCAGTTTTAAAATAACTATAATTTAGCGAAACCAAATTGCAATCCGGATTCAAAACACGTCATGAAAAAGTGTGTTCATAACTTCATTTACAAGAAAACAAATCTTCTCGCATGAAACGTGACTTCTTTTTTAACATATTATTCAACGGGATATTCTTAATATGCGTTCATTCAATCTACGCATTCAGCAATAAAAATGCGATTTAAAATTTAACTGCGACAGACAAACTCAAGCATTATTTTAAAGGTTAAGCGTGGCAGACCAACGAAAATTAAATTTCAAACTTAAGTCGATGAAAATGCTATTTCAGCCATAAGTGTGACATACTCAAATAAAATTAAATTTCAAACTTTAAGTGTGACAAGTCGACGAAAATGCTATTTAACATCTTCCAAGCATACGTGTGACAGACCAACGAACATGATATTTCAAGCATACGAGTGACAGACCAACGAACATGATATTTCAAGCATACGAGTGACAGACCAACGAACATGATATTTCAAGCATACGAGTGACAGACCAACGAATATGATATTTCAAGCATACGAGTGACAGACCAACGAACATGATATTTCAAGCATACGAGTGACAGACCAACGAACATGATATTTCAAGCATACGAGTGACAGACCAACGAACATGATATTTCAAGCGTACGAGTGACAGACCAACGAACATGATATTTCAAGCATACGAGTGACAGACCAACGAACATGATATTTCAAGCATACGAGTGACAGACCAACGAACATGATATTTCAAGCATACGAGTGACAGACCAACGAACATGATATTTCAAGCATACGAGTGACAGACCAACGAACATGATATTTCAAGCATACGAGTGACAGACCAACTGATAACCAACCGAGAAAACATCTCATAAAACTGCGACGACGCATCTACCAATGAAATGTAATTGAAAAAATGGTTTTATTCTTTTTTGTCTTTTTGTGAAAACGCGTGAAGTCACCAATTGAAATTATTCAGCTGACATTTTGATCGCTTCGACAATGGCTGAAATCAATTTCTTGTTGGCATTCTCTCTTATTAAGCTAATATAAATTGATATAATGATAAATTCTTACATGGTGAAATTGCATTAAAAAAACGCGCGGGTCATCATAATTATTTTGAAATGAGAAAGTATTTAAAAAGGAAAGAGTGAGTAGCCATGGAACTCTTCACACAATGAAGATAAATAAATAATAACTAAAAAGCTAATCTTTCAAATAATCTGCGAACTGGAAAATAACAAAACATAGCTTCAATTTTCTCACCTGTTAATTGCAATTTCTCTCTCTTTTTATTCTTTTTATTCTGTCTTTTTATCTCACCTTCATTTTATACCCCTCTTTCTTTCTTTTTCTCTTCTTTTAAGTCTTCTTGTAAACTTTTTTTTATCTTTTCTCATCATCTTTTATCAAGAAATATATAAATATATATATATTATTATTATTATTATTATTATTATTATTATTATCATTATTATTATTATTATTATTTTTATTATTATTATTATAACTACTATTTCATGTATACACGTATAATATTAAAAGTGATATAATATATTGTGTATAGATCACTTAACCTGGCGATTAACTTCGGGGATAAAACGCGGACAGCTCTGCGTAGCTTAATTGCCAAACATATATTTTCAAACTTTACTAATATATATATATATATATATAGAGAGAGAGAGAGAGAGAGAGCGAGGGAGAGAGAAGGAGAGAAAGGGAGGAGAAAAGAGAGAGACATACTCTGTTGTTGTGGTCAGAGTCGAAATGCATAAGATCATTTTTAGTCGTTGATTTTCTATAGACTGAGAAGTTTCGGCCGTTTGAGGTGTTGTGCAAAGTGATTCCAAGGAAGTCGCGGATGTGATTATTTTCTAATTCGGTGTCTAAATTAATTGTGTGTTCAAGTTTATTAAGTTTGATCGACTAGGTCAGGGAGATTAGTGTGATGTGGGTAGATAAAGAGTGTATCATCGATATATCTAAAGTAGTAGGAGTTTGGGGGTAGGATTGATTTGAATGGGCCGTTCTCTGAAAGTTCCAGGAAAAGACAAGAAAGAACTTCGCTGAGAGGGGAACCGGTAGATAAGCCGAATTTTTGTTTGCATAATTTGTTGTTAAAAGTAAGATGTCATTGATGTGTGATTAAATGGCATAATTTAATAATTTGGATGGTTAGGAGGGAGAGATTTATTTAGGACTTAATGAGATTAATGTTGAGGAATCTAAGGCTTTTGGTTATAGGTATGTTCGTGTAAAGAGATTTGATATCTAACCTGACCATGGCGAGAGTATTTATATTATGTGTTGCAGATCTCCAGTTTTTTATATGGGCTGGACTAACGGTACCGAGGAGTGGCTATTTATTGAAGTATTGTGTATCCTTGAGTATTTGCTGTTGGGTGGTCTTTGTGTAGATGTCGTCATCATTTAGTAGGAGCTTAATTCTTTGTTGGTATTTATCCGTGTCCATGATACTTTGCTACTGCTACTTACTGCCTGTTTTATCAGCATGAGTGATGTGGATGTCCTCTTTATGGGTAAGCTCTCGGATGGCTTCTGAGCATCTCCGTGGTAAAGTGGTATCACTTGGTAGTCCAAGTGAAGTTATTATAAGGCCCTGGATGTAGCCTTTTTCGAGGTCGGAGTCGCGATGTCTGTAATTCTTTATGATATTATAAACTGTGTCACCTTTACACCACCTTGTTCAAATTAAGAACAAAAGCGACCAACAAGAACACAATTTAAATAAGGAACTACAAACATTATGTGACAAAAGCGCATGGAAATAGTAAGGCAACTTGGATCTCATCCTCAACTTATCCAAACATATACTAAACAACACACAACGTGAACCCCTATGTTTAGGCCTCAAATTCGCCACCGGGTTTCGTAAAGGTGACATACTTGATAGTATTACAAAATAAATACCGACATAGGAAATAAATTGATAAAAAAAGAAAGAAAGAAGACAAAGTACATCTATCTATCTATCTATCTATCTATCTATCTATCTATCTATATGTCTTATGTTTCTTTCTCCCCTTTCATTCATTATTTTTTGTACCTTTTTTTACATTTCCTTCCGTCTACTGTGTATCTCTATATCATAACTGTATTTGTTCTTCTTTCTTTCTTGCTTTCTATATCAATTCATTTTTATGTCGGTATTTAATTTGTGATAGTATCAAATATGTCACTTTTATCATTCGCTCACTGGTTCGATATCATTGTACATAATACAAAAATACACTAATCAATCTATCTAGTCGTCTTGATTTCTTTCTTCATTTCCAGTCTAAGATTAATGTACTCACGGTTATTACGTCTCCAAAAAAGTAACCAATATGATTGAAATATTTTATTTACTCCGTTTAATCAACATTTTATTCGTTACTTAATCTAACGGCGGCAAAATATTATCATTAGAAAAAAGTATTATGTACTCCGTGAACTAGCAATAAATATTAAATATTATTTTTTATTAATAATATTAAAAATAAAAGTCATTTTATTTACTCCGTGAACTCGCAATGCGTATTTGGAAATAAAATCATGAAATAAAATTGAAATGAAAATGTCAAATTTATATTATTCTGATTGTTCTATCGTGTTTTATTTATTATTTAGAATCCCCTCATTATTTTATTGGCCAATTAAAATGAATTATTTATTTACTCCTAGTGTTATGACGTCGCATTCGTATGGCGATGAATTAAGAGCGTTACTATATAAGCGTGATTGGGATAGATAGATAGATAGATAGATAGATAGATAGAAAGAAAGAAAGAAGTACCCCGCTCTAAAAGCATATTAGATTTTACTACATAACAACAGAGAGAGTCATTCATTAATCTCTCTCCCCCCCCTCTCTCTCTCTCTCTCTCTTTCTCTCTCTTTCTCTCTTCCTTATCGAGCCACGAACGGTGTTTCTCACTTCGTTGTACGTTTACCTTTGCTCACTAGTTGAAGATCTCTGCAATAAAAAGATAAATTTACCTTCTCGTCTCGATTTCTTTATTTCCAGTCTATGATGAATGAACTCGCCGGTTATTTCGTCTTCAGAATCTGACCAATGAGATTGCGCTATTTTATTTACTCCGTTATTTGTTGCTTAATATAAAGGAATAAGTGTTACGTTTAGATCAACAAACAGTGAATCTTATTAATAAAATTAAAATTAAATGTTTAAATGTTTTTTGTGGGTTTGTTTTTAGATATTTCACCCCAAACAAGGCAGGTCGCCATTGTAGACATAAGGGGCTATTGAGAATTAGGGTGTAGGCTTTGGGTGTCATCCTAAGTTGGGAGCTGTGTAACGAGATTCTGTTTACATGACTTTTAAACCTCTGTATGTCGGTACAGTCGGGGAAACAGGGAGCAGGGAGGGAGTTTCAGAGACCGGCAGCACGAGGAAAGAAGCTGCTTGAGTAGAAGGCTACACGGCATCTGGGGACCTCCACAGTGAACGGATGGGACCTAGCTGATTGTCGGGTTGTTTTAGTGTATTTGCGTCGAGGGGGCACTTGAGCAGCTTGTTCATCGTAGTACAATCCATTAAAGTACTTGTAAAACAAGCACAAGGATGCAACATCGCGGCAATTGGATAGAGGCTGGAGCTTGGTAGATAGTGAGGAACCTATTAAGTTGGAGACTCTATTTGGGACCTTGTCTAAGAGGGAGAGACTAGTGGATGATGCACCAGCCCAGATGTTACAATACTCCATACGTAGGCGGATGGTGGCGTTGTAGAGATACAGGATAATGTCAGGTGTAAGGAGTTTACTAGCACGGTAGAGGGATTCCACCTTCTTTGCAGCAGCCTTGGAAATGTCTTAAATGTATGTGTTCCAATTCATGTTACCTGTGAATGTTAGGCCGAGTAGTTTGAATGTTGAACACTCGGGTAAGGTGTTATTTGTGATGGCAATCGGTGGTTGAAGAGGTTTCTTGTAGTTGTTGAATGAAATGGGCTTTGTCTTTGCGGCATTAAAAGTTACCAAGCATTTCTGCTCCCAAGTTGATTCTCGATTGTTGTATCGTATTTTCTCTTTGAATAATCCTTATTATTTATGGAAAAGTAAAATCTTCTTACCTTGTGTTCTCGGATTTTTAACTAACTAAAAAACTATTATTATTTTACTAACACTTATAGTTAAAGAAATATAGTCTACTTGATTACGGCTTCCAATTTTGAAATCGGAAATTGGCAAGCGGTGTTTATCCAAAAACAGTTACCCATTATATTTTAGGTCGTATTTTAGGGGAGGGATGATTAATTATTTATTTTCAGTAGTTTTTTTCTTATTAACACATAAAAAAATTAAACTGGTTTTATAATTGGAAATATTTATTTTTTACTACAAATAACCAAATGAAACTTTTTGTTGTAGGCGTTCTTACTTTTTAGGCCATTACCTGCGGTTAGTGGTAAAATAAATTTGGTTAACTATCTTAACGAAAAGTTTACAAACTAGTGACATTAAAAATTCCTACTTTAATCTAAGCGGTAGAAAATTATGCGTGACTTCTTTTTGGATAAACACCGCTTGTCAATTTCCAATTTTGAAAGCGGAACTCGTCATCAATTAGACTTTCACTCTTTAACCACACTTATAGTTACTGGAGTCACGTGACCTATATCACAAGATTACTAACTGATAATGTTTCTCTCTTTTCTTCTAATTTGCTTCTTGCTGGTTGTGTGGCAGTTAACTTGGGTAATCAGCGAGCCATCTTGTTACAAGTGCTCGTCAGATTATTGTTTGGTTGAGGAAGTCACTCTACAAGACATATAGTAAGCTTTTCAGACAATCAAACTACATCGCGGAAAGGCAATTAATTTCGCAACCCAGAAGTAAGTGGTAGTGCTTTTACTCCTCGACCTGATCAGTCTTTGTTTTCTTTTTAGGACGCGTGATTTTCTCTCGACATATTGTAATGGTTAATCAGAACGAACAATTTATTTCTCTCTAGTGGTATGACGTCACATCCGATGGCGGAAAATTATAAAAGTTAAGGTAGAGGTATGATAAAAGATATATCAAAACAAACTGCATTGAAATAAAGAACGGAATGGAAAAAGAAAGACGATAAATATGTACAACGAGATAGATAGATAGATAGATAGATAGATAGATAGATAGTAAGAAGATGAAAGTAAGAATAAATAGATAGATAGATAGATAGAAGAGTGTTATTGTTGTTTTGCGTTTCAGTAGAATGTCTCTTAGTCGATATAAAATCCTATGTAAAAAATATTCCTAATGTAATTTAATAGCATTTACATTTTAACGCCTGTTCACTTCATGCGGAAGTTCAGAGCTTTCAACTTGAGGATCAGTATATTTTATTCGAGTCTTTAAAAGCGAACGAAAAAATAACTTTTCGCGCCTCATGCATTAATGGTAGCCTTTCAAACGGAAGTTCAGTTTTCAGTGACTTTTTCTCATCACGCGTTCCATATCCGGTTTCAACGAGCATCCATATTGTTTCATTTTATTGGCACGAATTTCATGAAGACAAAGATCCGTGTCATTTTTTTAACATTTTAATTGGTTGCGTTACCCTGCGTTTAGCATATCAAATTTCCCCTTTCCAAAATCATTTTTTAAATTTGATGTCGTCTATTTTTTTTAAACATGGAACTTTACCTTTTTATGAATTATTTGAAGATCAGAATGAGAAAAGTTTTTCACAAACGAGAAAAGTTTTTAACGATCAATAATTGAACTAAACCAAAACGAATATACTTATGATACATTCATCGAATCTGCAGATTTATCGATTAAAATATCATTTCAAACTTAAGCATGAAAGACCACCGAAAATGATGTTTCAAACTATATCGTGACAGACCAATGAAAATAATATTTCTAACTTAAGTGTGACAGACCAACGAAAAGTATGTTTCAAATTTAACCGTGACAGACGAACTAAAATGATGTTTCAAACTTAAACCTGACAGAACAATGAAAATGATGTTTCCTACTTTAGTCTAACAGACAAACGGAAATAATGAGTAAAACTTAAGTGTGAACGATAAACGAAAATGTTATTTCACACTATAACGTGACAGAACAACTTAAATGCTATTTTAAAATTAAGCGGGGCAGACTAACGCAAACGCTATTTGGAACTAAAACGTGACAAAAAAATGAAAATCATGTATCAAACTATCACTTCACAGACAGAAAATTATGTTTCAAACTTAAGCGTGAGTAACCACCGAAAATTATGTTTCAAACTTAAACGTGACAAACCACTAAAAATTGTGTTTCAAACTTAAGCGTGACAGACCACTAAATATGATGTTTCAAACTTACTGTGAAAAACCAACGAAAATAATGGTTCAAACTTAAGCGTGACAGACAACTAAAAATGAGGTTTCAAACTTACTGTGAAAGACCCACGAAAATAATGGTTCAAACTTAAGCGTGACAGACCACTAAAAATAAGGTTTAAAACGTACTGTGAAAGACCAACGAAAATAATGGTTCAAACTTAAGCGTGACAGACCAATGAAAATGTCATTTATAAACTTCAGCGTAGCAGACGACAAACGTATAGAGTCTATTTTAGAAAAGCATAGGCTTAAATATGATGCGTCTATTACATCTGCGCTTCCAGCGATGAAACTGCTAGACGTAAGAAGTGGTAATGTTGGCTATATTTAGTTTGATTTAGTGTTATGCAAACTAGGTAAAAAGGGTGGAAACCCCTCGTGAACATGCAGATACCTCCTACTTTTGTGAATTTTTTACAATAGGTATTAGACATCAATTAATAAATATTCCCCAAATTTAATTTGCTTTGAAGTATTTTAAAAGGTTTTAGGGGTCATGATATAAGCATGACATTTCATTGGAAAATTCAAATATTTCAGATTTGCATTGAATTTGATCCATAATCATTATACACCAATTAAACCAGATTCCCTGAATTTCACTTTCTTCTTGAAACCCGTTAAACTTAAGGCCTAACTTTTACATATTTTCTAGAATCAAAACTATGTAAGTAATTTTGATTAAAAATTACAATAAGGATTCTAGACAGAAGATTAATAGCATTATATCTTGATTTTAATCTTTGTAATGAGACGTAAAAGTGGTGCAAAATTCTAATGCTTGGGAAATGATGTTACCCGTCCTGAGGCGGTATTCTTCTAGTATATATATAAAAATTCTTTGAAAAAATGTTTCCGCATATTTATAAATTGACTCTCATTTTCTGACAGCGACCCCTTTCTTTCTAGATAGGCACTAGTCTGAGAGGACACGTATTTAGGGTGCTCGTACGGTTGGGGTGTACCATTAATAAAAAATCTCTGATCAGAGTTTTCAGAAAGAACCGAACTGCGTTGTATTTTAAAACGACGCTAGTGTGTGACTATACAAAATACAAGATGGCGAGTTCAGCACATGTAAAGAAGGCAGAGGCGATGTAACAACGTTGGCGGAACAGTTCACTCAATTTCGTGGTAATTGCTTCACTAACACGATGTGCATTACTTTTGTGCCTGTGTCATTTAAAAGACGGTACGAATGAACGTGCAACGTGATCTGATTCAGAAACTCATACTTTACGAATTAGAAGGGAGCATTAATATTGCGAGAGCGACCATAAAAACATGGATTCTGCGAAAAGTCAAGGGACCAGATGGTTCAAGAAAGAACCTCGTCGATCAAGCAATATCAGTTAATCCAAAAACAATGTTCACATTAATAAAGGCAAATTCGACGGGTAGGATTCAAAGAGTATCAAACAAACTCGGTATCGCTACCTGTGTGCCGCATGTGGACATTTAAGAATGGAGGCGTCACCCACTAGGGACACTTGACTGAGCGTTCAAACTTACAAGTGGTCGGTCTTCAACGGTAGATAATCATCTCTTATGACCTCGCTTAGGACCGCCGTTCGTGGCCAACCATGATTCTGGTTGTGGTGTAGTAAAGAGGCCGGCTCAACCCGACAAAGACTAGCACCGTTGCAACCTCAACAACAATAAAGATAGTCAAACAGTTCCAGTGTGGTTCGCAACCTTCACGAACTCGCTCAAATAATTGACCAAAATATTGCAAACCTTCGACTGGTTACGACGAAGCAATATATCTTCGTAGACGTCAATTTTAATTATTTCCTCGGTAAAATGTTTTAGTTATAATCGTTCTTTTGATTAATTCAATTTCGAAACTCTGTTCGGTGTAACGTCAAGGCAGAATCTCTCTCGATCGATCGATCGATGAAGTGACGCGCCATCAACTGCGTAATTGACATCAAGGAACTGACAGATTTATAGGCTGAATGGATAATACTGACGTCATCAAAGATTAAGATAGCTGCTCACGCGATATTCAGCTCATCTGCATACATGTTCTGATTGAAAATATATATATATATATATATATATATATATATATATATAAAGATAAATAAAAGACGAGAGATAAATATGTTCGAATGACAAATCTATTTCAACTTTGATTGTTCAATACAAGGTGTACTCGGTAAAAACATGTTTATTTTTCTTTCCTTAAGCCAAGGCTTTTCAAAGATTAAAATCTTATCATCAGAGGAATTACATAAATTGATAAGTTTGCAGTGAAAAAGCCAAAATTCAAAATTTGAAAAAATATAAAGTAATGGAGAGTGTGAGTGGGCGTGTAAAAATATCGAGTCTGTCCAATAGATAAATTGTCCGGTGAATGGAGATTTAAAGATGGAAAAAAGGGGTTTCGTGAAAGCATCGTTGAAAATCCTCAAAAATGAAGCAAATCCAATAGAAAGATGTTTAGTTCTTATTCGGATGTAATATTGAGAATTATGGCCATTTTAAAATACTTCCGTGGACCGAGAATTAAAGTAGTTCTTCAGAAGTTGAGAATGAGCTGTGTATATAAAACGCATGCAGTCGGGAATTTAAGTAGTGACTTCGATCGATTCTAAGAAAAGCGGAAGCTCTGGTTTTGTTTGGTTACTGTTCATTGCTAGTAAGCAATAAACCAGGTGCGAGTTGGACTGGGGTTATTATAAGCTAAAAACAGAAGTAAGTAAATAATTCTGAAATTAAAACGGATTTTTATACAAACTTATATATAATTCAGAAAATTTAAAAGGTTCAGATGAATGGAAATCTTAAGTTTAATATGTAATAATTCAGACTAAAACTAGTATTTCAGAGTTTAATGTATAAAGACTTTAAAGAATTCCCAGTTAGTTAAATATTAAATGCATGACTAAATAAGAAACTTTAATTTATAGCTGAAGTTAGGATTGGGAACAACGTTAGTCTACTTGCAACAATTGAGTTCTAGTATAAGGATTATGGGGTATTCGTACATATTTATCTCTCTTCTTTCATTTATTTTTGTAATTGCTCTATTCCACTATAGGTTCTATCCTCTAAACGTATACTTTTAGTTTCATGTTTTATATATATATATATATATATATATATATATATATATCACTATCACTATCAGAGTTTTTTGATCACTCCTGAAGGAGGAACCCCTTCCTGGTTTCCGACACCATATTAGTAAAAGTCACTCAGGGGGAGCGGGGGTTTACCTTAGTCGCCACGCTAGGCACTGTGGATTGGTAACATTATTTGCCCATAGTTAAGTCTATACATAGAGCGCCTGGTATTCCCAAATGGTCACCCATTTAGTACTGACCAGGTTCAACGTCGCTAATATATATATATATATATATATATATATATATATATTATCGGTGTTTCTGTCTTTAAACCATTTATATCGTAAATTGTTTGCGGTTCTTATCTAAGGTATAGTTTATTTCTTTGAAATATATATATATATATATATATATATATATATATATATATATATGCATATAAATGTGTTATTTGTGCAGATTTTGTATCTGTCTGTCTGAAGCCGAAACTATATCTTTATAATCTTTTAGTGCTTAATTTAGAAATGTAGTGTTGTATATGTTCTGTTGTCATGATATTATCTTCTCATGCATTACCTCCTTCTTGGGGGAGAGCAAGTAGAGTATATGTTCGTTCGTAATTATAATATCCCCCAGGCATTACCGCTATCCTTTTGGGGGTAATGTAGCATATGTTATGTGGTCATGATACGATCCTCTCAGGGATTACATTCTCCTTGGAGGGGGTAGTGTAGTATTTATTCTGTTGTCATGATTCTATCCTTCCAGGCATTACGTCCTCCATTTTTCGAGGGGAGTGTAATATCTGTAATGTTGCCATGAGACGATTCTCCCATGTATTATCCCCTCTGTTGTGGGTAATGTAGTATCTGTTCTGTTATCATGAAACCATCTTCTAAGGTATTACCTCGTTTTTTTCGGGGTAGCGCACGTTAACAAAAAATTGTCACAATCGGCTGTTTATTAGCAAACTTAACACATTATATATACAGTAGCAAAAATATGGCCGCATATAATATTTAATAATAATAATAATCTATTAATAATGGAGTTTATGTATCTGTCTGTCTGTCTGTCTGTCTGTCTGTCTGAAGCCGAAACTCCATCAGAGTAGCATTGTTATTTACTAAGTCCGCCAACTCCCTTATATACTGCTAGAAAAACCACCGGAAACACTATGCGCGTTTCTCAATTTACATAATCAATTGCTTATCAACTTCTAATGAATAACTATTCGCAAATATACATTCATGATTGTTCTCTTAAGATTTCCATATATATATATATATATACGCTATTTTGCACGCTAATAATCTTACTTATAAATTATGATTTAGACAAACCGATACATAAACTCCATTATTAATCGATTTCTTTTATTTACATATATACATACATGTACTGCGTTACGTAGTTAACAACGCTGGCTGTTTAATCAGTGGTTTCCTCCCTCCCTCCGGTAATTAAAAGACGCCAAGAAGGGAACGACCCTATCAATTACAGACCAATAGCATGCTTACCAACAATGTGGAAAATGCTAACGGCACAACTGAGAAAGCAAATTTACCACTCCCTGAACAGCTGTGGGCCATTCCTCGAAGAACAAAAAGGGTGCCGGAAAAGAGAAAAGAGGAGCGCATGATCTGTTATACATAGATCAAAGGATCCTGAAAGAGGTCAAAAGCAGGGGGAAACAATGGCATGGATTGATTACAAAAAATCCTACGACAGAATCCCGTAAACATGGATAATTGAATGCTTAAAAATTTACAAGATACCTGACAGGATTATTAATCTCATAAAGAAAGCAATGGGAACAATGAGATTAGAACTGACAACTGGGAGACACACCCAGCGGAGATCAAAACATAAAGAGGCATTTTCCGAGGAGACTCACTATCACCACTACTGTTTATCAAAGTCATGATGCCACTTAACTACATACTCAGAAAATCTAATGCCGGATACAAGTTCACAGGAACAGAAAAAAAAATAAACCATATCATGTACATTGACGACCTGAAGCTATTTGAAAAAAGCTATAAGGAACTGGGAAAGCTGATAAATACGACCAGAATCTTCAGTTGGGACATTCAAATGGAATTCGGAATGGAAAAGTGTGCACTGCTAGAGATAAAAAGGGAAAGCTGGAGACGACTGAGGGTATGGAATTACCTAACCAAGAGCAGATGAACAAGACAGCTATAAATATTTCGAAGTTCTGAGAGCAGACACAATCAAATCAACAGAAATGAAAGAGAAGATTCGAAAAGAATATCTGTGAAGAACAAGGAAGCTATTAGAAACGAAATTATATAAGAGAAACCTAATAAAAGGAATAAATACCTGTGCAGTATAACTAATAAGATACTCTGGACCATTCATACGCTGAACAAAAGAAGAACACACACACCTTGACCATAGGACTAGAAAATTAATGCCCATTCACAATGCACTACATCCAAAAGATGATACAGACAGACTCTACGTGCAGAGAAACGAAGGCGGAAAAGGACTGGTAAGTATAGAAGACTGTGTGCGCAACACTAAAATAGAGCTGGAGAAATATATAAAGCAGAACACAGAAAAGCTGATCACCGTAACAAGAGACACTGTTGGAATGAATAACCCAGGAATCAGTGAAACCAGAAATAAAAAGACAGGAAAAGAAAAGTGGGAAGAAAAACAACTACATAGACGTTTCATAAGAATGACAAGAGAACAGACGCAGGAAAATAGTTTGGCATGGCTAAGAAAATGACACCTGAACAGAGAAACGGCATCCCTTCTGACAGCTGCACAAAACAATGCGATTAGGACAAACTACATGAAAGCTAAAATAGATAAACCCCAGGAAATGCAGATTGTGCGAACAAAGAGACGAAACAGTAAATCACATAACAATTGAACGCTCAAAACTGGCTCCAAAAGAATACAAAAATAGGTATGACTGCATGACTGCGTGACTGCATGACTGCGTGGGGAAAGCAGTACACTGGTAACTATGCAAACAACTGCATTTCAAACACTCTGACAAAAGGTACAAATATAAACCAGGAACAGTACTCGAAAACCAAAGACACAAAATCCTTTGGGATATGGAGGTACAAACAGATAAACTCATACAAGTAAGGAGACCGGATGTTATAATAGAAGAAAAATCCTGCTAAATCGTATATTTTGCCGTCCCATCTGACTACAGGGTAAAGACCACGGAGACAGAAAAACGAGGCAAATACACTGAACTCGCCAGATAATTTATAAGGATATGGAGTATGAAGAAAGTAAATATAATACCAATAATCGTAAGAGCACTAGGAACAGTTCCGAAGAACCTGGAAAAAAAACTGGGAGAAATTGGAATCAAAAGGAAGACTGAGAGCATACAATGGACGGCAATAATAAAAAGAGCTGACATCCTAAGGAAAATCCTTGATTGCGAAAACATTTTCATATAAGCTACGAAGACTAACCAATCACATACAAAGTGAAATAGGAAGAAAACAAAATCATATAAAGAACACCACAAGAACCCAAGCAACAGAAGCTGCAATAAATGTCTTAGTGAGTAACAAATAAAAATAAAACGATGAAGAAAACTATAGAGAAAGAAAGTGTAACCAAGAGATATAAAGTACTAAAGGAAAAGATACTAGCAAAGAAATGAAAACTGAGGGAATAAATATACAAATGTAAACAATACAAACAATACAACGTTTTTTTCTTCTAATTTGTCCAGTTGTTCTGTTTTTGCCCTTCCCTCGTTTATGCTTGGGTAAAACTGGCTTTTATTGTTTACGAAAGTCCTATTAGACTTTCGTAAACAATAAAAGCCAGTTTTACCCAAACATAAACGAGGGAAGGGCAAAAACAGAACAACTGGACAAATTAGAAGAAAAAAACGTTGAAACAATATTTGGGGAAAACGACAAAAGTATAATAGAAATACCTAAAAGCTGAAATAGTAAATAACGATTTAAAGGGTATTGAAGAAGGAACACAAATCTAAATTAATAAAGAAACCTTCAAGACGACCTTAAGAGATATTGCTAACCAAATAGCACTAATAAACACAATTTGACTCATTTGCCTGAATTTAGGAATAGAATTCGGAATGGAAACGTATACCGAAGTAGAGACGAAGAAGGAAAAACTCAAAACAACAGAAAGAATAGAACTGTCCATTCGAGATGTAGAAAGGGGGACTTGGCGAACACGGAAATTAAAAATACATGGGCGTTTTAAAAGCGGGCACCATTAAATCAACAAAGATGATTAGGCGGAAATATCTGAGAATAACAAGAACATTCCTTCAAACTAAATTGTATAGTAGAAAACCTAATAAAAGAAATGAATACTTGTGCAGTGTCCCTAGTAAGATACTCTGGACTCTTCATAAACTGAACAAAAACAAGACTCAGGTGCATTAATTACAGAACTAGGAAACTACTGATGATTAACAACGCATTTCACCCGAAGAAACATACTGAACGACTCTGTGTAAGAAATAAATAATGTGGAAGAAGTCTTGAAAGTATTGAAGACTGCGTGAACGGTGCGATAAAAAGAGTAGATAAATTTATAACACAAAATACAGAGAGGCTGATTAGCGCCGCAAAAAAATGAAAAAGACCAGAATATAAACCTGGGAATAGAAACTGGTAGATGAATGTATATGATTGACCAAAGAAAATGGCGAATGAAAGCACGTGAATATTTATTTTGTTTAACTTAGTTAACCTCAAACAAGGCAAGTTGCAACTGTAAACGTAAAGGGCTACTGAGAATTAGGATGAAAGTTTAGGAGGTCATCCTAAATTGGGAGCTGTTCAGTGAGATGGTTGTTCACATTAGTTTTTAATTTCTGCATATCGGTAGAGTCGAGGAAACAGAGCACGGGGAAGGAGTTCCAAAAGCCGGCAACTCGAAGAAAGAAGCTATTAGAGTAGAAGGCTCTCCGGCATCTGGGAACCTCTACATTAAAACATACGATTGAAGCTAATTGTCGGATTAGTTGAGTGTATTTATGTCGAGGAGGCACCAGAGTAGCAAGTTCATCGGAGCACATTGGATTATTTGTAAAAAAGCACAAATATGCAACATTGCGGCGATGGGACAGGGGCTTGGTGGATAGTGAGGGACCTATTAGATTAGAGACTCTTTTTTTTAAGAGGGAGAGACTAGTGGATGGTGCACCAGCTCAGATGTGACAACAATACTCCATGCATGGCGGATGGTGGCTTTGTAGAAATGTAGGATAATGGCAGGCGTGAGAAGCTCTCTAGCGACACTTGAACAGATAAACAGACAACATTATTAGATTGAACTACATAAAAGCTAAGATATACAAGACTCAGGAAAATAGAAAATTAAGACGCTGTTTACAATTTTGTATAAAAAAGACGAAACGATGAACCACACAATAAGTGAAAGTAGCAAAGTAGTCAAAAAAGGAATACAAAGATAGACATGACTGAACCGAGAAGTAGACATGCATACAAATTGTACACTCATGCACAAATCTAAACATACAGATATACATTCGTCTGAGACGTGGAAATACAAACTTACAAAGTCATTCAAGCAAGCAGAACGGGGAAAATAATAGTCAATAACATGAAAGAAAAAACAAATAGTAAATTTTGCTGTCCCAGCACAGCTCAGTGTGAAGAATAAGGACACAGAACACTAAGCAAACACATGGAGCTTGCCAGACAACGGAAGGGAATATGGGGTATGAACTACAGTTATACCAATAATTCTAGGAGTACAAGGAATAGTTCCGAAAAAACTTGGAAAATACTAAGAAAAATAAGAATCAAATGAAGGTTTGACACAACAAAAATACGGCACTGGCGAAAACAGTTGAACTAGAAAGAAATATCATTGAATGCGTGGCTAACCCACAAAACCAGGTGTAATCGATAAATTACAGGTAAGCAAATACAGAGTAACGTTGCATAATACAAGAATATTACACGAAACCAATGAAATTGAAACTACCAGGGTATATATGTAAGAAATTCTCCATAATCTTACATCATATTCCATGCTCAACAAAATCGTACCATAATCAGTTGGTGTCAGAAAATTTATCGTGAAGAGTTTAAGAAAATGAAAACACTAATGAGGAATAACGCCATCCAGTACAAGAGATCAAACCAAAAAAAAATAGTTCCAGGCAATCCCAAAAACATTCCTATGACCCAAAGTGTTTAAAAATAAAGATCAGACAAATAAATTTATGAGCTTAAGAAATTTTCAATTTTCTGCAGTTAAACTCCTGAGAATGATCGAAAGTCGCTAATTATTTTATTTTCATTAGATTATTTCTGAATAGGTATTTTTCACCTAACAATTCTTCATATGAATAACATAATAATTTTGAAATAAAATAAGAAATGTTCGTGCGCCGCGATGATCGCTCACTCGTTGCGGCTATAAGCTCCAATCCCGAGAGATCAGTGTCCTTCCCAATAAGTCTTTATTATAATATTAGGTCTTCCAGCCCGTCGCTTGACCTCTGGGGACCACAGAAGCACTTTCCCAGCAGGTTCATCGTGTTGAGATACATGTCAAGCTTTGCCAAAAGGTCGGTGTTGAACGCCTGCAGATATGCGTGGAAGGCAATCATACATCATTTTGTTTGTCACATGGTCTCACCACGATATGTTGTAGATTACGTACAGCATTTTCGTGTATCAAGTTTCTTTGATCGAGCAACATTTAGTGTCCATAAGTCTGATCTGTAGAGTCAGATCAATTCGACTGATGTATTGAAAACTTCGAGTTTTGACTCATTCTTGATAGCAGCTTTCCAGATTTTGTCGAGAAAGTTTATTGCGCTCCACGTCCAATACGCGTATTGATATCATAAACAGAGTCACTAAATCCTCCTAGATATTTGAAGTTTTGAACAAGTGCGATTGGTGCACCCTCTGAGACAAGATTCATGGTTGTTGAGTTGTTCAGGTGTATGTATTTGTTTTTTTTAGCAATCAGGAACAATTCAACATTCTGGCATGATTTTTTACATAAATAAGAAGATCGTGCGTAGATTTAATGTTGGTTTCAAGAAAAATGTATAACTTGAAACTGATAGCAACATGTAAGTTAAACAGCTTCAACATAAAAATAAATTCCTTTAGTTTATACACGGCTGGCTTACGATTTTAATACAAATAACTCCTAAAACACTGAGGTGAGAAAGATCAAGTTAATAATGACTTGAAAATGCGTTTAGTATAGTTGCGCTGTTGGTCTGTTGGCAAAGCCATGCGGCTGCTTATTTCTCACTGTAATATAAACTATATAATAATTCTAATATATAAAATTAAATCGGTCGACCTTTCCAAGTTTTTCCTATATAGCAATGCATATCACAAATCGATATTTGATTCTGCCTAGCTAATTCTTACAGCAATAGTACTATGTTCTTTGCAATAAAAAAGCATAGTTCGCTTTTGTTTCTTCTTAAATATGCTTATTCCTACCAAGGTGATTGGTAAAATGAGAAAAACTTTCAATTATGATCTAAAAAGCAAAAATAAGCTCACACGATTGATAAAAAATAATGTTATTGTTTCTCTATCTACTTATTATATTTTCATTAAGTAATAGCCTAATCATTTCATATAATTATTTGACTAATATGACAGTATATAACACTTTTTTAAAACAACTACTTCAATTGTTATTTTTATATAATAATGCCAGCAACAGCGTAAACGGCGTTTTTATTTCTAATAATAAATTAAAGAAAGAAAGATAACTTCTATTTTAACTTGAACGTTTACATAGAAGTTATCTCCCTTGCATAGGCATTTGATTTTCCATTTCTATATTAATGTGACTTACACATTACTAAAAACACAAATAGCATTAGTAAATCACAGGCAACACAGAGTATGTACAGCTAGTACATAATAAAATTAATGCACACGTTCCGTGATTGATCGTGGAATTTCCACGTTTCGATTATTAATATTAATATTTAACTATTAATATTATTATTATTTAACTATTAGAATTATTAATATTTAACTCAAATATCGCGATGCAGAAACGGCAATAGAGAAAACTGTTTGACAGTAAAACATATGATTGAAGGTAATTGTGTTTTGACGAAAGACTAAATCCACCCGAGCCTCCAAGCGTGAAATAATGTGGTCCAAGGCCGAACGTGATATCGACATTCTTGAATGCACTTCAAATGAGCCGACGGTCATATTTCGCTGAGATAAAAAGGTCTAAGTGCAGAGGCCATTTTTTCGCCGAGATAATTCAATCGTAGATCGATATGCGTTGCTAGAGAAAAAAGTCTAGATCTTTAGATGCATCCTAGTATCTGAATAAGATTCACAGTCTGTAAGTCTGTCACGCTGAGATAGCATTTTAGTCGGTCTGTCAGGCTAAAATTTGAAATGATATTTTCGTCGGTCTGTCACGCTTAAGTTTGAAATAACATTTTACTTCCATTTGTCACGCTTAAGTTTGAAATAACATTTTACTTCCATTTGTCACGCTTAAGTTTGAAATAACATTTTACTTCCATTTGTCACGCTTAAGTTTGAAATAACATTTTACTTCCATTTGTCACGCTTAAGTTTGAAATAACATTTTACTTCCATTTGTCACGCTTAAGTTTGAAATAACATTTTACTTCCATTTGTCACGCTTAAGTTTGAAATAACATTTTACTTCCATTTGTCACGCTTAAGTTTGAAATAACATTTTACTTCCATTTGTCACGCTTAAGTTTGAAATAACATTTTACTTCCATTTGTCACGCTTAAGTTTGAAATAACATTTTACTTCCATTTGTCACGCTTAAGTTTGAAATAACATTTTACTTTCATTTGTCACGCTTAAGTTTGAAATAACATTTTACTTCCATTTGTCACGCTTAAGTTTGAAATAACATTTTACTTCCATTTGTCACGCTTAAGTTTGAAATGACATTTTACTTCCATTTATCACGCTTAAGTTTGAAATAACATTTTACTTCCATTTGTCACGCTTAAGTTTGAAATATTATGTTACTTCCATTTGTCACGCTTAAGTTTGAAATAACATTTTACTTCCATTTGTCACGCTTAAGTTTGAAATAACATTTTACTTCCATTTGTCACGCTTAAGTTTGAAATAACATTTTACTTCCATTTGTCACGCTTAAGTTTGAAATAACATTTTACTTCCATTTGTCACGCTTAAGTTTGAAATAACATTTTACTTCCATTTGTCACGCTTAAGTTTGAAATAACATTTTACTTCCATTTGTCACGCTTAAGTTTGAAATAACATTTTACTTCCATTTGTCACGCTTAAGTTTGAAATAACATTTTACTTCCATTTGTCACGCTTAAGTTTGAAATAACATTTTACTTCCATTTGTCACGCTTAAGTTTGAAATAACATTTTACTTCCATTTGTCACGCTTAAGTTTGAAATAACATTTTACTTCCATTTGTCACGCTTAAGTTTGAAATAACATTTTACTTCCATTTGTCACGCTTAAGTTTGAAATAACATTTTACTTCCATTTGTCACGCTTAAGTTTGAAATAACATTTTACTTCCATTTGTCACGCTTAAGTTTGAAATAACATTTTACTTCCATTTGTCACGCTTAAGTTTGAAATAACATTTTACTTCCATTTGTCACGCTTAAGTTTGAAATAACATTTTACTTCCATTTGTCACGCTTAAGTTTGAAATAACATTTTACTTCCATTTGTCACGCTTAAGTTTGAAATAACATTTTACTTCCATTTGTCACGCTTAAGTTTGAAATAACATGTTACTTCCATTTGTCACGCTTAAGTTTAAAATAACATTTTACTTCCATTTGTCACGCTTAAGTTTGAAATAACATTTTACTTCCATTTGTCACGCTTAAGTTTGAAATAACATTTTACTTCCATTTGTCACGCTTAAGTTTAAATAACATTTTACTTCCATTTGTCACGCTTAAGTTTGAAATAACATTTTACTTCCATTTGTCACGCTTAAGTTTGAAATAACATGTTACTTCCATTTGTCACGCTTAAGTTTGAAATAACATGTTACTTCCATTTGTCACGCTTAAGTTTGAAATAACATTTTACTTCCATTTGTCACGCTTAAGTTTGAAATAACATTTTACTTCCATTTGTCACGCTTAAGTTTGAAATAACATTTTACTTCCATTTGTCACGCTTAAGTTTGAAATAACATTTTACTTCCATTTGTCACGCTTAAGTTTGAAATAACATTTTACTTCCATTTGTCACGCTTAAGTTTGAAATAACATGTTACTTCCATTTGTCACGCTTAAGTTTGAAATAACATTTTACTTCCATTTGTCACGCTTAAGTTTGAAATAACATTTTACTTCCATTTGTCACGCTTAAGTTTGAAATAACATGTTACTTCCATTTGTCACGCTTAAGTTTGAAATAACATTTTACTTCCATTTGTCACGCTTAAGTTTGAAATAACATTTTACTTCCATTTGTCACGCTTAAGTTTGAAATAACATTTTACTTCCATTTGTCACGCTTAAGTTTGAAATAACATTTTACTTCCATTTGTCACGCTTAAGTTTGAAATAACATTTTACTTCCATTTGTCACGCTTAAGTTTGAAATAACATTTTACTTCCATTTGTCACGCTTAAGTTTGAAATAACATTTTACTTCCATTTGTCACGCTTAAGTTTGAAATAACATTTTACTTCCATTTGTCACGCTTAAGTTTGAAATAACATTTTACTTCCATTTGTCACGCTTAAGTTTGAAATAACATTTTTCTTCCATTTGTCACGCTTAAGTTTGAAATAACATTTTACTTCCATTTGTCACGCTTAAGTTTCAAATAACATTTTACTTCCATTTGTCACGCTTAAGTTTGAAATAACATTTTACTTCCATTTGTCACGCTTAAGTTTGAAATAACATTTTACTTCCATTTGTCACGCTTAAGTTTGAAATAACATTTTACTTCCATTTGTCACGCTTAAGTTTGAAATAACATTTTACTTCCATTTGTCACGCTTAAGTTTGAAATAACATTTTACTTCCATTTGTCACGCTTAAGTTTGAAATAACATTTTACTTCCATTTGTCACGCTTAAGTTTGAAATAACATTTTACTTCCATTTGTCACGCTTAAGTTTGAAATAACATTTTACTTCCATTTGTCACGCTTAAGTTTGAAATAACATTTTACTTCCATTTGTCACGCTTAAGTTTGAAATAACATTTTACTTCCATTTGTCACGCTTAAGTTTGAAATAACATTTTACTTCCATTTGTCACGCTTAAGTTTGAAATAACATTTTACTTCCATTTGTCACGCTTAAGTTTGAAATAACATTTTACTTCCATTTGTCACGCTTAAGTTTGAAATAACATTTTACTTCCATTTGTCACGCTTAAGTTTGAAATAACATGTTACTTCCATTTGTCACGCTTAAGTTTGAAATAACATTTTACTTCCATTTGTCACGCTTAAGTTTGAAATAACATTTTACTTCCATTTGTCACGCTTAAGTTTTAAATAACATTTTACTTCCATTTGTCACGCTTAAGTTTTAAATAACATTTTACTTCCATTTGTCACGCTTAAGTTTGAAATAACATTTTACTTCCATTTGTCACGCTTAAGTTTGAAATAACATTTTACTTCCATTTGTCACGCTTAAGTTTGAAATAACATGTTACTTCCATTTGTCACGCTTAAGTTTGAAATAACATGTTACTTCCATTTGTCACGCTTAAGTTTGAAATAACATTTTACTTCCATTTGTCACGCTTAAGTTTGAAATAACATTTTACTTCCATTTGTCACGCTTAAGTTTGAAATAACATTTTACTTCCATTTGTCACGCTTAAGTTTGAAATAACATTTTACTTCCATTTGTCACGCTTAAGTTTGAAATAACATTTTACTTCCATTTGTCACGCTTAAGTTTGAAATAACATTTTACTTCCATTTGTCACGCTTAAGTTTGAAATAACATTTTACTTCCATTTGTCACGCTTAAGTTTGAAATAACATGTTACTTCCATTTGTCACGCTTAAGTTTGAAATAACATTTTACTTCCATTTGTCACGCTTAAGTTTGAAATAACATTTTACTTCCATTTGTCACGCTTAAGTTTGAAATAACATTTTACTTCCATTTGTCACGCTTAAGTTTGAAATAACATTTTACTTCCATTTGTCACGCTTAAGTTTGAAATAACATTTTACTTCCATTTGTCACGCTTAAGTTTGAAATAACATTTTACTTCCATTTGTCACGCTTAAGTTTGAAATAACATTTTACTTCCATTTGTCACGCTTAAGTTTGAAATAACATTTTACTTCCATTTGTCACGCTTAAGTTTGAAATAACATTTTACTTCCATTTGTCACGCTTAAGTTTGAAATAACATTTTACTTCCATTTGTCACGCTTAAGTTTGAAATAACATTTTACTTCCATTTGTCACGCTTAAGTTTGAAATAACATTTTACTTCCATTTGTCACGCTTAAGTTTGAAAAACTATTTTCGTCACTCTGCCATGTTTAACCGTGATATACTATTTTCGTGTGTTATGCTTAAGTTTAAAATAACATTTTCTTTCTCTGTCACGCTGAAGCTATAAATAATAGTTTTGTTGTCTGTCACACTTAAGTTTGAAATAACAATTTCGTTGATCTTTAATGCTTCAGCTTAAAATACCATTTTCGTCGGTTTGTCACGCTTTTTTAATACCATCTTAGTCCGTCTGTCTTGCTTAAGTTTGAAATAATATTTTCGTCGGTCTGTCACGCTTAAGTTAGAACGAGTATTTTAACTAGCAAGCTGCATCTATTTGATAGATGCATCTTAAAAATGACCGTTTTTATTCGTTTATTCGTATATCAATATGCGTTGCAATCAATAAAGTCTATATGTTTCCTGTCTTAATCTTAGACCAGAAACCGCAACAATCTGCCGGGTTCTTATCATATTGTATTCGGCGCCAATGTTGTCACGTCTTTGACGTGTTCAATAAGTCATATGCCTTTGTTTCTTCGTTTCTTTGTGTATTTGTTTATTTGTTTATCGGTTGGAAATGATCCAGAATAAATAATAAAAAAAACGATATAAATCCGATGATGATGATGATGATGATGATGATTATGATGATGATGATGATGATGATGATGATGATGATGATGATGATGATGATGATGACGACGACGACGACGACGACAGTTTCTTTTCGAAAAATGAGTGACAAGATGCTGTATTCTTTCTTCTTTTGATTTCGACCAGAACATTGGTAACACAACAATAGCTTTCTCTCTTAAGAAATGCAGCTACATGTTTATATGTGTACAGCGTATGTCCTGAGTCAAAGACGAGCATATTTATAGATAGCTGGACCACCAAAGCTCCTTGGATCATTGTTATATCCTCTCTCTCTCTCTCTCTCTCTCTCTCTCTCTCTCTCTCTCTCTCTCTCTATCTATCTATCTATCTATCTCTATCTATCTATCTCTTTCTCTCTCTCCATCTCTTTCTTTCTGTCTCGCTTTTAATTGTGTACGACTTCCCCCTCCCGCCACCACTTCTATCAATGATACGGTAAAGAGACTGCTAATACCAACATACTATGGACCATTCAAAGTGCTGAAGCGCTCTGAAGAGCATTTCACCATTAGTCAAGGAAATCGTACGGAAAACATCTCGATCGATCGAATAAAGCCAGCGTTTCTGAAAAAATGCTTCAACATCCCTAAACTCGACTTGCCCTAACATCTGCAGAGACGTACCCCACCCAAACAAGAGCGGGGTCACTGTCTGCGCCACCTACCACTCCAGTTAAGAATAACTAGCTCAAGAGGAAGATCACTTTTCCTGAGAAATTCAAGACATGTCAATTTTTGATTGATATGATCAATTATCCAGCAAGATGGTCTTGTCATGATTTGCTGTTTATAAGTATACTGCTCCCTCTTAGAAAACGTGCGCATTAACCCTAATCCTAACACTACCCCTAACACTAACCCTAACACTAACCCTAACACTAACCCTAATCCTAACCCTAACCCTAACCCTAACCCTAACACTAACACTAACCCTAACACTACCCCTAATCCTAACCCTAACACTAACCTTAACGCTCCCTAAAACAAGCAGCATCTGCTGCTGCTTGTTTTCAAAATGACGAATATTTTTCTGCCGATTGCAAACGACTCAAAAATAGATGTTTTAAATTTTTTCCACTAAATTTGGCACACATTTGAGGCGAGATTAATAAAAATACAGATAACCAACATATCAGCTAAATTACACCGTAATTTAATGGGACAGTAATTAACACTTGTAATGTTAATATTTAGTGAGATCATCTAGTGCTGTGTACCCGCTCAGCAATATATTCAGCTCATGTCTGCCAAATTTCAACGCATCGTTCGACTAAGACACGCTCTTGTCTGGTCGTCGACGCCAGAAGAAGACAGCTGCAGCAATAATAAAACTTTTTCAACATACTAACAGCTTCCCTCTTTGCTGCTGCATTAGATGTCTACCTGATTCTTGCTCCAGATCTTTCAGGCCCTGCTCCCGCAACTCCTGGTCCTGCTGAAATCCGTCTGCTCCACTCCAGCACCTGGCAACGATCTGCTTTTCCAGTCCCAGGAGTTTGTACCTTTTCGGTGCAATAAAGCGATCTTTATCTTTTAAACCGTTCGCCTACGTTTGTCATTTCTCCTTGCCTGTGTATTTTTCTTAGTTGTAAGTGACTGGCCATTGGTTATTGTCAGTGAGCAATTACTGATAATGACTTGTGTGAGAATTAATAAGTGAATAATAATAATAATAATAATAATAATAATAATAATAATAATAATAATAATAATAGAATGTAGCAAACTGGCCCAACAAGAAATATAAATACAGGCATGGCTTATTCGAGAAGAGTAATTCACTAGGAACTCAGGAATGCAGTTTGAAAATGCAGATAGATGGTAGAGGAACAAACCAGTATTGAAAAATGAAAAGCATAAAATCATTTTGAATATGGAAATACAAAGCCACTCAAGCTAGAAAACCGGACGTGATAATAGTCAACAATAAATTTCGCCTTCGTCACATTGTGTTAACACGGTGAAATTAAATGAGAAAGAAAGAACATTTAAACGACATGCTAGAGAGCTGAAAGAAATATATAACTCGAAGATAACTTATATCATACCAGTAGTTATGGTAATACTTGAAACTGTTCCGGCAAGTCTGTAAAAAAACTAGGAAAAATTGGAATCAAACTGAGGATTGACACCATACAAAACACGGCTCTGATGAAAACAGCTGAAGTATTTTGAAAAATGCTCGAGTGCGGAAACCAACCGATATGGCCAAGTTACACCGACCAACAGCAATACCGCTGCGTAAACGCAACTAGGAAAATAGAAAAAAACAACATTAAACAAAACCAAGAGAACTAAAACTACAAGGGTCGATATGTAAGACAAATCCCATAATATGACATCCCTAACAAAATAAAGGGGAAAGTATAAAAAAATAATAAATATTGTTTTAATGCGGTGGGTAGACATTGATTAGTACCACACAAAATGGTAATGCTGACTCTAACATGATGGAAACACCGAAGCGAGAGAGAACTACCACCACCTCCATTAAAGGGCACGAAGAATACTGGAATCTTTAAGAAAATTGGCATTCAAATTCTAGAAAAGCACGACGACAGTTACTAATGACAACTCAGTTATGAACGGCTGTTTCGAGAACGCAAAATGATTTTGAACGGTAATCAACAGAAGCGAAGAGTACTGGAAGTTTAGGGAGATTTGTTGTCATTCGACTCCAGGTCACACCACTTTTAAAGATTGTATTTATAATTTTTCAGATATGTACAGGTTTAAAAGTCGCTGAATTCAAATTTTCCTCCATCTCTGCCGTGTGCTACTTGGTCTTTCGAACAATATAATTAAGGTTCCAGAACAGCACATGAAACGATTGTGAAATCTAATTGGAAAATTATTTTTGATAGAAGTCCATTTATTTGTTTTACTTAGTTCACACTTAACAAGGCAAGTTGCCACTGTAGACGTAAAGGACAACTGAGAATTAGGGTGAAAGTTTTGGGGGTCATCCTAAATAAGGAGCTGTGAAGCGATATGTTTTTCCACATTAGTTTTAAATTTGTGCATGTCGGTACAATCTGGGAAACAGGGAGCAGTGACGAAGTTACAAAGACCGGCAACTCGAGAAAGGTTACTATTAGAGTATCAGGCTCTTCAGCATCTGGACAATGAATGGATGGGATTTAGCTGATTGTCGAGTTGGTCGAGTATATTTGTATCGAGGGGGCACCAGAGCAGCCAGTTCATCGGAGCACAATCTATTGAAGTACTTGTAAAACAAGCACAAGGGCGACACATTGTGGCGATAGGACAGAGGCTGGTGCTTGGTGGATAGTTGTTGTGAAGTTGTTCCACAGTAAATAATAAATAAAGGAAGTCAAGTCGAGGGTTGGTTTAACAAGTGTATTAACAAAGTAAAAAAGTGACTAGCTCTTGGCTAGACAGTTACAAGACTTTGCTTTGTCTTCAGTTTCTCTGGTGACTCGCACTATTTATAGTGACAACCGGTGTAGTTTCTCCTGTGTAAGAACGGCCGGTGTAACAATAGTGAAGGACCTATTAGATTTGAGACTCTTTTTTGGACCTTGTGTAAGAGGGAAAGACTAATCGATTGTTCGCCAACCCAAATGTGACAACAATACTAAATGCATGTGCGGATGGTTGCTTTTTAGATATATAGGTCACTGTCAGGTGTAAGAAGTTTTCTAGCACAGTTGAGAGAGCCCACCTTCTTTACAGCAGATTTGGCAATGTCTTCTATGTATTTGTTCTAATTTATGTTACTTGTGAATGTTAGGCCAAAGAGTTTAAACGTTGGACCCTTCTTTAGTCAGCGTTGATGCCACCTTCGTTATGTTATTTAGCTAGGCGCCGGTGTATGTAGAAATAGAAAGTAAAGACTTATAGATTAATATGCTAATACGCGAAAATCGACAGGAGAGAACAAGTCTGTCCGATCTCTGGTGCTAAGTTCTTCCTTGCCTTCTTTATACAGTTTTAAATTGTAGAATTTCAACTATGTAATAATTGGTATACAACAAAAAATGTATTCAAAATTACCTCCGACCTTTCTCGAAGTCGGGATTCTTTATGGCGAATTTATACTTAATTTCGAACAGAATGTTTCATTTAATCTAGTTCTCATTCCGTCAGCCATGACCAGGTAGAAGTAGTTTTTATTGTATTTTTAGTTAGTATCGCTTATAATAAGGATTGAACCTTCAACTTCTAGAAGACTGCAACGTAGAACTGTTTTATTTTTTGCTTATCTGGTGCACCACGTGTGCATATGTATATAACCGTATCGATTCCCGAGTTTGACATTGAATCCAGAGTTCAAAATGATACACCTGAAGAATATCGGAGGTTCCATTGGCCGAAACGTTATGATGAGAACCGTAGTCTGAATAATCCCTAAAACATCCGAAACATTCAAAATAAGTTAATATAAGTGTCACTTTTGTTCCAATGGTGTTAACTGGTGGACAGACAGACAACATTTCTCCTGGTGCGTATGTATTATAGATGATATCACGTATTCTCTAACAACTCACATACACACGGTAATACGGCAGAATTCTTCCTTGGGAACCATTTCAAAAACACCACCTGACATCAAGTCTTTCTTGTGATCTACAACAATTTCTTATATATCTTGCATCACTACATAATAGTTTTCCTCATAGTCTTACGATTCGTACGTCCTTCAAATTTCCATTGAAACATCTGGAAACGATTCTGAGAATTCCTATGAATCCAATTTTCCGATTCCTTCAGGCGTAAATATTAGATTTTTCTAATTCATTTCCAGTTCGATATTTCAGCCACAAATAAGGTGGACAATATCTACTTATTGCTTCTTTTATATTTAAATATAAATAAAGCCGAGTTGGCTGTGTATATATTGAATGTCTGTTTTGTAACGGCAAAACAAAAAATAACGTATTGTATATTGTAAAAATATTAAATTAGGGCATATTTTCGCATTTCACAATAACTGTTGACATATATTTAAAAAAACATGTCTTCGCTAATAAGTAAAGAGAACATAAAAACAACGTGGCTGGCAGTTTAGACTTTGTCTACTTATTAGAAGGAAATTCGTAAAAGAAACAAAAAATTTTCATTTGAAAAAGGCAGAAATGCGTACTAAGAATGATACAAACATATTTAAAATATAAGTTTTAATATATCTAGTATGGGTATTTGGTATATGTCTGTCTGAAGCCGAAATTATACTTCGACTTCTATGACTATATCTTCTAATCTTATCTTGGTAGCGTTAAATGTGACCATCCATCTTACGGTCATTTTCCAAGGATTCGGCGTTTGTCGTGTGGGCATCTAATTTGCCCCCCTATCCCGGATAGAGCGTGGTGTTATCAGCAAATATACTCAACTCAAACGCGATTTCATCGGGAGATTATTCATGAAGATCATTGATAAATTAGGTCCAAGTATTGACTCACCCGCATTGATGAGATGTTGTTAGATGTACGGCCATTGAGACAACCTGAATATTTTTTTTAGCTAAGAAAGATCTGATTATATTAAATATTCATCCGTAATACCATACAAGTTTATTTTCCTGACAAGACCATACGTTGTCAAAGGCCTTTGAGATATCTAGCGCCAACGCCATAGCTTCATCTGCCTTATCCGATATGCGGTATTTTTTTTTACTAAGGAGTCACCACTTATCAAGACCCAAAGGCCACTCGAGACTAAAGGTTTCTGAGTTTGTGCGACAAAATAGTTTAACGATAGTTTAACTTGGGCAGAATTTGATTATTTAAGAGGACGGTTCAACAAGAATTTGTTTACATTGGACTTGTTGATTAAGAAAATAGCTACTGTTCGTCTTTAGTTTCATAGTTCAAGTTTTCAACTTTAATAATTTAATTAATTTAAGCGAAACACATTTTTGTATGAAAAGAAAACCATGGTCTAAAGAAAAAAGAAAAATTGGCTAGGCAGAATCAAATAATAATTAATCAAGTTAAATACTATAGATGACAAAATCGGAAAATCCGACAAGATAACTTTATATATTAGATTATTACTGCCTAGTACTTTATTTTATTTATGTTGCTACAAATACCAACACTTTTTCAACAAGCAGATCACTTTAGAATCGATAGTCTATTATATAAGGAAAGTCGTATTTCCGTTTGTCTGTGTGTCTAGTAAAAACTTAGAAACTACTAAAAGATACACTCCCGATTACGTATACCCCGGGCTGGTTATGATAAATGCGCCCTAATATGCATCGCTTCAGGTAACAAGAGACCGGATTAATGCACGGTGGGTACGAAACAAATAAATTTAATTCATTCTTACTGGTAGTTGTTTGAGAAACAAAACTGACACGAGGTCAAACAGTCGGATAATGATTACTTTTTCATTGTTGATTTCTTTCTTTATTTTATATAATAGGTAGTTCAAAGATTTCTTCATGACCGACCGAGGAAGTTTGAAAGAATATATTTTATTCACAGTTTTTACTTCTTTTATTTTCTTAACCGGGACCCCGGGCAATGTTGGATAGCCCTGTTAGCTTTAACTAAAAGAGAAAATCTGGTTGTCGTAAGAATTCTACTCCTTTTTGTGATGAAAAAAGATAGAAGATGGAATAACCTTTTAATAGGCTTTATTATAAAAAACCTCTTCAACAACCGATTGCCATAATAAATAACGCCTTACCGGAGAGTCCAACGTTCAAACTCCTCGGCCTAACATTCACAGTTTCACATCCACCAATCTCTCCGTCTAAGACAAGGTTAAAAAAAGAGTCGCTAATCTAATAGGTCTCTCACTATCCACCAATCTTCAGACCCTGTCCTATCGCCGCAATGTTGCACTCTTGTGCTTGTTTTGCAAGTACTTCAATTGATTGTGCTCCGATGAACTTGCTGCTCTGGTGCCTCCTCGACGTAAATACACTCGACAAACCCGACATTCAACTATATCCCATCCATTCTACTATGGAGGTCCCCAGATGCCGGAGAGCCTTATACTCTAATAGCTTTCTTTCCTCGAGTGTTTTAACTCCCTCCTTGCTCCCTGTTTCCCAGACTGTACCGACATCCAGAAATGTTAAACTAATGTGAACCAGCCTCTCACAGCAAAGCTCTCAATTAAGGATGACACCCAAAACTTTCACTCTAATTCTCAGTAGCCCCTTACGTCTACAGTGGCAACTTGCCTTGTTTAGGGTGAACTAAGTTTATATATATATATATATATATATATATATATATATATATATATATATATATATATATATATATATATATATATATATATGAAAAACTAGAAAAGTACCTGAGGCTCGATGGGTTCCTGCTATATTTATATGAATGTTTACTTTCTGTGTTTATTAGTTTACATTTCGTCATACGAACAAGAATCGAATAAATAAATGGTTCAAATTCAAAAGTCAGTCCAGAATTGTGGAATCCGTAAATATACGCATCAATTTTATACGGAACGCCGACAACTTCAAACACAAAAATGGATTAGTAAACAATTTCTCTTTAAAGTAAAGTAAATTTGTCTCAATCGGCATCGTACGATATTTTTCGATCGGTTTAATTCTGTTGTTAGCATTGGTTACCACGATTTTTTTTACTGGAATCAGTTACTTATAAAAGGGAGCACATTGCCAGCATCCATAGTGGATCTTACTGGATTCGAACTTGGCACACCCATGTTGTCAGTTATTGTTGTTACCCACTTCAACCACCGCCACTTCTCAAATTTATATTAAACCAATGTTGATAAATCCGTATTATTCCAGGAATTCTGGTCCTTTTCATCTAAAATAGCGGTAAAAAGTATTTAAACGTATTAAAATTGCTTAAGATATGTTGTCATTCGGCAGAACCGCTTAGGTGTTTCGTTGTGTATTCAATATTACAATTATTATTCTTAATACTTAAATTTGATGATTTTTTTTAATAGAGCAATGTCATAATTTTAAATTTTTTGAATTACAAATAAACTTACTTAATTTTTAAATTCAAAAGCTCTTCTGTAAGACATTGTTACCCCTCGCTATGAAGATGGTGGGGGTTGGATGAAGGGAAGTAATTCTAAAGTGAAACGGAGCAAAATTAAGAGAGTAGGAGGAGGAGTGAGAGATTATTTGATTAATTATTTTTTTAATAATTTAAAACTGACATTTAGATAAATTAACAGTAAACATTTTTTAAATACAGTTATGATGAATAAATAATTCAACATTAACAAAAATATATAAATAAACAGATCGTAGTCGAGTGCGACTCGAAGGGCCCCTTTTCTTGGGTCACTACACCAAGATGTACGGGTACGCCACTCTTTGTTCTGGGGTGCTCCACTTACCCTAGATCCTCTCCTTATAATGTTGAGTCTTTAGTAAGAAGGCATCGAGTACTATTATTTAGCCTTTTATAACTAAACCGAATATTGAACCCGGAGGTATTTTCACCCTCACATCTACCTCCACTGCCACTAACTTCATCGGGTATTCTTCTTAATAGGTGAACTTTTTCCATCGTATGACCGTTTGCATTTCATTTTTTCGTTCTGGCTATTGTATGTTACCTTCTGTACATGTTTACCCTAAATAGGGTGCAGTCACAGCTATTTCTTCTTTATAGGCGGTTTCACATATTGACAGAATAAACCAACAGCGGAGTGGCATTCAAAGAACCCAGTGTTGTCTTCTAAGTCAAGACGACAATAGTCACTTACATTACTCATACTTTTAATGCTTCATTTCTTTCTATTTCATTCCCTTTCGCTTTTTGCAAATCATATGCTTTATAAAACAAGCATTTTATTCCCGGATCACGCCGTGTACATTAAGTTATTTGTTTAGGTTTCTATTTTCCTCTTTAGTTCTTGCGTTTTGGCGTGATTACGCAATACCGCAGTGACACATACATTCCAGATTAACACAATCCTCAGAATAGTATTTTCAGAACACACCACAAACTTTATCGCGATAGTGCTTCGAATATTTTTGCAGCATATTCCTATTTTCTTTTTCCTTTTTTTTTTTTTGTAAACATTTTTCTTTAAACTATTTTATAAACCTGCCTAATCACAAATTTCAATTTCCCGGTCAACATTTGTCATATACAATGACGACGTTTTCATTTTCGCAAGGTAAAAAAGATCGCCTAGCAATTTTAATCACAAGTTCGCTTTAATGAAACGGCGGAATGACGAAACTAGAACAGCGTACTCCCAGTGCCTATCATGTCTCCCCATTAGTAGTTCAAAATGTTACTACTATCATACAAACACATCGATTGACACGTTTTCTTTCCCTTTGTCTTTTTTAACTTTAAGGATTGCGACGTTTTCTTTTTTTCTTCTTTTCATTTTTTCTTTTTATGGGTTGAGACGTTTCTTTTATTTTTTTCTTATTTCTTTTATTTTAGTTTACAGAATGCAATCTTTTCTTCTTTGTTTTTATTCTATTTTTTACTTTTCCGATTGAGACGTTTCCTCTCTTACTTTACCTTCTTTTTCTACTTTACAGATTAAGACATTTTCTTTTTTCTTTTGTCACATTCTGTTTTATATTCATAGGCAACATTCTTCAGTGTGATCAATATTTCGATAATTTATTTCTTTATCTGATCTGTTACTTTCAATTAGCGTCAATAATCAAGAAAAACATGACTCCCAGGCATTACCACCTTCTTTTTGGAGGGGGACAGGTTTATTGCCTATCGTCTGAGTTGTTCTAAACTGTGAGGGAGCACCGACGGGTCCGAGCAAGACATATTCCGGCGAAATTTACTTTTGTCTGTTCCTTTGACTATAAATTGCCTATTAAAGATTTCGGCACGACTAAAACGTGCGCACTGTTGCCATCTTCTTTTATTCTTCTTTTTGTTGCTTATATTAACACCCGAACTTACAATTACTGTTACGATACAAAGCAAAACAGCGATTTAGTTTCATACAAAAACATCTAAATAAAACTTAGTCCCATATTTTATATACATGGTGTTTATAAATTAACTACCTATTTGGATCAAGCTGAAAACTTTTTGGTAAATTTCGTATTAAACTATGTTCAAATTGTGCGATTCACACAATTTACATCTACCATCAACATGATGCCCCATGTCTTTCCGTTCTAATTGTCCTAGCAGTCACTTTACACATCGATGATTTTATTCCCCTGTATATTTTTGCATGGGATTTTTATCAAAGCAAAAAGCGTATCAACAACAAAAATTATTAATTTAACTGAACGTTCAACATAACTCCTGAAATGCTCCACAATGTTTTTCGTTAAATATAGATGTGAAATTACATTTGAGCGGTATTCTTCTTGAATTATTTACATAAAGTTTGTGTTTGATAAATCTTTGGGTTTTTTTTCATTTCTGAGCCGGAAAGATAGACATCCGAATTTTCGTTTTAAAACTTCTAAAAATACAGGATTTTGATATTTATGGGGACACCCTGTAGATAGAACACTAACAATTAACGCAGAGCACAAGTTAAACATGATCAACAACATTTCATACGAAATTTGCATTTCTTTTTTCAGTAAAATAAGTTGTTTATTTATGTATAAAATGTATATAAATAATGCAGTAAACTTAATTAAGTAGAGTAGAAAGTGGACGGGTTAGGTTTACTTTTGGCATCCTCGTAACTCACGCTTCCCTTACTTGGTCATTTAGTCTTCACATTCCATGAGCGATGTTTCTGACAAAGGAGGAAGAATTGTTGTTTTCTACGTCGGAAGCTATCCATCTTACACTTATCGCTAGCTTTTACCTTGAAATAGTATTTGGGATGGAGGTTCGTTACATTAAGTTGTGTACTGCCTTGTCTGGAGCGATTTCCATTTAAAATAAAAACAAAATAATATACATCTTGAATATGTATTGTCTGTACAATGAGTTTATTCTCCATGTATCGAAGAAGAAACGTTAGTATAAATAACGATGTTATCTATTTCGTAAATTAAAAACAGTAAAGCCCAAATCGTTGTTAAATTAAAGTGAAAGGTTTAGAAATAGTGTTTTATGTTTTTCATTATAACCAGATTTAAAATGTAGAATAATGGAAGGTGATTAAAAGGAAATAGCAATGTGAGTAAAATAACTTAGATAACAGAAATACGACGCCATTTTAAAATATCATCTCAGTAGCAAAGGGAACAATCTCAATTGCTAATGAACAGAAAGGTTTAACCAATGGAAAAGACCGGTGTAGACGGAATTATTTCGGTGTATATCGAGATGGCTTTCTAACTTAAATATTTATTGGATAGGATAAAATATGTAAAGGTTGAAATTTCAATTTTTCTTGAAAATAACACAGAGTAATAATTGTTAAACATAACTGGCTCGTCAGAATCAGATATCGATTTGGCTGATTACTTGCTATTTAGGTCCGACTTTGAAATTCTGACAAGATAACTTCATATATTAGATACATATATGGTATGCCGTAATAAGAATAAATGCCAACAGAATGAATAGTCTAATTGCCTATCCTTGTGTATTGATATCTTACGATGTACAAAATCGATAACGATAGGTAATTAACTCATGTCTATATGTTTGACTTCCAATCATGTAGAAGTTTCGCAATTCTTGCAAATAAGATGGCAGTATTTATTTTTAACTCGCTAATTAATGAATACAAACAGTTACTTGCTTCTCTTTTTGTTGTCGACATTAAAGGCAGACATGTATATCCACCTCTTTCATGTTTCTCTGTTGGTTTCTTTGCTCGCTTGCGCTGACAGGAAGAACAGGAAAAGTTCACTAGTTCACACCTTGTGCTTTTTCAGTCGATAGCCTTGACATAAATTAAAAGAATAGATACAAAACCGATCTTGATGTATATTGTAATGGCTGCTTGCTGTCTCCTTTTCTTTCGAATATTGGAATAAAATCTTGATTTCTTCCTAAAAGGGCAATAGAATAAGTGATTTGCAGTCTCGACTTCAAACGAACATGTCAAGACTAGTGCACAGTACGCAATATATATATATATATATATATATATATATATATATATATCCAAGCAAGCGTTGTTGAACGTCACGGAATTTTCTCGTTTGTAAATCTTCTTTGTGAAGTTCTCAAACAGTCAAGCTATCCTTCTGGTTACAGGTGGCAGTCCGTTGAGTATTTCCCCGATTGTTCTTAATTCGGCCATTTTTTCGAGTGCTTTCGACTTTCTTAGTCGTCTTCAGGGTTAGTTTTTTTTTAAATAAGAAGACTTGAGTTAACGTTAAGGGCGAATGAAATAAAAGAGAGGGCGTGTGGTTGAGTTGATGTGATTCTATCTGTTTGTGTATTCGGTTTTATTATTTATTTATTTATTTATTTCATTAATTCTCATTATCACTATTATTTATTTGTTTATTATTATTTATTCTTATTATTACTATTATTACTATTATTTACTTATTTATTTAATGTTTATTACTTTATTTTAATTTAATTATGGAATACTTTTAATATGTTAGTACCTGTGTTGAAAGCTATTTTGTTAATATTAGGCTGTTTAGTTTTAAGAATTAAGAACAATCGGTGAAATAATCTACGGACTTCCACCTGGAACCAGAAGGATAGCTCGACGGTTTGAGAACCTCACGAAGAAGATTTACAAACGAGAAAGTTCTGTGACGTTCAACAACACTTGCTTGGATAATAACTTGCTGCCTAAGTATACATATATATATATATATATATATATATATATATATATATATATATATTTATTTATTTATTTATTTATTTATTTATTTATTTATAAGTAGATTTCGAGTGCAACAAAATGGTCAGATAAATTTCAGATGAGACATATTTTTATCAATAAAACGGGCGAGTGGGATATAAAAGAGTATTGCTAAAATTTTCCTTAAAGCCTTATCATCTGACCCTTTTTTCTCCCTGCTGATCAGTGCTCAAATTGGGTAAGCGAATGGTCAAAGCAGGCATTGAAGCTCAGATACCCATGTAAAATTCTACAGCAAGTCCCACTGTCCGCAATGGTTCACCACGAACTGTGCAGCTGCTATTATCAAAGGCAGCAAGTATTTTGAAAATTTAGCCGCCATAAATTATAACGTCAAGAAAAAATTGTAAGACTGTGATAGATTAAGCAAAGAGAAGATATACAGAGATAACCAGAAAACGCATTCAGTCGCAGAAACTAGGTACTCGCGATTTCTGGAAAATCTTCAATAGTGTGGTTAACAATGAGCAATCAATAATTTTCCCGCTATCCAATCAGAATGATGTTGTTTGCACGACATCTGATAAGGGTGAACTACTTGCCCAGCATTTCGCAAAAATAGAGTTTACTCAATTTTTTACTCAGCAAACCCCTCCCTCCCAAATTTTCCATTGCAGACTGACGCCACACTTGGTCATCTATCCATCACCTCATCTTATGTCCGGGACATCATAAATTCCTTGCCACCTCCAAAGCATGTAAGCCTGATCTTATACCCGTAATAGTAATAAACAAGTGCTATGTTGAAATTGCCCCTGTTCTTTCCAAACTCTACAACAAATGCATTGCGAAATCTTGCTTGACTGATAGCTAAAATATTGTCTCTGTGGAACCAGTTATCAAGAATTCTGGAGATAGAACTAACTTTCAAAGCTATCGCCCATCAGTCTACTCCCGCTCTTCGCTAAAATTTTTGAATCCTTAATCAATCCAGCGATAGTCCGTCACCTCGTTAATGCTACACTTCTTTCTGACCATCAGTATAAATTTAGACAAGCACAGTCTACTGCGTATATCCTAATGGTCATCTCTGAACGCATATACCAGACAGTGGACAAGACAGGTTAAACTAGGGCAATAGCGCTTGATATATCCAACGCTTTTATATGGTATTATTGGATAAAAAATTAATATAATTAGATCCAAGTTATCCTCGATGGCCGTTTATCAAAACCACATGACATAAATGCAGGTGGATCTAAGGGATCTATCCTAGGACCTTTATTGTTCCTGATTTTCATAAACGACCTCCCTGATGACGTTGTGTCTGAGATGGGTGCATTTGCTAACAACACCACGCTCTACTCTCATCATATGGGTAAAACGAACGCGCACACATTCGAGGCAATGGCTGAATCTTTAGAAAGTGACCTCTAGTCTGTAGTGGACTGGGGTCATAAATGGATGGTAACATTTAATGCTGCTAACACACAGCTCCTTTCTTTCAACAACTACAAGAAACCTCTTCAGCCACCGATTTCCATGACAAATAACACCCTACTTGAGAGTCCAACGTTCAAACTCTTCAGCCTAACATTCACAGGTAACATAAATAGGAACAAATACATAGAAGACATTGTCAAGGCTGCTGCAAAGAAAGTGGGCTCCCTCTACCGTGATAGAAAACTTCTTATACTCGACAGTATCTTATACCTCTAGAAAGCCACCATCCGCCCATGCATAGAGTATATTGTCACACCCGGGCTGGTGCACCATCCACCAGTCTCTCCATCTTAGACAAGTTCCAAAGATGAGTATCTAATCTAATAAGGCTGTCACTATCCACCAAGCACTAGCCTCTGCCCCATCGCCGCAATGTTGCATCCTTGTGCTTGCTTGTTATACAAGTACATCAATGGAATGTTATCTGATGAACTTGCTTCTCTAGTTCCCCCTCGACGTAAATACATTCGGCCAGCCCGACAATCAGCTAGATACCATCAATTCTACTGTGGAGGTCCCCAGATGCCGGATAGCCTTCTACTCTAATAGCTTCTTTCCTCGAGCTGCCGGCCTTTGGAACTCCGTCACTGCTCCCTGTTTCCCCGATTGTACCGACATGCGAAAATTTAAAACTAATGTGAACAAACATCTCGCTGCACAGCTCCCAATTTAGGATGACCCCCCAAAAAAAACTTACACCCTAATTCTCAGTATCTCCTTACGTTTACAGTGGAAACTTGCCTTCATTTGGGACGAACTATTTAATAAATATATATAGAGAGAGAGAGAGAGAGAGATAGAGAGAGAGAGACGGCATATACCCGACGTAGCCCGTATGCATATAAATTTTTGATCGAAAATAATTTTGAATATAGTCATGCTTAAAATTTTGGCTTTGAAAAAAAAATGTAAAATACCATTTGCAATATAAAGTCAAGTAATAAAAAAACTCATAATCGTATCGAATGCAGTCCATATCATTGACATAAATTAAAAAACTAGAAACAAATGTTATCTTGATGTATTGAAATTGCTATTTGTTGTCCCCTTCTTTTTCGAGAGGCAGCTTATATCATGTGAAGAAGAAATCGATAACGATTGGAAGCAATGCTGGAATAACCGGAACGATGTACGAATGTTATTTCGGGATTCTCTATCTCCTAGACTAGTTTTCCTACCAAGGCTTGAAAGTGTAGTCTAAACTAACATTTCACCTATAATAAATATGGAGAGATGCAGATCCATACCTTTCCAAAAAGTAATACAGAAATCCATATTGCTCCCAACTCCCAACTTCGGATAAATCTGCCCCATATTCGCAGTAGCCTCAGTGGCAATCAGCTTGATTTTGGGTGAATAAAAGTTTTTTTTAAAGTGATTTGTAGTCCCGATTTTAAGTGAGCATGCCATGCCAAGTGCACCGTTCACAGTCCGAGTTTGTGACTGTAATACAACTTCCATATATCCTCCACTCTAGAATGAAATTCAATGTGTATTTAGTTGTATATATATATGTGTGTGTGTGTGCGTGTGTATGTGTGTGTGTTAATTTGTGTGTGGACTTCCATTCGATCACGCACAAGTTAGCAAGTAAAACACATGCTTTTTCTACCTCTCGAACGATACGATTTAAAGTGGTGATGAGAAGTCAGAAAACAATAGCAAGTCAGACATCCCAGGGCCTGCCAAAAAACTCAGAAAAATATCTCTTACTCTATAAAAAAAAAGTCACCAGTCAGTGTTTTTTATGTCATGTGTTATTGTTCACACAGGAACATAAACTCAGATCGCAGGGCTGCAAATTGGAAAGAATGGGTCAAAAAGTGAATAAACAAGAGCTTTCACTTCTATTTAATCAAACTTGTGTCAATATATATATATATATATATATATATATATATATATATATATATATGTGTGAAAAGAATAGAAAAATAAAGGTATAATGTATATCTTTTAAAATAAAACCTGTCATGAAAGAATTGATGCTCGATATATGAGATAGAGCAATTATATTGACAAGTAAAACATGAGAATAAAGATTGTAAAAATACAAAATCTATTACGTAATTAGTTTCTCTAAACAAGATATTTCTAATAACATAAATTCATTATTCCTTCCTTAAGCCATGGATTTTACATCCTACACTTTTACATTACAACCTTTTCCCACTGAATTACTTGGGCCTTTTAATGGTTTGGCTTCTCCCAAAATTCAACGGATTTTACAATTTTTGACGCCAACTTTTACTGGAGTCACCGTTTTTTAACCTGCTGCTACATTTTTTATGACGCCTTCAACGGTGATCATTTTCGTATATTTTCAACTCTTTTCTTTGCATTGGGCAGTTTTTATATGTGTTGTTATCTTATATTATCTTAATATCTTTAAAAATTATGACTTTTGTTAATTCCCTTACACACTTATCTCTTTGTATTTTTCTAACGATGATATTATTCTTTGAAAAGCATGACTTAAGAAATGAAACATAAATTTCTTTTATTTGAAACACCTTGTTTTGAGCAACTTATGACGTAATAGATATTGTATTTTACAATCATTATTCTCATATATGTCTACACACACACACACATATATACATATATATATAACAAGGTATGTTATATATTTAAAAATAAAAGGTATAATATGTATAGAAATAAAACAAGATATATATATATATATATATATATATATATATATATATATATATATATATATATATATATAACAAGGTATATTATATATTTAAAAATAAAAGGTATAATATATATAGAAATAAAATATATATATATATAACAAGGTATAATTAAGCAGAAAAAAATGTGTGGTGTTTAACAATATTAGCTTAAATGAAAGAATGCTGCCTAAGTACAAACAATTCCTCTGCTTAAGTGATCAGTCCTTCTCTGTTCTGAGCTATATATTTTCCAAATGTCTTTTCGTGTCTTCCACACAGTCTTCGATACTTACTAATCCTGTTCCGCTTTTGTTTATTTAAACGTAAAGTCAGTCAGTATCATCTTTCGGGTGTAGTTCGTTGTGCATGGTTATTAGTTTCCTCGTTTTTTGGTCAAGATGCCTAAGTGATTCTTATTTACAACCTATGAATGGTCTAGAATATCTTATGACTGATACTGTCCAGTGGTTTATTCCTTTAACTGGATTTCTACCATATAGTTTCGTTTCAAACAGTTTTTTTAATCTTTTCTGGTATTCTTTTCAAATCTGCTCTTTCGTTTCTATATATTTGATGGAATCTGCTTCCAAGACTCCTAAATATGTATAGCTATCATGTTTACCAAGCGCCCTCATCTTCTCTTAGTTGTGCAGTCCCATGTCTTCCTCTGTCTCTAGTTTTCCCCTTTTTATCTTTAGCAGTGCACACTTTTCAATTCTGAATTCCATTTGTCCTGGCTGAAGATTCTTGTTGTTTTCATCATCTGTTCCAGTTCCTTTTTTTTTTGCAAATAGCTCCATGTTGTCCATACACATGAGATTGTGTATTCTTTTTTCTGTGTCTACAAACTTGTATCACATTTCCTATATTATGGCTATGATAGAGTGTTCTTTGAATATGCCTCTCTGTATTCTTATCTCAGTCAGGTGTTGTCCTCCAACTATCTTTCCAGTCTCTATGTTCCCGTTGCTTTCTTAATAATATTAATAATCTTGTCGGATATCTTGTAAATTCTTAAGCAGTCAATTATCCATGCTTAAGGTATTCTGTCGTAGGCTTTTTTGTGGTAGTGACTTCGATCAAGTCCAACAAAAGCGACAGCTTTTGGTTGAAAACGAGGCCAAATGAGGAAGTGGGGGAAGGGATGAAGATAAAACACAAAGAAAGTGGGTGATAGGGTTAGTTAAATGAACTATGGCTGATGATGGGAAAAGAAAAGGGGAAGGGGTAGTTTGGTTACTTCTTATTGCTAGTAAGCAATAAAGCCGGTGCGATTTGGGGTGGAACTATCATAAGTTATAAACAGAAGTGTATTCAGGTCAGTGAGTAAATATTTCTGAAAGCGGGGTGTCCCGTAATTAAAACGGATTTTTGAACGAACTTATATATAATTTCGAAAATTTAAAAGGGGTCCAATAGGGAAATTAGGGTTCAAGTGAATTTGAATCTGGAATTTACGTGCTTAATATGTAATAATTCGGACAAAAACTAGTGTTTCAGAGTTAGATGTATAAATACTTTAAAGAATTCCCAGTTAGTTAAATATTAAATGCATGACTAAATAAGAAACTTTAATGCATAACTAAAGTTAGGATTGGGAACAGCGTTAGACTGCTTGCAACAATTTATTTCTAGTACAAGGATTATGGGGTAGGATTGGGTTGAATTTTGTAAATCTAAGTGAAGCACTAGTGTGTTGAAATTATAAATAGATTTTAAGGAGGAACAAATGGACCATTTTAGGAGTAACTAAGGGGCGTAGTTTAAAGGTGAAAGAAATGGAATCTATGAGAAAAATATTGTCGATGGAATGAATACTAGGGAGATAAGAAAGCAATGTATGAGTGTGTACGAGGGTTGGCCAATAATTTTTAAAAAGGGGAATAAGAATTATAATGTTGAAGTAAAAGCGGTTAAGGATTAGTGGAGTGGGAGAGAATAATATTAGTTCTCAATTTACATTATGTGTTATGGGTTAGTATAGTTATTAGGTGTACAGGGGAGGATACGTTATCTTATTGGGATGGTTATTTGTAAGGTTGGGAAAGTTAAAGAGGGGGTTGTTGGCTGGAAGGAGGGGTGTCAGATGAAGTAATGAAATTTATGTATTTAAATTTTCGCTTTACCTGCAATTGGAGATAAGTTTACTTTTAGAGTTAATAATATTTTTGCTTTTCGCTGCTGTAGCTATCATAAATGTTTCTAATATACATAGTTGGCAGAAAGCGGATACTGGAGTGTAGGAATTTGACCTTTTTAATATTGCTCAATGTAGAGAGTAAAGAGTGTTTTTACTGTTACGGTTTTTTATTATATTGGATAGAGAAGTGTTAGTGGCATTGTTATTATTGTGTTTGAAAGAGTAGATATGGTTTGATATTCGGGTCTTGATGGGGAAGGCACTTGCCCCAATGTAAGTGTGTATTTATTATGGGGTTGTTATAGTATTTGTGTTATTTATTATATCGGGAATGTTTTGAGTTTGTATGTTCAAGTTCTGGGCCAAAGTTAAGTTGGAATTGTTAGGTGGAAATGAGATAATTTGAGGGGTGAGATCAAGGTTATTGTTAGTTAGCGGGGGTTGTTGGTTAGTGTGAGAGGTGTTATTTAGGTTGTCGTTTAGTACAGGGAGTTGGGGATGTGGAGAGCTATAGGCTGAGGGGAGAATTTGTATGTTGGTGTCTGTTTGCATAATGGTGTTTTGGGGGGATTGTTTAACAGTACAAGCATATATGACGTTACTTTGTATGCAATTGCCATTCTCTAGATTTCTGGCAGTTACAATTATTAGTAGGGTGCATAGTAGGTGCTGGGCAGATTTAATTTTTTGTTACTATATGTAATGATGGTTTGTGCTATATTGGGCATTGGGGAGTAGGAAATTTTAATAGAGTTTTTATTTAAAATAGTGCTGTATTTATGCGAGTGTTTGAATGAGTTATCTAAAAAATTTAAGAATTCCATAGCGATATTTGTTTTCACATTGCAGTTATAGGGTGGATTAAACCATATACTATTTTTTCTTCTAATTCTTTAATTTTTACTATGTTCTTGAGGGTCAGCTAGTTTGTCAATATTGATAGTTTTTGTGGGTCTATTTATATGTGTTTTGGTTTTCTTGGGCAGTGTAGTATTAGTCCGCTGTTAATCCTGTATTTTGTGTGTAATTACATTGAAAGGTTTGTTCTTCTGGATAAAAGGATTATTTTTGTATTTGATTTGATCAGTGTATCCCGAATTAAGTAGTGCGTTATTGTAGAAGTTGGAATTTTGTTCGAAGATAGATTTATTAGAAGATAACTTTGAAATTCTATTAGAGACTGAAGGGACTATTGAATTAATGATAAGCCTTGGCTTAAGGAAAGAATAATAAACATTTTTTACCGAGCGCATCTTGCATTGAACAATCGAAGTTGAAATAGATGTGTGATTATCCCTCTTCTTTCATCTATCTTATATATATATATATATATATATATATATATATATATATATATATATATATAAAGTGGTGTACTAAAAGCGAACTTTTAGGAAAGGTAAAACCTATTGTGAAGAGTATACAGCTCAATATCCAGGATAGAGCAGGTAGATATGAAGAAGAATGGAAAGGAATTAGAGAAGCAAAAGCCAAATCAAATTTCAATTCAATTGCTCATCTACATTTCATTCTCTCCGCTGGACTTTTCGACACCGGACTTTTTAGCAATCGGACATTTGCTTGCATTCGGGCAGAGTTTTGCCCTATGTTTCTTTCCCTACAACTTTTATTTTATTTTTTCAAATTTTAAATCTTGGCCTTTGCCAACTTATCTATCCCAGCGACTTCCTCTGATGATAAGATTTTGATCTTTGAAAAGCCTGGCTTAAGGAAAATTTAACTTGAATAAATTGCCTTTTTGCGGAATATACCTTGCTCTGAGTAATTGAATTGAAATTTGATTTGCCTTTTGCTTCTCTAATATATATATATATATATATATATATATATATATATATATATATATATATATATATATATATATATATATATTCACTTACAATTATATTTTTGTTCCGAATCAAGAGTTGTTGGCGTAAGATTTTAATTCTTGTCCATTAGTAGAAATTCAGACGGAATTTATTTCTATATCTCGTGTTATTTACACGATTCACTTGTCTATAATAGTTTAATACCATTATACATGCGACTGTGTATCGTTTGTAAAATTAATCTTCTCTAGAAACTTCCTCCTTCAAGGAGGAAAGAAGCACAACTTGTCCATCGTGAATACCGCACAAGTAGACGACAGAATCTTCATCACATAATAAAGTCAGAATTTTTCAGTTGAGGATTGATAATTTGTATTATTTGGATTATTCAGAGTACTGTTCTCATCTTAGACGTTATTCTCATAACGTTTCGTCACATGTAACATCCGACCTTTTTCAAGTGCATCTTGTCTAATTAGGGAATTTTTTAGGTTGAACTCGGGAATCTTTACAGAATTCCAACCAGAATTTTTTATTTAATACACAAGGGTTGCTTGCTTTCGTTCCGTTATCCATGATAGGGTAGAAGTCTTAAGTAATTCGTAATTGTATTCTTAGCATCGCCCGTACTAAGGATTGAACCTTCAACCTCTAAAAGACTGTCACTTAGAACTGATTATTACTTAGCACTTTAATTCGACAGAAAGATTCCCGAGTTTGTCTAGACGCACCTTAAGGAGGGTGAAAGTTACATCGGCTGAAACGTTATGAGAATAACATGACAAAATGAGAACAGTAGTCCAAATAATCGAAAGAATACAAAATATTCGATTCATATAACAAAATCGTACATGTATGGCTAATAAACAGATTATTTAAAACTATTAATAATTGAATTACTAATATTAATGGTGTATAATCGTTTGTTTTATTTTAATACACAAAAATAATTTCGTGGATGAATATTTTAAAAATAATAATAAAATGAAATTGTAATTTGTAATTATCTACTTTATTCAGTTAAATATTTAGATTCAGTAAATATCAAATAAATTAAAGAGTTAGCGTCTGTATTCTACTATTTTCATATGTTGAATAAAGTAACCGTCCGCCATTGAAAACGGAATTTACCGAGTATTAACGAAGTTATTCCGTTATGAACAAAAATAAACACAGTTTTAAACGTTATTGAACAGAAATAGCTATTTGATATTTTCAAATAGTATTCAAGCATGAATGATCACAATATATCCAATTTGATTTGAACCCGACATAGCCGATTGCATAGCCTGTGTCCATATCCATTAAACCAATAAAGGCCAACCGGGTGAATAACGGTACTATTCTGCTGGCAAATAGTTTCCAGTCATCGCAACTTACACAAGTTGAATGTAAGCGCATAAAATCTTCCTAACGGAGCAGCAAATTTTTTGCTGAAATTTTACAGAATTTTTGTAGAATTGTCTGCATTCAAAACTTTATTGAGTGAATAAATTTGATAAAACTGGACAAAAGTGACGATTTGAATGAAGCATGCTGAAGCCTTTCAAGTGTTGACAAAACAAACGACGGTGGATTGACACGTTCTTCATCTTCGCCATCTCATATAAATCTTCCCATATCGACACATATAGACACACGCACGTACACGCACGCACGCACACACACACACACACACATCGTATTGATGCATGTAGGTATTTTATAAGTGTGACACATGTATATTTAGAATGTTCGTTTATTACATTAACAATGTCTAAAAGTATAGTTGTATTGCTGCACATATATATATTTGTTTATGTATCTGTTTATGTATATATGAATATGTATATATATATATATATATATATACATATATATATATATATATATTTATTCATATACTATTAATTCATGAATACACGTATTATTTTATAAAGTGATATAATATATTGTGTATAGATTTTCAGTATTTACTTCAACAGTGCTCAATACGTGAGTAGAGCTTAGTAGTAAAGTATAAAAATATGTTTAGAGCAATTAAGTTACACAGAGGCGCCCGCGTTTTATCCCTGCAGGGAATCGTCAGACTAAGTGCACAGATCTTTTGTTAGTGTTTGTTTTTATATGTCAATACACGTGAAATAACAGCGAATATTATTAGTTAGTTAGCTAGACTAGACACCACGTGTGTATATAAAAACAGGCGATAACAAAAAAAAACGGTTCACTGTGAGAATTAAACGCCGGCACTTCTGTGTAGCTTAATTGCCATAAATATATGTTACTATCTTACTTTATCTTAATGTGTGTGTGTGTGTTTCTGTGTTCGTGTATGTGTGGAGGGGGGTGTGAATATACAACCGAGAAAACCCACAAAATCGCAACAGGGCCGAATTGTTATTGTAAATCTTGGACAAATAAAGTACTCGATATCCTATTGGATAGAGCTATTGAATGATAGTAAAATGTATTTAGCGTTGAAGCTTAATTGCAGTTTCAAGGTAGCGCCGATCGCAATAAGTGTCTCTACTGATACAAATTGGTGACATTTCTGTGTTAAAGCTTAGAAAATGTTAGTAACATTTATTATATATATATATATATATATATATATATATATATATATATATATATATATATATATATATATATATATATATATATGAATTCTAGAGATAAAAGATGAGAATAAAAAATTGTAAAGATACAATATTTATTAGAACATCAAAAGTTCAGAGCAAGGAGCTTCTCCTTGCTCTGAACTTTTGATGTTCTAATAAATATTGTATCTTTACAATTTTTTATTCTCATCCTTCATCTTTAGAATTGATTGCTCTATTGAATATATTGAGCTTTATCACGATATATTATTATTAAACAATAATTCAATTATCTTTAATTTGATTCAACATTTAAATATATATATATATATATATATATATATATATATATATATATATATATATATAGGGATTATTTTATTGTATTTATCCGTGTATTGACACACTTGCGTCATAGACTAGCCACTAATCATAGTAATATAACTATATCCAACCAACATCAAATATGAAACACATTTGAAAAGAGTGAATATAAAGATAAATTAATAATAATAATAATAATAATAATAATAATAATAATAATAATAATAATAATAATAATAATAATAATAATAATAATAATTAAGAATGAGAAAATCCTCGAATTCGGAAACAAACCTTCATAAGCTACGAACGGTAACCAGTCATATGAAAGTTACAATAAGAAGAAAACAAAACCACAGGAAGACCACCACACGAACAAAAGAACAGAAACTACAGTAAATTTTATAAACTGCCCTCCACCCCCCACCCCCACCAAAAAAAACGTGATGGCGCCAGCCTCGGCTGATACCACACAAGGAGCATGGAAAAACCGAGGAGGGAGAGCACTAACCAGACCTCCACTTGAAGAGTGCGAAGAGTACTGGGACCTTGGGGAGCCTTATTGCCACCTAAATCCCAGGGATGACTAATGGTCATTTCCCGCAAGAAATCAATAGTAAGCGGCTGTTGCGATACCGTAACGTCATTTGCGGTGGTAATCGAACAGAGGTGGAGAGTACTGGAAATCTGGGGAGGCTTGTTGTCATTCAGACTCCAGGGAACACCACCGGTTGTTGTCGGTGAGCAATCACTGACGATTACTTTTGTGATAACTCCTAGTGAGAAGAAATAATAACAATAATAGAAAACAAAATATAATCTACAAATTAGAAAAATATTCTTATAATTCGGATAATAGATACACATTTTCCCTAAAAAAAATAAACTATCAAAAATGATCAATAGGAATATCATTAAGCTTAGTTATTCTGCATGGATAACATGTAATCAATAATAAGTAAAAACAATTAAAAAATAGTTAACAATGTTAACAGTAATAGTGCTACAAAAGCTATTCATGTTAACAAGAATACCAACTAATTTCATTGTAAAATAAAACATAAATACCCACTAATAAATAGGGAGGTGACGGTGGTCAAGTGGATAACGACACGGACTGTGTGCCAAGTCCGAATTCAGTCCGTTCCATAATATCACATACACTTGACAACTATTTACGTGGTTCCTCCTGTAAGGATGCCAACACCAGAATCAAGCCGGTCAACAAAGTTGCACCATGTTGATTCACACGGATTCACTAAAGAATACATGTTAAACAGCTAATATCATATACAAAGCAGCAGTAAATGATAACATTAAGAATGAACAAAAAGTATATATAGAGGCCACAGAAAATAATCTTAAGTGTAGTTATAATCACTACATAATGACATTCAAGAGTGAAGAGATGGAAAGAGCGCGACACTCTCTAAATATAGATGGGAACAAAAAATGATAACATTAACTCTCATATAAATTGGGAATCTTAAAATTACCTCCTCCTTTCAACACAGGTAGGCGAAGCTACAAATTATACTTACAGGAAAAATACCAAATCAAACTCCAAAAACCAAATTAATTTATTGAATAAAAACAAGAAGTTATAGCTAACTACAGACACATAAACTCCTAATGATTTGTTTCTCTTTCATCCTATTTCCCTTTCCGGTATCCTATTCTATTTTCGCGTAAATCTGTTACTGTTTTAAATGCTACTAAAATAAAATAACTCGTTGGATATCCAATGCATGACAGGTTAGATTATTTGAATTAGGCAAATGCAAAACATTTTTATTAATACAACGGAAAAGGGAGTTTCATTTTGCTTATTAAATAAATTAATTAAATTAAAATAGTCTTATGATTACCACATTAAAACTAGAGGTGTCTGATGATGAAAAAGATAAATAAAAGAAAGTGATAACCTTGCATAGAAAATTAGTTGATGAAAAACATTGAAAATAATTTAGTCGAAGCTAAATAGTAGTCATTGTAGTACTATCATCTATTCACTGGAAAAGATGAAGAATTGGGAAATAGGAAGCAAAACGATGATAAATTGATTAAATTGGATACATCACTCCGAAAACTACTTGTCTCTGATCATTGCAAGTTCTTTCCAAACGACAAGGGGTCACGATGTACTTACTTTTATTTTTACGAAACAGCAGTTTTGAAACCCTGACTTTTCATGGCGACAATGAATTTAATACAGTATTCTGACAATACTCTGTCTGGCGTCTTCGCCGTCGCCATCTTTGACTGACTACAGCCATATAAACATTCATTTTTAACTTTTCTTGTGCCGGCACACACAGCTCAGTCAGTATACTAAAAAACTAGATATCCATGTTTGGACAACTTACACTGTTTTTTTTATATTTTTTTCCTTAAACAATGTAATAGCATAAATTATAATGATTTCCTAATATCCTAAATGCAATAGCGTAGAGTGAATTTATTTCCTTCTTTATTCTATTAAAACAATTATTTATTTACGAAATCCACCAGAATGCATTTCGGATCATTTGAAAAGAAAATCAGCTATTTTGGTAAATATACATAGAGATTACTGTATATGACTTTATTTTACTATTAAAAAATAACACTGATCAACAATCGTTTTTGCTCTGCTGTCTGGAAAAAAGTATATGATTCTGGATAACGTTAAGCCGCCGAATTAAAATATAAAGTCAGTTTTGCCCGATTAGGTCAAGTTTTCTTTCTTGTTTTTGAAATTGATATTTTTGTACTGGCTTATTGTACGACACTGGATTAGTTTAAGAGGACTGTATAATTTTCTTTCAAGCAAGTTTTCACTGTTTCGAATAAAATTGATATCTTTTATCTGAATCATATTAAATTAAATTGTATAGTTTGCATGATTCCGGTAGATATTTTTATTATGAGATTGTATTAGCATGAACACCTCTTTAGTACTTGAGGCACCTTTTTCATGCGGTTCCCCTGTTGCAAGGAAAAGATATCTGGTTAATATAGTTCTTTCAGCTTGATGTACATTTCTTTGAGATATAAATTCGTAATTTATTTATCCTATACATTTCTTTTAACTCTGTAATTCGTTAGTTGCAGCTGATAAGAGCAATTCTTATTCCTGAAAGACGTTGTACAATAAATATGGAAACACTAAACCATAAATTCTTGAATAACGCTGGTGTGTTCTGTTATATTTATGGTGAATTTCCTTTGGTGGAAAACAGGATGAAAATTGACGATTTAGTAAACATTTTGCATATTTGGAAGTGGACTTGGAGATCATGGACAAAGCTTGCTAAGAAGGATTGAGACAGCAGACTGAAGTTTTACGGAATAATTTGACATTTGGCGTACCAATAGTTTGAAGGAAGCGGAAAAATACATTATGATGACTTACTTTTGTTGCGTCAATTTGAAAGGTGTAAACCGTAAGAATAGAAAGTCAATTCCGCATTCAAATCTACCATCTGCTAGAAATCCAATACCATATAGCTACGATTTATCCGCATCCGTGTTCACAAATTTACCTAGCCTCCTCATAAACACTATGGAAAGGGGTGATCAAAGAAATTAAATTGAAGAACTAACTATGAAGAATTAGTGGACCCGATGCTGAATTATTTGAGAAAAATTATAGTTAATATGAGCATAAATATACACTATCTCCATAGTAATCTTGGTAATCTAAGTGATGAGCAAAGAGAACGATTCCAAGAATGATGGGGGATAGGTACCAGGAGCGGTGGGATGGCCATTTGAGTAAGGATTGTGCGGGTAACCACTCGCGAAAATCCACGTGAAGAAGTTTTAAAATAAACGAATAAACTTTACTATGACGAGAAATTCTTTGTGCAATTGCTTTCTTTATTTACCATTCTTTACTACGACAATTTTGATTCTTTTTGATAATTGTGTCTGCCTTTAATACTCACGCCTCAAAAATGTTATTCCTCAACAAAAATGTATAATATATGAAAAATTATGAGTAATGTGTTCTGTTGGAGGGAGGGTATGAGATAATTACACTTCATGAAAAGAAAATGGCGATATTTTATTTTTTTAATTAGAAGAATAGAAATTTATACAGTTCAAATCTCATGAAGAATATATAAAAATGATGATAAAAATAATCACATATACATATCTATATCTACATACTCTGATCTCTATATAGACTATATAAACGTGTATATCTGCATATAATAAGTATATACCCATACATATACACACACACACACACAAATATAAATATATATACATATACATACACACATTCATGCACACAGATACATATACATATCCACATATCCACACCCACTCTTATATATATGCATACATTTACATATTACCAACGGATACATCCTTATTTTCTACTGGTTTACACGGTATAATGTATTCCATATATGTGAATATATTTATCTCTTTCTGTATAATATTCTAACAGTTGTTGAGTTAATTCAATATAAACACTGTTTATACATACATACTCTACCCGTGTGTTAACACATATCTTCGCATGATACCCAATATTATGCTACATTGAACTTTACTTTTATTTTGACTTTACTGAATTTTACTTCATTGCGTGTCTGTTTTGCTTTATTTTTTTTATTTTAATTTCATTTTTATTTTTGTTTTTATTTTTATTTTTGTTTTTATTTTTGTACTTATGTTGTTGTACTTAAGTAATCTGTATTATTTAAAACCACTACACCTCAAACTATAGTAGATCTGATTTTAATACCTTCTTATAATCTCTTATTTATTTATAGATAGAATTAACCGTTACAATCATTTGCAATGTACGTGACCATCTTGTTTGCCTTACCGGTGCTTATACTGTAAGTTCCTTGTATTAGTTCTATAGTAGGTCTAAATGTAAACAGATAGAACAAAGAAGGTTGGAAAGGAAGAATACTGCAAGATGCTGCGATGGGGTAGTTTGCACTGTTAGCATAAAACAAGTATAATATAATAAAAATATAATAGAATGAAGGGAGACGCGAGAGCGCTCTATCCCTTAATAGACTTCAAAAACGGTCTATGTTGGAAATCTAATTTCTTTGATCAATCATAACTCAAAAACCAAATGAACTAAATTAGTTAAAACTTTGCACAAATCTTTTTTTATAGGTTCTATAAGTGTATAAAATTTCACCATCATTAGTCAAGGCAACCCAGATATCCAGAAAGTTCGATCCTGAAATCATGTTATCCGTGTGTACGTACGTATGTACGTATGTACGTACGTATGTGCCACCCTGTATCTCATCAACTATTTGATGGATTCAGCTGATTTTTTGCAGAGATAGAGGTTCTATGGTCTAGTTGATGGCATTTTAATTTCAGTTTACCATATACCTTAGTTTTCTAGAAAATTCCAAAAAACCTTTAAAATTATCAGTGTATTGATCCACGCACGCACAGACACACTGACACCAACACACACACAGACACCAACGCACACACAGACACAATTACACCAACGCACACACAGACACAATGCCTTTCTCACTGAACTTTCTCTTATGAAAACAAATGATGATTGACTCCATTTCATAACTTTCAATGAAATGTAATTTATTTAATTGAGTGAGTAAGATTTATTACGATTTCCTGCAAGATGAAATCGAAAGTCTTTCCAAAATTTGCAATTTCTCACAACGAAATTCAACGTAATATCGACCTACCTATCTATCTCTCTATCTATATATCTGTCTATAATTGTTGATTATATATATATATATATATATATATATATATATATATATATATATATATATATATATATATATATATATGCAGATTATAATGGAATTAGAATAATAAAACTATTTTTTAAACATAACTCAATCCCATAACTAAATTACATTTTAGCATAGGAATAATAAAGCCTTAGAGAAAACAAGGTTGATTAACTCACAGTTAATATAAGTATATATATTAACTGTGAAAAAAGTTTGAATTGTATCATGAGTAAATATACACTCATCATAATCTTTAAAAAAATATTTACCTGTGAATATTGGAAGAAACATTGATTAGTCAAACTACCAACTATATCAGTTATGAGAAAGCATTGTATTCAGGCATAGACTTTACGAAAGTAGTGACATTCCATGAAAAATTCCAGTATACTGAAATCATATGCCCTTAATAGGGTTAAGATGAAAATTCATATACACTAAACACTAAATGTACAAAAGCAAAGAAATTCCCAAATTTTTACACTTTTATTGTCATTAAGGATATGCGAGAACAGGGCTATGTATTTTACTGGTAGGAATTTTTTTAATAAAAAATATAAACATATAGTATCTTTATCAATCACACCCGAGTGGAACGATTATTCATACGACACTAGCAGCATTGTTATGTATTAAGGAAAATTAAGGTATTCTTGTTGTAATTAGTTATTAGAATTAACAACTTTCACCATTTTTTTTTCATATATAAACGATTTTTACTGTATTTTTTCAACAATACAATACATTTTCTTACAATTCAGATTGAAGATCCTCAAACAAAAATTTTAAATCTTATAAATCAAAATATCTAGCTACTCCACCTCTACTTTCCATCATTACTAATATAAAAAAATTAAAAAATACGAACAAACACCTCATCAGCCATATCCACATAAATTTCAAGAGCAAAAACTTCGACTTTCACAAAAATATTTAATTTATTTATCAGTTATTAGACCTCAAACCTTTATTTTCCAACTAAGTTACCTCCCTTAGACCCAGCAATTTTTTTTATTAAAATTGGCTCACGGGAATTATATAGAAACCTGTTTATTTGTTTATCTTTTTATTTATTTTTTTATTTCTTATGTTTTAATTTCAAATTTTATTTTAATTTTTATTTTATTTTTATTTTTTTATTTTATTTTTTATTTTTATTCCCTTTAATCTTATATTATTATATCTCGCCAAATCTCCTCCGGTTTTAAATCACAACAGTTTCATTACACTAAATTTAAATTACAACAAATATACATAACACACTGAGCAAATAACGCGTCCCAACAAGAGTGTGTCACATTTCCACATTTCCAAAACAGATGACAACAGAAGCTGAAGAGAGCCGGATGGCTAAGACTTTCCGAGCTTGAAACCGACGGTACGAATGTTGTCCTAATTTTTCTGTACCCAAATAAATAAATATATATATATATATATATATATATATATATATATATATATATATATATATATATATATATATATATATACCTTGTGAGTAAAAAAAACTTGCCGGGCGAAACTATTTCAAGTGTTTAGCGAAGGGGGAAAAATAGCTCTGCAGAAAGAAAGAAATCTTTCACTCTTTCTTTCTTTTTTTTCTTTTCTTCTTTCTACCGATTGATACTTTATTCTTTTTTTTTTTCGTTTTTTTAATTTTACCAATTGAGATATTATTCTATGTGAATATTAGTGCGAACACTGGCGAAGCATACATTTTTCGTAATTTTTGACGGAGTGTGTATACTCGTATAAATATATGTATATATATATATATATATATACATATATATATATATATATATATATATATATATATATATATATATATATGTGTGTGTGTGTGTGTGTGTGTGTGTGTGTGTGTTCGTGTGCCGTTATGTACGCATTTGGTCCTCTATGTGTTTGTTGATGTGTGTGGATGTTTGTATGGTTATTTTTAACTTTATGAATACGTGTATGATCCGTAAAGTTTGGCAAAACCATCGCCACGATTGGAAACCCTACACAGTGCGTTAATTAAGAAAAGTTTCTTATTGAAAAATAAACAGAAAAAAAGAGGAAAATGCCAGAGAAAGAATGGCCTCGCTATTCGAAAGGCAATGGCGTCCGGTGGGGAAGATGTCGGCATGCTGTGCAGGGTTTCTACAATAAAAGCTTTTGGAGAATGTCTTTTGTCACATATTCATTGTTGGCTCGACACGTATTGAACGAGTCACCTGACAAAGTTTCTTTTGTATATTGGCCAGATGAATATAAGAGAATAAAAAATAAACACAAACATATACAATATATATATATATATATATATATATATATATATATATATATATATATATGCGTGTCTGTTGATGTATATGAGTGTATGAATTAATAAATAAATAAATATATTTATATTCATAAATATTTATATCTATATAATATATAATTTATATAATATATATTTATGAATGCATATAGTTTCTGTTTTATTTTACTGCAGTCGAAGTTCTCAGAAATCTTCCTCTATATATTCGAATATTCTATTAAAGTTCTCCTTTATTTCTCAAACGTTGAGTTAGAAAAAAAGTTAAGAACATTAATGTTATTCTCCTCAGTTAACTATGCTATAGTATATCTTTCTTGCAGTCTCTTTGTCTTATCTGATTCCATGACAAGAATTCATCTAGTCTGGTGGAGTATCTAACTAAGTGCTGTTACTTGACGTAATATTACTAGGAAAAGATGCACCATTCCTCGTATAGCCAGTATATAGCAGTGTCGAGAGGATCTTATTTGTACTATGTTATTTTGAATATTTGGTCAGAGTTTACTTATAAGGTGAAGTACAGATAGTCTGGAGACACTCGAGGATGATATCTAGTAATTCAAACTATCCGTTATGTATATGCATTTTCGGATAGATAGATAGATAGATAGATAGATAGATAGATAGATAGATAGATAGATAGATAGATATGTCTGAATAATCGACAGAATGTATAGGTTTTTCTTATCAATATCTCATAACACACCCATACACTCTTGAACCGCAGCCATCTGGTCAAACACCCCCTCCCCCCCTCTTCCTCACCTCCGTCTCTGCCATCCACTTTTACCCCTGCTCATCCCCCACCTCTTTCTCTTACCACCAGCCACAGTAGTCCTGGCTCACCCCATCCTTCCATTTTTTCCCCCACTCATTCTTTTCTACATTCATTTCTATTTCTCCAACAAATACGGACGTCCACCCAGCAGTTGGCCACTATTTCATTCTATTTTTCCCAATATGTCTACCCTACATGTATCTGTGCTTGCATGACATTTTTTTCTCTATTTTATCATCCTGATGAAGTCTTATAAATAAAGACGAAACGTTGATGTACACATAAAAAACATGGTTTTCCTTTTTCATTTTCCCATCACGTCGGATTACTTTCATCCTTCTCTTCCCATATATATATATATATATATATAGTCATCCACATACAGACTGTGCGGCTAGACGAGTTAGTGGCTCAAGCCGGGATTGAAACTCAACCGTCAGGCTGACAGTCGGCGCCCCTGCGCTATCATACGACACTGACTGAATGTAAGTAATATCTCAATGTAAACATTGTCAAGTGCCGAAGCTCGAAAATGTTGTACCTAATGAGCTATGCCTTAAAGCTAATGGCAGTTGGCGATATCCTTACAAATAAGCTCTACCCAGGGCGGGAGCTTTATATAGTCATCCACATACAGACTGTTTCTCTGTATCACAGCTCTTCAGTGCGGCTAGACCAGTTATTGCCTCAAGCCGACATTGAAACTCAACCGTCGAGCTGCGCTATCATACGACACTGACTGAATGTAGTATATAAAAATCCGTCTGAGAAATTACTACTATAGTCGGACTAGCCGTGTTTTGTTTTGTATTGTTTTTTCCTCTGCAATGTTATTGATTCGGGTGTAATTTGCTGTCTGATAATAAATAGGCAGGTTAGGAAGTCTTTTTAGACTAGAGCTATTTTCCTTTATTCATAATCTTATTATCTGTCCTTTGATCTGGATGACTGTTGGGCCGCCAAAGATAATCGGGCAACCAGTTTTCCACAGCTATCACGATTTTCTGCCTTCATGGACGTGTTACTCGGCGCTAACCGTGCACACTCTCGAGTGTTGTCCCCCACCCTCTTTCTTTGCCTCTCCTTCTTCCACCCTGTACAGTTCCTTACGTAATTGTCTTTGCGATACCTGCTGATCGTGTAATATGGCCGTACTATTTCATTTTCATTTTCTTCACAATGGCTAATAGACTTCATGTCTGATCCTGTTCTTTACTTCCTCATTTGTAATGTGGTCTTTGTATGAGATATTGAGGATCTTTCTAAAGCATCTCATCTCTCTGGCCTGCTGAAGGTTGGATTTGTAAAACTAAATTTGTTGTTGCTGTTCCTATTTACTTGCCTCTCCCGAGAGAAGAGTTAGGGCATGACCTTCATAAAAAGGAGCCCTTTCCATTGAGTGGCGTTTATCTGTTGACAACACAGTGGTTGGTGCTCGTCGTCGCCTAACAAGACTTCGAAATATCTTAAATGAACTACCATTTTCAGTAATCAATAGAGGTTCTCTAATGTTTTTATCATATTGACTCTCGTGATTAGGATCACAGTATTGGAAAAAGTAGAAAGAATGCTTATATATATATATATATATATATATATATATATATATATATATATATATATATATATATATATATATATATATATATATATGTGTGTAGAAATAAAAATGGAATAAAGAATAAGCAATTGAACAACTAACAAAAATAAACTCAAAAACTCATGTTGTAAAGTTCCACCGAGATATTTCGGTCGTAGATACGGCCATTTTCTATCGGATAATAAACTTTATTTCAAAACGGAAAAGTTTTCAAATTTATACAGAGAATGCGATTGGAAGAAAATGTCACGTGCAGAGAACAACAAAAAGGGGGAGAAAAAGGAATGCGAGGAATGTTATGAAAAGAGAAAGAAAAAGAAGATGAAGAAGAGGAAGAAGAATAAAGAGAGACAGATCAACCAGTGTCTTTATAACGTCAGTTGAAGAAGAAGAAAAGACGAAGAGAAAGCAAGAGTAAAAAGAGTAGACGCGAGAAAGGGTAAATCGACATTTTGCTGTCGAGAACTAATAAAGAAGAAAAAGAGAGAGAGAGAAAAATCAGTGCTAAGATATCGCCTGCTGATAGAATTCGGACTGGGAACGTCAAAGGTCTACAAGGATTAGTAGTAATTGGAGCAGTTAACGTCGAGGGACGAAACAAGGGAGGAAGAGGAAGCAGAGGAGGAGGAGATGGGGGAAGAAGAGAGACAAGGGTTAAAAGTTAGCCAGAGTCATATTCATTATATATATATATTACACACAATGCTTCAAGCAAAGTACACCATTTTTTAATATATTTTGTGCAGGAGAAATAACCTGAGTATGCTATTACATATGATTACAAATAACTCTAGACATTAATTCAAACGGCCATCGATATCTGCGGTTTCATTGAACTAATGGAAATTCAGCCTGTTGCGCTAAACAATACGAAGTGTCATCGTTCTTCAGCTAATGATTTGAAATGATGTGGTTATTCGGCACATTTGGTCTTTTGCCTTCTAGCGTTTTGCCTTGATGTACTTGCTGATGCCAGTTGCCTTGTTGGTCATCACCTTGGTCTTTTCTATGCTGATCTTCATGCCGTAGACTTTCGAGGTCTTGTTCACACTTTCCGCTATGTTCACCAGTTCTTATTCAGTCCGTGCAAGTCCATCGATGTTGTCGGTTAAACGTAAGTTCGTAATTGTCCTGTCTCTGATGTTGACTGTTCTTTTATGTTCTTCTAGTGCGTCAGCCACAATTTTCTCTAAAAATATAATGAAAAGTGTAGAGAGAGCAGACAGCTCTGCCTGACCCCGTCGTCTTGAACCACTCGTCTATGCTGATAATTATGTTTAAAATGAAAAATTATTAGCCTACTTATTTTTACGTTACTTTTATATCATAACTACACGTAAACTAATTTGACTTACAACACCTAATTTAAATGCTGTCTTCACACAATGTTGTAAGCGGCCTTTCCTAAACGTTGTTCCGTTATTAAACCAACTTACTAGATCATTTTTCTGGTAAACTTTAATACTCACGAAGCAATTACCGTTCTCTTATATAGAATATAAATGTCATCTCATGTAATATTGTACTAAACAAACGTAAAAATAGAATAAACAATAATAACTCAGTGTAACGTTATACAAAATAAACTTCACGGACACTCGAATAATATAAATATAACTAAAAAATAAGAATAATAATAGGCACAATATTTGTGGATATAAAAATAACGGATCTTAAAACACAAATAATAGCTAAAATATAATTTTAAAAGACAAAATAGTAGACGACGTTAGAAAATCATATGGTTCCATCCACCGTGTATTAAAAATGTTAAAACAGACTTTCCTAGATAATTATACGGAATAATTTAGAACAACTTCGATAGACACTAGGTTAAATCCTTAATAAAAATACAATTAAAGCTTCTTATTCGACGGTGAAAAATGCGGAGAATACTATTATCTTTTTTGACAACTTCAACTAGTAATAACAACTTAAACAATTAATCAAAAGTAAATAAATGTAAGAGTCGAGACCTTTTAAACTGTCATCATATTGGATTATTATGGTTCTCGGTTAGTGTATCAATGCAGTGTTGTTGAACCAAATAAATCTACACATATACATTGGGGCAACTGAAGGGATGTATAAAGCAAGATATAGCAACGACATGACCTCCACAATAAACCCTATTATTGAAGAAACGAAAGATACATCAATTTCCCTAACAAAATTTGTGAAAACCTTTGATGCAAATGGGACTAATTATATGCTGAAATAGTGTATTTAAGCTAAAGCCAGTAAAGATTCTCCCAGTAAATTGGGAATATGTAGCTATTGATTTGCGGAAGCAGTATCGATATATACATATAAAAAGAAATTTAATTAAATAGGAAGGCCGACATAATAGAATCTTGCTTAAATGAAAATGTTTTCAAGTACAGTAGATTTAAACTGTCATAAAATTAATATACATAAATAATTAACTTTCTTATTGAAATCGCTCAAGACAAGGCATGAAGCCACCTGATGTAAAAAGCTAACAAGAACGAAATATGATTATCGCAAAAACAGGAAAGAAGCTACTCAAATAGGAAGCTGTATTACTTTGTCTCTCTCCACTCTCCCCCCCCCTCTCTCTCTCTCTCTCTCTCTCTCTCTCTCTCTCTCTGTAAAAGCGTAAATTTGTATGGATCAGCATGGTGCGACTTTTTTTAACGTAATTAAATGAAATGCCACGTGAAAATTGGTTATATGCATAAGTGAAAATAATGCTATGGGACTGATTGGATTTGAACTTGGAACACGCAGGTCGTTAGTTGTCGTCGATATCTACTTCAGTTCCATTTCAAGTACGACCATGCTTTTGAGATCCTAACATATAAAAGTGAATAAAAGAAAGAGATGCCTTTACTATAATCGTTCGAGTCGATTAATTACAATTAACAACGATCGGGTGTGTTTCATACATGAAAGCAACACCTGTAGATCCAACCAAGAAAGAAGAAAAAATATCCAATATTTGCATTCCGTATTCAAGTTCGTGTCAGTTTCACGCATGCCCATGACTAAATATATCTATCTCTTCTCCAACCAGAAATGTTAATTATCATGTTTTTTCGTTAACGAAGAAAAGTACACAATACAGATTTATAAACGTATTTCTTTATTCGATGCATTTGTACGCATACGAAGTAAAGTTTTTTTTTTCTGTGAAACGTTAATGAACTTGTCAACAGACGTGTTCAAGCTAAAGTCTGCACAAGCGGGTTAACATCACATGTTGACTTTTGCCGATCAAAGTTTTTGCTTTCCTGCTATTCGTCTCATAATATATAATCACGCCATCTTAAATATCATCTCTTATTTGCATCAAATAACGAAGTTATTTGTGCCTGTGATTTCGCCATACATTGGGAAGTTTCGAGGAGTGATGAGGTTCAATTTTTTTGCATGCATGTTTTATAGAACATTAGAACAACAATAGTGTAGAACATGTTACTGTGGAATAAAATCAATTTAAAACTAAGTGAGAATTTTAAGGAACTATCGGATGAAATATTCAACATAATTTTATATGCGTATATAGGCATTTAATAAGGCTTTTTGCAATGCGGTAGAGGCCGGATCAGTGAAAGAGGAAATGAACAACACAAATAATTGGAGATAATATATAAGATATTTTTGTCTTCAATAAAACATGTATTTTTCAATAAATCTTTATCTTATGATTACATATAGTCCGGGATGATTGATATTATATATATTTTTTAATATTTCGGGAGAAACTCATCCCTTTTTCAAAAATAAAACAATACTTTTATATGCATAGAGATGTCGTATTTATAATTTAATTTTTTAGAGTTTAATTGATAACATAGTAAAAAGCGGAGATGTTCAAATAAACATAAAACACAAATAGATGAATAGATCTAGTAGGATTTGAACCCGTGATTGTCGATTTAACTGACGATAACCATTCGACTAATATCGCATGCCTCTCTTCCCGCATTGAATTGTATATATTTATTAATCTCAACGGATCAATGAATAAATAAAAAACGGCAAGGCATTGAAAATATTTATATTTTCTTCCCAACGATCGTAACAGAGATCCGAGATAACGAATTCCGACTGATTGTCCCTTCTCTCCTTTCTGGTTGGGCTCTTTGTTCAAGAGATAAATTATTGATTCTATAATAGTAAAAGATTCCTCTTCTTTTTTTTGCTTCTCTTTGTTTGCCTTGTTTTCTTTTATCGCACTGGAATAATATTGTTTGATAAAAAAATCAGCCATTATCATAATTTTTCATTTCTTAACGCTACACAAACAGAACGGCATTGGAATCAAATTTCAATCCGTGCCCTGAATTATTTACAAGTGAAAAAAATCAATTCATTTGACGACGACATTACAACAATTGGCAGACGATCGGTTCAGTGGTGAATACCCTCTTCAATCGAGTCGCTAACACGTATCGTCATTTCCCAAGAATGGTCTCTGTCCATTCGCAATTCGACGAAAAGAAAAGAAAGTGTCGCCTCTGTATTTAAAAAAAATGTCTGTTGGGACAAACGACGCTGCAATACGACAAGCCGTTTTTTTCTGTTAATCCCGACAGGAGGCGCCACTATAAATCTTTAGTTCAATGGAGGCCTGTTTGAAAATATTTAGAAAAAAGCTCGGCTCAAATATTACTGACTCATCCTAAGAGTGCCGGGTCATCGTTTTGACCCCCTCAACTGTTGAATTCATTTTAAGACTTCTTCTGTTTGCATATAAGAGAATCCAAGAGCAGGTAAAAGCTGTAAAAAGATAGTTTTTGTCCTTTTGAAAGAAAATTGAATTCAGTTATCACAAAGCTTGTTCGGCTTTTTTTTTACATTTATTTTACACAAACTGGCTTCATCGGCTCGCCATCGCTATGCAAACTCCACTACTTGAGATACAAAATTATGAAATAATAAAAAAGTTAAATTCATAACTTTAGTGTAAACGATCAACAAAAGCTTTCGCATTTTTTATATAGAAGATATAAATATTAATATTTTGGTAATTTTGATACAAACGTATGTATCCTGTAAATATGAACTTTAAAAAAAGAAAAGAGAGAATAACTCAATTTTTCTGTGTGATAATGTGTGTAGGGATGTTTTTTTACTTACAATTTAGAAATAGATCCCAACTTGTTGAAAATCAAGAAAAAATCAGAAAGGAATATTTGAACACAAATGCTAAACATTTGTCCACAAACTAAAATAATATTCCTCAACTGAACGATTTTGCTATATTGAAATCAAAACAATAAGTGAACTAAAATAATGAATAATTAATTAATAAAATGTTATTTAGCAAAACAATATGCAAATTAGTTAACCTTATATGTATAAAAATTAAAGGTGGCTATATCATGTAAAGTTGAATTCACTTAAAATAAACTGTTTTGACTTAACTTTCACATTTATTCATTTTTACATGTGTTCACCCCAATTAAAGCATATTGCACTGAAGTGTTAAAGCTACTGTGATAGGCTTCATATTTATACCGGCAAACTGGGTAAGGCAGCAAGATGTTTGTTCACATTACATTTAAATTTATGCACGTTGGTACGATCAGGGAAACAAGGATAAGGGAGGAATTTCAAAGGCAAGCGGTCCGAAGAAAGTACCTATTAGAGTAGTAAATATTCCGGCATCTGTGGACCTCCACAGAGAAGGGGTGTGATGTTGCTGCTAGTCGGGTTGGTCTATTATTTAGATTAAATAAAATGTTTTTATCAATATACGAGCAGTGGCAAATTAAGTTATACTTATGAAACCGGTTTAATGATTCGCAAACTGTACCCACTCAGCGTTGCTCGGGATACACTGAAGCAATTTTAGTTTTCAATTTAGATTTGTTTGCACACTTTTAAATTTAAATTTATATTCTTTAATTGTAAATGAGTAATCCACTTTACTGATTTTTATTTTTAAGTAATTATTTTAAAATGTCTCATATTAGCAGTCGTCTGGGGCGGACTAAGTAAGCATTTAAAATAAATCATAGCTAAGAACGCTATTATATTGCCAATAACACGGCACAGCAATAACAAATGAAAATTGACTAGTCAGAAGCAGAGTTTGATTTGTCAGCTTAAATGCTATTTGGGTCGGACTATATGTTAGATACTGAAAGAGGGTGTAAGATGTATCTTTGTCACAAAGCCGGCCATACACTATTATCATGTATCGTCTTTATACCTGGATGAGTTTATTTGTTTGTATAAAAAATAATTTGCCTCCTACACTGTGTTTAGGTTGCGGGCAATTGCATTGGTGCAAAAATTGTCCATATAAAATGGAAAGGTGTTTAAATTGCGGTCGCATAGGACACAAAAGTAAAACCTGCAGAGTTAAAAACAAAATTCAAAACAAAATTGCTAAAATTTACGAATCTGCAAATATCAGGAAATTTGTGCAGTTAAAATATTAAATAAAGATAGAAACTTACAACTTGATTCCGGCTCATATATGTCGATAATAAATCTTCAAACTTTGGAAAACAATACGAAATGCGACTTTGATGAGAACGAGCAAAATAACTAAAAGCGTCACTGGTCAACAAATAAAAAATTTAGGCGAGCTAATCTCTTATGTTACATTAAAAGACTTTGAAATTAAGAATGTTCGTAATTAACAACTCAAGCAACCTATTCAGCACGAACTGAATGGAAACTTTTCAATTATGGAATATGCCAATAAACTCTTTCTGTCCAAATATTGAAACTTTAAATGTCGAAGTAGAGAAGGTGGAGAAAGAATTAAAAGAAAGCTTTTCGGGAGTTTTTTTTTCTGGTAGACTGGGAAGATGTAAAAAATGACGGCCAAATTTGAATTAAAACCAAATAGTCAACCAATTTTTAAAAAGAAAAAATCTTCCATTTGCGTCATTAAATCCGATGGACAATGAATTAAATAGACTTCGGAAAATGAGAGTATTATTGAAAGTTGAATACAACGAGTGCACTTCGCCTACAGTCTACGTAAAAAACGTAAACATATCTGTGTTTGTACAGACTTCTCTACATGTAACCACGCACTAAAGTATTACCAAAAATATCTGCTTAGTTCAGAATAAATTTTAGCTAAACTGAACGGAGGGAAGAAATACTAAACGTTAATTCAAGTGATGATTATCTACAAATACCTGTGGACGAGGAATGCTCAAACGTGCTTTGTATAAATACCCATAGGAGTGTGTACAAATTCGAACGATTACCATTTTGGGATTACGGTTGCAAGAGCTATTATTCAACAAGTAATGGACACATTGCTTAGCAGACTAGAATTTGCGACATTCTACCTAAATGACATTGTATTGATCAGTAAAAGCAGCGAGCAACATAAATCACATGTACACGAAGTATTTAAGATAATCCAGGACTATGAATTTAAGTTGAAGGAGGGAAAATACTTTTTTTTTTCATGGACAAAATATCTTGGTCAGATTATAGACTAAGATGGTAGAAGACAAACCCAGAGCGAGATAGTGCGATAAAAGATATGCCGAAAATGTATCGTCACTTAGTTTAGCAAATTATTATAACTTGTTTATTCCAAACATGCACCATTTAAGAGAAGGTCGAAATAAGCTGTTATATAAGAGAAAAGGTTTGGGTATGACGACAGAATGCCAGGGGTAGGGGCATTTGAAAAAATAAAAAATATTCTCACATAAGAATTATTTTTGACGCAGATCTCGAAATCATTGTGGCTACTGATACTAGCTCGTATGGCATTGGATCCTGCAAATTACACAGAATAAAAGACGGATAGCTACATCCTATCGCCCACGCGTCTCGTACGTTACTAGATGCAGGAAAAAGTTACTCGCAAATCGAGAAGGGAGCCTTAGGTATTATTTTTGCAGCCACCAAATTTCATCGATTTGTTTAAGGGAGACATTTTGGCTCACCGGATTTACAAAAAATATTTTTACATTTTAAATCTTCATTTTTTTAAACTTTATTCCCCTTTTTGGGCTTTATTAAACTTTTTAATCTCACATATCTTTCACTAACACATACTTTAGACGATATTAATTTAACACTTCAAAGCACATAACGTATCCGATCGTGGCTTATACAAGACATTCCATTTTCTCTACCAAGTGACAACAAAGTTGAAGATAGCTGAGCTTGAAACCAATGGTACTGATGTTGTACTAATTTTCTGTACCGAATGATATATATATATATATGAAACTAAAAGTATACTTTTAGTACATAGAACCTATAGTGAAATGGTTTAAGCTCAATATACGAGATAGAGCAATTATAAAGATAGATGAAAGAAGAGAGATAAATATGTACGAATGACAAATCTATTTCAACTTCGATTGTTCAATGCAAAGTGTACTCGGTAAAAAAATGTTTATTATTCTTTCCTTAAGCCAAGGCTTTTCAAAGATAAAAATCTTATCATCAGCGGAATTACGTAGATAGATAAGTTGGCAGTGGAAAAGCCAAAATTCAAAATTTGAACAAATATTAAGTAAAGGAGAGTGATTATGTGCGTGTAAAAAAGATATGGGGTCTGTCCAGTTGGTAGATGTCCGTTGATAAGGTGCCCAGTGAAAGGAGTAAAAGTCAGCCTAACCTTTGTTTGTGAGAAGCCCTGACATTGGCTAATGGAAACATTAACCTGTGAAAAGGAAATAACAAAGAATCTGATTAGTTATCTAGCTAACCTAAGCACCATTTTATATAAAAAAACACCCGGTAACACGAATCCAATGCATTATATCCTGACGATTCCCTACGGAGATGACATGCAGAAGTCTACAGGGTGTTGCCCGGGAGTCTTTTATTTTAATTTTATAGATAGAAGTGGGACCGCTTCACATACTTGTTTCGGATTGCACCTTTCAGGTTGAGCCGGCCCTTAGATTAGCACTGTCAAAGAGGAATCCTACCCATTGCGCCCGGTTCAGCGTCAGCTCTACAGATAAGCTGGGCCACTCCGTCTTTCATCGACGTATTTGAAGGCCAATGAGGGAAGTGGGGTCAGCCTTGACTGTCTCTAACAAAGTCTTCAGCTGCCCACCATGGCGGCGGCGCCAATGCTGAAGGGGTTGGAGATTTAGAACATTCCTGAGCATAGTTGCGTCAGGACGTCTACAAACGTGCCCGAACCATCGCAGGCGGTTTCGTTTAAGAACCCTTTTAATAGGTTGAATGTTGCACCACAAATGGATGACAGCATTGGGAAATCAGTCGAGCAGGGTGAGTCGCAGGATCCCCCGCAGACATCAGCGGTCAAAAACATTCATCCGGTGAATATCCACGGCTTGAGGAGACCAGGATTCGCAGCCGTACAGCAGAATGCTCCGAATCAGTGCCTGATGGACACGCATCTTCGTACTGATACGGATTCGAACTAGACGAACTGGTTAACTTCCCCAAAGAGGCGCACATTCAGCATGATGACTGTTTTATCTTCCTCCAGAACATAGGCAGACATAATTTTAGTTTTGTCAGCGTTGATGCGAAGTCCAAGCTGTGACATCCCTCGAGATGCCGACCCCTTTGTGTCCCTGTAGGGAATGCTGCATAATCCAATATATTGCATAGTTAAGTAGAGTTGGAGATAGGATGCAACCCTGTCACACACCACTGATGCTAGTGCAGGGAGCGCTCTCTTCACTTCCGAAACGTCGCACTGGTGTTAGAGTAATATGTTCTCAGAAAACAAGATAACTTCGGGGATATTCCATGGACAGGAACGATTCACCTAGTCAAACGCGGCAGCGAAGTCAATAAATGCAATCATTATTTTCTGCTGGAGTGCATGTCTGTGTTCCAGGATACGTCTTAAGGTGAAAAGCTGGTATGTACAGCCTCTACTGGGTCTGAAGCCGCACTGGTTGGGTTTAGTGCGGGCATCACGTATGCTTCGGAAACACTGAAAGATGATGAACGCAAAGGCTTTTGCAGTCATATCTAGGAGGCTGATGCCCTGGTATTTCGAGCGAGCATTGAGACCGGATCCGTTTTTTGAAGAGAGGAAACACCACGGTGTTTTGACAGTCCTGTGGGAATATTCCCGACTCCCATACTTTCAGAATCACACGATGTAACCAGGCTGCCGTAAAATCTCGGCAGGTAAACCATCTTCGCCTGGAGCTTTGTGATTCCGGAGTTTTGCGATTGCTTCTTGTACCTCACAAAGGGTAGGTGGCTGGCTGTTTGCAGGATATAGATCTACATTGCTGGATTCGGTAACCATTGGAGTTGATGGTGGATCTGCGTTGAGAATAGTGTTCTTTCCACCTCTCCGTATGGCGCTGGATGTCAGCAGTCACACTCCCGAATAGTCGAGTGTCCGCTGCTTCCAACGTTAGTAGCATCTTTCAGGAGCTGGTAGAATTTTCGGGTGTTGCTAACAGCTGATGCACGCTCCACATTTAATGCTAATTCGTTCCAAATTGTATCCCTATCTTCACGAGCCGAGCGTGTTGCTTGGCGACGTAAGCTTCTGTAGGCAGCATCTCCTCGAAGACGCGCAGCTTTGGCTTGATCAGAGAGACGAATAGTTCTACTGAAGATCCACTCTTTCTGCTTGCGTTTGCTGTGTCCAAGCTGGTGTTCCGCTACCTCTTGTGATTGTTGCTTCATATTGGACCATTCTGACGTGGCGTCTTCAGTGGGAATGCCAGCAAGCAGCTCAAAACGGTTGTGTAGTTCGATGCTAACGCTGTTGCGGATAGCTGTATCCTTAAGTCGAACAACATACAACTTCACATTAGCGTCGTCTTTGACCACTTGACTAAAGAGTCATATGTCTAGAGAAAGATCTACTCTGTTGAATAAGATATACGCTATATGTATATTTCAGTTGTTGATCATTATTTCAAAAATAAAATTTTAAATGTCTTATATTTCATAAGTCTCATAATAATTATCAGATTATGTAAGAACCGTTCAAACTTGATAATAATTTCAGATATTTGTGTATTTTACGGTCAATTCGGATAATTATACGAATCATGAATTTAGTGTTAGCCGCGGTATGATTAAAAGAAGTTGATAGATAGAAATTTAGTAAAAGGCGGGTCAATCTAAAAACTAAGGAATGTTTAGCATGCATTTTGTGTTATTAAAATATATCGGAAAAAAAGCCTTAGAGAAACAAACGTTGATTAAGTGAGTTTTAATATTATAACAGATTTTAGAAAACACTCAGCTTCTTATTTAAAAGAATTGTGTATATCACATCTATCGGTTTTTTTCGTTTTGTTTTTGTTTTGTTTTTTCACTTTTGACTGTCAGCTCTGCCCAAACAGACTAAAACAGAGTAATATAATGTTTCGTATTATCTTCGCCAAAGTAATATTTTCGATCGAGTTTTTTGTTTAACTAAAGTCTAGCGTACATATCGCTTAACCAATCGTCACAAAACTTGGTCAAAATATCAGTCACTTAGAATTTATCTAATTTAGGGGTATCTAGATGAAAGGTCAATATGAAAAAAAGACGTGAAAATCACACTTTTGGCGATAACCGATGTTCTGTTAATCATAGAAACTTTCTAATTGGCCCATATTGCAGCCAATGAAGTCACATATCTTATATGACCTTTGACCTTTATCTTGAAATTTGGTGATGGCTGAAATTATGACGGAATTTTAACTTCCAATTATTCCAAATTTGATGTATGATCTGATGCTGTTTGATGACAGTAACCATCATGCGAGATTTCAGTCTAATCATATAAATAGTTTTTAAGTTATGAATGCTTTCATGGCAGAACTTCGGGAATACTTCATGCAATATGGAGAAGTAAAACCCAGATAAGACTTTGGCCCATCCTTACGTTGTCAAACGAAGGCATGCAGTCTCACCACTGACTCACGTTCTTGTTGCTGGATGTGTTGTATTGCTTACCATCCGATGAAGCAGAAGTCTCTCTGGACAAACCAGATCTTTAAAAGATAGTGCTTATAGAAAAGACCGAGACTAGAAACCTCACGTCTGTGAAAGAGAGGATATATAGAAGAAGAAAGGGTGGGACCAACGAAATTAAAGATACGTTTCTTAACCTTATCAAGAAATCTCAAATGGAACAAAGATTCACCAGCCAAAATATGACAGGAGTACTCCATACGAGGTCTGATAGTAGAATTGTAGAGATAGAGAATAGCTTCAGGTGTGAGAAAATGTTTAGAGCGATAGAGAGAACCGGCTTTACGAGAAGCGGGAAAATCAATGGATGTAATGTATGAATTTCAAGAAAGAGTTGATGAGAAAAATGACTAAGAACTTTCATAGTCGATGTCTGCTTAAGAACAGAGCCATCCATCAGAATCTCGGCAAGAAAAGAGCCACGCCTATGACTGAAAGACACAAGCTGAGTCTTTACAGAATTAAACGAAACAAGCTATTTCTTATATAATCCACAACCGAACCCAAGTCAACTTCCAGATCCGCTGCATATTCCAACTGATCTCAGGGGCGATAAGAAACACAAGAAGAAAGAGTGGTATCATCAGCATGAATGTTAATCTTCTGAATAGTATTCTCTGGAAGATCATCCATATAGGTGTAACCATCACACGTGTGAAATAGAAAGAACGAACAGTGATAATGAAACACAATACCCATCAAGGTTTTTGGAAGGGCAATACAAAACTGAATGAAGTAGACTAATTGGCATATTAGAAAGAAGTGTTCAAGATCAGATCCAGAGTCAGCTTTTCCAATATCTTGGATGTTTTCATACTAATGAGTCACTGTTTATCAAGGCTTAAAGGCCACTCGAGAGTAAGGGCTAATACACCCTTCGGAAAAATGTCAGTTCAAAGAAGATATTTACAAGAACTATTTAAAAAACTGCTTTCTCTTTGTTAATCTGAATTCCTCTCAAATCTCTGACCAATATTATAAGAGAACGACTTTTTCTACATGAGGATTATGTAATGAAATGAAAACCCTATGTTTAAAAAAGACATCCAAAAATTGATTTTTGTACTGTATTATTTTATTTTATTCGAAACAATTTTCATTCTAATTAAATCTTTTGGGGAATGTCTTGATTGGATTGAACAAGATTAAAAAACGATCGAACAAATTGAACAACTCGAAATCAAATACAAATGATTTCTTCAACTGTACCTTTATTGATCACGAGTTTCAATTCATGTTTTACCGTCAGTCATTACACTTTCACTGTTTTTACTTAGATGTTTCGCCTGTTCGATGAACATACTTGGCGCTATAAAGTTTTACTTATATCCAGTACAACGCAAAAGTTTACAAGACATTACAAAAAACGTTTTTTTATGTATTTCTAACACAGATTAATGAAACTTCTAATGTTAATTAAACATATGTTCAAGACCTTTTTCAAACAATCAGATGTAAAAACATAATTAATAAAAAAAATATCCCACAAAGAAAAACAAATATTTAATCACTCAAAAAATTACAATACATTTAATAAATCTTATATTAATATTTCGTAGCTTAGCCGTTCACACTAGTAATCATCAGTAATTGCTCACCGACAACAACCGATGGTGTTACCTGGAGTCTGAGTGGCAAAAAGCCTCTCCAAATTTGAAGTACTCTCCACTTCTTTTCGATACCAACCGCAAATAATCTTGCGGTATCGCAACAGTCGCCTACCATTGATTTCTCGCTGACAACGACCATTGGTTAATGTATACGTTTAGAGTAATCCCCTTGCATGTTTATTGGATAATATGTTTTTATTGTTGCGAAAAACATCCTTCAGTTTATGCAGATGTCCCATTTTTAAATTCTTCATTTCAGCTCTTTCCATGAATTTTCAATCGGATTGAGATCTGGCAATTTTAGAACGCCTACTCAATGTGAACGTCATTTTTTATGGTTTGCAGTATGTTTATCTTGTTGAAAGAGTCGACCTGGTTTCAAGAAGAGCGAATGTGCACTCTAACGTAAATTTGCTTCCAAAATATCCCTATAATATCCCTATAATATCCCTATAATATCCCTATAATATCCTTATAATATCCCTATAATATGCTCTATCAACCCCCTCTTCTATTATTTCAATATTTCCCAGACTTTGGGCACTAAAGCAACCCCAGATCATGATTGATCCGCTTCCAGTTTTATTGTTAGGATTGTATTCTTCGGCGAATATTTAGTACCTTTCTTTCTTCAGATGTTTGCCACATTATTTCTGCATCGTTTCGTCTGACAAAAGTCCATTTTCCAAAATGTCTGCTTATTTGATACAGATTCTTGTTTAAGAAATCGAGGCTAGCACGAACGTATTTTTGCTGAGGAAGTTTTGTTCCTTGGAGTCCTCGAACAGGTGTTATATTTACGAAATGAACGACTAATTTTATCTGTACTCACTTTTATTCAACTAACTTCTAGTCATTCTTGTAGTTCTTTAGGTGTAACTCGAAACTAGTTGCAAACTTCTCTCCCCAAAACTCTCGTCGTACGTTCCGTTACCTTTCGAGGACCCTGGAGTTCTTTTAGGGGGACTAATGTGATCTATTGTAACAACCTAACTCCTTTTTGGGGAAGTCGCTCCAGACAAGGCATGAAGCTACTTGATGTAAGGTGCTAATAAACTACTACTTCAAGGTCAAAAACTAGCCAAAGATAAGTGTTTGATGGATAGATTTGTACCCATAAAACGGCAATTATTCCCCCTTTGTGAGAAACAGTTGACGGAATGTGAAGACTAAAGGAAAAAATCAGTGAAGCGAGAGTAGCGAGGCTATCGAAAGTAAACCCAAAGTCATCTTTCTACTTTCCTTGCACAAGTAGACTTTTGTAAATATGTCCATTTGTTTGCAGGTTAACAATAAGTTTATGAAGTTCTTGGTCAATTATTTTGCTTGTCTTCATTTTGTAAGATCTTAACCCGATTGAACATTTATGGAAAGGGTTGAAATGAGAATTCAAAGAAGAAACATGCTAAAAAACTTAATGGGCTGAAGCATTTTCTTGTGACGAATAAAACATGCATGAAACATGAAATCAGTAAGGGATTACTCTTAACATTTACATGATACAATTAAAAATAACGGTTACGCTACGAAATATTAATAGAAAATTAAAAATAACGGTTACGCTACGAAATATTAATAGAAAATTAATAATAACGGTTACGCTACGAAATATTAATAGAAAATTAATAATAACGGTTACGCTAAAAAATATAAATAGATAATTAATAATAACGGTTACGCTAAAAAATATAAATAGATAATTAAAAATAACGGTTACGCTACGAAATATTAATAGAAAATTAATAATAACGGTTACGCTAAAAAATATAAATAGAAAATTAATAATAACGGTTACGCTACGAAATATTAATAGATAATTAATAATAACGGTTACGCTAAAAAATATAAATAGATAATTAATAATAACGGTTACGCTACGAAATATTAATAGAAAATTAATAATAACGGTTACGCTAAAAAATATAAATAGAAAATTAATAATAACGGTTACGCTACGAAATATTAATAGATAATTAATAATAACGGTTACGCTAAAAAATATAAATAGAAAATTAATAATAACGGTTACGCTACGAAATATTAATAGATAATTAATAATAACGGTTACGCTAAAAAATATAAATAGATAATTAATAATAACGGTTACGCTACGAAATATTAATAGATAATTAATAATAACGGTTACGCTAAAAAATATAAATAGAAAATTAATAATAACGGTTACGCTACGAAATATTAATAGATAATTAATAATAACGGTTACGCTAAAAAATATAAATAGAAAATTAATAATAACGGTTACGCTACAAAATATTAATAGAAAATTAATAATAACGGTTACGCTACGAAATATTAATAGATAATTAATAATAACGGTTACGCTAAAAAATATAAATAGAAAATTAATAATAACGGTTACGCTACGAAATATTAATAGATAATTAATAATAACGGTTACGCTAAAAAATATAAATAGAAAATTAATAATAACGGTTACGCTACAAAATATTAATAGAAAATTAATAATAACGGTTACGCTACGAAATATTAATAGATAATTAATAATAACGGTTACGCTAAAAAATATAAATAGAAAATTAATAATAACGGTTACGCTACGAAATATTAATAGATAATTAATAATAACGGTTACGCTAAAAAATATAAATAGAAAATTAATAATAACGGTTACGCTACAAAATATTAATAGAAAATTAATAATAACGGTTACGCTACGAAATATTAATAGATAATTAATAATAACGGTTACGCTACGAAATATTAATGGATAATTAATAATAACGGTTACGCTACCAAATATTAATAGAAAATTAATAATAACGGTTACGCTACAAAATATAAATAGAAAATTAATAATAACGGTTACGCTACGAAATTATAAATAGATAATTAATAATAACGGTTACGCTACAGAAATAATTATTGATAATTAATAATAACGGTTACGCTACGAAATATTAATAGATAATTAATAATAACGGTTATGCTACGAAATATTAATAGATAATTAATAATAACGGTTAAGCTACGAAATATTAATAGATAATTAATAATAACGGTTACGCTACGAAATATTGATAGAAAATTAATAAAAACGGTTACGCTACGAAATATTAATAGATAATTAATAATAACGGTTACGCTACAGAAATATTAATTGATAATTAATAATAACGGTTACGCTACGAAATATTAATAGATAATTTATAATAACGGTTACGCTACGAAATATTTATAGATAATTAATAATAACGGTTACGCTACGAAATATTAATAGATAATTAATAATAACGGTTATGCTACAAAATATTAATAGATAATTAATAATAACGGTTACGCTACGAAATATTGATAGATAATTAATAATAACGGTTACGCTACGAAATATTAATAGATAATTAATAATAACGGTTACGCTACGAAATATTTATAGATAATTAATAATAACGGTTACGCTACGAAATATTGATAGAAAATTAATAAAAACGGTTATGCTACAAAATATTAATAGATAATTTATAATAACGGTTACGCTACAAAATATTTATAGATAATTAATAATAACGGTTACGCTACGAAATATTAATAGATAATTAATAATAACGGTTACGCTACGAAATATTAATAGATAATTAATAATAACGGTTACGCTACAAAATATTAATAGATAATTAATAATAACGGTTACGCTACGAAATATTAATAGATAATTTATAATAACGGTTACGCTACGAAATATTAATAGATAATTAATAATAATGGTTTCGCTACGAAATATTAATAGATAATTAATAATAACGGTTACGCTACAAAATATTAATAGATAATATATAATAACGGTTACGCTACGAAATATTAATAGATAATTTATAATAACAGTTACGCTACGAAATATTGATAGAAAATTAATAATAACGGTTACGCTACAAAATATTAATAGATAATTAAAAATAACGGTTACGCTACGAAATATTAGTAGTTTAGTTGATAATAACGGTTACGCTACTAAATATTAATAGATAATTAATAATAACGGTTACGCTACGAAATATTTACAGATAATTAATAATAACGGTTACGCTACGAAATATTAATAGATAATTAATAATAACGGTTACGCTACGAAATATTTATAGATAATTAATAATAACGGTTACGCTACGAAATATTAATAGATAATTAATAATAACGGTTACGCTACGAAATATTAATAGATAATTTATAATAACGGTTACGCTACAAAATATTTATAGATAATTAATAATAACGGTTACGCTACGAAATATTAATAGATAATTAATAATAACGGTTACGCTACGAAATATTAATAGATAATTTATAATAACGGTTACGCTACGAAATATTAATAGATAATTAATAATAACGGTTACGCTACGAAATATTAATAGATAATTTATAATAACGGTTACGCTACGAAATATTAATAGATAATTAATAATAACGGTTACGCTACGAAATATTCATAGATAATTTATAATAACGGTTACGCTACGAAATATTAATTGATAATTAATAATAACGGTTACGCTACAAAATATTAATAGATTATTAATAATAACGGTTACGCTACGAAATATTTATAGATAATTAATAATTACGGTTACGCTATGAAATATTAATAGATAATTAATAATAACTGTTACGCTACGAAATATTTATAGATAATTAATAATAACGGTTACGCTACGAAATATTAATAGATAATAAATAATAACGGTTACGCTACGAAATATTAATAGATAATTAATAATAACGGTTACGCTACGAAATATTAATAGATAATTAATAATAATGGTTTCGCTACGAAATATTAATAGATAATTAATAATAACGGTTACGCTACAAAATATTAATAGATAATTAATAATAACGGTTACGCTACGAAATATTAATAGATAATTTATAATAACGGTTACGCTACGAAATATTGATAGAAAATTAATAATAACGGTTACGCTACAAAATATTAATAGATAATTAATAATAACGGTTACGCTACGAAATATTAATAGATAATTAATAATAACGGTTACGCTACGAAATATTAATAGATAATTAATAATAACGGTTACGCTACGAAATATTTATAGATAATTAATAATAACGGTTACGCTACGAAATATTAATAGATAATTAATAATAACGGTTACGCTACGAAATATTAATAGATAATTAATAATAACGGTTACGCTACAAAATATTTATAGATAATTAATAATAACGGTTACGCTACGAAATATTATTAGATAATTTATAATAACGGTTACGCTACGAAATATTTATAGATAATTAATAATAACGGTTACGCTACGAAATATTAATAGATAATTAATAATAACGGTTACGCTACGAAATATTAATAGATAATTAATAATAACGGTTACGCTACGAAATATTTATAGATAATTAATAATAACGGTTACGCTACGAAATATTAATAGATAATTTATAATAACGGTTACGCTACGAAATATTAATAGATAATTAATAATAACGGTTACGCTACGAAATATTAATAGATAATTTATAATAACGGTTACGCTACGAAATATTAATAGATAATTTATAATAACGGTTACGCTACGAAATATTAATAGATAATTTATAATAACGGTTACGCTACGAAATATTAATAGATAATTAATAATAACGGTTACGCTACGAAATATTAATAGATAATAAATAATAACGGTTACGCTACGAAATATTGATAGAAAATTAATAATAACGGTTATGCTACGAAATATTAATAGAAAATTTATAATAACGGTTACGCTACGAAATATTAATAGATAACTAATAATAACGGTTACGCTACGAAATATTAATAGATAATTTATAATAACGGTTACGCTACGAAATATTGATAGAAAATTAATAATAACGGTTACGCTACGAAATATTAATAGATAATTAATTATAACGGTTACGCTACGAAATATTAATAGATAATTTATAATAACGGTTACGCTACGAAATATTAATAGATAATTGATAATAACGGTTACGCTACGAAATATTAATAGATAATTAATAATAACGGTTACGCTACGAAATATTAATAGATAATTAATAATAACGGTTACGCTACGAAATATTAATAGATTATTAATAATAACGGTTACGCTACAAAATATAAATAGAAAATTAATAATAACGGTTACGCTACGAAATTATAAATAGATAATTAATAATAACGGTTACGCTACAGAAATAATTATTGATAATTAATAATAACGGTTACGCTACGAAATATTAATAGATAATTAATAATAACGGTTATGCTACGAAATATTAATAGATAATTAATAATAACGGTTAAGCTACGAAATATTAATAGATAATTAATAATAACGGTTACGCTACGAAATATTGATAGAAAATTAATAAAAACGGTTACGCTACGAAATATTAATAGATAATTAATAATAACGGTTACGCTACAGAAATATTAATTGATAATTAATAATAACGGTTACGCTACGAAATATTAATAGATAATTAATAATAACGGTTACGCTACGAAATATTAATGGATAATTAATAATAACGGTTACGCTACGAAATATTAATAGATAATTAATAATGACGGTTACGCTACGAAATATTAATAGATAATTAATTATAACGGTTACGCTACAGAAATATTAATTGATAATTAATAATAATGGTTACGCTACGAAATATTAATAGATAATTAATAATAACGGTTACGCTACGAAATATTAATAGATAATTAATAATAACGGTTACGCTACAAAATATAAATAGATAATTAATAATAACGGTTACGCTACAAAATATTAATAGATAATTAATAATAACGGTTACGCTACGAAATATTAATAGATAATTAATAATAACGGTTACGCTACAAAATATTAATAGATAATTAATAATAACGGTTACGCTACGAAATATTAATAGATAATTTATAATAACGGTTACGCTACGAAATATTAATAGATGATTAATAATAATGGTTTCGCTACGAAATATTAATAGATAATTAATAATAACGGTTACGCTACAAAATATTAATAGATAATATATAATAACGGTTACGCTACGAAATATTAATAGATAATTTATAATAACAGTTACGCTACGAAATATTGATAGAAAATTAATAATAACGGTTACGCTACAAAATATTAATAGATAATTAAAAATAACGGTTACGCTACGAAATATTGATAGATAATTGATAATAACGGTTACGCTACTAAATATTAATAGATAATTAATAATAACGGTTACGCTACGAAATATTTACAGATAATTAATAATAACGGTTACGCTACGAAATATTAATAGATAATTAATAATAACGGTTACGCTACGAAATATTTATAGATAATTAATAATAACGGTTACGCTACGAAATATTAATAGATAATTAATAATAACGGTTACGCTACGAAATATTAATAGATAATTTATAATAACGGTTACGCTACAAAATATTTATAGATAATTAATAATAACGGTTACGCTACGAAATATTAATAGATAATTAATAATAACGGTTACGCTACGAAATATTAATAGATAATTTATAATAACGGTTACGCTACGAAATATTAATAGATAATTTATAATAACGGTTACGCTACGAAATATTAATAGATAATTTATAATAACGGTTACGCTACGAAATATTAATAGATAATTAATAATAACGGTTACGCTACGAAATATTAATAGATAATTTATAATAACGGTTACGCTACGAAATATTAATTGATCATTAATAATAACGGTTACGCTACAAAATATTAATAGATTATTAATAATAACGGTTACGCTACGAAATATTTATAGATAATTAATAATAACGGTTACGCTATGAAATATTAATAGATAATTAATAATAACTGTTACGCTACGAAATATTTATAGATAATTAATAATAACGGTTACGCTACGAAATATTAATAGATAATTAATAATAACGGTTACGCTACGAAATATTAATAGATAATTAATAATAACGGTTACGCTACGAAATATTAATAGATAATTAATAATAATGGTTTCGCTACGAAATATTAATAGATAATTAATAATAACGGTTACGCTACAAAATATTAATAGATAATTAATAATAACGGTTACGCTACGAAATATTAATAGATAATTTATAATAACGGTTACGCTACGAAATATTGATAGAAAATTAATAATAACGGTTACGCTACAAAATATTAATAGATAATTAATAATAACGGTTACGCTACGAAATATTAATAGATAATTAATAATAACGGTTACGCTACGAAATATTAATAGATAATTAATAATAACGGTTACGCTACGAAATATTAATAGATAATTAATAATAACGGTTACGCTACGAAATATTTATAGATAATTAATAATAACGGTTACGCTACGAAATATTATTAGATAATTTATAATAACGGTTACGCTACGAAATATTTATAGATAATTAATAATAACGGTTACGCTACGAAATATTAATAGATAATTAATAATAACGGTTACGCTACGAAATATTAATCGATAATTAATAATAACGGTTACGCTACGAAATATTTATAGATAATTAATAATAACGGTTACGCTACGAAATATTAATAGATAATTTATAATAACGGTTACGCTACGAAATATTAATAGATAATTAATAATAACGGTTACGCTACGAAATATTAATAGATAATTTATAATAACGGTTACGCTACGAAATATTAATAGATAATTTATAATAACGGTTACGCTACGAAATATTAATAGATAATTTATAATAACGGTTACGTTACGAAATATTAATAGATAATTAATAATAACGGTTACGCTACGAAATATTAATAGATAATAAATAATAACGGTTACGCTACGAAATATTGATAGAAAATTAATAATAACGGTTATGCTACGAAATATTAATAGAAAATTTATAATAACGGTTACGCTACGAAATATTAATAGATAATTAATAATAACGGTTACGCTACGAAATATTAATAGATAATTTATAATAACGGTTACGCTACGAAATATTGATAGAAAATTAATAATAACGGTTACGCTACGAAATATTAATAGATAATTAATTATAACGGTTACGCTACGAAATATTAATAGATAATTTATAATAACGGTTACGCTACGAAATATTAATAGATAATTGATAATAACGGTTACGCTACGAAATATTAATAGATAATTAATAATAACGGTTACGCTACGAAATATTAATAGATAATTAATAATAACGGTTACGCTACGAAATATTAATAGATTATTAATAATAACGGTTACGCTACGAAATATTAATAGATAATTAATTATAACGGTTACGCTACGAAATATTAATAGATTATTAATAATAACGGTTACGCTACGAAATATTAATAGATAATTTATAATAACGGTTACGCTACGAAATATTAATAGATTATTAATAATAACGGTTACGCTACGAAATATTAATAGATAATTAATAATAACAGTTTCGCTACGAAATATTAATAGATTATTAATAATAACGGTTACGCTACGAAATATTAATAGATAATTAATAATAACGGTTACGCTACGAAATATTCATAGATTATTAATAATAACGGTTTCGCTACGAAATATTAATAGATAATTAATAATAACGGTTACGCTACGAAATATTAATAGATTATTAATAATAACGGTTATGCTACGAAATATTAATAGATAATTAATAATAACGGTTACGCTACGAAATATTAATAGATAATTAATAATAACGGTAACGCTACGAAATATTCATAGATTATTAATAATAACGGTTACGCTACGAAATATTCATAGATTATTAATAATAACGGTTACGCTACGAAATATTAATAGATAATTTATAATAACGGTTACGCTACGAAATATTAATAGATAATTAATAATAACGGTTTCGCTACGAAATATTAATAGATAATTAATAATAACGGTTACGCTACGAAATATTAATAGATAATTAATAATAACGGTTACGCTACGAAATATTCATAGATTATTAATAATAACGGTTACGCTATAAAATATTAATAGAAAATTTATAATAACGGTTACGCTACAGAAATATTAATTGATAATTGATAATAACGGTTACGCTATGAAATATTCATAGATTATTAATAATAACGGTAACGCTACAAAATATTAATAGATAATTAATAAAAACGGTTACGCTACGAAATATTAATAGAAAATTTATAATAACGGTTATGCTACGAAATATTAATAGATAATTAATAATGACGGTTACGCTACCGAAATATTAATTGATAATTAATAATAACGGTTACGCTACGAAATATTAATAGATAATTAATAAAAACGGTTACGCTACGAAATATTAATAGATAATTAATAAAAACGGTCACGCTACGAAATATTGATAGAAAATTAATAATAACGGTTACGCTACGAAATATTGATAGATAATTAATAATAACGGTTACGCTACGAAATATTAATAGATAATTAATAAAAACGGTTACGCTACGAAATATTGATAGAAAATTAATAATAACAGTTACGCTACGAAATATTAATAGATAATTAATAATGACGGTTACGCTACGAAATATTGATAGATAATTAATAAAAACGGTTACGCTACGAAATATTAATAGATAATTTATAATGACGGTTACGCTACGAAATATTGATAGATAATTAATAATAACGGTTACGCTACGAAATATTAATAGATAATTAATAATGACGGTTACGCTACAAAATATTAATAGATAATTAATAAAAACGGTTACGCTACGAAATATTAATAGATAATTAATAATAACGGTCACGCTACGAAATATTGATAGATAATTAATAATAACGGTTACGCTACGAAATATTAATAGATAATTAATAAAAACGGTTACGCTACGAAATATTAATAGATTATTAATAAAAACGGTTACGCTACGAAATATTAATAGATAATTAATAAAAACGGTCACGCTACGAAATATTGATAGATAATTAATAATAACGGTTACGCTACGAAATATTAATAGATAATTAATAAAAACGGTTACGCTACGAAATATTGATAGAAAATTAATAATAACAGTTACGCTACGAAATATTAATAGATAATTAATAATGACGGTTGTGCTACGAAATATTGATAGATAATTAATAAAAACGGTTACGCTACGAAATATTAATAGATAATTTATAATAACGGTTACGCTACGAAATATTAATAGATAATTTATAATAACGGTTACGCTACGAAATATTAATAGATAATTAATAATAACGGTTACGCTACGAAATATTAATAGATAATTTATAATAACGGTTACGCTACGAAATATTAATTGATCATTAATAATAACGGTTACGCCACAAAATATTAATAGATTATTAATAATAACGGTTACGCTACGAAATATTTATAGATAATTAATAATAACGGTTACGCTATGAAATATTAATAGATAATTAATAATAACTGTTACGCTACGAAATATTTATAGATAATTAATAATAACGGTTACGCTACGAAATATTAATAGATAATTAATAATAACGGTTACGCTACGAAATATTAATAGATAATTAATAATAACGGTTACGCTACGAAATATTAATAGATAATTAATAATAATGGTTTCGCTACGAAATATTAATAGATAATTAATAATAACGGTTACGCTACAAAATATTAATAGATAATTAATAATAACGGTTACGCTACGAAATATTAATAGATAATTTATAATAACGGTTACGCTACGAAATATTGATAGAAAATTAATAATAACGGTTACGCTACAAAATATTAATAGATAATTAATAATAACGGTTACGCTACGAAATATTAATAGATAATTAATAATAACGGTTACGCTACGAAATATTAATAGATAATTAATAATAACGGTTACGCTACGAAATATTAATAGATAATTAATAATAACGGTTACGCTACGAAATATTTATAGATAATTAATAATAACGGTTACGCTACGAAATATTATTAGATAATTTATAATAACGGTTACGCTACGAAATATTTATAGATAATTAATAATAACGGTTACGCTACGAAATATTAATAGATAATTAATAATAACGGTTACGCTACGAAATATTAATAGATAATTAATAATAACGGTTACACTACGAAATATTTATAGATAATTAATAATAACGGTTACGCTACGAAATATTAATAGATAATTTATAATAACGGTTACGCTACGAAATATTAATAGATAATTAATAATAACGGTTACGCTACGAAATATTAATAGATAATTTATAATAACGGTTACGCTACGAAATATTAATAGATAATTTATAATAACGGTTACGCTACGAAATATTAATAGATAATTTATAATAACGGTTACGTTACGAAATATTAATAGATAATTAATAATAACGGTTACGCTACGAAATATTAATAGATAATAAATAATAACGGTTACGCTACGAAATATTGATAGAAAATTAATAATAACGGTTATGCTACGAAATATTAATAGAAAATTTATAATAACGGTTACGCTACGAAATATTAATAGATAATTAATAATAACGGTTACGCTACGAAATATTAATAGATAATTTATAATAACGGTTACGCTACGAAATATTGATAGATTATTAATAATAACGGTTTCGCTACGAAATATTAATAGATAATTAATAATAACGGTTACGCTACGAAATATTAATAGATTATTAATAATAACGGTTATGCTACGAAATATTAATAGATAATTAATAATAACGGTTACGCTACGAAATATTAATAGATAATTAATAATAACGGTAACGCTACGAAATATTCATAGATTATTAATAATAACGGTTACGCTACGAAATATTCATAGATTATTAATAATAACGGTTACGCTACGAAATATTAATAGATAATTTATAATAACGGTTACGCTACGAAATATTAATAGATAATTAATAATAACGGTTTCGCTACGAAATATTAATAGATAATTAATAATAACGGTTACGCTACGAAATATTAATAGATAATTAATAATAACGGTTACGCTACGAAATATTCATAGATTATTAATAATAACGGTTACGCTATAAAATATTAATAGAAAATTTATAATAACGGTTACGCTACAGAAATATTAATTGATAATTGATAATAACGGTTACGCTATGAAATATTCATAGATTATTAATAATAACGGTAACGCTACAAAATATTAATAGATAATTAATAAAAACGGTTACGCTACGAAATATTAATAGAAAATTTATAATAACGGTTATGCTACGAAATATTAATAGATAATTAATAATGACGGTTACGCTACCGAAATATTAATTGATAATTAATAATAACGGTTACGCTACGAAATATTAATAGATAATTAATAAAAACGGTTACGCTACGAAATATTAATAGATAATTAATAAAAACGGTCACGCTACGAAATATTGATAGAAAATTAATAATAACGGTTACGCTACGAAATATTGATAGATAATTAATAATAACGGTTACGCTACGAAATATTAATAGATAATTAATAAAAACGGTTACGCTACGAAATATTGATAGAAAATTAATAATAACAGTTACGCTACGAAATATTAATAGATAATTAATAATGACGGTTACGCTACGAAATATTGATAGATAATTAATAAAAACGGTTACGCTACGAAATATTAATAGATAATTTATAATGACGGTTACGCTACGAAATATTGATAGATAATTAATAATAACGGTTACGCTACGAAATATTAATAGATAATTAATAATGACGGTTACGCTACAAAATATTAATAGATAATTAATAAAAACGGTTACGCTACGAAATATTAATAGATAATTAATAATAACGGTCACGCTACGAAATATTGATAGATAATTAATAATAACGGTTACGCTACGAAATATTAATAGATAATTAATAAAAACGGTTACGCTACGAAATATTAATAGATTATTAATAAAAACGGTTACGCTACGAAATATTAATAGATAATTAATAAAAACGGTCACGCTACGAAATATTGATAGATAATTAATAATAACGGTTACGCTACGAAATATTAATAGATAATTAATAAAAACGGTTACGCTACGAAATATTGATAGAAAATTAATAATAACAGTTACGCTACGAAATATTAATAGATAATTAATAATGACGGTTACGCTACGAAATATTGATAGATAATTAATAAAAACGGTTACGCTACGAAATATTAATAGATAATTTATAATAACGGTTACGCTACGAAATATTAATAGATAATTTATAATAACGGTTACGCTACGAAATATTAATAGATAATTAATAATAACGGTTACGCTACGAAATATTAATAGATAATTTATAATAACGGTTACGCTACGAAATATTAATTGATCATTAATAATAACGGTTACGCCACAAAATATTAATAGATTATTAATAATAACGGTTACGCTACGAAATATTTATAGATAATTAATAATAACGGTTACGCTACGAAATATTAATAGATAATTAATAATAACGGTTACGCTACGAAATATTAATAGATAATTAATAATAACGGTTACGCTACGAAATATTAATAGATAATTAATAATAATGGTTTCGCTACGAAATATTAATAGATAATTAATAATAACGGTTACGCTACAAAATATTAATAGATAATTAATAATAACGGTTACGCTACGAAATATTAATAGATAATTTATAATAACGGTTACGCTACGAAATATTGATAGAAAATTAATAATAACGGTTACGCTACAAAATATTAATAGATAATTAATAATAACGGTTACGCTACGAAATATTAATAGATAATTAATAATAACGGTTACGCTACGAAATATTAATAGATAATTAATAATAACGGTTACGCTACGAAATATTAATAGATAATTAATAATAACGGTTACGCTACGAAATATTTATAGATAATTAATAATAACGGTTACGCTACGAAATATTATTAGATAATTTATAATAACGGTTACGCTACGAAATATTTATAGATAATTAATAATAACGGTTACGCTACGAAATATTAATAGATAATTAATAATAACGGTTACGCTACGAAATATTAATAGATAATTAATAATAACGGTTACACTACGAAATATTTATAGATAATTAATAATAACGGTTACGCTACGAAATATTAATAGATAATTTATAATAACGGTTACGCTACGAAATATTAATAGATAATTAATAATAACGGTTACGCTACGAAATATTAATAGATAATTTATAATAACGGTTACGCTACGAAATATTAATAGATAATTTATAATAACGGTTACGCTACGAAATATTAATAGATAATTTATAATAACGGTTACGTTACGAAATATTAATAGATAATTAATAATAACGGTTACGCTACGAAATATTAATAGATAATAAATAATAACGGTTACGCTACGAAATATTGATAGAAAATTAATAATAACGGTTATGCTACGAAATATTAATAGAAAATTTATAATAACGGTTACGCTACGAAATATTAATAGATAATTAATAATAACGGTTACGCTACGAAATATTAATAGATAATTTATAATAACGGTTACGCTACGAAATATTGATAGAAAATTAATAATAACGGTTACGCTACGAAATATTAATAGATAATTAATTATAACGGTTACGCTACGAAATATTAATAGATAATTTATAATAACGGTTACGCTACGAAATATTAATAGATAATTGATAATAACGGTTACGCTACGAAATATTAATAGATAATTAATAATAACGGTTACGCTACGAAATATTAATAGATAATTAATAATAACGGTTACGCTACGAAATATTAATAGATTATTAATAATAACGGTTACGCTACGAAATATTAATAGATAATTAATTATAACGGTTACGCTACGAAATATTAATAGATTATTAATAATAACGGTTACGCTACGAAATATTAATAGATAATTTATAATAACGGTTACGCTACGAAATATTAATAGATTATTAATAATAACGGTTACGCTACGAAATATTAATAGATAATTAATAATAACAGTTTCGCTACGAAATATTAATAGATTATTAATAATAACGGTTACGCTACGAAATATTAATAGATAATTAATAATAACGGTTACGCTACGAAATATTCATAGATTATTAATAATAACGGTTTCGCTACGAAATATTAATAGATAATTAATAATAACGGTTACGCTACGAAATATTAATAGATTATTAATAATAACGGTTATGCTACGAAATATTAATAGATAATTAATAATAACGGTTACGCTACGAAATATTAATAGATAATTAATAATAACGGTAACGCTACGAAATATTCATAGATTATTAATAATAACGGTTACGCTACGAAATATTCATAGATTATTAATAATAACGGTTACGCTACGAAATATTAATAGATAATTTATAATAACGGTTACGCTACGAAATATTAATAGATAATTAATAATAACGGTTTCGCTACGAAATATTAATAGATAATTAATAATAACGGTTACGCTACGAAATATTAATAGATAATTAATAATAACGGTTACGCTACGAAATATTCATAGATTATTAATAATAACGGTTACGCTATAAAATATTAATAGAAAATTTATAATAACGGTTACGCTACAGAAATATTAATTGATAATTGATAATAACGGTTACGCTATGAAATATTCATAGATTATTAATAATAACGGTAACGCTACAAAATATTAATAGATAATTAATAATAACGGTAACGCTACGAAATATTCATAGATTATTAATAATAACGGTTACGCTACGAAATATTCATAGATTATTAATAATAACGGTTACGCTATAAAATATTAATAGATAATTAATAATAACGGTTACGCTACAGAAATATTAATAGATAATTAATAATAACGGTAACGCTACAAAATATTAATAGATAATTAATAAAAACGGTTACGCTACGAAATATTAATAGAAAATTTATAATAACGGTTATGCTACGAAATATTAATAGATAATTAATAATGACGGTTACGCTACCGAAATATTAATTGATAATTAATAATAACGGTTACGCTACGAAATATTAATAGATAATTAATAAAAACGGTTACGCTACGAAATATTAATAGATAATTAATAAAAACGGTCACGCTACGAAATATTGATAGAAAATTAATAATAACGGTTACGCTACGAAATATTGATAGATAATTAATAATAACGGTTACGCTACGAAATATTAATAGATAATTAATAAAAACGGTTACGCTACGAAATATTGATAGAAAATTAATAATAACAGTTACGCTACGAAATATTAATAGATAATTAATAATGACGGTTACGCTACGAAATATTGATAGATAATTAATAAAAACGGTTACGCTACGAAATATTAATAGATAATTTATAATGACGGTTACGCTACGAAATATTGATAGATAATTAATAATAACGGTTACGCTACGAAATATTAATAGATAATTAATAATGACGGTTACGCTACAAAATATTAATAGATAATTAATAAAAACGGTTACGCTACGAAATATTAATAGATAATTAATAATAACGGTCACGCTACGAAATATTGATAGATAATTAATAATAACGGTTACGCTACGAAATATTAATAGATAATTAATAAAAACGGTTACGCTACGAAATATTAATAGATTATTAATAAAAACGGTTACGCTACGAAATATTAATAGATAATTAATAAAAACGGTCACGCTACGAAATATTGATAGATAATTAATAATAACGGTTACGCTACGAAATATTAATAGATAATTAATAAAAACGGTTACGCTACGAAATATTGATAGAAAATTAATAATAACGGTTACGCTACGAAATATTAATAGATAATTAATAATGACGGTTACGCTACGAAATATTGATAGATAATTAATAAAAACGGTTACGCTACGAAATATTAATAGATAATTAATAATGACGGTTACGCTACTTAATATTGATAGATAATTAATAATAACGGTTACGCTACGAAATATTAATAGATAATTAATAATGACGGTTACGCTACGAAATATTGATAGATAATTAATAATAACGGTTACGCTACGAAATATTAATAGATAATTAATAAAAACGGTTACGCTACGAAATATTGATAGAAAATTAATAATAACGGTTACGCTACGAAATATTAATAGATAATTAATAATAACGGTTACGCTACGAAATATTAATAGATAATTAATAAAAACGGTTATGCTACGAAATATTGATAGAAAATTAATAATGACGGTTACGCTACAAAATATTAATAGATAATTAATAATAACAGTTACGCTACGAAATATTAATAGATAATTAATAATAACGGTTACGCTACAAAATATTGATAGATAATTAATAATAACGGTTACGCTACGACATATTAATAGATAATTAATAATAACGTTACGCTACGAAATATTAATAGATAATTAATAATAACGGTTACTCTACGAAATATTAATAGATAATAAATAATAACGGTTACGCTACGAAATATTGATAGAAAATTAATAATGACGGTTACGCTATGAAATATTAATAGATAATTAATAATAACGGTTACGCTACGAAATATTAATAGAAAATTAATAATAACGGTTACGCTACGAAATATTAATAGAAAATTTAGAATAACGGTTATGCTACAGAAATATTAATTGATAATTAATAATAACGGTTACGCTACGAAATATTAATAGATAATTAATAAAAACGGTTACGCTACGAAATATTGATAGAAAATTAATAATAACGGTTACGCTACGAAATATTAATAGATAATTAATAATAACGGTTACGCTACGAAATATTGATAGATAATTAATAATATCGGTTACGCTACGAAATATTAATAGATAATTAATAATAACGGTTACGCTACGAAATATTAATAGATAATTAATAATAACGGTTACGCTACGAAATATTAATAGATAATTAATAATAACGGTTCTGCTACGAAATATTAATAGAAAATTTATAATAACGGTTATGCTACAGAAATATTAATTGATAATTAATAATAACGGTTACGCTACGAAATATTCATAGATTATAAATAATAACAATTATGCTACGAAATATTAATAGAAAATTTATAATAACGGTTATGCTACAGAAATATTAATTGATAATTAATAATAACGGTTACGCTACGAAATATTCATAGATTATTAATAATAACGGTTACGCTACGAAATATTGATAGAAAATTAATAATGACGGTTACGCTACGAAATATTAATAGATAATTAATAATAACGGTTACGCTACAGAAATATTAATAGATAATTAATAATAACGGTTACGCTACGAAATATTAATAGATTATAAATAATAACGGTTATGCTACGAAATATTAATAGAAAATTTATAATAACGGTTATGCTACAGAAATATTAATTGATAATTAATAATAACGGTTACGCTACGAAATATTCATAGATTATAAATAATAACGGTTATGCTACGAAATATTAATAGAAAATTTATAATAACGGTTATGCTACAGAAATATTAATTGATAATTAATAATAATGGTTACGCTACGAAATATTCATAGATTATTAATAATAACGGTTACGCTACGAAATATTGATAGAAAATTAATAATGACGGTTATGCTACGAAATATTAATAGAAAATTTATAATAACGGTTATGCTACAGAAATATTAATAGATAATTAATAATAACGGTTACGCTACAAAATATTAATAGATTATTAATAATAACGGTTACGCTACGAAATATTGATAGAAAATTAATAATGACGGTTACGCTACGAAATATTAATAGATAATTAATTATAACGGTTACGCTACGAAATATTAATAGATAATTTATAATAACGGTTACGCTACGAAATATTAATAGATAATTGATAATAACGGTTACGCTACGAAATATTAATAGATTATTAATAATAACGGTTACGCTACGAAATATTAATAGATAATTAATAATAACGGTTTCGCTACGAAATATTAATAGATTATTAATAATAACGGTTACGCTACGAAATATTAATAGATAATTAATAATAACGGTTACGCTACGAAATATTAATAGATTATTAATAATAACGGTTTCGCTACGAAATATTAATAGATAATTAATAATAACGGTTACGCTACGAAATATTAATAGATTATTAATAATAACGGTTATGCTACGAAATATTAATAGATAATTAATAATAATGGTTTCGCTACGAAATATTAATAGATAATTAATAATAACGGTTATGCTACGAAATATTAATAGAAAATTAATTATAACGGTTACGCTACGAAATATTCATAGATTATTAATAATAACGGTTACGCTACGAAATATTAATAGATAATTTATAATAACGGTTACGCTACGAAATATTAATAGATAATTAATAATAACGGTTTCGCTACGAAATATTAATAGATAATTAATAATAACGGTTACGCTACGAAATATTAATAGATAATTAATAATAACGGTAACGCTACGAAATATTCATAGATTATTAATAATAACGGTTACGCTATAAAATATTAATAGAAAATTTATAATAACGGTTACGCTACAGAAATATTAATTGATAATTAATAATAACGGTTACGCTACAAAATATTAATAGATAATTAATAAAAAAGGTTTCGCTACGAAATATTAATAGAAAATTTATAATAACGGTTATGCTACGAAATATTAATAGATAATTAATAATGACGGTTACGCTAAAGAAATATTAATTGATAATTAATAATAACGGTTACGCTACGAAATATTAATAGATAATTAATAAAAACGGTTACGCTACGAAATATTGATAGAAAATTAATAATAACGGTTACACTACGAAATATTAATAGATAATTAATAATAACGGTTACGCTACGAAACATTGATAGATAATTAATAATAACGGTTACGCTACGAAATATTAATAGATAATTAATAATGACGGTTACTCTACGAAATATTGATATATAATTAATAATAACGGTTACGCTACGAAATATTAATAGATAATTAATAATAACGGTTACGCTATGAACTATTAATAGATAATTAATAAAAACGGTTACGCTACGAAATATTGATAGAAAATTAATAATAACGGTTACGCTACGAAATATTAATAGATAATTAATAATAACGGTTACGCTACGAAATATTAATAGATAATTAATAATGACGGTTACGCTACGAAATATTGATAGATAATTAATAATAACGGTTACGCTACGAAATATTGATAGATAATTAATAATAACGGTTACGCTACGAAATATTAATAGATAATTAATAAAAACGGTCACGCTACGAAATATTGATAGATAATTAATAATAACGGTTACGCTACGAAATATTAATAGATAATTAATAAAAACGGTTACGCTACGAAATATTGATAGAAAATTAATAATAACAGTTACGCTACGAAATATTAATAGATAATTAATAATGACGGTTACGCTACGAAATATTGATAGATAATTAATAAAAACGGTTACGCTACGAAATATTAATAGATAATTTATAATGACGGTTACGCTACGAAATATTGATAGATAATGATTAATAACGGTTACGCTACGAAATATTAATAGATAATTAATAATGACGGTTACGCTACGAAATATTGATAGATAATTAATAATAACGGTTACGCTACGAAATATTAATAGATAATTAATAAAAACGGTTACGCTACGAAATATTGATAGAAAATTAATAATAACGGTTACGCTACGAAATATTAATAGATAATTAATAATAACGGTTACGCTAGGAACTATTAATAGATAATTAATAAAAACGGTTACGCTACGAAATATTGATAGAAAATTAATAATGACGGTTACGCTACGAAATATTAATAGATAATTAATAATAACGGTTACGCTACGAAATATTAATAGATAATTAATAATAACGGTTACGCTACGAAATATAGATAGATAATTAATAATAACGGTTACGCTACAGAACATTAATAGATAATTAATAATAACGTTACGCTACGAAATATTAATAGATAATTAATAATAACGGTTACGCTACGAAATATTAATAGATAATTAATAATAACGGTTACGCTATGAAATATTGATAGAAAATTAATAACGACGGTTACGCTATGAAATATTAATAGATAATTAATAATAACGGTTACGCTACGAAATATTAATAGAAAATTAATAATAACGGTTACGCTACGAAATATTAATAGAAAATTTAGAATAACGGTTATGCTACAGAAATATTAATTGATAATTAATAATAACGGTTACGCTACGAAATATTAATAGATAATTAATAAAAACGGTTACGCTACGAAATATTGATAGAAAATTAATAATAACGGTTACGCTACGAAATATTAATAGATAATTAATAATAACGGTTACGCTACGAAATATTGATAGATAATTAATAATATCGGTTCTGCTACGAAATATTAATAGAAAATTTATAATAACGGTTACGCTACGAAATATTAATAGATAATTTATAAAAACGGTTACCCTACGAAATATTGATAGAAAATTAATAATAACGGTTACGCTACGAAATATTAATAGATAATTAATAATAACGGTTACGCTACGAAATATTGATAGATAATTAATAATATCGGTTCTGCTACGAAATATTAATAGAAAATTAATAATAACGGTTACGCTACGAAATATTAATAGATAATTAATAATAACGGTTACGCTACGAAATATTAATAGAAAATTTATAATAACGGTTACGCTACAGAAATATTAATAGATAATTAATAATAACGGTTACGCTACGAAATATTAATAGATTATAAATAATAACGGTTATGCTACGAAATATTGATAGAAAATTTATAATAACGGTTATGCTACAGAAATATTAATTGATAATTAATAATAACGGTTACGCTACGAAATATTCATAGATTATAAATAATAACAATTATGCTACGAAATATTAATAGAAAATTTATAATAACGGTTATGCTACAGAAATATTAATTGATAATTAATAATAACGGTTACGCTACGAAATATTCATAGATTATTAATAATAACGGTTACGCTACGAAATATTGATAGAAAATTAATAATGACGGTTACGCTACGAAATATTAATAGATAATTAATAATAACGGTTACGCTACAGAAATATCAATAGATAATTAATAATAACGGTCACGCTACGAAATATTAATAGATTATAAATAATAACGGTTATGCTACGAAATATTAATAGAAAATTTATAATAACGGTTATGCTACAGAAATATTAATTGATAATTAATAATAACGGTTACGCTACGAAATATACATAGATTATAAATAATAACGGTTATGCTACGAAATATTAATAGAAAATTTATAATAACGGTTATGCTACAGAAAGATTAATTGATAATTAATAATAACGGTTACGCTACGAAATATTCATAGATTATTAATAATAACGGTTACGCTACGAAATATTAATAGAAAATTAATAATGACGGTTATGCTACGAAATATTAATAGAAAATTTATAATAACGGTTATGCTACAGAAATATTAATAGATAATTAATAATAACGGTTACGCTACAAAATATTAATAGATTATTAATAATAACGGTTACGCTACGAAATATTGATAGAAAATTAATAATGACGGTTACGCTACGAAATATTAATAGATAATTAATAATAACGGTTACGCTACGAAATATTAATAGATAATTAATAATAACGGTTACGCTACGAAATATTGATAGAAAATTAATAATGACGGTTACGCTACGAAATATTAATAGATAATTAATAATAACGGTTACGCTACGAAATATTGATAGAAAATTAATAATGACGGTTACGCTACGAAATATTAATAGATAATTAATAATAACGGTTACGCTACGAAATATTGATAGAAAATTTATAATGACGGTTACGCTACGAAATATTGATAGATAATTGATACTAACGGTTACGCTACGAAATATTAATAGATAATTGATAATAACGGTTACGCTACGAAATATTAATAGATAATTGATAATAACGGTTACGCTACGAAATATTAATAGATAATTAATAATAACAGTTACGCTACAGAAATATTAATAGATAATTAATAATAACAATTACGCTACGAAATATTAATAGATTATAAATAATAACGGTTATGCTACGAAATATTAATAGATAATTAATAATAACGGTTACGCTACGAAATATTAATAGGAAATTAATAATAACGGTTACGCTACGAAATATTAATAGAAAATTTAGAATAACGGTTATGCTACAGAAATATTAATTGATAATTAATAATAACGGTTACGCTACGAAATATTAATAGATAATTAATAAAAACGGTTACGCTACGAAATATTGATAGAAAATTAATAATAACGGTTACGCTACGAAATATTAATAGATAATTAATAATAACGGTTACGCTACGAAATATTGATAGATAATTAATAATATCGGTTACGCTACGAAATATTAATAGATAATTAATAATAACGGTTACGCTACGAAATATTAATAGATAATTAATAATAACGGTTACGCTACGAAATATTAATAGATAATTAATAATAACGGTTCTGCTACGAAATATTAATAGAAAATTTATAATAACGGTTATGCTACAGAAATATTAATTGATAATTAATAATAACGGTTACGCTACGAAATATTCATAGATTATAAATAATAACAATTATGCTACGAAATATTAATAGAAAATTTATAATAACGGTTATGCTACAGAAATATTAATTGATAATTAATAATAACGGTTACGCTACGAAATATTCATAGATTATTAATAATAACGGTTACGCTACGAAATATTGATAGAAAATTAATAATGACGGTTACGCTACGAAATATTAATAGATAATTAATAATAACGGTTACGCTACAGAAATATTAATAGATAATTAATAATAACGGTTACGCTACGAAATATTAATAGATTATAAATAATAACGGTTATGCTACGAAATATTAATAGAAAATTTATAATAACGGTTATGCTACAGAAATATTAATTGATAATTAATAATAACGGTTACGCTACGAAATATTCATAGATTATAAATAATAACGGTTATGCTACGAAATATTAATAGAAAATTTATAATAACGGTTATGCTACAGAAATATTAATTGATAATTAATAATAATGGTTACGCTACGAAATATTCATAGATTATTAATAATAACGGTTACGCTACGAAATATTGATAGAAAATTAATAATGACGGTTATGCTACGAAATATTAATAGAAAATTTATAATAACGGTTATGCTACAGAAATATTAATAGATAATTAATAATAACGGTTACGCTACAAAATATTAATAGATTATTAATAATAACGGTTACGCTACGAAATATTGATAGAAAATTAATAATGACGGTTACGCTACGAAATATTAATAGATAATTAATTATAACGGTTACGCTACGAAATATTAATAGATAATTTATAATAACGGTTACGCTACGAAATATTAATAGATCATTGATAATAACGGTTACGCTACGAAATATTAATAGATTATTAATAATAACGGTTACGCTACGAAATATTAATAGATAATTAATAATAACGGTTTCGCTACGAAATATTAATAGATTATTAATAATAACGGTTACGCTACGAAATATTAATAGATAATTAATAATAACGGTTACGCTACGAAATATTAATAGATTATTAATAATAACGGTTTCGCTACGAAATATTAATAGATAATTAATAATAACGGTTACGCTACGAAATATTAATAGATTATTAATAATAACGGTTATGCTACGAAATATTAATAGATAATTAATAATAATGGTTTCGCTACGAAATATTAATAGATAATTAATAATAACGGTTATGCTACGAAATATTAATAGAAAATTAATTATAACGGTTACGCTACGAAATATTCATAGATTATTAATAATAACGGTTACGCTACGAAATATTAATAGATAATTTATAATAACGGTAACGCTACGAAATATTAATAGATAATTAATAATAACGGTTTCGCTACGAAATATTAATAGATAATTAATAATAACGGTTACGCTACGAAATATTAATAGATAATTAATAATAACGGTAACGCTACGAAATATTCATAGATTATTAATAATAACGGTTACGCTATAAAATATTAATAGAAAATTTATAATAACGGTTACGCTACAGAAATATTAATTGATAATTAATAATAACGGTTACGCTATGAAATATTCATAGATGATTAATAATAACGGTAACGCTACAAAATATTAATAGATAATTAATAAAAAAGGTTTCGCTACGAAATATTAATAGAAAATTTATAATAACGGTTACACTACGAAATATTAATAGATAATTAATAATGACGGTTACGCTAAAGAAATATTAATTGATAATTAATAATAACGGTTACGCTACGAAATATTAATAGATAATTAATAAAAACGGTTACGCTACGAAATATTGATAGAAAATTAATAATAACGGTTACACTACGAAATATTAATAGATAATTAATAATAACGGTTACGCTACGAAACATTGATAGATAATTAATAATAACGGTTACGCTACGAAATATTAATAGATAATTAATAATGACGGTTACTCTACGAAATATTGATATATAATTAATAATAACGGTTACGCTACGAAATATTAATAGATAATTAATAATAACGGTTACGCTATGAACTATTAATAGATAATTAATAAAAACGGTTACGCTACGAAATATTGATAGAAAATTAATAATAACGGTTACGCTACGAAATATTAATAGATAATTAATAAAACAGGTTACGCTACGAAATATTGATAGATAATTAATAATAACGGTTACGCTACGAAATATTAATAGATAATTAATAATAACGGTTACGCTACGAAATATTGATAGATAATTAATAATGACGGTTACGCTACGAAATATTGATAGAAAATTAATAAAAACGGTTACGCTACAGAAATATTAATTGATAATTAATAATAACGGTTACGCTACGAAATATTGATAGAAAATTAATAATAACGGTTACGCTACAGAAATATTAATTGATAATTAATAATAACGGTTACGCTACGAAATAATTATTTGAAAATTAATAATAACAGTTACGCTATGAAATATTAATAGATTATTAATAATAACGGTTACACTTCGAAATATTAATAGATAATTAATAATAACGGTTACGCTACAGAAATATTAATAGATAATTAATAATAACGGTTACGCTACGAAATATTGATAGATAATTAATAATAACGGTTACGCTACGAAATATTAATAGAAAATTAGTAATAACGGTTACGCTACCGAAATATTAATTGATAATTAATAATAACGGTTACGCTACGAAATATTAATAGATAATTAATAATAACGGTTACGCTATGAAATATTTATAGATTATTAATAATAACGGTTACACTACGAAATATTAATAGATAATTAATAATAACGGTTACTCTACAGAAATATTAATTGATAATTAATAATAACGGTTACGCTACGAAATATTGATAGATAATTAATAATAACGGTTACGCTACGAAATATTATAAGAAAATTAATAATAACGGTTACGCTACAGAAATATTAATAGAAAATTAATAATAACGGTTACGCTACGAAATATTAATAGATAATTAATAATGACGGTTACGCTACGAAATATTGATAGATAATTAATAAAAACGGTTACGCTACAAAATATTTATAGATAATTAATAATGACGGTTACGCTACGAAATATTGATAGATAATTAATAATAACGGTTACGCTACGAAATATTAATAGATAATTAATAAAAACGGTTACGCTACGAAATATTGATAGATAATTAATAATAACGGTTACGCTACGAAATATTAATAGATAATTAATAAAAACGGTTACGCTACGAAATATTGATAGAAAATTAATAATAACGGTTACGCTACGAAATATTAATAGATAATTAATAATAACGGTTACGCTAGGAACTATTAATAGATAATTAATAAAAACGGTTACGCTACGAAATATTGATAGAAAATTAATAATGACGGTTACGCTACGAAATATTAATAGATAATTAATAATAACGGTTACGCTACGAAATATTAATAGATAATTAATAATAACGGTTACGCTACGAAATATTGATAGATAATTAATAATAACGGTTACGCTACGAAATATTAATAGATAATTAATAATAACGTTACGCTACGAAATATTAATAGATAATTAATAATAACGGTTACGCTACGAAATATTAATAGATAATTAATAATAACGGTTACGCTACGAAATATTGATAGAAAATTAATAATGACGGTTACGCTATGAAATATTAATAGATAATTAATAATAACGGTTACGCTACGAAATATTAATAGAAAATTAATAATAACGGTTACGCTACGAAATAGTAATAGAAAATTTAGAATAACGGTTATGCTACAGAAATATTAATTGATAATTAATAATAACGGTTACGCTACCAAATTTTAATAGATAATTAATAAAAACGGTTACGCTACGAAATATTGATAGAAAATTAATAATAACGGTTACGCTACGAAATATTAATAGATAATTAATAATAACGGTTACGCTACGAAATATTGATAGATAATTAATAATATCGGTTCTGCTACGAAATATTAATAGAAAATTTATAATAACGGTTACGCTACGAAATATTAATAGATAATTTATAAAAACGGTTACGCTACGAAATATTGATAGAAAATTAATAATAACGGTTACGCTACGAAATATTAATAGATAATTAATAATATCGGTTCTGCTACGAAATATGAATAGAAAATTAATAATAACGGTTACGCTACGAAATATTAATAGATAATTAATAATAACGGTTACGCTACGAAATATTAATAGATAATTAATAATAACGGTTCTGCTACGAAATATTAATAGAAAATTTATAATAACGGTTACGCTACAGAAATATTAATAGATAATTAATAATAACGGTTACGCTACGAAATATTAATAGATTATAAATAATAACGGTTATGCTACGAAATATTAATAGAAAATTTATAATAACGGTTATGCTACAGAAATATTAATTGATAATTAATAATAACGGTTACGCTACGAAATATTCATAGATTATAAATAATAACAATTATGCTACGAAATATTAATAGAAAATGTATAATAACGGTTATGCTACAGAAATATTAATTGATAATTAATAATAACGGTTACGCTACGAAATATTCATAGATTATTAATAATAACGGTTACGCTACGAAATATTGATAGAAAATTAATAATGACGGTTACGCTACGAAATATTAATAGATAATTAATAATAACGGTTACGCTACAGAAATATTAATAGATAATTAATAATAACGGTTACGCTACGAAATATTAATAGATTATAAATAATAACGGTTATGCTACGAAATATTAATAGAAAATGTATAATAACGGTTATGCTACAGAAATATTAATTGATAATTAATAATAACGGTTACGCTACGAAATATACATAGATTATAAATAATAACGGTTATGCTACGAAATATTGATAGAAAATTTATAATAACGGTTATGCTACAGAAAGATTAATTGATAATTAATAATAACGGTTACGCTACGAAATATTCATAGATTATTAATAATAACGGTTACGCTACGAAATATTAATAGAAAATTAATAATGACGGTTATGCTACGAAATATTAATAGAAAATTTATAATAACGGTTATGCTACAGAAATATTAATAGATAATTAATAATAACGGTTACGCTACAAAATATTAATAGATTATTAATAATAACGGTTACGCTACGAAATATTGATAGAAAATTAATAATGACGGTTACGCTACGAAATATTAATAGATAATTAATAATAACGGTTACGCTACGAAATATTAATAGATAATTAATAATAACGGTTACGCTACGAAATATTGATAGAAAATTAATAATGACGGTTACGCTACGAAATATTAATAGATAATTAATAATAACGGTTACGCTACGAAATATTGATAGAAAATTAATAATGACGGTTACGCTACGAAATATTGATAGATAATTGATAATAACGGTTACGCTACGAAATATTAATAGATAATTGATAATAACGGTTACGCTACGAAATATTAATAGATAATTGATAATAACGGTTACGCTACGAAATATTAATAGATAATTAATAATAACAGTTACGCTACAGAAATATTAATAGATAATTAATAATAACAATTACGCTACGAAATATTAATAGATTATAAATAATAACGGTTATGCTACGAAATATTAATAGATAATTAATAATAACGGTTACGCTACGAAATATTAATAGGAAATTAATAATAACGGTTACGCTACGAAATATTAATAGAAAATTTAGAATAACGGTTATGCTACAGAAATATTAATTGATAATTAATAATAACGGTTACGCTACAGAATATTAATAGATAATTAATAAAAACGGTTACGCTACGAAATATTGATAGAAAATTAATAATAACGGTTATGCTACGAAATATTAATAGATAATTAATAATAACGGTTACGCTACGAAATATTGATAGATAATTAATGATAACGGTTACGCTACGAAATATTAATAGATAATTAATAATAACGGTTACGCTACGAAATATTAATAGATAATTAATAATAACGGTTACGCTACGAAATATTAATAAATAATTAATAATAACGGTTCTGCTACGAAATATTAATAGAAAATTAATAATAACGGTTACGCTACAGAAATATTAATAGATAATTGATAATAACGGTTACGCTACGAAATATTAATAGATAATTAATAATAACGGTTACGCTACAGAAATATTAATAGATAATTAATAATAACGGTTACGCTACGAAATATTAATAGATTATAAATAATAACGGTTATGCTACGAAATATTAATAGAAAATTTATAATAACGGTTATGCTACAGAAATATTAATTGATAATTAATAATAACGGTTACGCTACGAAATATTCATAGATTATAAATAATAACGGTTATGCTACGAAATATTATTAGAAAATTTATGATAACGGTTATGCTACAGAAATATTAATTGATAATAATTAATAACGGTTACGCTACGAAATGATCATAGATTATTAATAATAACGGTTACGCTACGAAATATTGATAGAAAATTAATAATGACGGTTACGCTACGAAATATTAATAGATAATTAATAATAACGGTTACGCTACAGAAATATTAATAGATAATTATTAATAACGGTAACGCTACGAAATATTAATAGATTATAAATAATAACGGTTATGCTACGAAATATTAATAGAAAATTTATAATAACGGTTATGCTACAGAAATATTAATTGATAATTAATAATAACGGTTACGCTACGAAATATTCATAGATTATAAATAATAACGGTTATGCTACGAAATATTAATAGAAAATTTATAATAACGGTTATGCTACAGAAATATTAATTGATAATTAATAATAACGGTTACGCTACGAAATATTCATAGATTATTAATAATAACGGTTACGCTACGAAATATTTATAGAAAATTAATAATGACGGTTATGCTACGAAATATTAATAGAAAATTTATAATAACGGTTATGCTACAGAAATATTAATAGATAATTAATAATAACGGTTACGCTACAAAATATTAATAGATTATTAATAATAACGGTTACGCTACGAAATATTGATAGAAAATTAATAATGACGGTTACGCTACGAAATATTAATAGATAATTAATAATAACGGTTACGCTACGAAATATTGATAGATAATTAATAATGACGGTTACGCTACGAAATATTGATAGAAAATTAATAATGACGGTTACGCTACGAAATATTGATAGATAATTGATAATAACGGTTACGCTACGAAATATTAATAGATAATTGATAATAACGGTTACGCTACGAAATATTAATAGATAATTGATAATAACGGTTACGCTACGAAATATTAATAGATAATTAATAATAACGGTTACGCTACGAAATATTGATAGATAATTAATAATGACGGTTACGCTACGAAATATTGATAGAAAATTAATAAAAACGGTTACGCTACAGAAATATTAATTGATAATTAATAATAACGGTTACGCTACGAAATATTGATAGAAAATTAATAATAACGGTTACGCTACAGAAATATTAATTGATAATTAATAATAACGGTTACGCTACGAAATAATTATTTGAAAATTAATAATAACGGTTACGCTATGAAATATTAATAGATTATTAATAATAACGGTTACACTTCGAAATATTAATAGATAATTAATAATAACGGTTACGCTACAGAAATATTAATAGATAATTAATAATAACGGTTACGCTACGAAATATTGATAGATAATTTATAATAACGGTTACGCTACGAAATATTAATAGAAAATTAGTAATAACGGTTACGCTACAGAAATATTAATTGATAATTAATAATAACGGTTACGCTACGAAATATTAATAGATAATTAATAATAACGGTTACGCTATGAAATATTAATAGATTATTAATAATAACGGTTACACTACGAAATATTAATAGATAATTAATAATAACGGTTACTCTACAGAAATATTAATTGATAATTAATAATAACGGTTACGCTACGAAATATTGATAGATAATTAATAATAACGGTTACGCTACGAAATATTAATAGATAATTAATAATAACGGTTACGCTACGAAATATTAATAGATAATTAATAATAACGGTTACGCTACGAAATATTGATAGATAATTAATAATAACGGTTACGCTACGAAATATTAATAGATAATTAATAATAACGGTTACGCTACGAAATATTAATAGAAAATTAATAATGACGGTTACGATACAAAATATTAATAGAAAATTAATAATGACGGTTACGATACAAAATATTAATACATAAGTTACTAAAGGCATTGTAAACTTTTGTTTTATTAAACATTGCTTTTTCTTTGTGGGATATTTTATTTGATTTTCTTTTATCTGTTTATTGTTTGACAAATGGATAAAACAGAAGTATTATTAACAGTAGAAGGTTTATTATTCGTGTCAGAAATACATGAATAAACCGTTTTTAACATGTTGTGAACTTCTGTATGTCACTATATATATATATATATATATATATATATATATATATATATATATATATATTTGCATCAAATACACGATATATCATAAAATGAAACATTTGTGAAGACGGAATGTATTAAATATTTCTTCACTTGTTCTGAGGCGAAACCGGTCAAATCTCCCTCTTTTAAATTTCTTTCTTGTGTGTAATTGTTTCCCTATCTGTATTTCATACACACACACATATATATATATATATATATATATATATATATATATATATATATATATATATATATATATATATATAATAGAATGTGCGTATTGTCGTTTGCTTGATGCATTGGGCGTAGTGTATAGATATATGTATATAAGGCAGTGACAATGCAGTGTAAAGTTATGAGCAACAGATGAATGTAGCGAATGGGTGAGAAATGACATGATAATAAACATAGAATTTAATCATTTTATATTTATTTTCTACTTACTTTTTCATCTTCGATCAATAGAGTTTTATACAGTATCAAATTTATTTGATATTTCGAGTATTATCACCTTTTTTTCAAAGTATGTCTATATATTGGGGCCACTTGTGTGTCGTGTGTTGGTCGGAAGTACGTTTTACTAAAAATGTTGCATCTTTTTGTTTTATATTGACGCATATGTTATTATATATGCTTGAAAACAAAATGCGACAAATTTCTGCTTTCATTTCTTTTTTTCATTTCTTAGTAAATTCAAATACTGTTGTCTGTTTTGTTAACCGTATTCAAATATTCTGCTTTCGTTTACTTTTGTTTCCTTGTTTGCCGCACATCAAACTATTCGATTTTAATCTAAATCGATGTTTAATAACATATGGTTTATCTTTCCAATAATTCATCAGAGAAAGGGCAAATGGGTGTGAGTGAAAAAAAAAATATATATATATATATATATATATATATATATATATATATATATATATATATATATATATACAATATTTGTTTAAGAAAATAAAGTACTCGATAGTAAGTTTGCGAGAGCTAATATACATTATTAGTTTTTTTTAAATATATATACATTACAGTTTCTGTAGATTAACCAAGGTTTCATTATTACGAACAGGCTTTTTCTGGTTAAGAAACGAAGACAGACTAGAAAAGGATGGAAAACAGGAGGAAAGTAAATATTCACCGTGTGTGAGCAGGCGGTGACATTTACTAAGTGTACCTTTGTGGTCAAAGTTCCATGTTCACGATGAGTTGTTTATTTGTTCTGTGTTTTTATTATTAAATCACAACATAAATGTATTTATTAAGAGGGTCATTTGTTTATACTTTTCTTTTATGTATTTTGATTTAGGGGTATTATCTGAAAATCTTATTCATTAAGGTGATTAAACGGCGTTCGGTTTCATTTCCTATTTTTGGAGTCGGGTTTTATATGTGTTTATGCGGAAGTCTCTTATTAATTGTATATTTAAATTGTATTAATATTATTAAAATATGTTTTTTTTATTTATCGTTAGGAGTCTAAAAGTGAGTATTATATAGTTACTTAATCATGTGGCTTCTGATATCGCTAGACAAGTGCAAAAGCGTAATTTATGACGGGTAAAAAAGTGGGTATGCCTCCCACAATAAACCTGTAAGTATATTTTGTTATAATAATATATCATATATACACATATATTAAACTATATATTTATCTATTGTTATCTATGTTTTGTTTCCGGTTTACGGGAGTGGGTATATAAGTTTTATTTATTTTTAGTATAAAGATGTGGAAATTCGTAACACTATCGTGACCTGTGGGAGTGTATCTTGGAGTGTCTATGCGGTAGAGACATCCATATGTGCAATATTATCATCCTAGGCACCAGCTCATGGGACCACGAAAGTCACATTCTTATTATTAGTCATACTTTAGGTGCATGCACTTTATGGAATTCTAGTTTGTAGAATTCTAACTTTTTCTGTGATGCACAGTGGGAAACTCTTGGAAGCTGGTTGTAAGATTTTTTGTTTTTCAGTGATTCTCCATTTAATTTTGTAGGGTGTGTGGGAATCTTCGAGGTTCCAAATGGTGGTTGTTAGGGAGGTGATATCCCATTTTACTTGGTGTATGAGGGTATTATTGAGGGTGTAGAGCCTTTGTTGAAATGTCTCTTGTGTCATTCCGAAGTAGATCTCTTCTTTCCTGGGGTTTATGCCTGATGTAACTTTGGCTTCGTAAACTATAATCACCCCTGTAGAATTTCTTCCCGTTATTGTTGCGGAAAAGGTATAGTCCGCCATCTTGTTAAAGGCCACAACGTTTGGTTAAGAAACTTATTTTTGAGGGATTTTAAAATAATACTCGACTCTACGAAATACGAAAGAAACGCACGCCGGTTAATCACATAAATAAATAAAATTTTATAATAGTACCCCCTTACCTAACCCTAACCCTAACCCTAACCCCCTTACCTAACCCTAACCTTAACCCCCAAATCCAAATACATAAAATAAACAAATAAACAAATGAAATTGTATGACAGTACAACGAAATCCAAATACATAAAATAAACAGATAAACAAATGACCCCTGTAATAAATAAATTTAAGTTGTAATTAAATAATTAAAAAGAAACACACAAATAATCAATATAGACAGTCCTCGTAAACACGGTATTTCTCCCACAAAGAGAGACTTAGAAAAAGTCAATGCCCACTCACACACGGTGAATATTGACTTTTCCTCTTTTTCCATTTTGTTTCAGTTTGTCTTCGTTTCTTATTATGCTGATGATTTGAAGCGGAAAGCAAATCCGTAACAATGAAACCCTAGTTCATCTACAGAAACTGGTTTCTTAAAAAATTATATATATATATATATATATATATATATATATATATATATATATATATATATATATATATATATGCTTTTGAAAATGATTTGCGGAAAACTCTCTAGAGCTTTTTCGACTATCATCTCGTCAGGAGAAATCGATAGTATAAGCAATCAAATATATCAACGAAAATAAAAGGCAAGGGGGGGGGGATTGAAGTACCAGTGAATACTAAAACACGATTAAAATGAATTTAATTTAATAGTCGCTTAAAACGGCACAGCGTGGGATAACAAAAAAAAACGGGGGGGGGGGTCAAAGTTCCCCAAAGAGAGTTAACGCTTTCACAAACTCCTTCTCTCGGCACAAGGAAAGTTTACGTAAAGCGATGGAGACATATTCCAAAATTTGTAAATGTTTTTTTAGACTCCGCACCTCAAAACGCTCCAGTTTATAGTTACTGGCACAACATGGATTTTCAACGAAATGCTAGCCAATAGCAGAGTCTAAAGTCGTAGAGGAAGGGTGGCAAAGGGATCCTGCCCTTCCCTGTCTAATCCTGGATGAAATATGCTGGTTTATGCGGGTCTGCAAATGCAAGAAAGTACGCCCAATATAGCCAGCATCACACTGGCATTGAAAACGGTAAACAACATTATTATAATGGATAAAGGGCACACTATCCTTGCGAAAATAAGGAAAAGAAGTTCTTGTACCATAAACCAAGCGCAGGGAAACAACGTAGAAATAGGGTATTTCAAAGTACCACATATTTTAGGGTATTTGAAATCAACAATCTTTTTATTTATACAATCATTGATAAGGTTTTCCAGATAACCTTTTAAATTTTTGGAATCTGTCTCCATCGCTTTACGTAAACCTTCTTTGTGCCGACAGAAAGAGTTTATGAAAGCGCTAACTCTCTTTGGGGAACTTTGAACTCACCTTCATCTTTGCAACACAATGGACATTCCAGCAGTATTTTTGTGAACGTCAGGTCCCATCATTAAAGGTGATCCTGCGTGCTGGTTCGTCCCTCGAGCAGGCAATGCCAACAAAGATTCCTGTAGAGAGATTGCGACCATTTCGGTTGATAGTTTTAGCCATGCTGTGTTTAAATAGAGAGAGAAATGCTCTCTTCGTGATGGCGAAAATCGAAAAGCTGTAATATTTTAATCTTCTATAATATGAACTTTTGGTCTGTAAATATACTGACTGGTTGCATTGCAATATACATATATATATATATATATATATATATATATATATATATATATATATATATATATATATATATATATATATATATATTAAGTTAGTTCAGCCGAATCAAGGCAAGCTGCCACTGTAGATGTAAAGGTCTACTGAGAATTAGAGTTACAGTTTAGGGGGTCATCCTAAATTGGGGGCTGTACAGCAAGATGCTTGTTCACATTAGTTTTAGATTTCTTCATGTCGGTAAAGTAGGGGAAACAGGGATCAGGGAGGGAGTTCCAAATGGCCGGCAACTCGAAGAAAGAAGCTATTAGAGTAGAAAGACCTCCACAGTAAATGGATGGGATTTAGCTGTTTGTCGTGTTAGTCGAGTGTATTTACGCCGAAGGTGGCACCAGAGCAGCAAGTTCATCGGAACATATTGCATTGAAGTACTTGTAAAACAAACACAAGGTTGCAACATTGCGGCGATATGATGGGGGCTGTAGCTTGGTGTATAGTAAGGGGCCTATTAGATTAGAGATTCTTTTTGGGACCTTGTATAAGAGGGAGAAACTAGTGGGTGATGCACCAGCCCATGGATGGTTGCTTTGTAGAGATATAGGATACTGTCAGGTGTGAGAAGTTTTTTAGCACGGTAGAGGGAACCCACTTTCTTTGCAGCAGCCTTGGCAATGTCTTCTATAGATTTGTTCCAATTCATGTTACATGTGAATGTTAGGCCGTGGAGTTTGAACGTTGGACTCTCAGGTATGGTATTATTTGCCATTGCAATCAGTGGTTGAAGAGGTTTCTTGTAGTTGTTGAGAGAAAGGAGCTTTGTCTTAGCAGTATTAAATGTTACCATCCTTTTTTACCCTATTCCACTACAGACTCGATTTCACTTTCTAAGGATTCGGCCATTGCCTCGGATATGTGCGCGTCCATTTTACTCACATGACGAGAGTAGAGCGTAGTGTAGTCAGCAAATATACCCATCTCAGACACAATGTCATCAGGGAGGTCGTTGATGAAAATCAGGAATGATAAATGTCTCAGGATCGATCTCTGGTCTACACCTGCATTTATGTTATGTTGTTTGGATGAATGGCCATCGAGAACAACCTGGATCATTCTGTTGGATAGAAAGGATCTAATTATATTTAATATTCGTCCAGTAATACCATATGAATTCATTTTTATGGGAAGTCTTTTATGCCAGACCGCCCTAGCTTCACCTGCCTTGTCCAGTGTATTGTATATGCGTTCAGAGATGACCGTTACGATATCCGCAGTTAAGCGTGCTTGCCTAAATCCATACTGATGGTCAGAAAGAAGTTTAGCATAAACGAGGTGACGGACTATCGCTGGATTGATTAAGGATTCAAAGATTTTAGCGAAGAGCGGGATTAGACTGATGGGGCAATAATTCTGAGAGGCAGTTCTATCTCCAGAATTATTGAAGACTGGTACCACAGAGGCAATTTTCCAGCTATCATAGAAGCAAGATTCGGCAAGGCATTTTTGTAGCGTTTGGAGAGGACAGAGGACAGTTCAGCTGAACATTTCTTTATAACTATTACTGCTATAAGATCAGACCCATATGCTTTAGGGGTGTCACGTTTTTATGATGTCCCTGGCATGAGATGGAATGATTGTCAGGTCATCAAGTGTGGCTTCAGTCCGCTATGGGAAATTTGAGAGAGAGTGGTTTGCAGAGACAAAGTGGAGTTTAAGGCGAAACGCTGGGCAAGTAGTTCAGCCTTATCAGTTGCCGTGCAAACGACATCATTGTCGTTGGATAGCAGGGGGTGTTTATTTCACATTGTTAACCACACTATTAAAGGTTTCTGTGACTCAATGAATTTTCTAGTCATCTTTGTATACCTTCTCTTTGCTTCATCTAGTACAGTCTTACAAGGAGTTCTTGCTCTGAAGGCGGAAACATAACTTAATTGAGCTTGCTATTTGAAACAATTTGGATGATACGATAAAGGATATAGACCTTGAAATATATTTTATTATAAATTCATATATATATATATATATATATATATATATATATATATATATATATATATATATATATATATATATATATATATATATATATATGTTGTATTAATATTATGCCCTCTAAAACTTTTCATAATGCTCCAATATTTCTCATTATAGACGATCGGGCATGCGTGATTTTAAGGTCCCCTACGAACTACCACATTTCATATTTTTTAAACCTTACTTTCAAAGGATACTTCTTTTTATATTTGCTTAAAATCATATAAAATGTTGTTTTGCGTATTCAGAACATTTAGGCATCCGAACATCAATCAAAACAGAAAATGATGAAAAGACACAAAGACGAATTAATGTTTGAAATTCTCAAAGTTCGTTGATGTTTAGATTTCAAGCGCCATCTATCGACGACAAACTGAACTTCATAAAGAAAGAGGGGGGAATAATAAGGATTGGTTCGAGAGAAAAGAACAAAAGTTGGAGTCGTCGGTAGAAACGTTTGATTTACTGCAAACGAGAAGATAATCTGCGGAATTGCTGGCGCTGACACGTCGGATGGTGAGTCGCACTTTCCATGAACACTTCTTTACCATCTTTGTCCGAAATGGCGTCCGTATGAAACAAGTTAGTCGAATGTTTGGCGGCAAAAGTTGACGCTACTTTGGACGGCCATTGTTTTTGACAGAGTGTGATTAATATTTCAGATCGCTTCTCTCACGTGCGAGAGACAAGAAACGCGGCCGGATTTCTTGTTCGATGGTAAAAATGTTTCTAACAGTTTCATTCGTTTCATTAAGTCTCAACGTGGAAGATTGAAGAGTTTTATACTTTCCCACTTCCTTCCTTTTCTTCTTTATACTTAATCCGGTTTATCTTCTCTCTTTTTTCAATTCCCTCGCAAATTGCTTCCTGCTTTACTGAGAGATCAACCGAAATCCCAACTGATCTTCGGGATCAAATAAATATAAATCAAGACAGATTGTATTGATATTGAAAAACATATTACTTATAGATATATGTATTTATATTACTTACAGATATATGCATGTGTATTACTTATAGATATATATTACTTATAGATATGTATGTATGTATGTATCTATGTATGTGTGTATGTATGTATGTATGTATGTATGTATGTATGTATGTATGTATGTATGTATGTATGTATGTATGTATGTATGTATGTATGTACGTGTGTATGTATGTTATGGAGGCTCTGTTTACTTTTTTATTTCTGGTTGTTTTCGTTTACATCAGTCATGATAAAGTAACACTCTACATTTAACCAATTTTGTATTAATAGAAATTTGGTATCTGTCTCTCTGAACTATTCATTTTATTAATGTACTATTCAACCTGCTATACTATTTAAAACTAATGTACTATCTTTCAAGGCTAAATTCAGAGGGCATTACCTCCTCGTTTTTGAGTGCTTAATATTGGCATAAAAATATACTCATGTATATACATATTATCTACAGATACGTGTTTCGTCGTCTCCAGGACTCCTGTGGTTAGACAGATTCAAAACCATGACCCCCGTTATTAGTGTCTGACGCAAAACCATTAAACCACGAGCCCCTATAGCAGTAGTGGAAACGATTTTGGCATTATAAATGTTGCAGTTTATTTTTTTTATTAAATAATTGAACGTATTCAATTATTTTTACGGTAAAGAATTATCTTAATGCTTGGTAAAAATCATTGTTTGCTTTACCAAAGTGATGCCTCGACAGTGATCGTGTATATTTATATATATATATATATATATATATATATATATATATATATATATATATATATATATATATGGCAATCAAGCTACACAGAAATACTGAAAACTGACACATAAAAAATTATATCTCCTTATAATATTTTATGTGGATACATGAAGTACTAATATATATATATATATATATATATATATATATATATAGTAAGTTATGAAAATATATCATAGCAATTAAGCTGCACGGAGGGTTCCACGTTTCATCCCCGGAGGGTTCCACGTCAGGCTAAATTACATGGAGTAAGTTTTGCCGGGTGTTTTTATATAAACGTCTAGCTAGTTAACCAATCAGATTCTTTGTTATTCTCTTAACCAATCGTTGGGCTTCTCACAAACAAAAGTTCGGTATATTTTACTTCGTATTTCCTATTTTATTGTTCTGTTTTCAGTAAGATGACTCATCCCTGTTTTTGTGTTGTTCTCTTAGCCAATCGTTGGGCTTCTCACAAACAATGGTTCGGTTGATTTTACTTCCTATTTCCTATTCTATTTTTCTGTTTTCTGTAGGGTAGCCTATCCCTGTTTCTTTGTTGTGTCAATATAATGTGTGACCTTATTTTAACATGTAATTGCTTGTATTTCTATTTAAGGTTTTAGTTTTTTTGTTATTTATTTATTTATTATGTATTGTTAACCTAAAGTAAATTTTATTCTGTGCAGGCAGTTGTTTCCCATTTCACTTCTACAGTTTGGGAGTCTTTAAAGTTTATGATTTCAAATTTCTCATTCAGACAGAATCTACACGAGTCGTCTAAATTTCTACATATACTTGCCTGTCGTATTATATATAAGTTCATAAGCAAGGAGTTTCATTATCATTAACCCATAGGTTTTCAAAGAAACATTTTTTCATCAGAGAATAAAAATCGGTAATGTAAATGTTATCAGTAACATCAAACTTTGAAATTTTATATATATATATATATATATATATATATATATATATATATATATATATATATATATATATATATATATATATATATATATATATATATACAAAACTTCTTTAGATAAAAGTATTCTAAAGTTCGGAAAATCACCGCCAAGAAAAATGCTTTTAAGGTAAAGAAATTTGGAAAAAGAATACTCAATGTACTCAGAAGTTCAGGTGTTGCCGTTAAAAGGCTGAGTGTTCCATAGAAATCAGATAAGTTCATGTATTCTGTATGCGTAGAAGTCCGTGGGAAATGCGAAGAAGCGAGAGATAGAGTATCCAATCCAGAAGATCAAAAATGAAGGTTATCGGTCAAAATTCGATTAATAGTTTTAGTTTTGCCGAGTTTTAGCTTCCAGGCAGAGTAATGAATTTCAATGGGTTACAAATAAGGGGCTTAGATAGAGATTTCAAAATCTGTGTCAACAAGTTTAGGAGAATAGAAACAAAGTTATCTTATAAAAAGTTGATCGGTTGAAAAAAAAAGTATTAGGGCGAAGGGCAGAAACAACAGAGGAAGGAATGAAACTGATAGGAGGAAAAGTTGGCAGACATATCAATATAATTTCTTTTTAACCAGCTATAAGAGGGAGGGAAGGAAGACGGCAAAGGAGAATATAATGCCGGGAGAAAAAGTTAAGAGGGTAATAAGAGGAGGATATGAAACGTAGTAAAGGGAGAGAGTGAGGGAAAAGGGACGACAGAATGAATAGGAATCGGGATAAAGATAGGGATATGTTTAAACTGTGAGCGAGAAAAGTTCCAACTGTTGGATTTGTCTATAAATTCCTTCTGCCAGAATATAAAGACTTTAGAAAGTTGTGGTTAGCAAAGTTACCCCAGCCAGGAATTGATCCAGAAAGTGTGGTTTGAGTTGTCCCCCTTTGCAAATTGGCTGTTTGGAGAATTTGAAAGCTAGATGGCTCTGGTTGACAGTCAATTTGCATAGGTGGGGCAATAAGTAGTATAAAAACTGTACTCTTTTCATTGAGCTTTTGAAGAGCAGTAGGGAGAGCAGAGTGAGGCTGAAAGAAGAGACTGTGAAGTAGAAAGAATTGTTCTTGAACTATTGATTACCGATAGGACGTTGAAAGAGATTAACCACTGTGGTTTGCCACCAGATTTTTTTTATTTGCCTTCACGGATTGACCACAAGCTATTCCGGCAGTAACTATGGCAGGAAAGAGGATCAGCAGTGAAATGCTGAAGACGTTCTCTGGAGAGGGGGATGTTGTAGCCTGGCTGAGCAAGATTGAACTTGTCGCTAAGTTGCAGGACATCGCGGATGTAGCCAGCTTGATACCGCTGTATCTTGATGGTGATGCTCTGGCCCTATATCTGGAGATGCGGGAGGAGGATCGGATCGGCTATCTGCAGACATCATTGAAGAGAAGTTGAAGGAAGCCTTTACTGAAGGATCATTTGTGGCATATGGCAAACTAAGCCGTATGGTGTGGACCGGAGAGTCTGTCGATGTTTTCGCCAACAACATCCGGAGGTTGGCGGGACTAGCAGGATTCAATGGAGGAGGCCATCGACAGATGGTTAAGATGGCCTTCATAAATGGCTTCCCAGACCATATTTCCATAGCTCTGCAGCAACTGCCTGGTGTAAATACCATGGAGGTGGCGGTCTTGATTTCACAGGCTAGGGTGCTGGCCAGGCAAAAAGAGTGTGAGCAGGGAAGCGTAGCTGTCGCTCAACGAAGCAAACTGCAGCAGGAGATTGTGAAGGACGAAGAGCCGAGAGGGCTGTGGCAGAGACCCAGGTTCGCTGGCAGATGCTACCGATGCCAAGGCTCGCATATGGCGAGGGAGTGCAGGGAGTGCAGGGAGCCGAAGCCGGAAGTCACGTGTTACCGCTGTGGGAAAGTCGGCCACATCAGCAGATTCTGTCCCCAGGGTAAACGGACAGGGGAAGCCACTGCGCCGGTAGCTACCCCACTTATTCGATGAAGGCGCTTCAGGGTACGTCGCCACAAGCAGAGGTGACCCTGAATAGGCGAAGTGCAAAGGCCCTTGTCGACACGAGCTGTACTTCAACACTTGTCACCAAAGACATGGTTGACACATGCAGTGGGACCAGCAGCATTACGGCAGTTGACGGCAGAGAGGTGAAGTGCAATGGCACAAGTGTCCTTCGGTTGATGGTATGTGGGATGTCACTAACAATCCAGGCGATTGTTATTAACAAAATTGTCACGGGCGTCGATGTGGTGCTAGGGATGGACGCGATTGCTCGACTAGGGGGCGTCACAGTACATAGGAACACCGTGAGATTTGGAGGACATCAAGGGGCTGCAGGTGTGCGATCCGAAAAAGGTGGCAGAGGAACAGGAACGGCCGGGTCAGACAAAAGTTGCATGATAGAGGACCAAGATTTCTCTGCACACTTTGATGGTGAGAAATGGACAGTTAAGTGGGTATGGAAGGGAGAACCTCCCGTACTGAACAACAGAGTGAAATGCTACGAGCATACGTTGCGAGGAGGCGTAAGAATTGAATTTGAGAAGGAGGTGAGCCGTTGGATCTCAGAGGGGATTTTAAGACCATGGAAGGAGAAGGTGGAAGGCGTGCTGCCGTTAATGGCGGTTGTTCAGCCCACAAAGTAAAAGGTTCGGCCAGTACTGGACTTCAGGGAACTGAACGTATACGTTGCGTGTCACACGGGAGGCGATGTGATGGGCGTGTGCAGAGAGACCATGGGAGAGTGGAGGCAGATGCAGAAGGCTGCGGCGATTGTGGATTTAAAATCTGCATACCTACGGATCCACATTTCGCAGGAGTTCTGGAAGTACCAGCTGGTCGGATACAAAGGCCAAACATACTGTCTAAGTAGGTTAGGTTTTGGCCTGAATTCTGCACCAAAGATCATGGCGGCGATCCTCAAAACGGTGCTAAGCAAGGAGGATGCTGTCCGAAGAGCCACCAGTTCCTACATTGGTGACATCATGGTGGATGAGACGGTAGCAACTGCGAAGAACTTAGTAGAGCACCTCAACGGCTTTGGGCTGATCGCAAAACGCCCGGAATAGTTGGAGGGGGAGCGGCGTTAGGGCTCCAACTAAAGAAGGACCAGATAGGAAGGTTAGTGTTCCGGAGGGGAAATGAAATCCCGGAGGTGTCTGAAAAAATGAGCAGGCGGGAACTCTTCTCGATATGCGGAAGACTGGTGGGTCATTACCCGATTGCAGGATGGCTACGGACTGCATGTAGTTACATCAAAAGGCGAGCTAGTGGAGCGAAGTGGGAGGATGGAGTTGATAAAGAGACTGTGGACATTATGAGAGAGATTATTGAAGAGGTGAAGAGGGAGGATCCAGTGAGAGGTGTTTGGCACGTACCCAACAGTGCAGAAGGTGTTGTGTGGTGTGATGCAAGCAGTATAGCAGTGGGGGTCACCTTGGAGATAGGTGGTGTCATTGCAGAAGATGCTGCTTGGTTGCGGAAGAAGGATGACGTGGCTCACATAAATGTGGCGGAACTGGGTGCGGTTATGAAGGACATCAACTTAGCCTTGAAATGGGGGCTACAGAATGTTGAGGTGAGGACCGACTCGGCCACTGTGTTCTCTTGGGTCCAGTCTGAAGCTACAGGAGAAAGGAGGGTGAAGACGAAAGGCGCCGCCGAGATGCTTGTGAAGCGTCGATTGATGACGTTAAGGGAGCTGATTAGGATCAGTATCGTTCCCTCAGCGAAGAACAGAGCAGATGTGATGACAAGGGTGAGGAAGACCTGGCTAAAGGCACCGAATGAGTCGGCTGCTGCAATATGTGGCTTGGCTAAAGACACTCCGAAGGATTTGCATGACATGCACCATTTCGGAGTGGATAGAACCTTGTTCTTGGCCAGGAAGGTGGACCCCAGAATCACAAAGGAGGCCGTCAGGACAGTGGTTGAGAGATGCCACCGATGTCAATCAGTCGACCCTGGCCGAGTAGACACGAAGGTGGTGAGGTTCAGGTGGCAGAGAACTGGAGCAGGTTGGTGATAGACGTGATGCACTATCGACAGAGGCCGTACCTGTCAATGGTCGACTGTGGACCTGGAAGAGTGGCGATTTGGAGGGAGATCAAGGCGGAAAACGCAGGTGAGATTGCAAAAGTCTTGGAATAGGTGTTTTTGGAGAGGGGTCCAGTGACGGAAGTGCTAATAGAAAATGGAACTGCCTTTCGCTCAGCAGCCCTGAAGAAGGTGTTGGATAAGTGGGGAGTGCGGCGCTATTTCAGGGCTGCATATAGACCAGGCGGAAACGGAATTGTGGAGCGGCATCACAGGACCATCCAGGCTGTAGCTGAAAGGGGCCAGATTTCACCGCCAGAAGCTGTTTGCTGGTATAATATGGCTCCAAAGTCAGGGCAAAAAGTGGAGTCAGTGCCGCAGAGGGCAGTCTTCAAGTACGAGTGGCGGCATCCTCGAACTGCGCCCGTAGCCACGGAGGAAGGGGAGAAGCAAGCGTCTGTGCGAGTGGGAGAGGAAGTGTGGATCAAACCCCCTGACGCTCGCTGTACCACACGCTGGAGAGGGGCATTGTAACAAGTGTCCAGTCCCGGAACAATGTATCCATCAACGGCATCTCTCGACACATCCTTGATGTGCGGTCGGCAGTGGTGTCATCAGAGGAAGAAGACAGCGACGTCGAGCCAAGTCGCGAAGTTCACGAAGAGGCACCGCGGAGATCGCAGCGAGAGAAACGCCCGCCATGTTGGTCGAGCGACTACGTGATGGGCTGACTAGTGATGATCGTGTAGATCAAGGGGGCGTGTGGTTAGCAAAGTTATCCCAGCCAGGAATGGATCCAGAAAGTGTGGTTTGAGTTGGCCCCTTTGCAAATTGGCTGTTTGGAGAATTTGAAAGCTAGATGGCTCTGGTTGACAGTCAATTTGCATAGGTGGGGCAAAAAGTAGTATAAAAACTGTACTCTTTTCATTGAGTTTTTGAAGAGTGGTAGGGAGAGCAGAGTGAGGCTGAAAGAAGAGACTGTGAAGTACAAATAATTGTTCTTGAACTATTGATTGCCGATTGGACGTTGAAAGAGATTAACCACTGTGGTTTGCCACCAGATTTTTTTTATTTGTCTTCACGGATTGACCACAAAAGTTAAAGAAAGAATTGACAGAAAGTTTTCAGAAGTTTTTCTAGTGGGCTGAGTAGATGCAAATAAGTAACTGCAAAATTTGAGTTGCAACCGAATACACAACCGATCTTCGCGTCAATAGATAAAATCGACACGGAACTAGATAGACAATGGGAGTTCTCTCAAGAGTTGAATACAGCGAATTGGTTTCGCCTAAAGTTTACGTGAAGAAAAAGAGTAAAGAAATTAATTATCAGTATCCTTTTCTGAGTCCAGAACAAATATTCACAACGATAAACTGACTGGAGTTTTTTCTAGAACGACGCATATTTGAAGATACGAAGTTATTGTGTATAAATACACATAAAGGGTTTTACAAATTAGAAAGACTACCGTTTGGAGTCAAGGTTGCGCTAACTATATTTCAACAGGCAATGGACGCATTACTAAGCGGTCTAGAGTTTGCGACAGCCTATCTGGATGATATTTTAATAACAAGTAAAACTATGGAGCAACATAAAGCGCACGTAGATGAAGTTTTCAAAAAGAATTCAAGACTACGGTTTCAAATTAAAGGAAAAGAAATGCGAATATTTATGGAACAAATTAAATACCTGGTACAAATAATAAACAAGAATGGAAGAACACCCGACCAGGAACGAGCTGGTACAATAAAGAATATGTCAGCTCTAACAAATATATCGTGATTGCAATGTTTTCTTGGGTTAGCGAATTACTACAACGTATTTATTCCAAGTATGCACAATCTACGAGCACCTCTAAACGAACTATTCAAGAAAGGGAAAGACTGGATTTAGACGGCAGAATGTCAGGAGGCATTTAAGAAAATAAAAACATTTTCACGTCTGAATTATTTTTAACACATTATGATCCAAAGCGCGAAATCGTTGTAACTACTGATGATAGTTCATACGGCATTGAAGCTTGTATTTTACACAGAATGGATAACGGTTCGCCGAAACCTATCGTGCATGCTATTGTACACTTTTGCCGGCAGAAAAGAGCTACTCGCAAATTGAAAGAGAAGCGTGCGGAAACATTTTTGCGGTAACAAAGTTTCACCGTTTCGTGCACGGAAGACAATTTTTATTACAAGCCGACCATAAAACTTTATTAACAATTCATGGGTCGAAGAAGAGTTTGCCATCTGCGAACAGATTACAGAAATAGGGAACCATCCTCCTAAATTACAATTACAAAATCGAGTATCTCTCATCTTCAAAAATCAGTCATGTAGACGGGCTATCTAGATTGATGCCGAAATCTGATAAACATCTTGATGACACGGTAATTGTCTCTCTAAAAATGGAAATTGAGGTGAATAATACGTTGTATACCATCATTAGAGAGCTTCCAGTTACACTTAGAGGAATAAAGACAAAGGCGATGAACGATGATTATATAATAGAAAAGAACCGATAAATTTCGATGATGTAGTGATGTACAGTGATCGGTTGGTAATTCCAGTAGCATTACAAAAACGTATTCTAAGAGAGTTTCATGTCGAGCATTTTAACAATAAAGAGTCTTATGCGAACTTAAGTCTACTGGACGAGCATGTAAACGATGTACGTTGGCAGCAAAGATGCCTTCCATAAAATCTAAACCCTGGCTGATAATTGACTGATCGTGGCGTAAAATCCATATTGACTGTTCTGAACCATTGGATAGTTTCTATTGTCTGTTAGTAGTGGATAGTTTTACTAAATGGCCAGAAATGCTTAAGTGGAAACAAATGACAACAGAAGCACAATTAGGTTTTGACTTGAATTGTTCGCAGTTTTCGGAGTCGTGGATTGTGTAGTATCGCAAAATGGTACTCAATTCACGTCCAGTGAATTCAAAATGCGTTGTCAGTTATTTTTAGTGGAACACATCACAATCGTGCCGTATCATGTGAGAATCAATGGTCAGGCTGAACGAGTTCTCGCTACTTTTAAACGAGCGCTCTAAAAAGCTAGGGGTACTTCTACGGGAAAGGCCATTCAGGATTTTCTGCAAGTGTATAGGATTACCCAGAATAATAACGTTCCATCTTGCATGTCATCAGCGTAAGGTTCTCAACAAAGATCAAAACTATTTTCGATATACTGTTACCGACTCACAAGAAACCGGAATGTAAAATAAATGTCACTAAAAATGGTTTTAAACTCAAAGAAATGTTTGCCGTGGCATTGTGATGCAGAAGCGGAGTCCTACTGAAAGACGTCGGGGCACCGTCAGCGATCTCGTCCATTCAAGACCTCACCACACTCATCAGCACCTCCTGGTATTTCGTTTAGTTTATGTCATGTGTCGGATTTTGCTTCAACACCCTGTATATTACAGTAATATATACATATATATTACTGTTTCATATACATATATACACTGATATTATCAAATAATATATTATATACATTTTATGTTTCAGTATTTACTTCAAACGTCTATATATACTAGACATCTTTGCACTAGAAGAATACCGTCCTAGGACGGGTAAAATTTGTTCCCAGCGCATAACAGTTTTGCACCACTTTTATGTCCCTTTAAAAAGATTAAAATCAAGATATAATGATACTAAACGTAATGATTAAAATCCTTATTTTAATTTGGATCAAAATCAATTTATATATATATATATATATATATATATATATATATATATATATATATATATATATATATATATATATATTTCCACAATCAAACAACGCCTTAGCCTACACAAACCATGAAATCCACAGACTGGAAGTTCTAGATACGAATTTCCACCATCCTTTTTGGGCTCATAAGTAGAAGATATCTGAACTAAGTATTAGAAACCCGATTCACCTGCATGCGAGGCAGATACTCTGCCATTTGCGCCACCACGCAACATACAAGAAAATATTTTAACTAACACAGATTAAGCAAACTGCGGCGAAGGCTGACTGTTAGATGTACCTACCCTACTCAACAAAGGGTGTAGTTATCTAACTACTAAGAACCCAGGACGATACCTCACAAGTAGGATTTTACACTTGCTAGGACAATGCCATCCAACAAGCTCACCTAGCGAGCAAATTAATATTATATTTTTAATGTAAGATAATATATAATTATTTCCACAATCAGACAACGCCTCAGTCCACGCAAACCATGAAAGCCACAGACCGGAAATCCTAAACACGAGTTTCGCCCTCCTTTTTGGGCTCATCAGTAGAACATACCCGAACTCAGTATTCAAAACCCGAGTCACGTGCATATAAGGCGAGTACTCTGCACCTGAGCCATAACGCCACATACAAGAAAGTATGTATTTAATTAAAAATCGAATATAAATGTGCTTGCTAGGTTAGCTTGTTGGATGATTTCGTCCTAGCGAGTGTAAAATCCTGTGTGTAAGACATCGACCTGGGTTCTTAGTAATGGTGAGAAGAGTAAGTATATTCCATAGTCGGCCTTTGCCGCAGTTTGCTTACTCTGTGTTAGTCAAAAGACTTTCATGTATTTGGCGTGCTGGGTCAGGTGGCAGAGTTTATATAAGACATTCACCAACAGTACCCGCCGCCTATCAACAATGTGGGTTCGATCTCTTGCTTAGGGTGGGTGCTACTTGAGCTGCACTGAAACTGAAACCGTCTGTTTGTAAATTATATATATACATATATATATATATATATATATAAATGGTAATTATTATTACCTACAGACACCAGTTTTTCATGTGTGCAATCTTCAGTGTAATTACTGCCGGTCGAAGGATTCGAACCCAGTTGCAAAGTCACCCTTGACTCTGCAGCCGGATATTCCACCCTCAGGCCACCATCAATTAACATAGAAATTAAGAGAATTTAAAATCTATATAATATCAAATCAACGGACAAATACCGTAAGCTAAGTGCGATAGTGTTCAACAACAGAAGCCGGAACGTCGCTTCACGCCTCGTGTGACTTTTTATTTTTGAATTCTCATAGAGGCCTAATCCTGTTTTTTTTTTAAATTGAAAGGCAATATTTTTTTAATAAATATTTATTATTATTACCTACAGACACCAGTGTTTCATGCTTATACAATCTTCGGTGTAGGAGTTGCTAATTAAAACTACACACAGTGTTTCAAGCAAAGTGCATCGTCCATCTTAAAGTTGATTTAATACAAGAAATAGAGTAATAAATATATGTTGTTGTGGACATACGTTACTTTTATTTTTAGTAAAGTCTGATATTTCATGAATAAATGCCTGTAGCGGCATTTTCTCGATAGACAGAAAACAGCTTTTGGCAAATAACAAGTTATTCCGAATTGTATGTACCATAAAATGTTATTGATATGTAAATCTGACTTCGTTTCAAACATGCTTTCTTAATAGGAAGGTAATTACACTTTTACTATCACTTAGATTAGATTTATTTACGACTTGAAAAGTTGTGTGTTTTTGTTTTCAATGTTTGTGATTATAAAATTGAATGATTAACACAAATTATTTTTGCTTTTATTTTTCTCGTTTTGAAATATTCTATTTTAAAATTCTTTTGATAAATTATGATTCATGTTTTTATTTTCGTTTTCCCATTGAATTAGGTTCGCGGCGTGAAAAACGACTTTTTTTAGATTCCATCTGGATGAGACAAGCAAGATGATCAACTGAACGGCTTTTTGCCCTCTTTTTCACCGATCCTAATTTGCATAGTTGCGGCTCTTGATTTTGCATGTAAAATTTATGCAGACTTAAATTCATGAAAGGCATTGATAGCAATCTGAATTGAATATGATTACAGATACCCGCACCCCCACCACAACCCCGAACCCACATAACCCACAAATGCATACAAAATGAGAGAATTAGAATTTTTCTTTTTAACAAAAATTAGCATTATTTGATAAACACATCGTTCGGACATCTTTATTCGAGCCAGTTAAAGTTTATTTTCTGATTTATTTCATTTTCTTTCTCTATAATAGATTATGTCCGTCTGTCGGTCCGTCACGTTTAACTTTGAGATAGCATTTCCGTCGTTGAACGCGCAGATCGGATAAATGCATCAAATGAAATAAAATATGTTTTTATTTTTGTATTTATTTATTTACTTATACATATTTATTTAATGTTTTCAAGGAAATTCGCAAAAACAACCTAAGGATTTGCTGTATGAAAAATTGTTATCCCGACAAGCATTTCTGGCGAAAATCAGACTTTTTTAGTTACATATGTAAAACACTTTTAATTAAATACTTTTACTGAAGGGAAAGTTTGTATGAAAGTTGAGGAAGTGTCGATTAGGTGAAATAATAAACAATTTATACATTCGTTAAGTCGATTTTAAAATAACACTCAAAAGGAAAATCGGATAACGTATTTCTTTTGAATACCATTTGATTGAACCTGCGTTCGACTTTCTAAAGCGTTTTACTTATTACTCGTTCGGCCTTTGCGTCTGTTTGATTCTACTAATTGTCTTGACAACGGTATTAAAGCCACTATCGTCTATTAATTGATTAATCATTCTTCAACCAAATTCCGTATTTACGTCTTCGCAGACATTCCACATCCGATAAGCGGATGATCACTCCTATTGTCAGACCTACCAACCTCCACCCCCCCCCCCAAAAAAAAAAACAGATCTGGAGATTTGATCGCCTTCAAAAAACAGATCTTATGCCCCCTCCCCCCTCTAAATAAACAGATCTGAAGATTCGATTACCCTCAATGAGATCTGGAGATTTGATCATCTCCCCCCCAAAAAGAAAAAAACAGATCCGGTATTTGACCCCCCTACTCCTCCCCCCCCCCCAAAAAAAAAAACAGATCTGGAGATTTGATCGCCTTAAAAAAACAGATCTTATGCCCCCCCCCTCTAAATAAACAGATTTGAAGATTCGATTCCCCTCAAAAAGATCTGGAGATTTGATCACCCCCCCCCAAAAAAAAAAAAACAATCAGATTTTTGTTGTTTTCTCAGTTATCGTTTGGCTTCCCGCGAACAAAGGTCTTGTTTGTGTTACTTCCTATATCCTGTTCTATTGTTCTGTGTTTTATAAATTTACCTATATCCTGTTTCCTTTATTGTGTCAATATAATGGGTGAATTCATTTTAACACGTGGTTCCTTGTATTTCTATTTTAGGTTTTAATTTTTAATTTTAAGTTTTTGTTTAGTTTTGTTTTTTACTTATTTGTTTATTTATTTAGTTATCGTTAGCCTAGGGTAAATTCATTTCTGTGTAAGCAGCTGTTTGCTATCTCACTTCTACAATTTAATAGATTTCGGGGATCTTTAAAATTTAGAATTTAAAATTTTTCATTCAGGCATAATCTACACGGGTCGTCTAAATTTCTACATATACTGGTCTGTCGTATTATTTTCCATTCAATTATTGGTGAGCACATTTTAAAAAACAGAGAATGTCGAATTAAAACAGCACTAGCACACCACTATTGGGAGCTCAAAGAAAATGAAAAGAATGGAAAATCATACGACAGAAAAAACAATTTTAATCCCAAGGGGTTCGGTGGAAAATTACTTTGCTTGTAAGTCAATTTACTTTTTACAGTCACTATATTAGTTTGCTTTCAAACATTTACGCTAGTCTTCATATTATTTAAGGGATCATCAGTTTTTTACCATGAAAAACTGTTTCGGGAATTTATATATATATATATATATATATATATATATATATATATATATATATATATATATATATATATATATAGTATGTTTTTAAAAGGCTGTGGGCAAGGCAAAATCCGGGTAAGATGTAAGCTGGAAGGAACAAAAATGATAAATCGAATACGAAATGTGACTTACTATTTATTTTTCTTAAAATCTTACATAACAGCAAGAGTGGTGTTAGCTGTTAGTGTGATGTCCGGATGCTTATAAAAATCATTTATTTACAATTTCGGGAAAAAAAAAATTCCCTTTGTCAAAAATACTTAATAGCAGAGGAAATCTCCGACTGTGCAGAGAATCTGACAAAACAAAATGGCTGCCAAAAGACAGAATAGCAGCAAACCAGTCCCGCAGAGAATATAAATTAAAGATTTTTATAGATTTTTTAAAGTTATGTTATGTATATAAATGTGGTGTTCAAAAATATGTGTGTAATATTGGATAAGTGTATGATGATCGATAAACTGTTAGTTTTAATAATATATATATATATATATATTTTATTTTTATTTTTATTTAAATTTATATTTTAATTATTTACTTTTTATTTTCAGTGTGTTTTATCTTCGTATTTTTTTTCTTTGGTATTTTAAGAATTTTAATATAAAGTAAAGTAATTAATCTCTCATTTTAAATATCCTAGATTTTATTAAATTTATTGATTATCATATATTCAAGAAGTAATATTAATTGTGAGTTTCATCAAATAGTTTATCGAATTAATGTTATATGTATTTACTATAGGATTAAATTCCGTTGTGAAGACTAAATAGGGAAAGTAACTCTGTTTGTTATGCGAATTAATTGATAGATTCGGTCGGTTTACGTCTGTGTATTAAATTATTAGTTATATATATATATAATATATATATACACATACATACATATATACATATATATATACATATATATGTATATATACATACACACATATATACATGTGCATATATGTATGTATTATTGTTTGTTTATATATTCTTTATTTTCATCTTGTTTTCATATTTCTTTATATAAGGTTTTTTTATATTTTTATATTTTTATTTTTTATTTTTAATATTTAATCTATTTATTTATATATTTATTTATTTTTTATTATTATTATTTTATTATATATTTATTTATTTATTTTTATTTAATATTTGTATGTCATTTGTATACATTTTATATGTGTTTGGATTAATTAATTAATAATGCCAGGTTATGAGGTGACCTATTTTGGTGGGTTAGTCGAGTAGGTTGAATATGGTTTTTGGTTTGTGGCTGAATGTGTGTTGGGATGGATGTTCATATGAAGAGGGGTCTATTTGGTTGTTTGGGTGTGTGATGATTTAATATAGAGGGTAAGTAATGAGTGAAGTGGTGGAAACGGAGTATAATGAGTGTTAGATATGAGGGTTGGTCAGTGGGTGAGAGGTAAATATTATAGAATGAACGGTGAGTGGAGCTCGTGACGCTGATTGAGTGAGGGGTTTAATCTGGAGATGAGGATTGATTCTGTGATTCTAAGGTCCCCAATGTTTCTGACAGACGCTAAGATGGAGACATGAATATCACGCTGAGTATTCGAGCAAATCTATGTGTGCTTGTGGAAATAGGATATATATATATATGAATGAAAAAGGAACAACGCTGTTGCGTAGGCTTTTTCAAGAGCTATAAAATGCAAAAAGTGACAAAGAACGAGAAGTTTTGTAATTTTGGGAACACTATCATCATGTGACGTTCCATGGCGTTCTATCTTTTGTTTTTCTTCGAATGATTCTGCTAGGGAGGTTACTAACTGGCTTCTTGTTGGAATTGACACTTTCAATCCTCATCGTAAGTTTCAAACACATCATTTTCTTCCATGGTTTTCATCTGTATGTGTTTCTGCCCATCGTAACCATTACTTTAATCAGTATCGTCAGGATGGTTCTGAAGATTCTAGACAATTCTACAGAAAAGCTAGCAATGCCTGCAAGAGAGCAATCTCTGGGGCTAAGTCTAGCTATTCTCAAGGGATTTGTAACTCTATCTCATCTCAAAGGGTTGGCTCTCGTGATTTTTTGAGAATCTACAATAGTGTTATTAATATTGTCAATCTGCTATTCCTCCTCTTTTTAATGGTCTTCAGCTTATTTCATCTTCTAAAGATAAGGCTGATCTCTTTGCTCGTCTTCTTGCTAACAATTCTTCTCTTGATGATTCGGGTGCTGTTCTTCCTTATTTTTCCTTTGAAAACTGATCAGTCTCTTGATTCTGTCATTATCACTCCAAAGATGGTTGCTAGGGTTTTCTTTCTGATCTTGACCAGTCTAAGGCTCCCGGTCCTGATTCAATTCCTGTTTTTGTTCTCAAGCGTTGTGTTTCTGAACATTCTTCTATCCACTCTAAATTATTCAATCTCTGTTTGTCTAAGTCCTGTTTCTCTTCTTGTTAGAAGGAGTCCTCTGTTGTCCCTATCTTTAAAAATGCTGGTGATCGGTCTGACCCAACTAAGTATCGTCCCGTTAGTCTCCTTTTCGTTATTAGCAAGGTTTTTGAAAGGTTGGTAAACGGCAAGCTTTTTCATTTTCTTGAAAGTCTGACTCTCTTCAGTGATGTTCAGTATGGCTTTCGTGGTCTTCATTCAACTGCTGATCTTTTAACTGTTGTAACTGAGCGGGTCTGTCGGTTTATGGATAATTCAGAAGAGGGAAAAGCCATTTCGCTTGACATTTCGAAAGGCGTTTGACAGAGTGTGACATTCTGGTCTCCTACACAAACTTCAGGGTTATGGCATTGGCGGTGAGGTTCTTGAAATTATAAGGTATTTTCTTTTTGGTCGAAGATTGCGAGTAACTTTGGACGGTGTCTCTTCATTCTCTTTTCCCATCAATGCTGATGTTCCTCATGGCTCTATTCTAGGCCCAACACTATTTCTTCCCTATATAAATGATCTTCCAGAGAATATTGTTCAGAAAATTAACATCTATGCTGATGATACCACTATCTATTATGGTGTTGCTTCTCGCCCATCCCTTCGGATCAGTCGAAATATGCAGCTGATCTAGAAGTTGACCTAGGTTCAGTTGTGGATTGTTTCATTTAATCCAGTTAAGACTCAGCTCGTGTCTTTCAATCGCAGGCGTGTCCCTTTTCTTCCTGAGATGCTCTTGGGGGAGAAATCGACTCTGAAACTTCTTGCTCTTTCTCTCATCAAATCTTTCTTGTCCATACATTAGATCTATTGCTCTTTCTGCTTCTCGTAAAATCGGTTTTCTCTATCGTTCCAAACACTTTCTCACGCCTGAGCTATTCTCTATCTCTACAAATCTACAATCAGACCATGTATGGAGTACTGTTGTCATATTTGGGCTGGTGAATCTCTGTCCCATTTGAGGGTTCTTGATAAAGTGCAGAAAGGTATCTGTAATTTGTATTGACCCTACGATTTCTTCTTCTCTGCATCCCCTCCCTCACAGACGTGATGTTGCTAGTCTTAGTCTTTTCTATAAATACTATTATGACATGTGTTCTTCAGAATTATGTGATCTATTCCCCGCTTATTTTGTTCTAGCTTCTTTCCAAGAACCGCAGGCTTGTGGAACACTCTTCCTGTTGACTGTTGTCCTCCTACTTATCACCATCAAGTCTTTTCAATAGGCATCTCTTGTTTTTGCGATAACTATATTTGTTCTTATTAGCGTACATAAAGTGGTTTCATGCCTTGTCTGGAGCGATTTCCATAATATATATATATATATATATATATATATATGTGTGTGTGTGTGTGTGTGTGTGTGTGTGTGTGTGTGTGTGTGTATAAAAAATGATAAACGGAAAACAGGATAAAATGCAGGAGAAAAACAAAAACAAGAGATTTGACCGGTTTCATTCGTGTTTGCGAACGTCTTCAGAAAACACAAACGAAACTGGTCAAATCTTTTGTTTTTCTCTCGCATTTAAACCTGTTTTCCATTTGTCATTTTTCACACATTTTGTCTACCACAGCATTTCATTTTCATGACTTACCGTGTACCTTACCCCATATATATAATATATATACCTACTTATTATTTTCAGGAAACACGTGAAGGTTGCCAACATCCGTAAGGGAAAGTGGTGCAATGTAACCGACTGGATTTAAAATAAGTGCACTCAGGTTGCCGTTATTTTCTGCACTATAGCCCCCCCCCCCAGATTTTCAATAAAGTTGGATGATTCTCTGAATTTTGTCGATACAAAAAATGTACACATAAGTTTGTTTAAACAGGGTGATTTCTTGGCTTTGAGGGGGGGGTTATAGGCTGCAAGATGTGCTTCCAAAAATCATTAGTAGTTGGTGTCTAGAGCGAATTTGCGGTTGTTGTTCGAAACGAAGAAAGAGGTTCGATATAGATTATTGAATTTAAAAATATGTCTATAATTTAATGTTCTTTTCTTTTCCTTTTTAAGCGAGGAAGTATTAGACAAAAGTTTCTCGCAACGGAATGAAAATAATCGTGGCAAAAAAACAACATATCTCTCAATAACTATTTATAGGGTTGTCGTGGCACTGTTTCTGGCCGACCCTTCATATTTCTAACTAGACTGAGCGCTTTGAACACTAAAATTATTCCATGTATTTCTCAGAAATATTTTCTTAGAGCCATATTAGAAATATGCTTTGGATGGAAGAAACTTTGGATTGAGAACGAAATAACAACAAAAGGGCGAAGAAAAACATGAAATTGGTTTTCCTGGCAAAAAAGAATATTCGCTGACATTTTGCGTCCTTATGCTTTTTATTTTTGTTTCGATATTTCTTGTTTTTTCTTTGGTTTTATGGGCGTGTTTTAAACGCTTCCTCGTATTTAGAGGAGGCTTTGTCTGTCCGCCATTTGGTCAGTTGCCAGTCGGTCGCACTTCTAGTTGAAACAACATTTTTATCGCGAAACCCACAGAGTGAATGGACACATCTTTTGATGAGTTGAAACGTATCTATAAAAGGTTCTGTCTGTCGGTAGATTTCTAAAGATTACGTTTGAAATAGTAGTTTTGTTGGTCTGTCACGTTTAAGTTTGAAATATAAATTCGTTGGTCTGGCAGGCTTTAGTTTGAAATTAAATTTTCGTTGGTCTGTCAAGATTAAGTTTGAAATAGCATTTTCGTCGGTCTGTCAGCTTAAGTTTCAAATAGAATCTTCACTGGTCTCTGACGCTTAAATTATAAATAGTATCATTTTTTAAGGGCTTTTTCACACTTAAGTTTGAAATAATGTATTTATCAGACTGTCACGCTTAAGTTTGAAATAGCATTTTCGTTAGTCTGACGGGCTTAAATTTAAAATAGATTTTTTCTTGGTCCGTCATACTAAAGTTACAAATAAGTGCGTAGGTTTTTCACATTTGAGTTTGAAATAACGTTTTGTCGGTATGTCACACTTAAGTTTGAAATAAAATATTCTGTCGACTTGGCTAGTTTGATTTAGAAATAGTATTTTTTAATGTTTTTACACGTGAGTTTGAAATAACGTTTTTGTCGGACTATCATGCTTAAGTTTAAAATAGAATTTTCGATGATCCGTCACGCTTAAAAGTAAAATATTATTATCATCGCTAAACGTTCAGAGTGAATGGACGTATTTTACGAGTGTCCGTTCTCGTTATTTTGTTGTATCGGTGATTTTTATTTCATTTGATTTCGCTCGGTTGAGCCGTCGTCCTAAAAAAAGTGGACACTTGAAGTGACGCCAACTGACGTGAAACACAGAAATCTTACTTTCTTGAATGCCGTAATTACTCGCTGATATTTATAACTATCAATGCCGGTTTTTATCTATAAAACCAGAGGAGAAAAAACACAGGATATATATGTGCATAGATTCACACAGACAGGAAAGGCATACCGCTTATTTAGAAACGCTGTGTGTGGTCGGCTTATATATATATATATACAAATATATAATGTAGGTATATTTGTGAGTTCTTATAAAAATATATATATGTAAGTATATACTCCTGATAATATACGAAAATGTGTTAAATTGCAAGCTCAATGAGCTTGTATTAGAAGCTTCAGAGCGTATATATTTATAGTTGCATTCCAATTACTATAAGAAAAATCAATTCAAACCCATAATTTCCATTTATTGTTTCAATTTATTTATTTTTATATGTCAACGAATACCTATATTTCTTCATCGACTCACAAAAAAATCTTTTTTTATTTTTTCCAAATTTAATATTTTTCTTACGCGCGTTTCACAGCAAAGTCAAGAGAAATAGTATTTAGTATAACTTTGCTGATCATCAGGGCAATAGTTCATTTAATGGTAATATGAAAACATATTATCCCGACTAATAACAATAAAATAAATAAATAAGTAAACAAAATAAGAATCTATTTATTTCAAATAGAAAAGATAGAGCATAGTTTAAATTAATGAAAAGTTACAATAATTAAAAGATAAAAAGGCTATAATAGAGTAAATAGGAATATATCGAGAAGTAAAGATATAACTTAAATGTATCATAATCAGAAAAACGTAAAATAATAATGATGATGATGGGTAGATGAATATACCTATGTATGAAAAAGATACCAGAGAAATAAAAAGAAAATTCCAAATTTCAAATTCAAAAAATACCAGAGAAATAAAAAAAAAATTCAAAATTTCAAATTACAAAAAAGAAAAAAAGATAAAAATTCTGATTAGAAAAATAAAAGTAGACGAAAATTATTTAAGTAAAATTAAGAGAAATATAAAAAGAAATTAAAACGATAAATCGTTGCTTTAAGTTGAAATGCATTTTATCTCCTTGGAAAACTTCGTCAGTGTGTCCAGTATTTAAAAATATTAGCGATCGTCTATCTGCGTCCTAGTACCAACAAATAAGTCTCCTGTGCGTCATTGATAAGTTGTTTGAATTTGTGATAAACCAAGAAGTTGGCAATCACCTCAGCAAAAGCAATCTGCTTAGTGACAAGCAATACGGATTTCGTCCGACATAATAAACAGCTGATGTACTGACTGTAATGTTACACAGAATGAGTGAATATATCGACGATGGCTTCGTCTCTAGGGCAATAGGTCTTCATATATCAAAGGCCTTTGATAGAGTCTGGCATAAAGGTTTGTTTCACAAGCTTTCTAGCGATGGAATATCCGGAAATGTCTTCTCAAGAATCAAATATTTTCTCTCTGATAGGTCTATGTATGTAGATGTTGATGAGTTGAATAGTAAAACACATAAAATCAATGTTAAATTTACGGTCCAACTCTCTTTCCGATCTTCATCAATGATCTTCCAGATTATATTCTGAGATCTTTTATTGACATATATGCTGACTAAACAACTGGCTACGGCAACACTACGAATAGCACTGCCGATAATCTCTCCTCTGGTTCACTAACCACCAGTCTCTCCTTCTTGGACAGGGTGTAAAAAAGAGTCTCTAACCTAGTAAGTTCCGCATTGTCTACCAAGCTCCATCACCTCGACTCAACCGACGAGCAGCAAAATCCCAACCTTTACTGTAGAGGTCCCCAGATGTAGGAAAGCTTTCTACACTAATAGTTTATTTCCTCGAGCTGTTTGCCTTTGGGGTCCCCTCCATCATCTCTGTTTCCACGACTAAACTAACATCCATTAATTTAAATGTAATGTCAACAAACATCTTGCTACACAACTTCTCACTTAGCATGCACCCTATAAATTTGTCCCCTAATCACAATATCCCCTTATGTGTTAGTGGCAATATGCCTTTTTGGCAAAAGTAAAAATAAATATGAAACAAGTGGTGCAATAGAGGAAAAAGGGGCCATTACCTTTAACACCGCCAAAATCAAGCTTCTCTCCTTTCACCACCAACACTCGAATCCTTGTTTTGTCTCAGTTAAAATGAATGTCTTGAAGAAGCCCCTTGCTTTGACATGCTCTCGGGATTGATTTGCACCACAAACTTTAAATGGAAAACTTACATAAATCTGTATAATTTGGATTATTCGGACTACTGTTCTCATCGTGAGTGTTATCATCACAACGAGCTCAAACAGATACACCTGAAGAAGGCCGGAGGTTACAGCGACCGAAACGTTGTGATGATAACACTCAAGATGAGAACAGTAGTCCGAATAATCCAAATTATACAAATTATCAATCCTCATCTCAAAAAGTCAGAACCATTACATAAATCTGTTGCTAAAGTCGCTGGAATAATTGTTTGCTTATTCTACCGTTCCAGAAAGTGGATGACTCTTAATGCAATCCCCGGGTCAAATAGAGTACTGCTTAAGGGTCAAATAGAGTACTGCTTAAGGGTCAAATAGAGTACTGCTTACGGGTCAAATAGAGAACTGCTTAAGGGTCAAATAGAGTACTGCTTAAGGGTCAAATAGAGTACTGCTTAAGGGTCAAATAGAGTACTGCTTACGGGTCAAATAGAGTACTGCTTAATGGTCAAATAGAGTACTGCTTAAAGGTTAAATAGAGTACTGCTTACGGGTCAACTAGAGTACTGCTTACGGGTCAAATAGAGTACTGCTTAAGGGTCAAATAGAGTACTGCTTAAGGGTCAAATAGAGTACTGCTTAAGGGTCAAATAGAGTACTGCTTAAGGGTCAAATAGAGTACTGCTTAAGGGTCAAATAGAGTACTGCTTAAGGGTCAAATAGAGTACTGCTTACGGGTCAAATAGAGTACTGCTTAAGGGTCAAATAGAGTACTGCTTAAGGGTCAAATAGAGTACTGCTTAAGGGTCAAATAGAGTACTGCTTAAGGGTCAAATAGAGTACTGCTTAAGGGTCAAATAGAGTACTGCTTAAGGGTCAAATAGAGTACTGCTTAAGGGTCAAATAGAGTACTGCTTAAGGGTCAAATAGAGTACTGCTTAAGGGTCAAATAGAGTACTGCTTACGGGTCAAATAGAGTACTGCTTAAGGGTCAAATAGAGTACTGCTTAAGGGTCAAATAGAGTACTGCTTAAGGGTCAAATAGAGTACTGCTTAAGAATCAAATAGAGTACTGCTTTAGGGTCAAATAGAGTACTGCTTACGGGTCAAATAGAGTACTTCTTAAGGGTCAAATAGAGTACTGCTTACGGGTCAAATAGAGTACTGCTTACGGGTCAAATAGAGTACTGCTTAAGGGTCAAATAGAGTACTGCTTAAGGGTCAAATAGAGTACTGCTTAAGGGTCAAATAGAGTACTGCTTACGGGTCAAATAGAGTACTGCTTGAGGGTCAAATAGAGTACTGCTTAAGGGTCAAATAGAGTACTGCTTACGGGTCAAATAGAGTACTGCTTACGGGTCAAATAGAGTACTGCTTGAGGGTCAAATAGAGTACTGCTTAAGGGTCAAATAGAGTACTGCTTAAGGGTCAAATAGAGTACTGCTTAAGGGTCAAATAGAGTACTGCTTAAGGGTCAAATAGAGTACTGCTAAAGGGTCAAATAGAGTACTGCTTAAGGGGCAAATAGAGTACTGCTTAAGGGTCAAATAGAGTACTGCTTAAGGGTCAAATAGAGTACTGCTTAAGGGTCAAATAGAGTACTGCTTAAGGGTCAAATAGAGTACTGCTTACGGGTCAAATAGAGTACTGCTTGAGGGTCAAATAGAGTACTGCTTAAGGGTCAAATAGAGTACTGCTTACGGGTCAAATAGAGTACTGCTTAAGGGTCAAATAGAGTACTGCTTAAGGGTCAAATAGAGTACTGCTTAAGGGTCAAATAGAGTACTGCTTAAGGGTCAAATAAAGTACTACTTAAGGGTCAAATAGAGTACTGCTTACGGGTCAAATAGAGTACTGCTTAAGGGTCAAATAGAGTACTGCTTAAGGGTCAAATAGAGTACTGCTTACGGGTCAAATAGAGTACTGCTTAAGGGTCAAATAGAGTACTGCTTAAGGGTCAAATAGAGTACTGCTTAAGGGTCAAATAGAGTACTGCTTAAGGGTCAAATAGAGTACTGCTTAAGGGTCAAATAAAGTACTGCTTAAGGGTCAAATAGAGTACTGCTTAAGGGTCAAATAGAGTACTGCTTAAGGGTCAAATAGAGTACTGCTTAAGGGTCAAATAGAGTACTGCTTAAGGGTCAAATAGAGTACTGCTTACGGGTCAAATAGAGTACTGCTTACGGGTCAAATAGAGTACTGCTTAAGGGTCAAATAGAGTACTGCTTAAGGGTCAAATAGAGTACTGCTTAAGGGTCAAATAGAGTACTGCTTAAGGGTCAAATAGAGTACTGCTTAAGGGTCAAATAGAGTACTGCTTAAGGGGCAAATAGAGTACTGCTTAAGGGTCAAATAGAGTACTGCTTAAGGGTCAAATAGAGTACTGCTTAAGGGTCAAATAGAGTACTGCTTAAGGGTCAAATAGAGTACTGCTTACGGGTCAAATAGAGTACTGCTTACAGGTCAAATAGAGTACTGCTTAAGGGTCAAATAGAGTACTGCTTAAGGGTCAAATAGAGTACTGCTTAAGGGTCAAATAGAGTACTGCTTACGGGTCAAATAGAGTACTGCTTAAGGGTCAAATAGAGTACTGCTTAAGGGTCAAATAGAGTACTGCTTACGGGTCAAATAGAGAACTGCTTAAGGGGCAAATAGAGTACTGCTTAAGGGTCAAATAGAGTACTGCTTAAGGGTCAAATAGAGTACTGCTTACGGGTCAAATAGAGTACTGCTTAATGGTCAAATAGAGTACTGCTTAAGGGTCAAATAGAGTACTGCTTACGGGTCAAATAGAGTACTGCTTAAGGGTCAAATAGAGTACTGCTTAAGGGTCAAATAGAGTACTGCTTAAGGGTCAAATAGAGTACTGCTTAAGGGTCAAATAGAGTACTGCTTAAGGGTCAAATAGAGTACTGCTTAAGGGTCAAATAGAGTACTGCTTAAGGGTCAAATAGAGTACTGCTTACGGGTCAAATAGAGTACTGCTTACGGGTCAAATAGAGTACTGCTTAAGGGTCAAATAGAGTACTGCTTAAGGGTCAAATAGAGTACTGCTTAAGGGTCAAATAGAGTACTGCTTAAGGGTCAAATAGAGTACTGCTTAAGGGTCAAATAGAGTACTGCTTAAGGGTCAAATAGAGTACTGCTTAAGGGGCAAATAGAGTACTGCTTAAGGGTCAAATAGAGTACTGCTTACGGGTCAAATAGAGTACTGCTTAAGGGTCAAATAGAGTACTGCTTACGGGTCAAATAGAGTACTGCTTAAGGGTCAAATAGAGTACTGCTTACGGGTCAAATAGAGTACTTCTGAAGGGTCAAATAGAGTACTGCTTACGGGTCAAATAGAGTACTGCTTACGGGTCAAATAGAGTACTGCTTAAGGGTCAAATAGAGTACTGCTTAAGGGTCAAATAGAGTACTGCTTAAGGGTCAAATAGAGTACTGCTTAAGGGTCAAATAGAGTACTGCTTAAGGGTCAAATAGAGTACTGCTTAAGGGGCAAATAGAGTACTGCTTAAGGGTCAAATAGAGTACTGCTTACGGGTCAAATAGAGTACTGCTTAAGGGTCAAATAGAGTACTGCTTAAGGGTCAAATAGAGTACTGCTTACGGGTCAAATAGAATACTGCTTGAGGGTCAAATAGAGTACTGCTTAAGGGTCAAATAGAGTACTGCTTACGGGTCAAATAAAGTACTGCTTAAGGGTCAAATAGAGTACTGCTTAAGGGTCAAATAGAGTACTGCTTAAGGGTCAAATAGAGTACTGCTTAAGGGTCAAATAGAGTACTGCTTAAGGGTCAAATAGAGTACTGCTTAAGGGTCAAATAGAGTACTGCTTAAGGGTCAAATAGAGTACTGCTTAAGGGGCAAATAGAGTACTGCTTAAGGGTCAAATAGAGTACTGCTTACGGGTCAAATAGAGTACTGCTTAAGGGTCAAATAGAGTACTGCTTAAGGGTCAAATAGAGTACTGCTTACGGGTCAAATAGAGTACTGCTTGAGGGTCAAATAGAGTACTGCTTAAGGGTCAAATAGAGTACTGCTTACGGGTCAAATAGAGTACTGCTTAAGGGTCAAATAGAGTACTGCTTAAGGGTCAAATAGAGTACTGCTTAAGGGTCAAATAGAGTACTGCTTAAGGGTCAAATAAAGTACTGCTTAAGGGGCAAATAGAGTACTGCTAAAGGGTCAAATAGAGTACTGATTAAGGGTCAAATAGAGTACTGCTTAAGGGTCAAATAGAGTACCGCTTACGGGTCAAATAGAGTACTGCGTACGGGTTAAATAGAGTACTGCTTAAGGGTCAAATAGAGTACTGCTTAAGGGTCAAATAGAGTACAGCTTAAGGGTCAAATAGAGTACTGCTTAAGGGTCAAATAGAGTACTGCTTAAGGGTCAAATAGAGTACTGCTTAAGGGTCAAATAGAGTACTGCTGCCACATCATGAACAGAGTTTCTTTCCAAGAATTTCCCACCTGTGGAACACGTTACCGCGGGAATGTTTCCATAGAGACTACAACATGGTCGTTTTCAAGTCCAATGTCAACAAATATCTTTCGAGTCATCCTGTGAATTAATCATAGTTCTACATCCTTTCATAATACTGTTCCATGATCCAACTAAAAATCAAACTAACTCTTATCCTCGAGTGGTTTTGGGCCATGGTAAATGGTTAACCATTAGTATATATAAAAAAGATTTACTTATGACTTATATCCGGTCATGGCTCGTTACCCCCGTGGATTAAATAAAGGGTTCGTTCTAAATTATGTACAGATTCCCGAGTTCAACATAAAGGTTCCCGAGTTCGACAAAAAGCGCCTGAAGATCGGAGATTACATCGGCCGAAATGTTATGAGAAGAACATCAAAGAGAAGAACAGTAGTCCAAATAATCGAAATAATACGAAGGTTCCCGAATTCGACAAGATGCATCTGAAGAGGATCGGTGATTACATCGGCCAAACGTTGTGAGAATAACATCGTAGATGAGAAAAGTAGTCCGAATAATAAAAAAATTATCAATCCTCATCTGAAAAATACTGAAACATGTCCATTTCACTTTGAACTCCATTAAATTCCCCCTGCCTATAGTAAGGATTGAACCATCAACTTCCAGAAGGCTGCCACATTGTTATAGTTGTATTAAATGAGGATGCTATTGTTTTCGCTAAAATTATTTTTTGTTTACGCGTATAACGGCATCGATCTTGCCGAACACGGGTCAGATAAGTTTAATTATTGATTTTGCAAATGTCGTCAACTGCTTGAAGCGAGTGACAGCGAAAGGCAAAGAGTGAAAGCCGCGGGCCTTTCGTCTCATCCGAGGGATAATTAAATTAACATTCACTTCGTTTCTATCCGTTGCGTGACTGCACTCGAATAGATCGTTTAAGTTCTAGTAACTAGTTTAGGCTTACGGTTTCGATAACAGAATATAATTAATTAATGGATGAAAGCCTTTAACTAAATAATACATTATGACTCTATGAACAAACAGTTACACTTGTTTTAAACAATGTAGCCAACTAAAAATAAAACGAAATTCTAAACGTCTCGTTTAATTTCAACTATTTGATGCTTAAGGTTTTCATAGCACAATCTATTACTCATGAAGAGTTGGTACCTGTCTGTCTGAAACCGAAACTATTACTATCTTTTAAGGCTTAATTCAGTTTATTATACTATTTCAGACTACTGTACTATCATTCAATGCTCAATTCAGGGGAGGGCAGTATATGTTCCGTTTTCATGCTACCATCCTCCCAGGCATTACCTCTTCCTTTGCGGGGGCAGTTTAGTATATGTTCATTCGTCATCTATATGCGATCAGAGTGTGTATAGTTTTCCTAGTATAATTAATGTATGGATTGTGTTAACTATTAATTGTAGGTTTTGAAGTTAAGTGAGCCATTCTGAGCTGAGTTCTTAGATATAACTGACGAGTGATGACCTTTGAGGTCACCTGTAGCCCCATCTTAAGATAAATGGATTTAATTGGTTAGTTTAAGAATGTGACTAACTATTTGAAGTTGGGGATCTGAGTTGCGGTTTAGATTATACGGTACTTGTACAGCTTTTGAACCAGATAAACCCGACCTTTGCCGACGCAGAAATACGTATACAGCCGAAAAAGAGCGAATCAAAACGAACCGGCGTCAAAATAAAAAACTAAGTGTATTTTCAACAGAAAAAATAATGAAACAAAAACACTCACCGTACGTTTGTTTATATGACAATTTATTTATTTTTTGACGAAGAAAATCAATTAATTTTTTTTTCATGGGAAAGTTAACTTTATTTTGATAAATTTATGAATAAACTAAAAATTGTACAGAATATAATCGATGAAACAAAGATTTTTAAAGAGTTTCTTCGTTTTTGTTTTTGTGACTGGGGGTACTGGTACAGCTTTTGAACCAAAACAACGACTAGGTAAGGATTAGGTTATTTAAGGGTTTGTTTAGGGTTCGGTGAGGGTTAGTTTAGGGTTAGGTTATTGGGTTAGGGTTTTAAAAAAACAGTTCGATTGTTGTTCGGTTCAAAAGTTGTATAAGCTTTTTTGCGATAATTTTTTTTAGTCATTTTCGAAAATTTTGCAAATTTTCTTTTTTGAGTTAGCGCAGACGTGGGAAGAAGGGTTCCGGCGTCTCTGTTGGATATTGTCACCAGGAAAATCTCCTTTTCTGTGGGGTCATATCCTACGAAGACCCAGAGTTTTCGCTTACTTCTCGAGCCTTCTAGTTGACTAAGCGCTTCGGCATCTTCCAGCTGTTTACGTAAACGGACGGAAGATCCCGAACAAAAAGTCACTTTTGTCTGGTTCAAAAGCTGTACTAGTACCGATTATACTTATGATACATGTCCTGGTAGATAGAGGCGTTTAGACCCATTGTCAGATGGTCCAGTAGGAAGCAATTATTGCTAATTAGCTATAGAGACCCGACGTTACCCGGGATTCATTAGGTTCAAATTTGTTTTGTAAATATACTCCTTTTTTTGTTAAGTCCAGTATCTAAGATGAAAACTAATAATAGACCTAAACTCTTACTAAAAGAAAGAGTTATTCCCCTCAGCTTATTTTCTTTTTATGTGTTTATTTAAGAATGTCTAAATATTAGCAAACTACCAAATCAGATTAATAAACGAAAAATTGGCAAGTTAGAATCAAAGTTTGTAAACTTAAATGCTATTTTAAAACCGGCCAACATAATTATATATCTCAGGGTGAAAATGAGTATCAAGAGTTAGAATGAATAAAATGTATTTATCGTTAAAACGTCAGCCGGGGGCCCATAGACGACGAACATCAATATACCCCAGGGGGGTTTCAACAGCTGACGACGTTGATTAAATGACAAATTATCATTATGTGAACAAACAGCTTTAATTCATTTAAATAATGTGTTTAACTGAATCTTTTTAAATAATTATTAAAAATTTAAGAAAGCTGAAAACGATTTTTTTTTTAAATGAAAATTTATTTACTTTAAAGATATGAACAAGCAAACTTTCAGATCAATAGACCATCTTGTCAAGCGACTTTTTGTTTTGTTGAAGAAAAAGAGAAGGTTTATTTAGTTGTAGTAGGTAAACGAGTTCTTGCTATAAATGTCTAACAAGAAGAAACAAGAGATTAGAGTTCAGTCGAGCACCTTCGATAGAAAGATCGATAGAGTAGAGAGAGAGACTAGTAACGGGGCTGTAAAAAAAACAGGCGAGATCATCCCCCCACTAGATTTCAGAGTCGATTTTGTACATTGGCATGGTATAATACTATCGCTTTTGGGGGAGTGTAACTTGGTTGTCCGTGCCGTGGGAGTGTATTTAGAAGGGATGTTAACGTCCTGGCATGGTACACCAATGCCGGACTGGCAAACGATATTATATTGTTATACCCGGTTGGGTTAATCCTGTCCGTAGGCTTAACGAAACTTTGGCGTCATTAATTCTCTTTGGATAATTATCTAGATTGGGACTATCGGCTTGTTGAAATCGAACGCTGTATAATAGGAGCGGCAAACGATTTTATAATAAAAAATATAATTTATTTATTCATTTCAGCTTCCGAAAAGACCAATTAAAACTCGGAGTCGGCTGGAGACAGTTGAGGTTACAATATTTAGATTAGTAAAATACGGGTGAATTTACAAGGTTTAAATCAGGAAGGAAGTCAGGATGACAAACTTACTTGGAAGAATCGGTATGTCTGGCTGAATCCGACGGAAATAGAAATGTTACATATTAAAGGGGTCAACATTCTTTCTTGAAATAAATAACGTCTCCACAACTAAATAAATGTTAATATTTATTCACGTGGACACATGAACAAAGGAGAGATTGTGCAATAGGCGGTTAGATAATGTAATATCCTGGAGTTCGATATCTCGTCTGCCTTTGGCTACAGCAGAGCGAGATTAAGATAAGGTACGTCTACTGTTTTGACGTTGTATATTCTCTTTAGCGCCAAATATGATCACGCGTATGAATTTCGCTACACATTAACGTGTCATACACCTACGCAGTAAAGAGCCAATGATTACGCATGCGAAAAGACGAATCGCCATCTCAGTTAAAGCGAACGTACATTGCTACGAAATAGTTATCTTATGCAACTGCTACAAGTATTTTTCAAAATGTAACCAGTTTTCTTTGGCGATTAGTATTCAGCTCCATTAATCTTAACATTAACTCCGCTTGGCGTCACTGTCTCTGCTGACGGAAATCATCGTGCGCAGACGCATGATGTTGTCATTGCTACGTTTCATGTTGTGTGTGACGTGCCAAGGGTGATTTAGATGACTAGCTTTACACCACGTGTATAGTTTTGCATGAAAACCAAAATGTTCGATCTTCGCGTCTCATCGTTTGAATTGACTAATGAACAAACTACCAAACAAATATATATTTTTTTAAATACATAAACAAATAAAATCAATAAATAAAATGATATCATTACAAACAAACAGTTGATTACTGACCATACAATAGCCAGTTAATTAATTTAATACTACACACTTATTTTGAACACCATATCTATGTGTAGGATACAATTTTAAAAGTTATTGATTTATTATTTGCTGCAGCGTACCCATCCCCATCTGCGGTACTGACCGGTTTTCATTTCTAGTTTCTGGCATCCATCTTAGTGAATTCCACATAGTCGAACATTTTCTTTCGTGTCCATTTTGTGACAAGGGGAAGATTTTCCCAAAATATCAAATAATTTCTGATCATCATTCGGATATATCTTGTATATAAAGCAAATACAATAATGTTCCACTTGCCTTTGACCGAAATTGATTTAAAACAACTTTTTTGTCAGTCATATCGGTCACGTTTGGTCAGTGCTTTAATAAAAAATAAAATTTATTTTGAATCCATTTTTTCGCTATAGATATTTAGTCTTGTTCAATATTTTATTTTTAGCTGTAAAGAAAAGCGGGGGAATGTTCACCCTCTTATTTCCATCTAATTTCCCTGCCACACATTTCACCTGTAGCGAATATTTGGCAAGAGACATATTTTCCGTTTCACTACTTTCACAATTAAGGCGTATTTCATTACTAAAATAAAAGTTATGGTTTTAATATGAGTATGTCAGCTTTTAGATAAACACTTACATTAGTTAAAAATAGTTATTTATTTCCTAAACTTACTAATATATCATGAGACTAGATATATAAATTCCCCTTCGAGAAATTAATTACATGACATACTTTCACTCCATACCTTTAATCGAAGACTTACATCAAATCTGTTGCAACGGTCGGTGGAAAAATGGTTCGATTATTCTACCGCTTCAGAAAGTACTTCATTACTGACGCAGTCCTTAACCTATATAAGTGTCAGATACGTCCTGAGATGGAATAGGGTTGTCACGTCTTGGTGGTGCCACTTAGACTACTCTTTCCTGCCTTGACAGAGTATAGAATCGACTTCAAATCTACCGGGGGATTATCTCTTCTCTGCCATTTTCTAACAGAACAAGCATTACTAATGTTTCTCTACTCTATCGTTATTTTCATGGTAGGTGCTCGACTCAGCTCTATTCTCTGCTCCCCTTTTCCTGTAAAAATTCACAACAAAACCTCGTCTACCTATAATCAATGTAAAAAATTGGAATATCCATAGACAAAGCTTTTTTCCAGGAACTTCCTATATGTGGAATACAATGCTACGGGGCTGCTTCCTAGGTGATTACATCGTCGGTTCAAAGTCTAATGTTAACAAATTCTTGTCAAGCCGTCTTATTAAATATCAAATTCTGACCATTTCCCCCACCGTTTCCAATCCTCTGTAAGGTTTTTAATAAATATTATTTTTCATATACACACACATACACATACACACACACACACACACACACACACACACACATATATATATATATATATATATATATATATATATATATATATATAAGGAGAGAACTTGAATGCATACTAGACACTGTCCTCGAGTGTCTAAGGTATCTCTGTAAAGGTATTTGTCAGGACAACCTGGCCTGAGGATACTTCACCCTATAAGTAAACCCTGACTAATTATTCAAAATAACATAGTATGTGCAGCACAAATATGATCCTCTCGGTATTGCTAATCTGGCTTATACGAAGATTGGTGCACCTTCTCCAAGTAATTTTGCCTAGTAAAGTTGTATACTCCACCAGACTAGATGAATTATTGTCCTGCAATCCCGTAAGACCGAGAAAAGACCACAAGAAAGATATACTATAACATGGTTAACTGGTCAATTGGTGAGAGGAAAATTAATGTTCTTCACTTCTTTATTAACTCAATGTTTTAGAAGTAAATGAGAACTTTAGTTGAACACTCGGATATCTATGTATCTCATATAGAGATCAAATGTTAGCCCCAGGAAGGGGCCTCTTGCGTTTTGAGAACTTCGACAAGTAAAATGAGACAAAGAAATGTATACATGTATGGGAGAACTTGAATGCCTACTAGTGAGAACTACAATACCTACAGGAGAAAACTCGAATGTCTACTGAAGAGAACTTAAATGCCTACTGAAGAGAACTTGAATGCATACTGAAGAGAACTTGAATGCATACTGAAGAGAACTTGAATGCCTACTGAAGAGAACTTGAATGCATACTGAAGAGAACTTGAATGCATACTGAAGAGAACTTGAATGCATACTGAAGAGAACTTGAATGCATACTGAAGAGAACTTGAATGCATACTGAAGAGAACTTGAATGCATACTGAAGAGAACTTGAATGCATACTGAAGAGAACTTGAATGCATACTGAAGAGAACTTGAATGCCTACTGAAGAGAACTTGAATGCATACTGAAGAGAACTTGAATGCCTACTGAAGAGAACTTGAATGCATACTGAAGAGAACTTGAATGCCTACTGAAGAGAACTTGAATGCATACTGAAGAGAACTTGAATGCCTACTGAAGAGAACTTGAATGCATACTGAAGAGAACTTGAATGCATACTGAAGAGAACTTGAATGCATACTGAAGAGAACTTGAATGCATACTGAAGAGAACTTGAATGCATACTGAAGAGAACTTGAATGCCTACTGAAGAGAACTTGAATGCATACTGAAGAGAACTTGAATGCCTACTGAAGAGAACTTGAATGCATACTGAAGAGAACTTGAATGCCTACTGAAGAGAACTTGAATGCATACTGAAGAGAACTTGAATGCATACTGAAGAGAACTTGAATGCATACTGAAGAGAACTTGAATGCATACTGAAGAGAACTTGAATGCCTACTGAAGAGAACTTGAATGCCTACGAAATACTCACCTCAAGTGTCTATGGTCTCTCTGTACAGAGGTTTATCAGAACAACCTGACATGAAGATACTTCCTCCTAAAAGTAAACCCTGACCAAATATTCAAAATAACATAGTATTCGAAGCCTAAATAAGATCCCATCGATACGGCTACACACTGGCCCATACGATGAAGTGTGCACCTTCTCCTAGTGATGTTACCTCAAGTGACAGCACTTAGCTCGATACTCCACCAGACCAAATAAATTCTTGTCCTTGAATCCAGCAAAATTCAGAAAAGACCACAATAAAGAAAAACTATAACATAATTAAGTGGTCAATCGGGGAGATGGAAATTTAGTGTTCTTCACTGCTTTACTAACTCAAGGTTTGAGAGGTAGAGTAGAATCTTGATTGAACACTCGGATATCTATGTTTCTAATATAGAACTCAAGTGTTAGCCCCAGAAAGGGAGTCCCTTGATTTCTGAGAACTTACTGAAGTAAAATGAAAACAAAAGTGAAATATAAATATATATATATATATATATATATATATATATATATATATATATATATATATATATATATATCATATTCACCACGAAATCATAAGTATGAATGTATATGCAACTGTTCCGTCGGTCGGTTGATTCGTACCTTGGATTCCAGTTACTATTGACGATCAAGATCCAAACCGTCCAATTGATGCGACCGCCGTGATAGCCATATTAAATGAGAGAGAATTAAATCTCATTTATCCTTACGAGCAATAGTAAGTTTTGTAAGAGTGTTCTATTGGCAATGGTAATTACATCGCATTATACTTTAGATAGAACCTTTTTCATATTTCCTTCTAGCGTGCTCGCTCCTTAAGAGAGCTTGAATAATTAATTGTTATTCTTAATTAATAGTATATTTAGTATCCACATACATAGATGATTCATTTTCATAGGAAATCATCAGTGTGGCTATATATACAACTGTTTTTCTTTCTGTCTGTCTGTCTGTCTGTCTGTCTTGCTCTCTCTCTCTCTCTCTCTCTCTCTCTCTCTCTCTCTCTTGCTCTCTTTCTCTCTGTCTCTTCATTTTCATCGGGAATCATCAGTGTGGCTATATATACAAATGTTTATCCCCCCCCCTCTCTCTCTCTCTCTCTCTCTCTCTCTCTCTCTCTATCTGTCTATCTCTCTTCATTACGCGCGCGCTCTTTCTCTCTTTCTCTGTCTCTCTCTATCTTTTCTTTCTTACTATCTCTCTCTTCATTTTCATCAGGAATCATCAGTGTGGCTATATATACAACTGTTCCATCGATTTCTCTCTTTTTCTTTCTGTATGTCCGTCTGCCTGTCTGTCTGTCTGTCACTCTCTCTCTCTCTCTCTTTCTTTCTCTTTCTCTATCTCTCTCTCTCTCTCTCTCTCTCTCTCTATCTCTCTCTCTCTCTAGTCTAAAAAAAGCAACAGCAAATCATATGTAACATTGATAATCATGTGTCCATATTAGATTATGTGTCCACAATGTGAACAACTGGAAGTTTCTAAATCTTCTGAAGACACGGAATCAGTTCGGATCAAAGTCGAATCAGAAGTTTTTAAATAGAAACAAATGTTTACATCTTAAAATAAATGACAAAAAAACAAAATTTGGGGCAAAACTATTTCTGATTTGAACTGAATATTAGTTAAGTTTGCTGAAGCCGACATTGAATACAAAACACAACAATAAAATAACATCAACTACAAGTGTAAAGGAAACATGCATGTCAATACACACATGCATGTCAATACACACATGCAGCAAACTCTGCTGAGGACAACATTATTATTAGAATATCGAGTGCTTCTTGATATAACTAGAGTAAATACGATTCTAATTTATTGTTATTTGGATTATTTGAACTTTTGTTTTCATCTTGAATGTTATTCTCGAGGATCCGTGGCGCAACGGATAAAAATGCTAAATAATAGTCAGTACAGTGACAGTCTTATGGGGGTTGAAGGTTCAATCTCCGGTACGAGCGATATTAAGAATACAATTACTAATTACTAAAGACTTCTAGCCGGTCATGGCCTTCCGGAACGAGAGAAGACTACACTCGTGAATTAACTAAAGGGTTATGTTCGAAATTCCGTATGAAGTTCCGTATTCTCCATAAAGATGCTTGAGTTCGACAAAAGGCAACTAAAGAAGGTCGGAGGTTACATCGTCTGAAACATTCTAAGAATAAAAGCTAAGATGAGATCCGTAGTTAGAATAGTCCAAATAATACAAATCATCAATCCTCATCTAAAAACAATTCAAAAACATAATTTATTGTTGTGCAGACTTGTTTTTCTTTGGAAAAAAGAAAAGATGTTCAGGTGTTCGTAATTTACGAATACAAGTGGGCAGCCATTTTGAATACTTAACCAGAATTTAACTGAGTAATTTTTCTTGCCAATCACTACTTAAATTTGACTTTGTTTTATAGAAACATTCTAAATGGTAGCCATTTACGATGTCTTTTCTGAATTTCTCATAAGAAAAGTATTATATAAAAAATTATTGTCAATAAAACTTGAACTATTACTTTTTCACAGAACTAGACGTACATGAGCCCCGTTGGGTCACAAGCATAACCACTATTTATTCTATTTTGAGTTCATTCGAAAATTCATAAACTGTGCTATATTATTTAAGTCATTCGTCTTACATAACTAAAAACAAAAAAATCTCCTTACCGTTGTTTTCATGGTAGATGCTCGACTGAGCTCCAATCTATGGTCTTCCCCCGTAGAACATTCACAAGAAAAACTCGTCTGGCTACAACCACTATAAATCCTTTTCATTTCTTGCTCTGTGTACGTAAAATTAAAAGAAATTTCCATGAGCAAAGTTTCTTTCAAAGAACTATCCGTCTGTGGAACACAATACCACGGAGTCGCTTCCCAGATGATGATAACATGGTCGTTTTTCAAGTCCAATGTAAACAAATTCTTGATGAGCCGATCAATAATCAAATTCTGCTTAGTTTCAGTTATCGTCACCAATCCTCAAAGTCTTGTCTGACAGTTCACCTGACAAACTCGTGAACGCTATCCTCTAGTAGCCTTTGGGCCTTGATGAACGGTGACATAAAAGAGAATCAACATAAAGTAAAAGGGACGGAAGAAATACCTTAGATAGTTAAGAGAAGGGTGGGTGATTTGTTCAGTTAATTATATACTACAGCTAATCTCGAATTAGCTGTAGTATGTATGTATGTAGTACACAATTAAAACAATTTTTTTTTTAATTTCAAACAAAACTCGATCCTCGAACTCAAATATATTTTAGCATGTATTTTTGTTATTATTCATTCGGAAATTCTTAAACTGTGATAAATCTTTTAAGATTGTCTTTTTACAACAACAAAAAATAAGTTTCCGTGCCCCAGTGCACCGCTTCAGCTAGCGGTCCAACCCACGTGAGAGGGTTGTGTTGATGCGGCACCACTAGGCGTACGAGTTTTATGATAAAACCATCGACTGAAAGCTCCGTTCCAGGACTTGAAAGTGACGCACATCTTAATCCGTGCCGATCGGTCTGCAACTCCACCGGAAATTTCTCCACTTACAATCTCCTTCCTAATTGTTAGTGATTTGGCTTCAGGCTAGCGACCTGTCCCTGAAAAATATTCTTGCTACGAAAACAGTCAAAAGTATGCGAAATTCAAATTCAAGGCAGTGAGATTTGCAAGAAACGGGCAGAAGTTGGAGGGACGATGCGAATTTGGCTACAGACCGAATGCGATGGATTACTTTGACTGTCATGTGTGTCGCAGGATACGATTTTTCCTAAGTTTAAGAAAAGCGTTAGGGGAACAAACGTTAGTAAACTCCCATTTAGTATAATAGATAAAGTACATAAAACATAAAATGAAATTAGAATAGAATAAAACTGGAATCGTATTTACTGTCGTTACGGAACATTGTTCTTTCAAGAAGCACCGACTATATTGATCAATTGAATGGTGGCGGGAAATACTGGCGCGAACTGACGAATTCGCGTGCAGTGTTCCATTCCGATCGATTCCGTGATAACACTTTTACTGCGTGTGTTGACAAACTGTATATGGTCTCTCCTTTGTGTACCTACCGGTATATAATTCTCACCTGTCTGGGTCGCTATAGACTATTAGGAAATTCCCATTCCTATTCTCTTTACTTGGTAACCATGGAGACAGAACATTGTGCTCCGATGAACTAGTTGCTCTAGTGCCCCCTCGACGTAAGTACGTTAGACCAACCTGACAATCAACTAAATCCCATCCATTCACTGTGGAGGTCCCCAGATGCCGGAGAGCATTCTATTTCAATAGCTTATTTTCTCGTGCTGCCGGCCTCTGGAACTCCCTCCCTGCTCCCTGTTTCCTAGACTGTACCGGCATGCCGAAGTTTAAAAATAATGTGAACAGACATCTCGCTGCACAGCTCCCAACTTAGGGTGACACCCCCAAAACTTACACCCTAATTCTCAGTAGCCCCTTACGTCTACAGTGTCGACCTGCCTTGTTTGAGGTGAACTATGTTAAAAAAAAAAAGAACCTCCGGAATGGCATCTTTTACACACCGCTGCTAAACATCAGCCGATTGCTTCACTAGTAACCATTTCAAAAGTGCCCCTCTCCCCTTACACATAATCTTTCTAGATCATTCAGAGCGTTCTGTATATGTCAGTCCCGCTTATTATATAATACAAACACATCATTTGTTACTAATAATAATATTCATTACTATTGGAGATTATGTATCTGTCTGTCTAAAGTCGAAACTATACTATTCGTTGTGATACCATCCTTCCAGGCATTATCTCCTCCTTTTTTGGAGGAGTAGTGTTTATCTATTCTGTTGTCATAGGTCCATCCTTACAGACATTACCTCTTCGTTTTGTTTTGTTGTTATGAAACCATCCTCCCAAGTATAACCTCCTCCTTTGGGGGCTAGTGCAGTATATGTTCGTTGGCTATGATATAATTCTCACAGGTTAGCAAAAATATGCGCTCAGAGGGAGTATATTTTTGCCGGGAGCATATTTTTGCCGGGAGTATAATAAATATTCTGCCTAATTATAAATAATGATCGTTCCAAATAAATGATAAATCCAGATTAAAAGCGATAATCCGTTTAAATTCGCATTAATAGAAATAATAAATCCACGAAAAGGTCAGATATAGATGAGCTGTATTTTTTTAATTTTTATTTTAATTCTTCTAAGTCGTAATTTGTAATTAACTTAACAAGTCGCCAATCTCTCACTTAGTTATCTATGTATTTTTCTAGCTCTCTCTCTCTCACTGTATGTTAGTTTATGTCTTTACGAGAATTTAGAGATAAGGTTATTCTCTTTTCTCAGCATTGCTTCTTAATTGCTTTATTTCGCCATCTAATTTACATAATGTGTTCGTACAAATCGTAAACGCGTATATAAATTAGATAGTAAAATAAGATGTTTCTTTACCTCTATATTATAATGATGCATGTTTAGTGTGACACATGCATACGGGCTACAAACCGGCTGGCCTGTGCTGGGAAAATATCTGGCTCGGGATTTTACACCCCAGAAAATGTGTTAGCTTCTTTGAAATGAGTAATTGCCTTTGCAGAATGAGACCGCATGTGAGGAAAGCAAACTACTCCAGATTCTGTAGAATGTATGCCCACTTCAGCTAATAGACTTTTCAAACGAACAGTTTTTATGTCCAGTGATTAACTGCTGATGAGGCTCAAGTAGACTCACTGGGTGGTCAAACAGGACTGATAGTTGATGTCTATATATTCTGAGGGGAAATAGATAGAACAACAGATGGACGTTTGAGTCCATTCTAACGGGCTGTTTGTTTTTGTTTTCTGTTGGAAGAGATTCTGTTGTTATCATTACAAGTCTGTCGTTTGGTAGAAAAATTCAGTATTATTTTAACTTTACAAAATAAAATATTGTTACTGTTTTTGGTACTTGTGCAATTTACAGACCGAGCTGAAATAATAACGTTATAATTTAGAAGCCCTTTCTTAACATGGGGAGGTTGAGGGTTTATTGAATATTCTGTACTTTAACATAACAATTTAATAAACAAAAGATACCGTAAAAATTGAATTTAACTTGAAAATCCTAACTAAAAAATAGCCCGGTCCATAAACTGCATGAGCACCCTTCTTTTAAGCACGTGTTATAGTTTTGTTTGGAAGGGGAATCCATTTATTACAGCGCTGACTAAGACTTAGTATTGATCGACAACCTTCTTAGAGTCTCGAACAAAATATCCGGTTTGCAAACCTAAAATTTCTTAAGGAGTAAATGGGCTCTGCCTATCACCTGGCCTGTGCACCCCTTCTTTATCTATTAGCTAGGCGCAGAGGTACTAGCGCAAGGGCACCTCAAAGACACCCAGTGCTTGGCCTTGTTTCCTGAATATGACAATGAACGACGTCTCTCTTTCTCTCCATCTGAGCAACTTGGGGAAAAAGTTTTATCACTAAGGCTCACATGACTAGTCCTCGTTCCGACAGGTTAGACAGCTTGTCTAGCTGCTGTTTTCGACCGGTAGTGCAGGATCCCTAACTCTTAGGTAATGCTATAAACAGCTGCTCGATCAACAGTTGTATAATATCGTGGGTAACTGTACGTGCCATGTCGCACATGGAAATTTCCCCTGCAGTTATCCCACGTGGGTTTTCCCAAGGTCACAACCTCATGGACCAAATCTCGACTAATGGCCTGGTTATGTGAGCTTATTTCCATCAAACAAGCACCCACTTTTCCATCCCCATTCTCTGCACAGCACCCAATTTAGGATGACCCTCAAAACTTTCACCCTAATTCTCAGTAGCCCCCTACGTCTACAGTGGCAACTTGCAGTGAACTATGTTGAAAAAAACTACATAATCGACATAATACAACGGCCATAATACAACGCACGACGCACAAGTTAATAAAGATAATATAAAATCAAGGCACATGTTTAGCTTATTTTGCAATAAGAATATCTTAACAGATATGACGCAGTTTATGAATTGTGGAATAAACAGTGACAGTTGTTGTGACTCAACGGGTCACGGGTACGTCTATTACAATAGAAATATGCAGATGAAATTCTCTTAAATATCACTAGACAGCACCCAAAGATGTCATTGTGAATTCATTTTTTTTATTTCTGAATTAAACAAATTTATTCTCATAATATTTTGCGCTAATGTTTTTTACATCATTTGCTAATGAAGAAATATGTACATTTATATGAAGATAGATATGTGGATGTTTATATATTTGTATGTACACGATTCAGTCCTAAACTAATAAACCGATCATTATGAATTTTGGAACAAAGCTGCTAGTCGTAAGGGGTATAAATGTAGGCTATATTTAGTTTAATTCTGTTTTAGGGGTAAAAAGAGGGTGGAAGCCATTTGTGAAAATTCAGAGCCTATCGATTTTTGTGAAATTTAAACAATAGTTATTAAACGTCAATTAGTAAATATCTTCCAGATTTTATTTTTTTCAGTATTTAAAAGGTTTGTGGGGGGGGGGAATAATATGGGCACAACGTTCCATTTCAAAATTCAAATATTTCAGATTTACATTAAATTTGATCCATATTCATTAGACACCAATTAAAAAGGATTCCCTGAATTTCAGTTTAAGACCGTTTAAAGCTGAAGCCTTCAGTTTGATACATTTTCTAGAATCAAAATCATGTAATGGATTTTAAGCAAAATTGGAATGCGCATTCTAGAGATAAGGTTTAGTACTATTATATCTTGATTTAAATCTTCGTAAAGAGACATAAAACTGGTGCGAAACTGCAGGGAATAAATTTGACCCATCCAGGACGAGTATTCTTCTAGTTTATAAAAAGCGAAATATAATTTTTCGGTAGATTTAGTTTTTGCAAGGCGATCCTTAATACAGGCCTGTATAGCGTACGCATTTATTCTCTGACTGGGAGCGAGTGGGTTTTTTTGACATTTCGTCAGTCGTAATCAACGTTAATTGAATCTTTTTTTTATTATTCACCATCGAAATTTTGCTATTTTTTTTTACTTATATTCATCCCAAACAAGACATATTGCCACTGAGAGTAAAGGGTTACTGAGCATTAGGGGAGAGATTTATAGTGGCATCCTAAGTGAGGAGTTGTACATTGAGATGTTTGTTCACATTACATTTAAATTTCTGGATGTTAGTTTAGTCATGGAAACAGAGATTATGGAGGGGACCCCAAAGGCAAACAGCTCGAGGAAATAAACTATTAGTGTAGAAAGCTTTCCTACATCTGGGGACCTCTACAGTAAAGGTTGGGATTTTGCTGCTCGTCGGTTGAGTCGAGGTGATGGAGCTTGGTAGACAATGCGGAACTTACTAGGTTAGAGACTCTTTTTTACACCCTGTCCAAGAAGGAGAGACTGGTGGTTAGTGAACCAGAGGAGAGATTATCGGCAGTGCTATTCGTAGTGTTGCCGTAGCCAGTTGTTTAGTCAGCATATATGTCAATAAAAGATCTCAGAATATAATCTGGAAGATCATTGATGAAGATCGGAAAGAGAGTTGGACCGTAAATTTAACATTGATTTTATGTGTTTTACAATTCAACTCATCAACATCTACATACATAGACCTATCAGAGAGAAAATATTTGATTCTTGAGAAGACATTTCCGGATATTCCATCGCTAGAAAACTTGTGAAACAAACCTTTATGCCAGACTCTATCAAAGGCCTTTGATATATGAAGACCTATTGCCCTAGAGACGAAGCCATCGTCGATAAATTCACTCATTCTGTGTAACATTACAGTGAGGAGTTGTACATTGAGATGTTTGTTCACATTACATTTAAATTTCTGCGTGTTGGTACAGTCGGTAAAACATGGAGCAAGGAGGAAATTCTAAAGGCAATCAGCTCGAGGAAATGCACTATTAGGGTAAAAGCTTTCCAGCATCTTGAGGGCCTCTACAGTGAAGCGGTGGGACTTTTCTGATTGTCGTATTGGTCGGGCTATTTACATCAACGGAGGCATATGTGCAGCAAGTTCGTCGGAGCACATGCTATTTAAATTTTTTAGAGTAAATATAAATGTTAATCTATATAAATTTGCAATATTCTAATATTTAATTTGTAAAAGAATTGTTTAACGAATATCTTTATTATAAAAATAAAAAAATGTTCGTAATAACGAATATCTTTATTATAAAAATAATTTGTGTTTTCTTAATATCATGTGTTTTTAAAAAGTGTAGTTTGTAATATCAAATATCGGTTCAATTGTAGAATAAGGATTGATATTCACCTAAATATTGTATAAAATTGATCCTTGGTTTGAATGACATTTTTTATCAATGCATTATTTTATAACATATAAAATTTAACTTTTATGTCAAATTCTGACACGTCTACTAAAAGAAAATGGAGGCATTTTTGTTATTGAAGAAATATCAACTTTTTGCTTTTAAATTCGTAAAATTCCGTTAAAACGTTTTTTTGAAAAAAGAATGTCCAAAGTTTATTTGGTGTGTCAAATAGTTTGTTTCCGTGTGTACTAAAGTTGTTGTTTTTAAATAGTTTCGTCATAGAAATGAAGAACACTTTAAAAAGTAAATTAGAATGTGTTGCAAGTGTTAAACAAGTATGTTATTGTTGTAAGAAGCGAAAATAAAAACTAAAATTGTAATTTTTAAACTGATGGAATAAAAATAATGTAAACTGTGATTTATTAAAATTGTTATTTATTATCGCAAAGTTAATGTCAGAATTTAAATCCAGTAAACATAATTTAATAATTTTACAACTTTTCTTTAAAATACACTGCAAAAAGTTTAAAGAGGGTTCAAATGTCGTATAGGGAGAGTTGAATTTTCTCGCTTGGTATTCGCCAAAACTTTAGATTAAATTGAGTGATGCTCTTAAATTTATTTCTTGTTATGAAATAACATCCTAATTTGCTTTTTAATTCAATGTTTGCTTTTCTTGTATTAAAAATATTTTGACAAATTTTATTAGACTAAACAACTGGTGAAATATAAATAAGCTTCGGGTATTCTTTTTATACAAAGACACCGATTTTAACTATTTTAAAAGAAGAGGTTAAATGAAGAGGGTAAAATATACTTTTTAAATCAAATTTCACGTTTCATTCTTTTGAGAAAATAAAATAAAGGAGATCATCATCATCATCATCAGTATTATTATTATTATTATTATTATTATTATTATTATTATTATTATTATTATTATTATTAATGTATTCACTAGGAGTTCTCACACAGATCATCGTCAGTGATTGCTCACCGACATTAACCAGTGGTATTTGCTGGAGTCTGAGTGACAATAAGTCTCTCCAGATTTCCAGTATTCTTCACCTCTTTTCGATAACGATGCGGTATCGCAACAGCCTCTCACCATTGATTTCTCGCTGGTAAGGACAATTGGTCTTCTCTGGGATTTAGGTGGCAATAAGCCTCCTCAAAGTCCCAACATTCTCCGCACTTTTCCAGTGGAGGTCTGGTTTGTGCTGTCCCTCCTCGGTCTTCTCATCCTCCTCGAGCCTCTACTAATATTTTGTCTGGTGTCAGCCTAGGCCGGCACCATTCAAAAAAAATTAATTAATTTTGTTTTAATTTTTAATTTTTTTTAATTTTTAAATTTTTTTTGGGGGGGGGGAGAGAAGGGGGAGCTTATAGTGTTTCTTGTCATTTCTGTTCCTTGGTTAATTTCTGTGTAGTGATAGCTGAGGCCGGCGTAATTTATTGGATTATGAAGTGATGTTTCTTGCAGTTTCTGTTCCTTGGTTCGTGTTGTAGTTTTCTTCGTGTGGTTTTGTTTTCTCCCTGTTGTATATTCCTTGTGACTGGTTACCCTTGTAGCATATGCTGGTTGGTTTCCGCATTCGAGGATTTGCCTTAAGATTGCAGCTGTTTTGATCATTGCCGTCCTTTGTATGGTTTCGATGGTCCCTTTGATTCCAATTTCTCCCAGTCTTTTCTCCAGGTTTTTGGGGATTGTTCCTAGTGCTCCTATGATTATTGGTATTATACTAACTTTCTTTATGCTCCATATTCCTTTCAGTTCTCTGGTTAGTTCTGTGTATTTACTTCGTTTTTCCGTGTCTTTGATCTTCACTCTGTGGGCTACTGGAACGGCGAAGTCTACGATTTTACAAGATTTTTCCTTCTTGTCGATTATAATAACACCAGGTCTCCCTGTTTGTATGAGTTTATCTGTTTGTATATCCATATCCCAGAGGATTTTGTGTTTTTCGTTTTCCAGTACTGTTTCTGGTTTATGTTTGTACTATTTGTCTGCGTATTCGAAATTCAATTGTTTGCACAGTTCCCAGTGTATTACTTTCCCAACACAGTCATGCCTGTTCTTGTATTCTTTTGTAGCAAGTTTGCTACATTCACTTGTTATATGATTTACTGTTTCGTCTCTTTGTCCACACAGTCTGCATTTATTGTTTTCCTGGGTTTTATCTATTTTAGCTTTAATGTAGTTTGTCCTAATCGCATTGTTCTGTGCAGCCATCAGTAATAATTCGGTTTCTCTGTTCAAGTTTCCTTTTCTTAGCCATGTCCAGTTATTTTCGTTGGTTTTTTCTCTTGTGAGTCTTATGAAGCGTCCATGTAGTTGTTTTTCATCCCACTTTTCTTTTCTTGTCTGTTTCTGTCCAGTTTCGATGCTCCCTGCGTTGTTCGTTGTGACGGTGTCTCTTGCTGCGCTGATCAGCCTTTCTGTTCGGGGTTATGTATTTCTCCAGCTCTTTTCTAGTGTCGTCGACACAGTCTTCTATACTTACCAGTCCTCTTCCCCCTTTGTTTCTCTTCACGTAGAGTCTGTCTGTATCGTCTTTTGGATGTAGTGCACTGTGGATAGTCATTAATTTTCTAGTCCTCTGGTCAAGGTGGCTGAGTTCTTCTTTAGTCCAGCTTATGAACGGTCCAAAATATCTTATTAGCGATACTGCCCAGGTATTTATTCCTTTGATTAGGTTTCTGCTATATAATTTTGTTTCAAAGAGCTTTCTTGTTCTTCTCAGGTATTCTTTTCACATCTACTCTTTCATTTCTGTTGATTTGATTCGGTCTGCTTCCAAAACTCCCAAATATTTAAAACTGTCTTGTTCACCTAGCGCCCTCATCTGCTCTTGGTTGGGTAGTTCCATGCTTTCAGTCGTCTCCAGCTTTCTTCTTTTAATCTCTAGCAATGCACACTGTTCCATTTCGAATTCCATTTGAATGTCCTGACTGAAGATTCTGGTCGTATTTATCAGCTTTTCCGCTTCCTTTTTGCTTTTTGCAAATAGCTTCAGGTCGTCCATGTACATGAGATGGTTTATTCTGTGTTCTCTGCCTGTGAACTTGTATCCGGCATCACATTTCCTGAGTATGTAGTTGAGTGGCATCATGGCTATGATAAACATTAGTGGTGATAGGGAGTCTCCTTGGAAAATGCCTCTTTGTATTTTTATCTCCGTCAAGTGTTGTCCTCCAGCTGTCAGTTCTAATCTCCATGTTTCCATTGCTTTCTTGATGAGATCAATAATCCTGTCGGGTATCTTGTACATTTTTAAACATTCAATTATCCATGCTTGGGGGATTCTGTCGTACGATTTCTTGTAGTCAATCAATACCATAGATATGTTCCTTTTCTTGCTTTTAACTTCTTTCAGGATCTTTTGATCTATGTATAACAGATCATGCGTCCCTCTTTTCCCTTTCTGGTATCCTTTTTGTTCCTCGAGAATGTGGCCCACGACTGTTCAGGGAATGGTAAATTTGCTCTCTCAGTTATGCCGTTAAGATTTTCCACATTGTCGGTAAACAGGTTATGGGTCTGTAATTGCTTGGGGTCGTTCCTTTGTTGTTGCTGCTGCTGCTGTTGTTGTTGTTGTTGTTGTTGTTGTTGTTGATGATGATGATGATGATGATGATGATGATGATGATGATGATGATGATGATGATGATGATGATGATGATGATGATGATGATGATGAATGAATGAATGAATGAATGAATGAATGAAGACGATACTGCAGTAAGAGTTCATTTTATTGAAAAGATTTTGACATTTTGGAAAATTGTTGGCGTCAAAAGAATTTACGGTAACATTAAAAAATGATCCACTGGAAAAGTTAGTATCAGATTTAAATGATGAAAATACTCATTTCTCGCTAATTTTAGAAAAGGTGATATCAGATTTAAATGGTGAAAATACTCATTTCTCGCTAATTTTAGAAAAGGTGATATCAGATTTAAATGATGAAAATACTCATTTCTCGCTAAGTTTAGAAAAGGTGATATCAGATTTAAATGATGAAAATACTCATTTCTCGCTAAGTTTAGAAAAGGTGATACCAGATTTAAATGGTGAAAATACTCATTTCTCGCTAAGTTTAGAAAAGGTGATACCAGATTTAAATGGTGAAAATACTCATTTCTCGCTAAGTTTAGAAAAGGTGATACCAGATTTAAATGGTGAAAATACTCATTTCTCGCTAATTTTAGAAAAGGTGATATCAGATTTAAATGATGAAAATACCCATTTCTCATTAATTTTAGAAAAGGTGATATCAGATTATAATTATGAAAATACTCATTTCTCGCTAATTTTAGAAAAGGTGATATCAGATTTAAATGGTGAAAATACTCATTTCTCGCTAATTTTAGAAAAGGTGATATCAGATTTAAATGATGAAAATACTCATTTCTCGCTAATTTTAGAAAAGGTGATATCAGATTTAAATGATGAAAATACTCATTTCTCGCTAATTTTAGAAAAGGTGATATCAGATTTAAATGGTGAAAATACTCATTTCTCGCTAATTTTAGAAAAGGTGATATCAGATTTAAATGATTAAAATACTCATTTCTCGCTAAGTTTAGAAAAGGTGATATCAGATTTAAATGATGAAAATACCCATTTCTCATTAATTTTAGAAAAGGTAATATCAGATTATAATTATGAAAATACTCATTTCTCGCTAATTTTAGAAAAGGTGATATCAGATTTAAATGGTGAAAATACTCATTTCTCGCTAATTTTAGAAAAGGTGATATCAGATTTAAATGATGAAAATACTTAAAAGTAATTCAAAATATTTCTTTTCATATGTCAAGAAAAAGTCCAAAGTCAAGACAAAAGTTGGTCCATTGGTGGACCAGAATGGTGTTCTTACTGGTAACAGTACTGAGATGGCAGAAATTTTGTCAAAACAATACACAGACGTTTTTAGCAAACCAATGCAAAGCAGTCAAGCTTCACATAATCGCACTTTTGATATAAGTTCTATATTGTCAACTGTTACTCTAACTGCAGCCGATTTTGAGCTTGCAATTGATGAACTCTCTCCGTCAGCTGCTGCGGGTTCTGACGGCTTTCCTGCATTACTACTGAAAAACTGCAGGGCTCATTTGGTCCATGCTCTCGTATTTCTATGGACGAAAAGTCTTGAAGAAGAGGTCGTTCCAAGCAAACTAAAGAATTCTCTTATTACACCCATTCACAAAGGTGGAAGCAAGTCGGTGGCTGCCAATTATAGACCAATAGCTTTGACCTCCCACCTCATTAAACTTTTTGAGAAAGTCATACGGAAACACATAGTTAGACACATGAATGAAAATAACCTGTTCAATGACAGTCAGCATGGGATGAGATCTGGAATATCTTGTTTAAGTCAACTCCTTGAGCAGTTTGACACCATTCTATCAATTCTTGATGATGGCGCTAATGCAGATGTTGTCTACTTAGATTTTGCCAAAGCTTTTGACAAAGTTGACCACAAAATAGTTCTGCAGAAAATATTTGATCTTGGCATTCGTGGAAGCATTTTCAAATGGATCGAATCCTTCCTGAGTAACCGCCTCCAAACAGTTATGGTTGACGGTGCAACCTCGAAGCCACAACCTGTCATTTCTGGAGTTCCCCAGGGAAGTGTATTGGGACCCATAATCTTCCTAATCCTTATTGGGGACATTGATGAAGATATCGCCATGTCAATAGTCAGGTCATTCGCCGATGATACAAGGGCCACAAAATCCGTTCGGTCTCCCGAGGATGCTGTGTTGTTTCAAAAGGATCTCGATCAGATCTACAAATGGACGGAGGACAATAACATGGAGCTAAATGACGTGAAATTTGAGCTTCTCCGCTATGGTAATAACGACCAGCTAAAAAGCGAGATATCATACCACACTCCGTCAGGAAAAATGATAAACATAAAGCAAGAAGTGAAGGACCTCGGTGTATCTATGTCTAGTGATTGTCTTTTTAGCAATCAAATAAACAAAGTTGTGGAAAAAGCCAAGAACCTCATTGCCTGGATCCTGAGGACATTAAAAACCAGAGAATATCGTGCAATGGTCACGCTGTATAAATCCTTGGTCATTCCAGTTTTGGAATACTGTTCTGTCTTGTGGAACCCAAGTAGCCCTAAGCTCATCCAAAAGCTTGAAGCCATTCAGTGGTCCTTTCTACGGAAAATTCAAGCTGATCGGAACTACTGGTCATGTCTGAAGAAGACAAAAATGTTCTCGCTGCAAAGACGACGTGAAAGGTACCGGATAATTTACATCTGGAAGATATTGGAAGGAAAGGTACCGAACATTAATGGCCACATTCAAGCCCGAGACAATGAACGCCGCGGGAGGCACTGTATTGTTCCCTCGCTAAAAACTGGTGGGAAAATACGAACCATTTTTGAAACGAGCTTACCTGTACAGGGGTCACAACTCTTCAATGCCATGCCTAGGTGTATTCGGGATATAAAAAATGCTGCTGTGGAACAATTTAAGCGCTCTCTTGATGCCTACCTCGCTAATATCCCGGACCAACCCCAAATTGTCGGATACACGGCGTGCAGGCAAGCCGACACCAATTCTATCGTGCACATGCAAGCACATGCTGGTGCGGTTCCTTTGTCTCACAGGATCCTCACATCAGCCAGGGCGAGTTGAACAACCAGCAAGCCTGAACACGCCTGTTCGAAGCACCAGACAAAAAAAAAACAAAAAAAAAAATACTCATTTGTCGCTAATTTTAGAAAAGGTGATATCAGATTTAAATGATGAAAATACCCATTTCTCGCTAATTTTAGAAAAGGTGGTATCAGATTTAAATGATGAAAATACTCATTTCTGTCTAAGTTTAGAAAAGGTGATATCAGATTTAAATGATGAAAATACTCATTTCTCGCTAATTTTAGAAAAGGTGATATCAGATTTAAATGATGAAAATACTCATTTCTCGCTAATTTTAGAAAAGGTGATATCAGATTTAAATGGTGAAAATACTCATTCCTCGCTAATTTTTGAAAAGTTGATATCAGATTTAAATGATGAAAATACTCATTTCTCGCTAATTTTAGAAAAGGTGATATCAGATTTAAATGATAAAAATACTCATTTCTCGCTAATTTTAGAAAAGGGTATATCAGATTTAAATGATGAAAATACTCATTTCTCGCTAATTTTAGAAAAGGTGATATCAGATTTAAATAGTGAAAATACTCATTTCTCGCTAAGTTTAGAAAAGGTGATATCAGATTTAAATGATGAAAATACTCATTTCTCGCTAATTTTAGAAAAGGTGATATCAGATTTAAATGATGAAAATACTCATTTCTCGCTAATTTTAGAAAAGGTGATATAAGATTTAAATAGTGAAAATACTCATTTCTCACTAATTTTAGAAAAGGTGATATCAGATTTAAATGATGAAAATACTCATTTCTCGCTAATTTTAGAAAAGGTGATATCAGATTTAAATGATGAAAATACCCATTTCTCGCTAATTTTAGAAAAGGTGATATCAGATTTAAATGATGAAAATACTCATTTCTCGCTAAGTTTAGAAAAGGTTATATCAGATTTAAATGATGAAAATACTCATTTCTCGCTAAGTTTAGAAAAGGTGATATCAGATTTAAATGATGAAAATACTCATTTCTCGCGAAGTTTAGAAAAGGTGATATCAGATTTAAATGATGAAAATACTCATTTCTGTCTAAGTTTAGAAAAGGTGATATCAGATTTAAATGATGAAAATACTCATTTCTGTCTAAGTTTAGAAAAGGTGATATCAGATTAAAATGATGAAAATACTCATTTCTCGCTAAGTTTAGAAAAAGTGATATCAGATTTAAATGATGAAAATACTCATTTCTCGCTAAGTTTAGAAAAGGTGATATCAGATTTAAATGGTGAAAATACTCATTTCTCGCTAATTTTATAAAAGGTGATATCAGATTTAAATGGTGAAAATACTCATTTCTCGCTAAGTTTAGAAAAGGTGATATAAGATTTAAATGATGAAAATACTCATTTCTCGCTAAGTTTAGAAAAGGTGATATAAGATTTAAATGGTGAAAATACTCATTTCTCGCTAATTTTAGAAAAGGTGATATCAGATTTAAATGATGAAAATACTCATTTCTCGCTAATTTTAGAAAAGGTGATATCAGATTTAAATGATTAAAATACTCATTATTCGCTAAGTTTAGAAAAGGTGATATCAGATTTAAATGATGAAAATACCCATTTCTCATTAATTTTAGAAAAGGTAATATCAGATTATAATTATGAAAATACTCATTTCTCGCTAATTTTAGAAAAGGTGATATCAGATTTAAATGATGAAAATACTCATTTCTCGCTAATTTTAGAAAAGGTGATATCAGATTTAAATGATGAAAATACCCATTTCTCGCTAATTTTAGAAAAGGTGGTATCAGATTTAAATGATGAAAATACTCATTTCTGTCTAAGTTTAGAAAAGGTGATATCAGATTTAAATGATGAAAATACTCATTTCTCGCTAATTTTAGAAAAGGTGATATCAGATTTAAATGATGAAAATACTCATTTCTCGCTAATTTTAGAAAAGGTGATATCAGATTTAAATAGTGAAAATACTCATTTCTCGCTAATTTTAGAAAAGTTGATATCAGATTTAAATGATGAAAATACTCATTTCTCGCTAATTTTAGAAAAGGTGATATCAGATTTAAATGATCAAAATACTCATTTCTCGCTAATTTTAGAAAAGGGTATATCAGATTTAAATGATGAAAATACTAATTTCTGTCTAAGTTTAGAAAAGGTGATATCAGATTTTAATAGTGAAAATACTCATTTCTCGCTAAGTTTAGAAAAGGTGATATCAGATTTAAATGGTGAAAATACTCATTTCTCGCTTATTTTAGAAAAGGTGATATCAGATTTAAATGATGAAAATACTCATTTCTCGCTAATTTTAGAAAAGGTGATATAAGATTTAAATAGTGAAAATACTCATTTCTCACTAATTTTAGAAAAGGTGATATCAGATTTAAATGATGAAAATACTCATTTCTCGCTAATTTTAGAAAAGGTGATATCAGATTTAAATGATGAAAATACCCATTTCTCGCTAATTTTAGAAAAGGTGATATCAGATTTAAATGATGAAAATACTCATTTCTCGCTAAGTTTAGAAAAGGTTATATCAGATTTAAATGATGAAAATACTCATTTCTCGCTAAGTTTAGAAAAGGTGATATCAGATTTAAATGATGAAAATACTCATTTCTCGCTAATTTTAGAAAAGGTGATATCAGATTTAAATGATGAAAATACTCATTTCTCGCTAAGTTTAGAAAAGGTTATATCAGATTAAAATGATGAAAATACTCATTTCTCGCTAAGTTTAGAAAAGGTGATATCAGATTTAAATGATGAAAATACTCATTTCTGTCTAAGTTTAGAAAAGGTGATATCAGATTTAAATGATGAAAATACTCATTTCTGTCTAAGTTTAGAAAAGGTGATATCAGATTTAAATGATGAAAATACTCATTTCTCGCTAAGTTTAGAAAAGGTGATATCAGATTTAAATGATGAAAATACTCATTTCTCGCTAAGTTTAGAAAAGGTGATATCAGATTTAAATGGTGAAAATACTCATTTCTCGCTAATTTTAGAAAAGGTGATATCAGATTTAAATGGTGAAAATACTCATTTCTCGCTAAGTTTAGAAAAAGTGATATGAGATTTAAATGATGAAAATACTCATTTCTCGCTAAGTTTAGAAAAGGTGATATAAGATTTAAATGGTGAAAATACTCATTTCTCGCTAATTTTAGAAAAGGTGATATCAGATTTAAATGATGAAAATACTCATTTCTCGCTAAGTTTAGAAAAGGTGATATCAGATTTAAATGATGAAAATACTCATTTCTCATTAATTTTAGAAAAGGTGATATCAGATTTAAATGGTGAAAATACTCATTTCTCGCTTATTTTAGAAAAGGTGATATCAGATTTAAATGATGAAAATACTCATTTCTGTCTAAGTTTAGAAAAGGTGATATCAGATTTAAATGATGAAAATACTCATTTCTCGCTAAGTTTAGAAAAGGTGATATCAGATTTAAATGATGAAAATACTCATTTCTCGCTAATTTTAGAAAAGGTGATATCAGATTTAAATGATGAAAATACTCATTTCTCGCTAATTTAAGAAAAGGTGATATCAGATTTAAATGATTAAAATACTCATTTCTCGCTAATTTTAGAAAAGGTGATATCAGATTTAAATAATGAAAATACTCATTTCTCGCTAATTTTAGAAAAGGTGATATCAGATTTAAATGATGAAAATACGCATTTCTCGCTAATTTTAGAAAAGGTGATATCAGATTTAAATGATGAAAATACCCATTTCTCGCTAATTTTAGAAAAGGTGATATCAGATTTAAATGATGAAAATACTCATTTCTTGCTAAGTTTAGAAAAGGTTATATCAGATTTAAATGATGAAAATACTCATTTCTCGCTAAGTTTAGAACAGGTGATATCAGATTTAAATGATGAAAATACTCATTTCTCGCTAATTTTAGAAAAGGTTATATCAGATTCAAATGATGAAAATACTCATTTCTCGCTAATTTTAGAAAAGGTGATATCAGATTAAAATAGTGAAAATACTCATTTCTCGCTAAGTTTAGAAAAGGTGATATCAGATTTAAATGGTGAAAATACTCATTTCTCGCTAATTTTAGAAAAGGTGATATCAGATTTTAATGATGAAAATACTCATTTCTCGCTAATTTTAGAAAAGGTGATATAAGATTTAAATAGTAAAAATACTCATTTCTCGCTAATTTTAGAAAAGGTGATATCAGATTAAAATGATGAAAATACTCATTTCTCGCTAAGTTTAGAAAAGGTGATATCAGATTTAAATGATGAAAATACCCATTTCTCATTAATTTTAGAAAAGGTGATATCAGATTTAAATGATGAAAATACTCATTTCTCGCTAATTTTAGAAAAGGTGATATCAGATTTAAATGATGAAAATACTCATTTCTCGCTAATTTTAGAAAAGGTTATATCAGATTTAAATGATGAAAATACTCATTTCTCGCTAAGTTTAGAAAAGGTGATATCAGATTTAAATGATGAAAATACTCATTTCTCGCTAAGTTTAGAAAAGGTTATATCAGATTTAAATGATGAAAATACTCATTTCTGTCTAAGTTTAGAAAAGGTGATATAAGTTTTAAAAGATGAAAATACTTATTTCTGTCTAAGTTTAGAAAAGGTGATATCAGATTTAAATGATGAAAATACTCATTTCTCGCTAAGTTTAGAAAAGGTGATATCAGATTTAAATGATGAAAATACTCATTTCTCGCTAAGTTTAGAAAAGGTGATATCAGATTTAAATGATGAAAATACTCATTTTTCGCTAATTTTAGAAAAGGTGATATCAGATTACAATGATGAAAATACTCATTTCTGTCTAAGTTTAGAAAAGGTGATATCAGATTTAAATGATGAAAATACTCATTTCTCGCTAATTTTAGAAAAGGTTATATCAGATTCAAATGATGAAAATACTCATTTCTCGCTAATTTTAGAAAAGGTGATATCAGATTAAAATAGTGAAAATACTCATTTCTCGCTAAGTTTAGAAAAGGTGATATCAGATTTAAATGGTGAAAATACTCATTTCTCGCTAATTTTAGAAAAGGTGATATCAGATTTAAATGATGAAAATACTCATTTCTCGCTAAGTTTAAACAAGGTGATATAAGATTTAAATGGTGAAAATACTCATTTCTCGCTAATTTTAGAAAAGGTGATATCAGATTTAAATGATGAAAATACTCATTTCTCGCTAATTTTAGAAAAGGTGATATAAGATTTAAATGGTGAAAATACTCATTTCTCGCTAATTTTAGAAAAGGTGATATCAGATTTAAATGATGAAAATACTCATTTCTCGCTAAGTTTAGAAAAGGTGATATCAGATTTAAATGATGAAAATACCCATTTCTCATTAATTTTAGAAAAGGTGATATCAGATTTAAATGGTGAAAATACTCATTTCTCGCTAATTTTATAAAAGGTGATATCAGATTTAAATGATGAAAATACTCATTTCTCGCTAATTTTAGAAAAGGTGATATCAGATTTAAATGATGAAAATACTCATTTCTCGCTAAGTTTAGAAAAGGTGATATCAGATTTAAATGATGAAAATACTCATTTCTGTCTAAGTTTAGAAAAGGTGATATCAGTTTTAAATGATGAAAATACTCATTTCTGTCTAAGTTTAGAAAAGGTGATATCAGATTTAAATGATGAAAATACTCATTTCTCGCTAAGTTTAGAAAAGGTGATATCAGATTTAAATGATGAAAATACTCATTTCTGTCTAAGTTTAGAAAAGGTGATATCAGTTTTAAATGATGAAAATACTCATTTCTGTCTAAGTTTAGAAAAGGTGATATCAGATTTAAATGATGAAAATACTCAATTCTTCGCTAAGTTTAGAAAAGGTGATATCAGATTTAAATGATGAAAATACTCATTTCTCGCTAATTTTAGAAAAGGTGATATCAGATTTAAATGATGAAAATACTCATTTTTTGCTAATTTGAGAAAAGGTGATATCAGATTTAAATGATGAAAATACTCATTTCTCGCGAATTTTAGAAAAGGTGATATCAGATTTAAATTATGAAAATACTCATTTCTCGCTAATTTTAGAAAAGGTGATATCAGATTTAAATGATGAAAATACTCATTTCTCGCTTATTTTAGAAAAGGTGATATCAGATTTAAATTATGAAAATACTCATTTCTCGCTTAGTTTAGAAAAGGTGATATCAGATTTAAATGATGAAAATACTCATTTCTCGCTAATTTTAGAAAAGGTGATATAAGATTTAAATAGTGAAAATATTCATTTCTTGCTAATTTTAGAAAAGGTGATATCAGATTTAAATGATGAAAATACTCATTTCTCGCTAAGTTTAGAAAAGGTGATATCAGATTTAAATGATGAAAATACTCATTTCTCGCTAATTTTAGAAAAGGTGATATCAGATTAAAATGATGAAAATACTCATTTCTCGCTAATTTTATAAAAGGTGATATCAGATTTAAATGATGAAAATACTCATTTCTCGCTAATTTTAGAAAAGGTGATATCAGATTTAAATGATGAAAATACTCATTTCTCGCTAAGTTTAGAAAAGGTGATACCAGATTTAAATGGTTAAAATACTCATTTCACGCTAATTTTAGAAAAGGTGATATCAGATTTAAATGATGAAAATACTCATTTCTCGCTAAGTTTAGAAAAAGTGATATCAGATTTAAATGATGAAAATACTCATTTCTCGCTAAGTTTAGAAAAGGTGATATAAGATTTAAATGGTGAAAATACTCATTTCTCGCTAATTTTAGAAAAGGTGATATCAGATTTAAATGATGAAAATACTCAATTCTTCGCTAAGTTTAGAAAAGGTGATATAAGATTTAAATGATTAAAATACTCATTTCTCGCTAATTTTAGAACAGGTGATATCAGATTTAAATGATGAAAATACTCATTTCTCGCTAATTTTAGAAAAGGTGATATCAGATTTAAATGATGAAAATACTCATTTCTCGCGAATTTTAGAAAAGGTGATATCAGATTTAAATTATGAAAATACTCATTTCTCGCTAATTTTAGAAAAGGTGATATCAGATTTAAATGATGAAAATACTCATTTCTCGCTAATTTTAGAAAAGGTGATATCAGATTTAAATTATGAAAATACTCATTTCTCGCTTAGTTTAGAAAAGGTGATATCAGATTTAAATGATGAAAATACTCATTTCTCGCTAATTTTAGAAAAGGTGATATAAGATTTAAATAGTGAAAATACTCATTTCTTGCTAATTTTAGAAAAGGTGATATCAGATTTAAATGGTGAAAATACTCATTTCTCGCTAAGTTTAGAAAAGGTGATATCAGATTTAAATGATGAAAATACTCATTTCTCGCTAATTTTAGAAAAGGTGATATCAGATTTAAATGATGAAAATACTCATTTATCGCTAATTTTATAAAAGGTTATATCAGATTTAAATGATGAAAATACTCATTTCTCGCTAATTTTAGAAAAGGTGATATCAGATTTAAATGATGAAAATACTCATTTCTCGCTAAGTTTAGAAAAGGTGATATCAGATTTAAATGGTGAAAATACTCATTTCACGCTAATTTTAGAAAAGGTGATATCAGATTTAAATGATGAAAATACTCATTTCTCGCTAAGTTTAGAAAAGGTGATATCAGATTTAAATGGTGAAAATACTCATTTCACGCTAATTTTAGAAAAGGTGATATCAGATTTAAATGATGAAAATACTCATTTCTCGCTAAGTTTAGAAAAAGTGATATCAGATTTAAATGATGAAAATACTCATTTCTCGCTAAGTTTAGAAAAGGTGATATTAGATTTAAATGGTGAAAATACTCATTTCTCGCTAATTTTAGAAAAGGTGATATCAGATTTAAATGATGAAAATACTCAATTCTTCGCTAAGTTTAGAAAAGGTGATATCAGATTTAAATGATGAAAATACTCATTTCTCGCTAATTTTAGAAAAGGTGATATCAGATTTAAATTATGAAAATACTCATTTCTCGCTAATTTTAGAAAAGGTGATATCAGATTTAAATGATGAAAATACTCATTTCTCGCGAATTTTAGAAAAGGTGATATCAGATTTAAATTATGAAAATACTCATTTCTCGCTAATTTTAGAAAAGGTGATATCAGATTTAAATGATGAAAATACTCATTTCTCGCTAATTTTAGAAAAGGTGTATCAGATTTAAATTATGAAAATACTCATTTCTCGCTTAGTTTAGAAAAGGTGATATCAGATTTAAATGATGAAAATACTCATTTCTCGCTAATTTTAGAAAAGGTGATATAAGATTTAAATAGTGAAAATACTCATTTCTTGCTAATTTTAGAAAAGGTGATATCAGATTTAAATGGTGAAAATTCTCATTTCTCGCTAAGTTTAGAAAAGGTGATATCAGATTTAAATGATGAAAATACTCATTTCTCGCTAATTTTAGAAAAGGTGATATCAGATTAAAATGATGAAAATACTCATTTATCGCTAATTTTATAAAAGGTGATATCAGATTTAAATGATGAAAATACTCATTTCTCGCTAATTTTAGAAAAGGTGATATCAGATTTAAATGATGAAAATACTCATTTCTCGCTAAGTTTAGAAAAGGTGATATCAGATTTAAATGGTGAAAATACTCATTTCACGCTAATTTTAGAAAAGGTGATATCAGATTTAAATGATGAAAATACTCATTTCTCGCTAAGTTTAGAAAAAGTGATATCAGATTTAAATGATGAAAATACTCATTTCTCGCATAGTGTAGAAAAGGTGATATAAGATTTAAATGGTGAAAATACTCATTTCTCGCTAATTTTAGAAAAGGTGATATCAGATTTAAATGATGAAAATACTCATTTCTCGCTAAGTTTAGAAAAGGTGATATCAGATTTAAATGATGAAAATACCCATTTCTCATTAATTTTAGAATAGGTGATTTCAGATTTAAATGGTGAAAATACTCATTTCTCGCTAATTTTATAAAAGGTGATATCAGATTTAAATGATGAAAATACTCATTTCTCGCTAAGTTTAGAAAAGGTGATATCAGATTTAAATGATGAAAATACTCATTTCTCGCTAAGTTTAGAAAAGGTGATATCAGATTTAAATGATGAAAATACTCATTTTTCGCTAATTTTAGAAAAGGTGATATCAGATTTAAATGATGAAAATACTCATTTTTCGCTAATTTTAGAAAAGGTGATATCAGATTTAAATGATGAAAATACTCATTTCTCGCTAATTTTAGAAAAGGTGATATCAGATTTAAATGATGAAAATACTCATTTCTCGCTAATTTTAGAAAAGGTGATATCAGATTTAAATGATGAAAATACTCATTTCTCGCTAATTTTAGAAAAGGTGATATCAGATTTAAATTATGAAAATACTCATTTCTCGCTAAGTTTAGAAAAGGTGATATCAGATTTAAATGATGAAAATACTCATTTCTCGCTAATTTTAGAAAAATTAAACAAAGAATATGGGAAGCAAGGAAAAAAAATTAAATTATTAACAAGGAATACTAGTTTCGCCAGTGAACATACATAGGGATAACGACACGTCCTTAAAGTTATTCCTTAATTAAAGCCAGTATTAGGTTTGCACTTTTTGCAAAATATTTTTAAAAAACATAAGCATAGTTTAAAACGAAAAGCTTTTCAGTGAAAGTAAAATAACTCCCGGACAAGCTAGTTATTATTAATCGCAATCATTAATAAGACATGGTGGTTAAGACTATCTAGTAAGTGACGGTGGTTAAGTGAATAACGACATGGACTGACGGTTGTATAATACTACTGTCACGTGGTCCCTCCTGCAAGACTGCCAACACCAGAATCAAGCCGGTCATGAATTTACTTAACATGCAGTAGATTAACTTATGCTAAGTAAATTAGTAAATGCATATCAATCAGAATGTGAAAGTAGTATTATGGAATCCATTGGATTCAGACTTGATACATCCAGGTCGTCAGTCCGCGTCGTTATTCACTTAACCACCGTCACTTCCTAGATATTTGCTTAGAGGTGGGTAAAACTTTGTTATGCTTCATGAATTTACCATAGACTATTAAGAAACTAAATTTGGAAAATTATAAATGTATTATTGTATTATGAAGAAAGTTTTTTTCTTCTGTAAAACAAATTTTACATGTAAAAAACATCACAAATTTTGTAATACTTATCAAAATTGTTTCTCTGAAAATTACTTTGTCCATAAAGTATTTGATTGCGTAAAATGTTGAACTTGCTTTCTGATTGTATTATGTCATTATATTTTCTATAATCAATTAGTCAATATAAACCAATTGACGCATGATTCGAGAAATATGTCAAATGTGCCTAATTCATGATGAATAAAGCTATTTCCTATAATCAATTAGTCAATATAAACCAATTGACGCATGATTCGAGAAATATGTAAAATGTGCCTAATTCATAATGAATAAGGTTATTTTCTATAATCAATTAGTCAATATAAACCAATTGACGCATTATTCGAGAAATATGTCAAATGTGCCTAATTCATAATGAATAAAGTTATTTTCTATAATCAATTAGTCAATATAAACCAATTGACGCAGGATTCGAGAAATATGTAAAATGTGCCTAATTCATAATGAATAAAGTTATTTTCTATAACTGATTAGTCAATATAAACCAATTGACGCATGATTCGAGAAATATGTAAAATGTGCCTAATTCATAATGAATAAAGTTATTTTCTATAATCAATTAGTCAATATAAATCAATTGACGCATTATTCGAGAAATATGTAAAATGTGCCTAATTCATAATGAATAAAGTTATTTCTATAATCAATTAGTCAATATAAACCAATTGACGCATGATTCGAGAAATATGTAAAATGTGCCTAATTCATGATGAATAAAGTTATTTTCTATAATCAATTAGTCAATATAAACCAATTGACGCATGATTCGAGAAATATTTTAAATGTGCCTAATTCATAATGAATAAAGTTATTTCTATAATCAATTAGTCAATATAAACCAATTGACGCATGATTCGAGAAATATGTAAAATGTGCCTAATTCATAATGAATAAAGTTATTTTCTATAATCAATTAGTCAATATAAACCAATTGACGCATGATTCGAGAAATATCTCAAATGTGCCTAATTCATGATGAATAAAGTTATTTTGTGCATTTTGTTCTTTTATAGTTTTTTTCTTTCTTATTACATTTGATTTGATGAAAATAAATCAATAATTTTAAGCCGATTCCGTATGTATAGTTGCTAATAAACTAATTACTAAGAAATTCCTTATCAAAACTTTTCTACATAGTTGTTATTTAGTAGCCACTTTCGTCCACTTTCTTTTCAATTAATAAAAAGGTGGACCCAGTTTCATGTTTGCCAGGCCTGGTATAACTATCGCTATAAGTTTCGTAAATGGTTCTTGTCAGTGATATTCTAATGTGAAATTAAAAAAAAAATTTAAATGCGTTCAAATTTAGAAATCTCATTAATTATTGTGATGGTCTCATTCTTCTCATTAATAAAGTAGTTAAAGCTAAGGATCCCGACCTGTGCTTCTAAATGAGAGATTATATTCCTTTTATTAGTTTACGATAACAATATGACAGACTTTAAAGTGAATCGAGACAATATTCAATTTCTAGTCAACGGTCAAAGTTCCGATCCGGCGTCTTTGCGTTGATTTGAATGTCTCAATTATAACAAGCTGTCAATTATTTTCCCGCGCATTTTATCTCTCGATTTTAATACGTCCATAACCATCTCTCTCTCTCTCTCTCATTTTCTCTCTCTCTCTCTCTCTCTCTCTCTCTCTCTCTTAGCTTTCTCTCTAAGAGAATGTTCAGCAAAATATGCACGTAAATGCATTTAATGGAGATGTAAGAATCGATGATAAATTATCTTAGAGAGAAGAATTGGTGCTTTGCCAGTCTGCGCAGCAATATAAACGATGGAATACTTGCGATATTGACACTGAGGTTAATGGAAGGATTTCACGTCTTCTTCACTCAACGTTGTCTGCGAACAACGGGGTCAGATGTCAAGTGAATTTCTTAAGCATAAGTTTGTAGAATGGCAATTGTGCCAAACACGGCGTGTGGCCATCAAGCATTCCGATTGCTTAATGTCACATTGTCTGTTTAATGCTGCAGATCGTCAAAGGAGCTTTACTTCAAAATACCAACACGACTTTATCTTAGATATAATTTTTTGGTATACATTTTTTATCAGAAAATAAAAGAATTTCCAAGAACGGTGCTTCGAAAAAGTTTTCTTCCTCACAATTTAAGAACAAGTAACAAATACAGTGTGTCTTTGCTGCCTTCGTTAAAAACTTCAAGATAACCTGCAAACTTTCAAAGTATTTGTCCTCTCGGCCATGCGTGTAAATCTTTTTTAACTTATATAAAATAGTTGGGCTGTAGTTCGGGGCGGCACGAAGGTTCTCTTTTTCATGTTTCTACATTGAGATGTAGGGGAGAGTGCCACACCTTTCTTTGAATTTCTCTACTTACCCTTGATTATCACCTTATAATGCTGAGTGTTTATTAAAAGGGGCATCAGGTACCATTTTTGAGTTTTTAGTATGACTTGACCGAGAATTGACCCCCAATCGCCTAACTCATCAGCAAACACTCTCACCATTATGCCAAATGGGCCGGTAAATGGATCGACCGCAGTTGAGGACGATTGAAAGGCTTCCTATTTTATTGGCTACTACACCGCGTTGTAAGAGCCACCTCTCTCCCTGGAGTGCTCCACTTACCCTTGATCCCCGCCTTATAATTCACTCCCCTTTATCCTCACATAATAAAGCTCAGTGTTTAATAAAAGGGCATCAAGTATCATTTTTTAGTCTTGAACGTTGATTGAACCCCGCCCTTAACGAACACTCTAACCACTTTGCCAAATGGGTCAGTCTCAAACTTATAAACCTCATTAAACAATAACAAAAAGTGATAATACATAATTTGACTGTTTTTATCAGAAAAAATAAACTTTATTCCAAATGAATATTTGCGCACGATAAAAGTATGAATTTTGAAAAGTTTAAATTTTTACAGTTTAATTTTAGTTGGTTTTAAAAAGATTGCAACTTAATCTAATAATAACCTTGTGTCATTAACCGATTGGTTAAATACGGAAATCAGCGGTAAAACAACATTTCATTGGGTGAAGAGGTTCATACTTCGTTAGTGATTCATTTATAATAAACTAACTGGATTTATGCACTGGTGTTGCCCGGGAAACAGGAAAAACTTAAGAATCTGCTGGACCCATTTTACTTGATTCTTTTAACTATTTATAATTATTAATTAAAATGTTCTTTAATTATTAAATTTAAAAATAACAATGAACATTTAACGGTTCGTATAATTTCATAACAAAAGAAAGCGCTTTTTGGTTGAGATCAAAGTATAGTATCTGTTCCGATGGATGCTACACCCTTTAGACGGTACCGTCTTCGTCTCTGAGCCTTAATTCTGCCGGTCTTAAGGTTTGTCCTCTGCAGTTCTAGGAGGTCCACCCTCCCAGGCTTTGCCTTTTTACTCCTTAAGAAGGGGTTAGTTTATTGCTAATCGCCTGAGGCGCTCCTACCGGGTAATGCCGACGGGGCTGCCCAGGCATATTTTGTAGGCCAGAATGCTCTTCCTCTAGAGCGATGGCTTTTCAATCCCACTTTCCGACCTTGTGTCACATCTTACCGCTGTGGGAGAGAGATTTTTAAAAAAGAACACCCTCGCAGCAATGTATGTAAGTAGAGGCGAGGATTTTCTTTTTGTGTTCTTAAATTATGATTTGATTTGATTTGATTGTTTGGTTTAACGGCATGTCAACCCTTCTTAGGTCATTTTATGCCAATACAATTTTGATTGAACAGTGGTTTTAAGATGCCTTCACAAAGTTTAGTTAGAGATTTTATTCAAAAGTTTTGTTTTTTCCAACTATATTTTGGTGTATATCTACATTTCCTTAAGAAATTTAATTATGGGACGGATTGTAAATAATAGTGTCGATACACAAACACTGGAAGGGAGGTACTATTCTATAGGAAAATGTGTATATGAAAATAAAGTAAATTTCGTAGGTATTATTTACAGAGTAATTCATTCATTAATTTCGTATGAATCAAATGATCCTATTGAGATGATTCTATTGTTGGCATTAGTTTGCCCGATTTTTTTCTAGTTATAATTCTTTCCAGAAAGACATCGGATACTCATAGGAGGGACCATTTTAAGTGAAAGTTTTTATACGGAACGAACTAGATTCGAACTTGCCACACCCAGGTTGTCAGTCCGTGCGTTAACCACTTTGCCACCGACTAAGAAGAGTAAACGAATATTTTGTTCAAAAACTGATTTTGGAATTAAATAATAAGTAAAATCAAAATAAAATTTAAAGTACAGTAAAAATAAAGTAAAATAAACTCACTGATGCGTAAAAATAGTCCATGATGTTTATTAAGTTTCAGTTTAAAAAATTGTAAGGGACGTTTTATTATGTATAAGCTTTAAGAACATCTTCAGAAAGAAGATTGTAGATGTTAGCTTTATTTTTAATCTGAAAACGTAAGTTTGCAAATTATGTTTATTAGACACGTACTAACTGATAGGGATAGTGTTTAATATGAAGTGTGCGGACATACAGTATAATAGGAAAATATAACCCTAAATAGATCGCTACGGTGCGAAGGATGAGTACTTATTGCTGTGAGTGTAGTCACGCATGAACCCGCGCTAAACCTAGTAAGCAAAGTACCTATAATCGGACTAAAACTCATACAAAGCCGAATTATAATGCTTTAATGAGTAAAAGTGGTTACTGACTTACAAGCACAGAAAGAAAAGCATGTTTCATATTGGTATGGATAAATATGAAATATACAGGGTGTTTCAAAAGTCTTGGGAACATTACAAATGCGTATATCTCATGAACTATTCCAGGTAGAAAAATGAAACTGGTGCCATTTTAAAGCTTGCTTAATCAAGTTTGTGGTCATACTAATGATTTTCGTGTTATCTTTCCAGGTGCTCTAAACAAGACAAGGCATTTTGCGTCCTCCAATTTGCAAAGACTGAATCGTGGACATGTGTTCAGCGTGCATTTCGCAGGAAATTTAAAAAAGAAGCCCCTGAAAGGAAATCCATTGTCAGATGGCATGCTAAATTTGTGAAAGATGGGTGTTTGTGCCCAAGTAAGCGAACAGGTCGCCCTTCAACTTCAGAAGATGCAGTTGAGCAAGTTCGGACAGCCTTTCAGCGGAGCCCCCGTAAATCAGTGAGAAGAGCCAGCAGGGAACTTCAGCTTGCTCCAGCAACTGTCTGGCGTGTCTTAAGGAAACGACTGCAAATGGTACCTTACAAGCTCAAGTTGGTCCAAAAGTTGAAGGACACTGATAAGCCACTTCGCCGTGACTTTTGCATTGCAATGCAAGAGAAGTTGGAAGATAACGGCTTTGATGACCGGCTTGTTTTTAGCGATGAGGCGACCTTCCATCTGAATGGCAAAGTTAACAAGCATAACACTCGCATATGGGGTACTGAGAATCCTCATGAACTTCTTGAGCACGAGCGAGATTCACCAAAAGTGAACGTGTTTTGTGCAATTTCCAAGAAAGGTGTCTATGGACCGTTCTTCTTTGAAGAGGCAACTATCACTGGTGAATCCTATCTCAACATGCTGGAAGCAGAATCTGATGACTTCATTTTTCAACAAGATGGTGCACCACCACACTGGAATCTTAGAGTAAGGCAGTTTCTTAACACAAGGCTGCCTGGTAGATGGATTGGGAGATCTGGGCGAGGTGATGACGTTCTCATGCCCTGGCCTCCTAGGTCTCCAGATCTTACCCCGTGTGACTTTTTCCTTTGGGGCTTTGTCAAGCAACAAGTCTATGTGCCGTCCCTTCCAAGAGATATTGACGAACTAAAGGCTCGAGTAACGGCAGTTGTGGGAACCATTGACGTCAAGATGCTGGAACGCGTTTGGCAGGAAATGGACTATCGACTAGATATCTACCGTGTGAGGAATGGTGCTCATATTGAGCAACTTTGAAGATTCCCCACAAAACTTGAAACTTTAACCTTTCCAACGGTACCAATTTCATTTTTCAACTCCTAATAGTTTTTGAGTTATTAAAAATCGTTATGTTCCCAAGACTTTTGAAACACCCTGTATATTCATATTGGTATGGATAAATATGAAATATATATTCATATTGGTATGGATAAATATGAAATATATATTCATATGGATAAATATGAAATATATATTCATTTTGGTATGGATAAATATGAAATATATATTCATTTTGGTATGGATAAATATGAAATATATATTCATACTCAGTTGAAAATATTCGCTTCTACCGTACCACAACGAAATCTATCTTTTCTTATCCCTTTCTAACTTTTTTACCTACCCTATTTCCAAACACTGTCAGCTATTCATTCTCTCTCTCTACTCCGTAATGGCCAATGTATGACACAAATTTACATCCAGTGGCGAGGCCGCCCCGATTTGGGATATTTGGGAAGTATGAAGTTAGTTACCGCTACTTCCAAGTCAACTCTGGCCCGGAATGGTAGGTGCCCATCTAAGGGTTAAATATAATCCGTCGTTTACAAACTATTTTTTTACAAAATATATGCATACAAAACAAATTAATCAAAAAATCGATCGTATAAAAACCACCGATTATCATCAGAACTCTTCTCGAGAGTCCAACATTTAAACTCCTCTGCCTGACATTTCCAGGCAACATAAATTGGAATAAATACATAAAACAAGCTGCCAAGTCTACTGCAAATAAGTTAGTCTCTCTCTCTCTCTCTCTCTATCTCTCTCTCTCTACCAGAAAACTTATTACATTTTCCAGTATCCTATATCTTTATAAAGCTACCATTCGCCATGAATGGAACATTGTTGTCACATCTGAACCAGTGCACCAACCACTAGTCTCTCACTCTTGGACAGGGTGCAAATAAGAATTTCTAACATAATAGGTCCCGAACTGTCTACCAAGCTCCAGCCTCTGTCGCATCGCCGCAGTGTTGTATCCCTGTACTTATTTAACATGTACTTCCCCTTAATGTTCTCCGATTAACTTACTGCACCTGTACCTCTTTAACGTAAATACCATCGACTCACTCGACTACCAGCAAAATTCTACCCCTTCACTGTATAGGTTCCTTGATACCGGAAGATTTTCTACACCAATAGCTTCTTTCCTCGAGCCGCTTGCCGTTGGAATTCATTCTCTGGTCCATGTTTTCAAAAAGGTGTTATGTATTAAATTGTCTAAGTGTTTAAGTTAAAAAATGAAATTATACCTGAAGCAAACGAATATTGCTAAGGGAAATGTCTAAAGTCGATTCGATTAAGAGATTGTAGCCGCCATTTTTAATCAATGTACAGTATAGATGATTAAGTTCGTTAAATGTATTCCGTAAATTCCGTAAATTACGTAATAATTAGAATAACGTAATCCGATATTCTCAAAAATAATTGGAATATGAGGAAACGTCTACTAAATGTGTACGGAATGTATTTTATTATGTATTAAATTTATGAAGGATGAATAAAAAAAATAATAACGGTTACTTTTTTAAGTATCCGTAGTTTATTACCAACCGGTGATGAAGGGGGGAGTCTGTGATGGTGGTCTAAAAGTAGTGCATATTGTTAAATGGATAAATAATTAGAAATTTCTTCAAACACGCTCGAGTGAATAAACTGAGTAGAGGAGTGAGTTTAGTAGCCTCTGATGCATGTGGTCATTTTCTTACTCTCGCCGAAGGTACAGGAGAAAAAAAACGTCTTCACTTTATATATATAGAAGAGAATTCCCAACATACCGAAACCATCTTTTTATTTAGTAACATTTGTGATAATACCGGACGTTGATTTTGAATACACTTGCTGCAAGTTACCGGAAGTAGTTACTTAGATTTATTACCTCTTACTTAGATGTATTACCGCTTACTTATATTTATTACCGCTTACTTTGATTTATTATCGCTTACTTATATTTATTACTGCTTAGTTGAATTTATTACCGCTTACTCACATTTATTACCGCTTACTCGGATTTATTACCGCTTACTTATTATCGGTTACTTTGATTTATTACCTCTTAATTGGATTTATTACCGCTTCCTTGGATGTATTACTGTTTACTTAGATTTATTACTTCTTAATTAGATTTATTACCGCTTACTTGGTATTATTACCACGTACTGTAATTTATTACCGGTTACTTGAATTATTACCACTTAGTTTGTTTTACTACTTACCTGGATTTCTATAACATTCCTGCAATTCAGAAAGGGACACTTTTCAGCAATATCATAATTATCGGTAAGAATTTGTATTCCGTATATTTACTTTAGTTTATATCGTAAAATTGTAATCGAATTGCGCTATCATTATATTTGTTTTAACCATGTTTCTGCTCTTTCAACTTCAAATAGGTTCTCCCGATTTTATTATAGGATGTAAAACTCTTGTTTTATTGTGTCTACTCATCAACGAACGAGATGATAAATGGAAAAGAGATAAGTCGGGACAGCCTGTTATTTCATTGTATTATCATTTGTGCTTCTAAACTGTTTATTCGCACAAATAAAGAGAAATACATTGACTTTGGACGCAAAATATTATTGATGGACTATTAATTCACATCTACTGACAAAACGCAAACACACACACACACTCACACTCACACTCACACAGTTTTGAACGAAGCATATTTGTTCAGTTATGCTTTTATTGGCTGTAAGTTCACGGGTTTAATCGATATTTTCGACGGTGGGTTTGGCCAAGTAAACTCATGCATCTTGATTATTTCAGCCGCCGTCAGTTGCCGGCTTTCACGTCTTCCGAGGTGAAGAGCGTCAAAACAAAGAAGCCAATTCTGTGCAAACAATGTTATAAAACATTGAGAGAAACCAACTAGAAAAAGAGATGAGAAATCCGTTGATAAAAATAAAGGAGGAAGTAGAAAATTTAAAGGGAGATAATTCAGAATGACTGTATCATAATAACCACTTTGGGTGAATAGTTTCTATATATTCTACTTAATAACTAGAGTGTCCGCTAATGGGCTGGGAGATCGGGGTTCATGCCTTGGTCGAGTCAAACCAAAGACTCAAAAATGATACTTGGTGCCTCCTTGTTAAACATTGAGCGTTATAAGGCGAGAATCAAGGTTAAGTAGAGCAATCAAGGGAAAGTAGTGGTACCCTCTCCTATATCTCGGTGTAGTAGCCAATGAAAAGTGGCCTTTGGGTCGCCTTATTTTTCATATAAATCTTTAAAAATCACAGATATGGCCGAGACGACAAAGACGTGTGTGTGCGCGTGTGTGTGTGAGTGAATTCTATGACCACTCAAACCTAAAGCTAGAATTTGGTAAGAATTATCTTCTTCCTGTGTGTATCGTTTTGTGTCATTGGGTCGGATTAATCACAACGCCATAATGGAATTAAAATAAAACACAAACTTCGAACTATGATAGTCTGAATCAAATATCGATTTGTCAGATACATTGCTATATAGGTCCAACACGGAAAATCCGACAAGATAATCACGTTGATACACCGGTTCTTGTTAGATCACCGAAGTTAAGCGACGTTGAACCTGGTCAGTACCAGATGGGTGACCATTTGGGAATACCCGGTGCTGGATGTGGGAGGACGTCGACATCTCCCTGCAAAAACTGCAAAACCTAGCGTCTTCATCTGCTCTGACGATGATATACATGTGACAAAGGGTCGCATGTGAATCTAATATTCGCTAGAAACTTCCTCGTTCGTAGAAAGCCGACTCAACTCGTCTGAAGTTAATGTCGCTTCGTTTCGTTTCATAATGCGTTAGAAAAATTAGACCGGGTTATCTATTTATGGGGAGACTTTCTATGTGGTCCGCAGCCAGTATCCATTTCTGATATTTTTCATCATTTTTATACGAAGTATTTGGAAAATCGATGTCATAACTATGTGTAAATAACTATGTGTAATTGAGCCTGTTTGTGTTGGGGTGAGGATTAGGGGGGGGGGGTAATTGCACTCCATTGCTCGTCTAATTTTCTTTTGTGGTACATTTCCTCCTCTGCATGGTCTTTCGTTTCTGTTGATTATATTTATTTATGTGCGTTTCTTCTGTTGCATTCTGTTCTCTGAAATAAGAAGCTTCAACATTCGCAGGATACCGACAGAGTACGCCATGTTGGCTATCAAAATAGTTCTTTGCTCATCATAACGTTCAGATATTTCTTCTAGACTCCACAGCTTTTTTTGTCATTCTTTTCATGGTTTTGTTGGTATATGTTGCAACACCAGACCCAGGCTTATTTTAAATGTAATACTCTCACAGAGACAGTGTTTATCTATCCCATACGTAGAAATAACAGTGCACTAACCCACACATTGTACGTGTTAAATGTTTACAATAACAAATGTTATCAGTTTTTTATTTCAATGGTCTATAACTCGGAAACATGTTTATTGAATTTTTTTGTCCTGTGCACATATAGAACATAATACCGAAGTTATGCAATGGATTTTCCAAACACTCTAACATATTCTGCCTGCCCATTAACTACTTTTAACTGATTAGACTGACTTAATTCAATTTTGTTAGAATAATATACTCTCTATGGAAATAGCGTTCAAATTTAATAATACTATTTAATAATAATCTTTTAATAATACAATAGAATGTTAAATGAGCTTCGATAACTCATTTGAACTGGTCGAAAGGGTTAGGGTTGGGGTTAAGCAGTAATTATTGCTACACTAATGATGGGTTAGGGTTAGGGTTAGCGTAAAGAAATAATTATTGCTACACTAATGATGGGTTAAGGGTTAGGGTTAGCGTTAGGGTTAAGCAGTAATTATTGCTACACTAATGATGGGTTAAGGGTTAGGATTAGGGTTAGGGTTAAGCAGTAATTATTGCTACACTAATGATGGGTTAAGGGTTAGGATTAGGGTTAAGCAGTAATTATTGCTACACTAATGATGGGTTAAGGGTTAGGATTAGGGTTAGGGTTAAGCAGTAATTATTGCTACACTTATGATGGGTTAAGGGTTAGGGTTAGGGTTAAGCAGTAATTATTGCTACACTTATGATGGGTTAAGGGTAAGGGTTAGGGTTAAGCAGTAATTATTGCTACACTTATGATGGGTTAAGGGTTAGGGTTAGGGTTAAGCAGTAATTATTGCTACACTTATGATGGGTTTAGGGTTAGGGTTAAGGTTAAGCAGTAATTATTGCTACACTTATGATGGGTTAAGGGTTAGGGTTAGGGTTAAGCAGTAATTATTGCTACACTACTGATGGGTTAAGGGTTAGGGTAAGGGTTAAGCAGTAATTATTGCTACACTAATGATGGGTTAGGGTTAGGGTTAAGCAGTAATTATTGCTACACTAATGATGGATTAACGAAAATCTGCTCATAGGGGTTTCGTTTAGTTTCAAGGACAAAAACAAAGGGGGAATTCTTTACAGTGGTTGTAGCCAGACAAGTTTTTGCTGTTAATGATTTACAGAGATTCGAGCTCATTCGAGAACGTGCCATGTAGATAACGATAGAGTAGAGAAAAACTCACATCTATTTTATGGAAAAGACAAGGGATGAAGCCACTTGATGTAAGGAGCTAAAAAAAATATTACTTCAAGGTCAAAAATTAGCCAATGATAAGTGTTAGATGGATAGATTCAGACCCAGAAACCAGCAATACTCCCCCCTTTTGTCAGAAAAATCACTCATGGAATCTAAGGAGTAAGGGACAAAAATGGAGAAGCGATAATTACGAGGATGCTGAGAAAGGAGATGTAGGAAAGCGAAGAGACCATTCCACTAGGTTCCGATTTTCTACTCTTTTACGGCAGGAAAGAAGGTTTTGTCGCGCATCCCCAGATGTGGCAACAATACTCCATCTTAGGGCGTATGTGGCTCTTATACAGGTAAAGGATTGCGTCGGGAGTCAGATACTTTCTGGCGTGGTAGAATTATCCGAACATTTTTCCAGTGTCTTTAGCAACAGATTTGATGTCAGTCTTCCATTTCAGGTTTGGTTGGAAAGTCAGTCGAAGGAGCTTTTCAAATGACAGAATATGTGGGTTGGATGGCTTCAACAAGCATCTCGCTGCACAACTACCAATTTAGGGTGACCCCCAAAACTTTAATTCTAATTTTCAGTAGCCCTTTAAGTCTACAGTGACAACTTGCATTGTTTGGGATGTACTATGTTAAAAAAAAAAAAAAAGATTATTGAAGTTATTTCAAAAAGCCGATTTTCTTTGGTCTCTCAAGCTAAAGTCTATGATATTATTTTGATCGTTAAACGCGTAGATTGAATGGACGCATCTTATAAATATCCGTTCGTGTTGGATTCAGAAGTAAATTTTGGATCAAAAACCTATGAGAAATCAGAATTTGATCTACATCCTTATTTCGAAGAATGCGCATTATACATGTGAACAGCGGATGGATTTTTGAGAAAAGATCAAAAGAATTTTCCGAGTAGATTAAAACGAAACGAGTCGGAAGTAAAAGAATTAAAAGAAAAGGCACACGTGTTAAGACCTGAAGAACGTGTGTTCGTTGACTGAAGAAATATATGGACTACTTAAAAGATATCTTAGATGACCAATGAGATTTCGCGATACAGATTGATCCAACCCGAGTGCGACCATCGGTGGAATAATCAACGCGCGCTTTCCGGGCGAAAAATGAAATTGAAGTAAGCCGTAAGTATTGATTATTCTCCGAGAAATCCACTAAAATCTAAGATTCTATTCTCCGAGTCTCATTTATTGCATTTATTTACGTTTCCAAGTGTTTCAGTATTTTGAAACCGTCACGACCTGATATTTTAGCTCGTGTGTGGGGGGGGGGGGGTGAATATATATGTCAATGTTTGTTTGTGCGTTATAGAAATCGATATGTTAGCAGTTAGAACATTCAAATAAGTTTGGATGAGGGTTAAATTTTTCAAGGAATCTAAAGACACCATTGAAACTTCCTTCGATTACATCTGGCGTCATTAGGACAATTATTGGTTAGGTCTATAAAATAACTTACAAATGTTATTTTTTAATCAGTAGTTTTTTAAGAAATAAAACCACTTTAACATTTTTATTACTTAACCTCATATTGCAAATGTTATTTTTTTAAACTTTCCTTTAAAGACAAACATTATAAATATGAAGATATTTTAAATTATTCTTTCCTAAAAAAAACTTTCTGAACAGCAATATATTTCAACATGGGAAACGCCGAGAGAATGCCGTTGGCATAATATATATATATATATATATATATATATATATATATATATATATATATATATATATATATATATATATATATATTGTGTGTGTATTTAGGCAGCATTTTCTCATTTAGCTTTATTATTATTATGAGAGTTACATTCTCCCAAAAGGCATTTAAACCTATAAATAACATTGGTTCTTATTAGTGGTGTTTGAGTTGATGAAGAATTGTTTTTTACTACAATATTTTGGGTTTTAAATTTCTTATAGCAAATAATGAGTCTAATTTTATTGTTATTGTCAATAATAATAAAGCTAATAGCTACATTGGTTTAACAAGCACTACCCTATCCCGCCGCCTCACCATGCATCTTGTAAACTCTAGCTCAATTTACCAACATCTACTAAAACATAACTGCCCTCCCTCTGGTTTAAGAACAATTCTAGTTAATAACACTAAAATTATGCATTCCATAACCAATTTTAAAAACATAAAAATACTGAAAGCTATCTACATAAAAACAACAACCTAAAATTAACAACATCACATATGAAGCCAGTGGTAACATTTTAAAATGCTGAACGTAATGCGATTTTGTTCTGTGATGCCATTCCAGCGTAGCTGAATTTAAATCGTCAACGACTTCCTGGAACAGTGCGAAAAACGTTCTCTGTGCGTTTCTCCGCCGTCTTTTTCAAATTCTCTTCTTTCTCCATCTTTTTTGTTCATTTGCTTTTGACACCTGAGGATGATTCAACGAAGAATCAAAAACGTTCGTGAAACCTATGGAACATTTATGATTTTTTTTTATTTTAATACAAAAAAGACCATGAGAAAAATTGAAAAAATAAAAAGTTATAATTAAACAGACGAATTCTGTTATTTTTAACAATGTTTGCATATATATATATATATATATATATATATATATATATATATATATATATATATATATATATATATATATATATATATACGGATATTTGGAGAGTTTACCAAGATATGTGTTCTCTTTCTTCCAGAGAGGATTTATCACAACGAAAAGATCTTTTATTTTATTATTTATTTATTTATTTATTTTGTAAAGTTATAGTTTCTTACACGTGTTTCTCTACCTAGCAAGCACCTTGCTAGGCAGTTCATCCGAGGAGATACAAATCTAAGATATTGACCTCAACAACTGACAATATCTCACAGTGGTTTGACCCAGTTGAAATCATTTAAAAAGAAAAAGGAAAACAAGTTTTAAAAAAACGTTCAAAATATATATATATATATATATATATATATATATATATATATATATATATATATATATATATATATATGTGTGTGTGTGTGTTTGTGTGTGTGTGTGTGTGTATTCTTTGTAGTACAAAACTTTATAATGGCTAGAAAGAGACAATAATTATTAACCATGATGAATTAAGAATTAAAAAGATGAAAGGGCAGCTGACAGGTTTCGTACCTCGCTCAACAGAGCCAAATATCGAGGTATCGTGTAAAAAATATAATAAAAATGCCATGAGAATTATAGCGAGGGAAAGGGGTAGAGAAAGCGAGGGAAAGGGCAAAGAGAAGGGTTCAAGGACTTAATATAGATTGTTTCTAGGATCTTCAGATAGTAGCAAAGCAAAGAGAAAATCTCCTCGGGCTTAATGTTGTTTCTATTTGATTGAATTTTTTTTTACCCTTTTCCCTCGCTATAATTCTCATAGCCTCTTTATTATATTTTTTACACGAGACTTCGATATTTGGCTCTATTGAGCGAGGTACGAAACCGGTCAGCTGCTCTTTGATCTTTTTCATTCTTAATTCATCATGATTAATAAATAGTCTCTTTCTAGCCAATATGTATATATATATATATATAGTAAGTTATGAAAATATATTTATGAAAATTAAGTTACACATAGACTTCCGTGTTTCATCCCCGTAAGGAATTTTCAAGCTAAAATGCATGGAATTCGTGTTACCAGATGTTTTATATATACAGATGGTGTTTACTCTAGCTAACTGACAAATCAGATGATTAGTTACCCCCTCTTACGGGTTAATGTTTCCATTGGTCAATGGCAGGGATTCTCACAAACAAAGGTTCGGCTGACCTTTACTTCCTCTTCTTTTGTCCCGTTTCTATTGGGGTGATTGCTTATAGGGTTTGGGTTTTTGCTTTTTCTAATGGGTATATTTTTGTTCTTTTTAGTGTTATATATTTTGTTGCTATGTTGGTCAATTTTTTACGCATTTTGTTATTATTTTTTCTCTCCTAGTATTTTGCTATTGCGTATTTTAATTATCATTTCTAAGTTTTCGCAGCAACTGTAGGACATTTTTTTAGGTTATTTTATTGAATATTTTATGCAAGGGATTGGTTACGGGGACGTTGTTTTCGATGAAATTTAGACATTTCTTACCCAGTTTTGTTTTTAGCATCTGGTTATATGGCGGTGTATACCAGAGTATATTTCTTTTTCTTCTATTTTTAATTTTAGTATAATTATCGATCTCTTTTTGCTTATATTTAATTTCGATATGATCGTACACACTATTTTTTACAGCTGTGTTGTAAATGTGCTTGACTTCTTAAATACATTTTCGTTGCTAGAGTTATTGCTAGTCCTATGTTCGATAGAATTAGGAATATGTTTTATGATTGATGGGGAGAGTGAGTATACTTTGGCTTGTATTAGCGTTATCCTTTAAATTTCTATTTACCTTTAAAGTGACATCTAAAAAGGTGAGTTATCTTGTAGGTTAGCCAGTACGTCTACTCTTAGGCCTAATTTTTTCATTTCCATATGTATAATTTTCTTGAAGTTTTCTTCCGTGATTTTTTTGGAATCTCTTACTATAGCTAATTCATCATCTCTATATGGGCCGATATCTGTATTATCGAATATATTTGTGAGGATATATAAAATAAATAACCCTACGTGGTCTGATGCCTCCACAGAGTCCAAGGCACTCATGGCCAAATCAAAAGAGTTTGTCGTTTTTGTTTTTATCCATTGGTCATTATTATTGATTAAAACTGATCTTCTACATTTTTTAATAATGTGGATTTTATCTTTAGATATGTTGCTATATATCTCGGCGAACTCTTGGACGATGTTGAAGAGTTCTTCAAATATGGATGGATATAAATACACGATGTCAAACTGTAGGAAGGTGCATTTGTTTTTATTTTCGATATAAATCAACCAAGTTTTTGCATCGACAGTATTAACCCACTGGTTTAATTCTAGGTCTATTTTTATTTTCTTATTAACTATAGAATGGATTGGTTTATCAATTCTTCATATTTTGGTTTTGGTCGGATTAATTTGGCGAGTGCTTGGGTTATTGTTAAAATTACTTTTGTGGTCTTTAAATAAGATATAGGCTTCCCTAGGTTTAAATTTACTAACTTTGTGCTAATTTTTAGTCTATCGGTGATTTGTTTACTTTAAGCATTTATTATATCAATGTAGTTGCGTTCGCTTGTATCTAGTTTTTTTGTAGTTTTTCGTAATGTTTTCTGTGATCAGTTTTTTATACTCTTGTTTATTTATTTGATAAAGAAAAGTCTAGCTTTATCCGCTTTTACGAAGATTTTGTTCGGGTTTATGTTTTTAACGATGTAATTGTTTTTGCAAACTATTTCGTTGTTTGTGGAACTTTAAATCTTTAATTACATTTAAGAAGTCGTTTTCGATTGGTTTTGCTTGTTTAGGTTTTTAAATACGTATTATTCTATTGTATCTAGATGTTCATGTTCATTAAGGAAGAAGAGTTCTCGACATCAAATTCAGCGTATTAGTTCGTCCGTTTATTTAATGAATTTAATAATGTATCCAATACGTGAGTAGAGCTAGATAGTAAGTTATGAAAATATATTTATGTCAATTAAGCTACACAGAGGCTTCCGCGTTTTATCCTCGTGGATGGTATATATATATATATATATATATATATATATATATATATATATATATATATATATAAAGTTGTGTACTAAAAGCGAACTTTTAGGAAAAGTAAAACCTAATGTGAAGAGTATACAGCTCAATATCCAGGATAGAGCAGGTAGAATGAAGAAGAATGGAAAGGAATATATATATATATATATATATGATGGACTCTCCCGTCAATTTCGACGTATGAGTGCCCCGCCAGGGGCTGCCCGTTCGTGAATTTGTAATTGCAAGGGTTGCGCAATCCTCAACAACCGCTCCCCTGAGTCGGCATTGCTTGATTCCAATAGCAAGTAGTAATACAAGACGACTGGAAACAATGCCGAGATGAGCAGAGAGCATATACAGCACCTGGTATTCCCAAATGGTCACCCATTTAGTACTTGCCAGGCTCGACGCCGCTTAACTTCGCTTATATATATATATTCCTTGTGGTCCAAAGTTTTATTAAGACAAGGAGTACATACGTTTGTGACATTTGGGGGGGGGGAATAAAATTGAAAAGTGTAAAAACGCGAGAGGGAAAAATCAATACATAAATCTACTAAGCCGGCTTTCGTCCACACTCATTAGAGCAAATACGTGTAAATATTTCATGCACTACGATTAAAAACTTAAAATAGTGAAATGAAGACCAGTGGCAAGTTTATGAAAAAAATGAAGGGGGTTAACAAGTGGATCACATTGAGTCCTAGAAGCCACTCATTTTGTTTACAAAGGGAAGGTTTTAATGACTTGATATATATTGTGTCTAGACTTTAAGGTGGAATAACGAATGTGATCTACTTATGATAGAAAACCTGTCACTAGTGTAAGTCGATGCACAATCTGCGCTATTTATAAGATAGTGAGCAATAGCTGACCCGGATGTGTTGACTAAATTATTTAAATTATTTAGTCGGCCCATTGCGTATTGCAGGAGGGATGTGTTGTTTTATTCTGGATTCAGCTCTTTGCACTGTCCTTCCCACGTATACGGCATCGCACAGACATTTAAATTGATAAATAATATTACTGATATTTAGGGGTGGGAGAACATCCTTGTGTACGGATTTTAACAAAGGTCGAACAGCAAAACCGATTCTAGGGTTCGAAGCCTGATAACAACGACGTACAGCTACAGAAATGTGGTTAGCAAATAATAACCATGGTTATCTGAGGTACGTCGAACATTTTGGAGGACCAAAAAGTTTAGGCTTATGAAAGTGGTTGATTTTGTTAACGATATTAGAATTAACAATATAGGGAGGGTAACAATTTTCGGTAAGAACCTCTTTAATAAATTGAATCTCCGAGTCAATCAGGGATTCAGAGCAAATCTTTAAGGCGCGATGATTTATTTTTCTTTGTTTGGGACAAAAAGAGTCCCAGTGACAATATTAACCGGTAAATGTTGGTTTGCGGTAAACAGATGTAAGAAACAATGAATCAGATCTATGCACTAGTATATCCAAGAAAGGAAGGGTGGAATTGTGTTTCCTCTCACAGATGAACTGTAAGGCTGGGTGTAATTGATTTAGTGCATTACGCTGATGTGCTGATGTACTATATCGTGGTTTCTCAGTCTGTCCCACTATCTCTGAGGAGTTCTTTGTAGAACTGATGCGGTTTGCTACCATGTATGTCGAATTTAGTTTTGATAATTTTATGTATCAGTAAATCGACGGCATTTCTATGGGGGCACCTCATGGTCCTGCGTTAGCCAATATCTATGTAGATTTTCATGAGCATAATCTTTTGGCCCGAATCAATAAACCACTTACTTACCTCCGATAAGTTGATGATACATTTTGCGTGTTTAACAATGAGTCAGATTCCGTATTATTCCTTAATGCACTCAATCAATATATAAATAGCGCCGAATGTGCGTGGGCTTACACTAGTGACAGGTGTTCTGTCATAAGTAGATCACATTCGTTATTCCACCTTAAAGTCCTAGAAGCAATATATAGTAAGTCATTGTAAACAAAAGGAGTAGCTTCTAGGACTCAATGTGATTCACTTGTTACCCCCTCTCCATTTTTTCCTAAACTTGTCACTGGTCTTCATTTCACTATTTTAAGTTTTTAATCGTAGTGCATGAAATATTTACACGTATTTCTTCTAATGAGGGTGGACGAAAGTCGGCTTAGTAGATTTATGTATTGATTTTCCCCTCTCGCGTTTTAACACTTTTCAATTTCATTCCACCTCAAAAAATGTCACAAACGTCTATATTCTTTGCTTTAATACATATATATATATATATATATATATATATATATATATATATATATATATATATTTATATATATATATATATATATATATATTTATATATATATATATATATATATATATACATATATATATTTATATATATACATATATTTATATATATATATATTTATATATATATATATATATATATATTTTTATATATATATATATATTTATATATATATATATATGTATTAAAGCAAAGAATATAGACGTTGTGATATTGCTGATGAGTCTCGATTGAAAAAGGACGAAACGTATACGTACATAGATAACAAATATTTGATATTTGTCGCTCCTCGTAAAATAAGTAGAGCACTCTAATGGTAGTACAAACACAGCATGACGTCACTTGCTTTATAATGCATCATTCCTTCTTTAATAGCAGTAGAATGCCTGGACATCAAGCCGCTTTTAAATGTGTTAAATTATCATTGTTTATCGGCTATTCAAATATTGGCCGCGCGGTTAGCGACGTTGGATTTAAGCTGAAAAATACTTGTAATCCAGGGTTTCGAATCGTACGACCGGTAGTGAATAGTCATATCTATATGCTGATAAGTCTCGATTGAAAAGAGACGAAACGTATACGTACATAGATAATAAACAATAACAAATATTTTTTATTTATATATATATATATATATATATATATATAATCCACAGTTTATGCAAAATTTGCTAGCCATTGTAAACTTCACAGAGTTGATCTAACACGTTATAAAAAAGCTGACGTGATAATTGAATCACAGTTGAAAGTACGTAATCGTACGGATTCAGACGACGTGAAAGCTATGTGATTTTTTGTGATTTTCGTTGTTTTTGTTTTGTTTTTATTTACCTCCTCTCCTAGAGATTAGACACAAGGTCAGGTGTGGGTTTTGATGAAAGTGTTTCTGGGGAACGACCTGGATTCGAACCAGGTCCTCAATCCGCGACGTTAACCACTTAGCCACCGTACCATAAAGTGTGCGTTTTTTTTGTATTGGTTTAATTGTGTTTCTTTTTCTTTTCTTTTATCCAATAATAAAGACACAGTACTTTATTTAATCTACAATTATATGTTATGGCGTACCGGATATAAGTGCTAAGTAGTATTCAGTTTTAAGTGACAGTTTTCTTGAGGTCGAAGGTTCAATCCTCAGTGCCGGCGATACTAAGAATACAATGATGAATTACTTAAGATCTCTACGCGGTCACGGCTAACGGAACGAGGGCAAGCTATCCCCGTGCATAAAAAAACAGGGCTCTGTTTTTTTTTTAATTACAGATTCCCGAGTTCGACAAGATGCATTAGAAGAAGGTCGGAGGTTACATCGGCAGAAACGTTGTGAAAATAACATCCAAGATGAGAATAGTAGTCCGAATAATCCAAATAATTTATTTTTATTTTTATTTTGTACAATGATAAAGTCACAGTATGTTATCTTTAGTAACTTTCCGATATCACCTTTTAAAAAAATATCATAATTATTTAGTGAAACGTACAAACTTGTGTGTAATATAAATATATTTGGTAACACATTAGCCACATTCATTCAAAATGTGATGTACAAATTGCTAGACTTTGTCAGCCATTGTCAACTGAACAGAGCCGTTACAACAAAACGTTATAACAATCTAATGTAATAATCAGACACCAGTTGATGGTATGAAAGCTATGAAATTTATTGATTTTGTATTTTTTTTTATTGTTTTTGTTTGCGTTTTATATGTTGTACATTGGTAAAATAACAAAACGTTATAAAAATCTAATGTAATAATCAGACACCAGTTGATGGTATGAAAGCTATGAAATTTATTGATTTTGTATTTTTTTTATTGTTTTTGTTTGCGTTTTATATGTTGAACCTTAGTAAAATAACAAAACGTTATAAAAATCTAATGTAATAATCAGACAACAGTTGATGGTATGAAAGCTATGAAATTTATTTATTTTGTATTTTTTTATTGTTTTGTTTGCGTTTTATATGTTGTACATTGGTAAAATAACAAAACGTTATAAAAATCTAATGTAATAATCAGACACCAGTTGATGGTATGAAAGCTATGAAATTTATTGATTTTGTATTTTTTTTTATTGTTTTTGTTTGCGTTTTATATGTTGTACATTGATTATTACATTAGATTTTTATAACGTTTTGTTATTTTACCAATGTACAACATATAAAACGCAAACAAAAACAATAAAAAAAATACAAAATCAATAAATTCTATAGCTTTCATACCATCAACTGGTGTCTGATTATTACATTAGATTTTTATAACGTTTTGTTATTTTACCAGACACCAGTTGATGGTATGAAAGCTATGAAATTTATTGATTTTGTATTTTTTTATTGTTTTTGTTTGCGTTTTATATGTTGTACATTGGTAAAATAACAAAACGTAAAGTTATAAAACTTTCTTATGCTACCCTGTAAAACAGTTTTGCGATTATTTATTATATTATTATGGGCAATATGCTAGTTTGTAAGTAATCTCCATTTTGCACAATATCTCGACGAACTCAATTATAGATGTTTTTGTCTGCAAACATCTGCAATCTCAGAAAATGTATTTTCCCAGGCATCATTTTGAAAAAAAAAGAAGAAATAAAAAGATTTTTCTGATTCGATTCCAAAAGGTTTCCTTAAAACCGGTTAAAAAGTTCTTGTTGTTTGTATTCTTTAAAGATTTGGTGTTGAAAGAAAGAAAATAATTTTAAAAGAAAAACACAATATTTCTAATAGTTCTTCTTTTTATAGCAGAAACCCCGGAGGCCGGCGAAAAAGTTTAACAATCAATTTCATTTCAGAGTTCCTTCTACGCGTCCACGGTTGACGTAGCTCTTTTCTCTCTTCGAGATTTTTTTTTTTTTAGATAATCAGCTTTTGTTAATATGTTTTTCTTCCACTCATTCCCAAGAAAACGGTGACATAGGAATTCATCCGTTCTGCGCGGATCTTGAAACTGTTAAACGTTTCTTCTTTCGTTTCTGGGAATTCGATGCCATCGAAGAACGTCGTTGCTTTTTCTATCTCGTTTTTTGTTTGCTTCTTTTGGGGCGCGTATAAAAAAAATAAGCTTCTTTTGCGAAGGTTCGTTTTATAAAACGCGGAAAATGAACAGAAAACAACGTAAAGTGCAAACGTCAAGTTAGTTTCGATTTTTTTCTAGAAGCCCATTGTTTACCTAATGGATACACTTGCAGACTATGAAAGCGGCTATGCTTGGTTCAAATTATATCGGATATATTGCGGTAATTTGCGCAGTAATACAGCCGTGAAAGTAATGAACGCGCAATGTGTCTTCAATTAATCGTATACATTAAATCCTTTATAATATTTTACTTCGGTATTTTATGAATATTTATTGGCAGTAACTTATTATAAAACTAAACCTGAATTAATAAACATTTGTTTCCGTAGGGGTTATTTTCTTATACATTTTAATCACACAAAATACATGGTAAAATATTTCTCGGTTTTGGGATTGAGTTATGCTTTAAAAAATTCCATTTTAATTGTTCTGATTAGCTGCAATTTGCAATTAGCTCACCAAGTGACCCATATCTTATTAAGTCTTTATCACTTTCGCCCTCTCACTCTATCTTGTTTGACCCCCCAGCTCTTATTCTTTTCTCTCTCTCTCTCTCTCTCTCTCTCTCTCTCTCTCTCTCTCTCTCTCTCTCTTTCTCTCTCTCTCTCTCCACCAGTTTAAGGTGATAAACAAATTTAATAATTCATTAAAAATAATAGGGAATATCACCACAAGCAGTAATACTATTTAACCCGTAGTTCGAGGGGGAAAGGAAGAGAGGAAGACCTAAGGATATAGAGAACAGTGAGAAGATTTTTTTTTTGTATGTTTTACTTGCTTTGCAAACTCACTTTTTCATGATTCATATAAGTGAACCGAAGCTCAATGGGTGAAACAGCGGGTCACGTTTAGTATGTTTTTAGTTAAGTGCGAATGGGGTTTAAGGTATGGTGGAATTGTTATTATCATTAAATTGGGGGTTTCTCAGGTAAATTCTCAGGTGTTCTAAAGAAATAAACATTTTATACTGTTCTTGTTTTAGACTGTCATAATATTTTATGAGAGAATGGCGAGAAAGGACGATAAAAATGAAGAGTTACGGGGAGGAAATGGCTAAAATTCAACCGGTATCTATATATTAATACGATAGCGTGTGTGTTCGTGTGTCACGCTTACATCAAAAGCTCTGCGCATGCGTGCTGCACCTAGATTTGCAAAAATGTTCAAGTCACCTCATTTTTTTAAAGTATTTCCCTTTGGCGCAGTTGTTAGCGACGTAGGATTTTGTGTGTCACGCTTACATCAAAGGCAACCACCTTCTGAATCTTTGTATGCTACTCATGAATTGCAGCCAATTTTAATTTAATCTAAAGCATTTACAAAGTAAGGTTTAGTCGTCGAAATATTACCGTCACTAGAAATATTGTATATAAAGAAGCTTTGTAAATTGTTTCATGTAGTGTTGATTTTTAAAAATAAATATACAAGTAAAATCTTATCATATTTTATTCAAACGTGTATAGGTTAGGAACAAGATAATTAGTATTGAAAACATCATTTCGTGTAATTTACACGGGTCCCGTTCGTCACTATTAATAAGATTGTCTTTAATAATCCGTTTCATGAAGAAAGGAATAATTTTTAAAACATTCCATTTTTTTTTGTATAATTTGGATCATTCTGACTAGTGTTCTCATCCTGATCTCAAGATGAGAACAGTCGTCCAAATAATCCAAATTATACAAATTATTAATCCTCATCTCAAAATTTCAGAAAAATCCCATTTTTTGTTTGATCGTCTTCTTGGAATAAGCGATAAGAGCAGTTTCAATAAGATGTCTTCGCTGTGAGTTGTGCATATTTTTTTAAAGTTTGAAGCCTACGAAAAGTCAAATTCATAATTGCTGTGTGTATTACATGGAATGACATGAATGCCAGTTTGTGTGATAGGTGTTTTATCAATGTTTTTTGCTTGCTAATGAGATATTTCATGATTTGTGAAGAGGTTTTCGATCTATATTTACATTTCATGGTATTCAAGTTTGATCTATGCCGATATTAGACGAAGTTATTTAGCATGTGACACTTTTCTTTTATCATTTTTATCATCATCATCATCATCATAATCATCATCATCATCATCATCATCATCATCATTAAACAGATGGCAAAGACAAATATGGATACATTTGGAGGGAAATGCATTCGAAATGACAATAGAGTAGTAGTGGCAACAAATGAACAGGACAAGAGGATGTTTGGAAATGTCATTATGAAAAGATTGTTGAATACGGAGTTTTCATGGAGCCGTGAAAATCTAGAAGTTGCAGAAGCAGTATCGGGTTCAACTATAAGATAATTGAACAAAAAATGGCACAGAAAGCGGTGAGTAAGGTAAAGAAGGATAAGGTTGCAAGACCCTCATGTGTTTCTGATGAAATGTTTAAGGCTGTGAGTAAAACAAGCATTTAGATGATCACATACTTGACAAATCAGATCATAATTGACGGATTTATTCCGAAAGACTGGGAACTTAGTACAATTGCCACTTTTACAAAGGTAAGGGAGAAACTCTAAATAGAGACAATTACAGAGGCTTAAAATTGATGGGCCAGGTCCTGAAAATGATTAAGAGAAATAAGTCAAATAAACATAGATGAAATGCAGTTTGGTGTTCTGCCTGGGAAAAGTACCACTGGTGCTATATTTATCCTGAGACAAATGCAAGATAAGTCTCTTAGTTAGAAGAAAAAGCTGTATTTTGCTTTTGTGGATTTGGAGAAATCTTCTGAAAGAATGCTAAGAGATGTTATCGGGTGGGCATTGCGTAAAGTAGGTGATGGTTGGTGATGGTCTTTCAAGCAATATACAGAAATGCTCAAAGTCATGTTAGAATTAACAGCACATTAAGTAAAAGCTTTAATGTTATTGTGGGAGTACATCAGGCTTCTGTACTTAATCCGTTGTTTTTCATTGATGCCTTAGAAGCATTGTCCAGAGAGTTCCATACGGGTTGTCCTGAAGAGATGATGTATGATTTAGTATTTTCTTGTGAAACAATGGAAGGTCTACTTGTTAAGTTAAAAACTTGGAGGAATGCTATGAAAAGTAAAGGTCTGAGAGTGAATGTTGCCAAGATCGAGGTGTGATCAGTGAGTGTACTGTTGGAAATCCCCGGGAAAGCGGAAAATCCCCATGCTCAGTTTGTGGTAAGGGGTTCGTATGCAACTTAATATTCTGTAGCACATGCAAGCATTGGCTACACGAGAAGTGCAGTGGTTTTACTGGTAGGTTGAGAGAGGATAACCAGTTTGCGTGAAAGAAGTGTAAGACAACTAAGACGAATGAGAACTCAGATGTAGAGAAAATATATATGATGGAAAAGTTATTGGGTTGTTTAGAAATGTTTCTACCTCGGTGATACCAATGGAGCACAGGGTGGAACAGCACGTGGAACAGCACGCATCATCTCTTCCGTGATCGCTAGTGTGATAGCAAGAATTAGGAGTGGATGTAGTAGAATTAAAGAACTTCTGATATTACTAACCAGCAGAGCATTACCAGTTGACTGTCAACTAAGGGAAAAGTCTATCAGGCATGTGTACGCAGTGTGATGATGTATGGAAGTGAAACCTAGCCAGTACGGGTTGTGGAGATGCGGTACATGAAAAGAAATGATATTAAAATTATACGATGGATGCGTAACGCGAATCTTAAAGACATACTCAGATCTGATGACCTCAGAAGAAGATTAAATCTATACAGTATTGAGAAATGCGGGCCGAACAGGAAGCTTCGATAGTATGGTCACTTTGAAAAACTGAATGAGAATTCTTGGCTTAGTAGATGTAGAACAATTGAGGTAGTCAGTTCATAATGGAGAAAGGCAGGCAAAACATGAGATGATAAAGATTGACGTAAGAGAAAGAGAGACATTAATACAGACCTGGCAGAGATAGGTAAGTTTGGAAGTAAATTTCTAAAAGCCGTCCAACACATGCCAGCATGTAAAATGGACGTTAAACTGATGATGATGATGATGATGATGATGATGATGATGATGATGATGATGATGATGATGATGATGATGGATTTTATCATACAGAAGAGTGCCACATGCTAAGTAACGTCGACTAAGAATGCCATGAAATGTAAATATAGGGCAAAAACCTTTTCACAAACCATGAAATATCTCATAAGCAATCATAAATTAGCAATCATAAATTAGCAATCATAAATTAGCAATCATATTAGCAATCATAAAATATTGATACAACACCTACCACAGAAGATGGCATTTATGCTATTCCATGTTGGTTTAAATAAATTAATCGAAGTATTTCTGAGTCTATGGCAAACAGCCTACACAGACTTCATATTTTTGTTATCAATACTTTTGTTGAGCGAAGGAAAGTGCTCATGCTTCTGGCATACTGAGAAAAGGTTTGTACGATAAATAAGACTATGATCGTTTGGATGACCTATAAACGGAAACGGCGATAGAAAATCCACCACCATCATCTGTTACAACATGGAATCAAGCAACAAGAGCATGCATGAAAAGAGACATACCCCCCCACCCACCCCCCCAAAAAAAACGTATAAATTCCCTTCGCACGACCAAAGCGGTCGGACGCACATACACCCACTCCTGAATGTGCCTGCTGGGAAGGGAATCGGTTTAATGACTAAAAAAAAGTAGAAATAAAACCAAAACACTTTGTTTCATAAACTGTAGCCAAGTTGTTTTTATAAGATAAAAACAGAAATATTTAATAATCTGTTTTTCAAATTAATTATTATTATTATTATTATTATTATTATTATTATTATTATTATTATTATTATTATTATTATTATTAATAATAATAATAATAATAATAATAATAATAATAATAATAATAACAATAATAATAATAATTGCGAATCGTCTAATGTAAGTTTGTTTTCAAAATATGATAATTAATAGAAAAACGATCTAAAATATTATATAAGATTTTTTATTACTAATTTTATGATATAAATACAAAATAATTACGATAATTAGTTACAACATAACATCTACCCACGAAGCGCAGATGAAGTGTCATTTTCTTTCAATCGGCATCAAGCCAGGAATATCTTTATAATTTATTCATTTCTTTATATATATATATATATATATATATATATATATATATATATAAAATTTTAATACTAAAGTTAATTTTTTTTAAAATGAATAAATTATAAAGAAAAAATACGTAAATTGAGAGAAAATCCAAACAACCATTTGAAGCCATCCATACTGGTGTCATTCTTTCCGATGGGTGGTCGATCCGGCAACGCTTAGAATCGTCAAAAAGGTATGTTTGATCACAAATTATAAATAATGTTTGTATATTTGACTAAAGAAACATATTAGATTCTTAATTATTATTTTAAGAAACTCACAGATGCAGACATTGTATACAAACGACTTGTTAAACACAGGTGTGTGTGTGTGTCGTTGGGATCTTGTCGCTACATCTGAGCTTAATCGCTATCGCTCAAATTTTTAACTAAGACTAACTCCATCGTTCGCGATCATTCTCCGCCCCTCGCCATGTTCGTACTTTTCTTAAAAGCCAGCGTCGCTCGAATATATCAACTTTTCGACGGAAATCAAAGAAGTCCGGGTTTTTTTCAGCTTACTTTCACCGAAAACTAGAGACGTCCGTTTACTTTCTCATCTTTTGAAATTCTCTATCTTGACCTCCCGACTGTTGACGACTGATTGCCATGGCGTCGCTTTGTCTGTGTAGTACACTGAATCCATCGCTGTTAATGTCTTTCTTTACTGTTTTTTTACAGTTTGGCGTTCCTCAGAATTCAGTATTGCGACGTTTGTTGTTTTAATATTCATAAATGATTTAATGCTATAAATTCGGAAATAAACTATTTGCTAATGATGTTAAACTACTTGTTAGGCCATTATCAAAACAAATTCCACGAGGTTCAATCATCGTTCAAGTCATACGAAAGATTCAAAAACAGTACTTGACGCTTTCTTGCTAAACATTCAGTGAAGATTAAAGGTAATTGGTGCAATCTAGGGAAATGAGCGGCGCCCTCCCCTACATCATGGTCTAGGAAAATGGGCCTTGGGGCGCCCTCAACTACGGTTGATTCATTTATTTTTTATTGGTGCATAATTAAACACAGTAGATAGGATTTGAACTTCTCTAATTTATCTTAAATGGTCTAAAATAGAATACTTATATCCAATCCGTTGCTAAGGTGGCTGGAAAAATGGTTGAATCATTCTAGCGCTCCAGAAAGTAGCTGATCCCAGATGTAATCCTCTACTTACATAAGAGTCAGATACGTACTAAAATGGAATACTGCTGCCACATCAGTGGAGGTGCCGAAAAAAGCACCATTTCCTGCCTCGACAAAGTACAAAATCGACTTCGAAATCTAGTGGAGGTGATCTCTTTTCTCCCCGACAATTCCTTTCTCACATAAGAGACGTTGCTAGTTTATCTCTACTTCATCGTTATTTTTATGGAAGGTGCTCGGCCGATCTCCAATCTCTGGTCCCTCCTTGTAAAACATTTACAGTAAGAACTCGTCTGCTTAGCACAACGGGAAGTGAATTTTCTTTTGTTCCTCCAAGTTTCTAGCGTCAGAGGGAATTTCTATTGATAAAACTTCTTTATCAGTGCTCACTGCCTGTGGAACACATTACGGTGGGGCTGCTTCCCTGTTTATTACAACTTCAAATTAAATGTCAACAAAGTCTTGTTTTAATACGCCCCATAAGTAATCAAACGCAGTTCATACTTTTGACCAATGCTCTCATAACGCTCCTCGTCTTTTCTGACAATCTTTCCATCTCATTAATCATAATCTTCGAGTTGCTCTTGGCCTTGCTAAGTGATGATTAAATAGAAAAAAATGAATAGTTTAAATTGTAAACGGTTCGGCCAATCACGCAACCGAATAGAATTTAGAGTCGAACGGATTCTTTTTTAACATGCGTCCAATCAATATGAACGTTTAGTGATTAAAATGCTATTTTTAAACAGAAGCTTGAGAGAGCGACGGACATCCTAACAAAAATGCTATTTAAAACTTAACAGGCCGACTAACAGACGGACGAACAGAGCCTTTTATACAGATCCGTGGACGCATATAATAAACTTATAGGTGTGTGCATTAGGCGGCATGTTTAGTGTTGCATATTTGTGGTGTATGCGAGTAGAAATCTGGCTGCAGGTGAGAAGCATTCGGCCAAGAGAAGGCGGAGTAGCACAGAAAAAATTGAAAATATCTCTGATGTTGAGTTCGGCCACCAAGAGTCTGATATCTCTTTGATAAAAAATTAAGTGCCTCATTAAACAGAGGTAACCCTGTTGTGCTTATGAACCACGTGAGTTTTGCCAGGAATGATGTCCGAGTCTCTCTGATTGAGTCTTTGATCTTCATAGATAAGGTTAGCCATTAGCTGAGTTGGCCTTCTATGTGAACGAATGGGGTTGACTGAGAAAAAGACCGTAATCTAAGATTTCCGGTCAAAAGTACATATATTCTAGCCTATGGACAGGCGAGGGCAGTTAGAGCCGGCCCTCTGGACGTGGGACAGTCAGTTTGTTTTTCTGGAGTCCGGAAGTCAGTTGGATTTCTGTACCTCTTCAAGCAAGATGGGCCGTTGAACTTATGTCTTGATCAGGTCGGGTTAAAAATCTCTCATTTACTTGTTTAAAACTGGAGCTGCGGTTTTATTTGAAGGCAGGATTCTTTCATTGCAACACTGACTGAGACCACACAGCTGGCACTGCGACCTGCGTCGGAATCGAGTGGTAACTTTGGGCCGGCACAACGAGCAGCACGATCACGGCCTGTGCAGTGGACGCAAAGAGACACATTGATATAGGGTGACACCCCCACCCCCACCCCAAGATTTCACCTATGGAATCGTTAATAAAAGCCACAAGCATTTCTGCAATTTAACAATCTTTTCGGCAGAAAGCAAGTTGTGTCTTTTACTCATAATCAGTTTCTAATTAACTTTCACCAACCGAAAAGTGTTATCTATTCCTGTTCTTTTTCTATTGTTCATTCTTTCATGATTTATTTTGTTTCGTATTTATTTAGGGTTGTTTTTTTCGGGATGCGTCTAAGGATCTTTAAAAGACGTTCTGTCCGTCGATCGGTCAGTCCGTGCATCGGTCGCTCCTCTCCTTGCGATGCCGCGTTTAATTTTAAAACGGTATTGTATCGGATGACTCCCATCCAAACAGAATCCCATAATTGCAATCGTTAATAAAATTAACAATCCTTTTTGCAATCCAACCATATTTCGTACAAATAAACTTCAGTCTATGCCTGACTTATTCACCAAGTTTCAGTCATGAATGTCCAACAGTCTTAGTTTTATCGCCACTCAATGATGTACGTGGACACTTTGTTTATCGTCTCGTGAGTAGGAGGTGTGATCCTGAATGAGCTTCACACTCACCTGACCTTAAACCCCAAAAGTTATCTCAAAGAATATGTCTATCAAAATAATACCAGACTATTCCTGTGCTGGACCTGGCCATCACAGCCTCAAATCATTTGCCAAGAAAGGAGTGTGTTAGAGTTATTGACCATTTTTTTCACATCGTACCCATGTGTGCTTATCATTGAACAACAATAAAGCAAAGACTGTTGGGGATTCATGGGTGAAACTTGGTGGACAAATCAGATATAGAGTGAAGTATATTTGTACCAAATTGGGTTGGATTGCAAATATGGATTGTGAATTTTATAAACGCTTCCATGTGTAGGGGCATTTAATGTGGATCATTATTGACTTACCTTCACCTCCCCACTGAGTGTATTCGATCAACGTGTTTTACGATGGAAATGCTATTTCCAACCTGCGCGTAACCGACAGACGGGCAAAGCCTCTCATGGAGATTCAAGGGCGCATCTAAAAACAGAAAGCGGGTGAGACGGGGTAGAAACAGAAAGAAGTAGGGGAGATGGGAAAAGAAGACAGAATGGGGGTAACAGAGAGGTGAAGGAAGAGAAAGGGGTAAGGAAGAGAGAAAAGGAAGAGAGAGGGATAAGGAAGAGATAGAGAGGGTAAAGAAGAGGGTAAGGGTGGGAAGGAAGGGAGAGAGATATAAAGGGAGAAGGAAGAGAGAGGGGAAAGGAAGAGAGATAGGGAAGAGAGGGAGGAGGAATATAGAGATGAAGAAAAAACAGAGAGAGAGAAGAGGAGGAGATAGAGGGAGAAGGAAGAGAGGGTGCGGAGCGAGAGGGAGAGAAGGAAGAGAGGGAATAAAGAGAGAGAGGAGAAAGGGAGATAAAGAGAAGGGGAAGGAAGAGAGAGGGGGATGTGAAAGGGGAGTTTCGGAAGAGATGAAAGAAAGGAGGGTGAGTGAGGAAGATAAAGAAAGAGAGAGAGGAGGGGGGATATTTCGATAGTCGTAAACTCCATAAATATATATTTTAGAAATATATTACGATCCTCTCTCATTAACGAAAAGCATTTTTTTTGTAAAAATCTCGCCAGATTTTGCTGACAAAATCAAAAAACGGGGATCAAATATTTTAACAATATTTTTTTTCTCTCCATTTTTAACAAATTGATTCGATGCTTTATTTCAATAAATGAAATGGAACAACACGAAAACCGTTTCCCAGAAATGTTCTTACAATATTTTATAAATAGTCAACATCAATTTCACTAAAACATTCAATTTCATTTGGAAAAGCATTTAATGTCAGATGAAAATCGAAATATTCTTTTCGGGTCCACGTGAATAGAATATTTCAATTTCACGGAAATAGATTTATCAGTGCATACGTTTTTATGTGCAAAACATGATTTTATTTCAGTTGTTAAATATAGAAAAGCAAGAAGAGATATTAGTACGATACGTCTATTCAATCTGCGCGTTTTGCGATGATGATGCTATCTTAAACATAAGACGCAGATTAAAGGAATCTTTGGTAGAACAATCTCACCCAAAAATACCCGCATGGCCACCCCACCCCCCAAAAAAAGAGAGACAAAACCAAGTTTGTTAGGGTTAGGGTTAACAAAATGTTATTACTTACTTCCCTCCCAAACAAAGAGACAAAATGTCATTACTTACTCAAGATGATGAAATCCATTCATGTTATTGAGTATTTTCATAAAAAGATTTAACCAGTTATTTAATTATTATTAATTTAAATTAATAATGTTATTCTTAATTAGTATTGTCTGTGATAAAGATTGAATCTTCAACCTCCAGAAGACTGTCACAGAACTGATTTTAAACCAACGGTCTTATCCGTTGTGCCACGAGTCCTCGTTAAAATATGCTTACGGTATATTTTTTTATCTTTCTGGAATATTTAATTTTCTAATCGCTAATTTAGTGGCGTACAATGTTTGATTGGTCCCTCGTAAGACATTCACATCAGGAATTTGCTTCTCTGAGAGCTGGAAAATACTTTTGTGGTAACAGTTTTCGAGAACTCTGGCGAATGAACTGACCCTTGAAATTATCGCCCCATAAGTCTCCTCTCTCTCTCTCTGTCTCTCTCTCTATCTCTCTCTCCCTCTCTCTCTCTCTCTCTCTCTTTCTCTCTCTCTCTCTCTCTTCGCTAAAATCTTGGAATCATTAATCAATCTAGTGATAGTCGACCAACTTGAAAATGCTAAACTTCTCTTAGACCAAGAGTATGAATTTAGGCAATCCCGTTCTATTGCGGATATCCTAACGGTCATCTCTGAATGTATATAGCATACACTGGATAAGTTAGGTGAAGCTAGGTCGGTAGTGCTAGATATCTCGAAAACCTTTGGCAAGGTCTAACATGAAGCTCTTCTCAGAATAATTAACTCGTACGATATTACTAAACGAATATTTAATATAATCGGATCTTTGTTAAATAAAAATAACATGTAGGTGGTCCTCGATGGCCTTACATCGAAACAACACCCGGACTCGATATTGGAACCTATATTATTCCTGATGTTCATAAACCACCTTCCTGATTCAATCGCGTCTGAGGTGAGTACATTTGCTGATGACATGACGCTTTATTCTTGGTAGGTGAGAGTTTGAATTACCTAATGGGAATTTGAATTACTTACTAGACACCATCTTCAATTGTCTTCGGTCTCTCTGTACAAGGGTTTGTCAGGACAACCTGACATGAGCATACTTCCTCTTACAAGTAAACCCTGACCAAATATTCAAAATAACATAATATTCGAAGCTCAAATGATTCCATCGACACAGCTATACACTGGCTAATACGAGAAATGGTGCACCTTCTCCAAGTAATGTTACCTCAAGTAACAGCACTTAGCTGGAAACTCCACCAGACTAGATGAATTCTTGTCCTGGAATCCGGTAAGACCAAGAGACCACAATGAAGATTACTATAACATACCAATTGGGGCGATAAAGATTAATGTTTTTCACATCTTTACTAACTCAACGTTTGACAGGTAAAGGAGAACTTAAATGGAATATTCGAATATCTATGTATCTCATACAGAGATCAAGTACTGGGCCCAGGAAAGGGGCCAATTGATTTCTGAGAACTTCGACTGAACTTAAATGAAATAAAATGGCAGGTGGACAAATCAAACAAGTGTGTGTTTTTCCGGCAGTGCTGGATCGTTAAACTAAGTGTGTGCAAGAATAACGGGCCTACTTTGAAGTAGATAAGGGTCCCAACCTCGTCACGTATTTGAATTTTTTCTGGCCTAAGGTCATATACTTTTTAGACAAGCCTCGTATCTTGCTGCCCAACTCCCTAATAGGACATCTCTTCGACGATAACGGAAAAAAGGAAATCTCTTCGACGATAACGAAAAAAAAGTGCATCTCTTCGGCGATAACGGAAAAAAGAAAATCTCTTCGACGATAACGGAAAAAAGGACATCTCTTCGACGATAACAGAAAAAAGGACATCTCTTCGACGATAACGGAAAATAGGACATCTCTTTGACGATAATGGAAAAAAGGACATCTCTTAGACGATAACGGAAAAAAGGACATCTCTTTGACTATAACGAAAAAAAGGACATCTCTTCGACGATAATGGAAAAAAAGACATCTCTTTGACGATAACGGAAAAAAGTACATCTATTCGACGATAACAGACAAAAAAGGACATCTCTTCGACGATAAGGGAAAAAAGACATCTCTTTGACGATAACGGAAAAAAGGACATCTCTTTGACTATAACAGAAAAAGGACTATTCTTCGACGATAACGGAAAAAGAGACATCTCTTCGACGATAACGAAAAAAAGGACATCTCTTCGACGATAAGCGAAAAAAAGACATCTCTTTGACGATAACGTAAAAAGGACATCTCTTTGACGATAACGAAAAAAAAGGCATCTCTTTGACTATAATGGAAAAAAGAACATCTCTGTGACGATAACGGAAAAAAAGACATCTCTTTGACGATAACGGAAAAACAACATCTCTTTGACGATAACGGAAAAAGGACATCTCTTCGACGATAACGAAAAAAAAGACATCTCTTCGATGATAACGGAAAAGGGACATCTCTTCGACGATAACGGAAAAAAAAGTGCATCTCTTCGACGATAACGGAAAAAAAGAACATCTCTTCGACGATAACCAAAAAAATGACATCTTTTCGACGATTACGGAAAAAAAACATCTCTTCGACGATTACGAAGAAAAGGACATCGCTTTGACGATAAAGGAAAAAGGACATCTCTTCGACGATAACGAAAAAATAAGAAAACTCTTCGACAATAACGGAAAAAAGAACATCTCTTCGACGATAACGGAAAAAGGACATCTCTTCGACGATAACGGAAAAAAGGACATCTCTTCGACGATAACAGAAAAAGGACATCTCTTAGACGATAACAAAGAAAGGACATCTCTTCGACGATAACGAAAAAAGGACATCTCTTCGACGATAACGAAAAAAGGACATCTCTTCGACGATAACGGAAAAAGAACATCTCTTCGACGATAACGGAAAAAGGACATCTCTTCTACGATAACAGAAATTAGGACATCTCTTCGACGATAACGAAAAAAGGACATCTCTTCCACGATAAAGAGAAAAGGACATCTCTTCGATGATAACGAAATAAAAAACATCTCTTCGACGATAACGAAAAAAAGGAAAACTCTTCGAGGATAACGAAAACATGGCATCTTTTTCACGATAACGGAAAAAAGGCCATCTCTTCAACGATAACGGAAAAAAGGACATCTCTTCGACGACAACAGAAAAAGACATCTCTTCGATGATAGCGGAAAAAAGGACATCTCTTCGACGATAACGAAGAAAAGAACATCTCTTCGACGATAACGGAAAAGGGACATCTCTTCGACGATAACGGAAAAAAGGACATCTCTTCGACGATAGAGAAATAAAAAAAAACTCTCTTCGACCATAACGGAAAAATGGACTACCCTTCGACGATAACGGAAAAAAAGGACATCTCTTCGACGATAACGAAAAAAGGACATCTCTTCGACGATAACGGAAAAAGAACATCTCTTCGACGATAACGGAAAAAGGACATCTCTTCTACGATAACAGAAATTAGGACATCTCTTCGACGATAACGAAAAAAGGACATCTCTTCCACGCTAAAGAGAAAAGGACATCTCTTCGATGATAACGAAATAAAAAACATCTCTTCGACGATAACGAAAAAAAGGAAAACTCTTCGAGGATAACGAAAACATGGCATCTCTTTCACGATAACGGAAAAAAGGCCATCTCTTCAACGATAACGGAAAAAAGGACATCTCTTCGACGACAACAGAAAAAGACATCTCTTCGATGATAGCGGAAAAAAGGACATCTCTTCGACGATAACGAAGAAAAGAACATCTCTTCGACGATAACGGAAAAGGGACATCTCTTCGACGATAACGGAAAAAGGACATCTCTTCGACGATATAGAAATAAAAAAAAACTCTCTTCGACGATAACGGAAAAATGGACTACTTTTCGACGATAACGGAAAAAAGAATATCTCTTCGACGATAACGAAAAAAGGACATCTCTTCGACGATAACGAAAAACAATGACATCTCTTCGACGATAACGGATAAAAGGACATCTCTTCAACAATAACGGAAAAAGGACATCTCTTCGACGATAACGAAATAAAGGACATCTCTTTGACGTTAACGGAAAAAATACATCACTTCGACGATAACGAAAAAAAGGACATCTCTTCGGCAATAACGAAAAAAAAGACATCTCTTCGACGATAATGAAAAAAAAGACATTTCTTTGACGATAACGGAAAAAAGGACATCTATTCGACGATAACTAAAAAAAGGGCATTTCTTTGTACGATAACGTAAAAAAGACATCACTTCGAGGATGAAGAAAAATAGGACATCTCTTTGACGATAACAAAAAAAAGACATCTCTTTGACGATAACGGAAAAAGGACATCTTTTCGACGATAACTAAACAAAGGACATCTCTTCGACGATAACGGAAAAAAAGACATCTATTCGACCATAACGGAAAAAAGCACATCTTTTCGACGATTACGTAAAAAAGGACATGTATTTAGCGATAACGGAAAAAAGGACATCTCTTCGACGATAACGGAAAAAAAAGAAAACGCTTCGACCATAATGGAAAAAGGACATCTCTTCGACGATAAAAGAAAAAGACATCTCTTCGACGATAACGGAAAAAGGACATCTCTACGACGATAACGGAAAAAGGATATCTCTTCGACGATAACGGAAAAAGAACATCTCTTCGATGATAGCGAAAATAAGGACATCTCTTCGACGATAATGAAAAAAAGGACATTTCTTTGCCGATAACGGAAAAAAGGACATCTCTTCGGCGATAACTAAAAAAACGGCATTTCTTTGACGATAACGGAAAAAGGACATCTCTTCGAGGATAAAGAAAAATAGGACATCTCTTCGACGATAACGGAAAAAAGGACATCTCTTCGACGATAACGGAAAAAAGACATCTCTTCGACGATAACGGAAAAAAGCCCATCTTTTCGACGATTACGAATAAAAGGACATCTATTTGACGATAACGAAAAAAAAGGACATCTCTGCGACGATAACGGAAAAAAAGAAAACTCTTCGACCATAACGGAAAAAGGACATCTCTTCGACAATAAAGGAAAAAAGAACATCTCTTCGACGATAACGGAAAAAAGGACATCTCTTCGACGATAACGAAAAAAGGACATCTCTTCGACGATAACGGAAAAATGACATCTCTTCGATGATAACGAAAAAAAGGACATCTCTTCGAAGATAACGAAATCAAAAACATCTCTTCGACGATAACGAAAAAAATGAAAACTCTTCGAAGATAACGAAAAATATGGCATCTCTTTCACGATAACGGAAAAAAGGACATTTCTTCGACGATAACGGAAAAGGGACATCTCTTCGACGATAACGGAAAAGACATCTCTTCGATGATAGCGGAAAAATGGATATCTCTTCGACGATAACGAAGAAAAGTACATCTTTTCGACGATCACGAAAAAAGGATATCTTTTCGACGATAACGAAGAAAAGGACATCTCTTCGACAATAACGGAAAAAAGGACATCTCTTCGACGATAACAAAAAAAGGACATCTCTTCGATGATAAGGGAAAATGGACTACTCTTCGACGGTAACAGAAAAAAGGACATCTCTTCGACGATAACAAAAAAAGGACATCTCTTCGACGTTAACGGAAAAAAGGACATCTCTTCGACGATTACAAAAAAAAGGACATGTCTTCGACGAAAACGAAAAAAGGGCATCGCTTTCACGATAACGGAAAAAAGAACATCTCTTCGACGATAACGAAGAAAAGTACATCTTTTCTACGATAACGAAAAAAAGGACATCTTTTCGACGATATCGAAAAAGAGGAATTCTCTTCGACGATAACGAAAAAAGAGGAAATCTCTTCGACGAAACGAAAAAAAGGACATCTCTTTGACGATAACGGAAAAAAGGACATCTCTTCGACGATAACGGAAAAAGGACATCTCTTCGACGATAACGAAAAAAAGAACATCTCTTCGACGATAACAGAAAAAAAGGACATCTCTTCGATGATAACGGAAAAACGACATCTCTTCGACGATAACGGAAAAAAGGACATCTCTTCGACGATAACGGAAAAAAAGACATCTCTTCGACGATAACGAAAATAATGACATCGCTTTGACGATAACGGAAAAAGGACATCTCTTCGACGATAACGGAAAAAAGGACATCTCTTCGACGATAACTAAAAAAAAGACATCTCTTTGACGATAACGAAAAAAAGCACATCTATTTGACGATAACGAAAAAAAGGACATCTCTGCGGCGATAACGAAATAAAGGACATATCTTCCACAATAACGGAAAAAAGGACATCTCTTTGACGATAATGGAAAAAAGGACATCTCTTCGACGATAACAAAAAAAGGACACCTCTTCGACGATAACGAAAAAAAGGACATCTCTTCGACGATAACGAATAAAAGGACATCTTTTCGACGATAACGAAAAAAAGCACATCTCTTCGACGATAATGAAAAAAAGGACATCTCTTTCACGATAACGAAAAAAAGGACATCCTTTCGACGATAACAAAAAAGGACACCTCTTCTACGATAATGGAAAAAAGGACATCTCTTCGCCGATAACGAAAAATAAGACATCTCTTCGACGATAACGGAAAAAAGGACATCTTTTCGACGATAACGAAAAAAAGGACATCTTTTCGACGATAACGAAAAAAGGACATCTCTTCGACGATAACTGAAAAAAGGACATCTCTTCGACGTTAACGAAAAAAAAATTTTTCCTTGAGTCGAACAAAATTTTCAAAAGCTTTCCGTCTATAGAACACATTAATCCGAGATTACTTCCGTGCAGAATACAATACAGTCGTCTTCAAATCCAATGGCAACAAATATTGTCATAAACCGTCTTCGTAAATAATCAAACTGTTGTGACCTTGAAGGGCCGATAATAAATAAGACAACACGGTGGTATGTCTACAAGTGTGTGTATTTACAGAAGTACAGAGAGAATGCTTGTATTTACTTCCTTCCCACCGCAGGAAGATGTGGCACAAGGCCGGAAAGTGGGGGGAGTCAATCCAGCAGCACCAAAAAATGAGAACTCTGACCTTTTAAAAATGGCCTGGTCAGCCCCGTTGGTATTCCCCGGTCGGGGCGCCTCAGACAGTAAGCAATAAACTTACTCCACCCCAAAGAGGGGAGGCAAGGCCTGAGAGGATCAACATCTTATGACTACCCTGGTGAATACTTCAACCCGATAGATAAAAGGCCACCGAAATGGCACAGTTACCGTCGGATTGATTGGCGAGAATAAATCTTCGACTTGTATATACAAGTCTGAAGTCTCTAAGCAACTGAGTTTCGGAGAGACGACTTCGAGACTTCATTGTTAACTTCTCTGTACATAGTGTCTAGAAAAATCCATATAGTCACGAAATAAGGTAGATCACCATAACACAAATTAGTTCTTTCTATTAATCACTTTCAATATTCCCATGATATTCTTCAGCTTTCAACTGACAATCATTCCATCTCATTAAACCTCATCCTTGAGTTGCTTTCAGCCTTAATAATTAGTGACTAATTCGAAACAAAATGTGCCGTTGGGTTTGAGGTAAAAACAACTCAAAATTGTTGAATTGTCGTTTAAAAGTGTGCCTGTAAATTACGATGATGTATCGAAAAGAAATCAGATTTAAAAATGGGGAAAAAATTTCAATTTTACAATTTTTTTAAATCTTAATTTGCGCGAGAGTGCTGACTGGTTCTCTAGAAAGAATATTGAACTAGCAAACTGGGTTCGAATCCTACCAGGGTTCGTTTTATGTTGATTCACATGCTTTGACCTTTGAAAAGCGAAGGGAACTGTGAAGATTGCATAACATTTAAGATCTGTGGTTGTGCGTCTGAAATGCTCGTCTACCTGTGGGGAATACGTCGGAATATTCGCCATTGCAGGCGAATGTAGCGAGTAGCTTTCATAGGGACGTTTACATCGAGCCTCTACTGTACGTTTCTTGTAGTTGCGATGTGTGTGTGTGTGTGGTGGGGGTTATCAAATGTCGTATTGGCTGAGTTATAGCGCTCGGTACGATCGCAGACCCAACAATCGATAAAGTAGCAACATGTGTTCAATTAATTGTGTCAGATATTTATTGTTTCAACATTAAATAACTCAAAAATGGTTGATATGCCGCAAAAAGTAAAACCAATGAATGTGTTAAATAAACGGAAAGGGCTTGGCATACCGTAAAACAGACAAAGGAACTAATCACTGAATTATCTATACAATAAAAGTGAACGTACGTGTGTCCGGCCCAATTCGCGGTATGAAGAAGTGGGGGGGGGGCGAGGAAGACGAAAATGGTAATAGGCAGAGGAATGGCGGCTGCTGCTGCTTTTTTCAAAGCTTGATCCCGGTAAACAATTTCAGAATCAGTTTTCAGCTGTCGACGTCGGCTGCTGCTGTTGCTTTTGCTTCTAATAGCAAATATTATCTAATATTGCTTGATTGATTTGTTCATAAGAGAAAACATTTATCTGTGAGTTTTGACGGAATATGTCGTACACTCATGTTTAACGAATCTAATTTCTGTTTGTCTCGTTGAAAGTTATGTATGTTCAAGAGAAAGAGAGAAAAAAATAAAGAAAAAAAATAAAGATAGAGATTAAGTAGTTTTGTCTTCTTTTTTATAGATTAGTCACGTTTCATTTATTTCAAGAATTGAATAGGAATTCAATTGCGAATTTGCAATAAATATTATGTTTAAGAATAAAATAATCCAAAGAGAAACAAAACCGATTCGTGCCGGAAACCAAACCTGAACGGACACCATTTTTCGTATATGGTTTGTATTCAGTTCAAATAATTCAACTGAATCTCACAGTTTGAATTTAGTCTTGGTCAGTTTTTTCTTTTCTTTTCAGGAAGGAAAAAGCGTTGATCCCGACCGCAAAAATCAAGTGGAAATAAAAATAGCAAAAATATAGATTTTATTATATTTTGTTTCATAAAAATAGCTGAACAAAAACGCGAAGATAAAAAAAAAGGCTGTAAGAATTGGTAATCCGAAGAATTTAAGCAAACAGCAAAAGTGATGTTACTGTAAGTGAAAACAATTGAACTTAATGGATTTTGCCGTGAGTATCAACAGTTTTCAATGGGACGAAATAACGATATTTATTTGGAGAGAGAAAAAATCGAATCAAAGTCTGATAGAAAGATAAAAAGCAAAGTGTAATGGCGGGTTGATGAGGATGGATGGGGGGGGGCACGCCTTGTTTTTAACTCCGGAATTATAGCTGGTACTAAACAAATCTCATGTCTAACTTTGTCCTCGTAGGGACGTAGAGAAATAGAGACACTGTCGTCGTCATCGTCGTCGTCGTCGTCGTCACGTTATATCAAATTTATATCGGGTGGCACTTTTACCCCCCGCCCAGGCCGCCCACCGCCGCCCAGCGCCAGCATTTTGGCTCACGTGACTCAATCGTAGTCACTTATAAACAGAATATTCTTCGTTATTAACACTTAGCATATATCCCCCCCCAATACATTTTTTTGGTTTATTAATTATTTACCTTACGAAATAGAATGAAGATTGATGGATTTTTGCCAACCGCCGCCAACCGCCGCCTACCGCCGCCAAGCCCCCGGCGCCAGCATTTGGCAAAAATCCATCAATCTTCATTCTATTTCGTAAGGTAAATAATTAATAAACAAAAAAAATGTATTGGGGGTGGGATATATGCTAAGTTTTAATAACGAAGACTATTCTGTTCATAAGTGACTACGATTGAGTCACGTGAGCCAAAATGCTGGTGCCGGGGGCTGGGCGGCGCTGGGTGGCAGTGGGCGGCCTGGGCTGGGGGTAAAAGTGCTGCCGATTTATATTTCATATCTGCGTTGTTGGTAAAGCTAAGAAGCGTTTGTAAAAACAAACGTTTTCATAAGTGGCATTGTCGGTCGGTCGGTCGGTCACGATTCACTTTATAATAGCATTTTCATCACTAAACGCGCAAATTGAATGGACGCATCTTACTTTAGATGCGTCCAGCCATCTAAAAACAAGAGTCTACATACGGCACCTAATCAATCACCATTTCCGCTGGTTCGACACACATTTTTTGAAGGAGTACCGATTTACTTGCCTCCCTACGAAGGCAGAGTTATACAAAGTCGGTTTTAAATGTGGTGAAAATCCAGTTCCCGAGAGACACTCTGGATTGAGATAAAAATAAAAATTGCCTCACTCTAGAAGAATTATCCGACAACAACACCATCGCGAAACTCGCATTTACATTTGAAGTCGCCTGGAAGCGATCGAGAGGAAGGCGATGTTGAGATGGGAAGACGCCCTATACAATGACCTCCGTAAAACCAGCCTTCACTCGAACCAAGCCCGTGATGATGCCAGCTGGAAGCAAAAATCCATTTTTGCGGACCGTAGCTCGGGATTAACGCAAAGAAGAAGAAGAAGAAGAAGAAGAAGAAGAAGAAGAAGAAGAAGAAGAAGAAGAAGAAGAAGAAGAAGAACAACAACAACAACAACAACAACAACAACAACAACAAAAATTCCTCCTTCACTAACCGAGGATAGAAAATATGAAGTGGAGTATCAGAACAGATACTACACTTTGCTCCTAGCCGAAAGATGGACAAATTGAATTGATGCATCACTGATAGCCTGGAAGTTGGCTCTGGTGAAGTAGGTACCGACGTGGATTGACGACCTGGAATTTGAGTTTAAAAAAATGACTCGTGTTTCGAGACCGGTATAAATAATCATCTCTACACTAACGATTCCCGTAAGGATGAAACATATACGTATGTAGATAAAAACAAATATTTATAATTATATATATATATATATATATATATACTTTTTCTGAAGACGTTCGTTGATCCGAACGAAACCGGTAAAATCTCTCGTTTCTTTGATGATTTTTTCCTGTATTTAAATTTTTTTTTCGTTTGTCTTTTTTCACACCTCTTGTCTTTCACAGCATTTCATTTTTACGATATATCGTGTATTTTACCCTGATACACACACATACACACACACACACACACACACACATATATATATATATATATATATATATATATATATTATGTGTGTATTTAGGCAGCAATTTTTCATTCATGCATACATCATTCAAAATAACAACTATTCAATCTAGGAATGATTTTTATTTCGTGTTAAAATCAAACAAATTGATGAAAGATCCGTATGTGCTACAAACGTTTTCGATTCTTTCTCGAATCATCTTCAGGCGTTGATGGTCATGGAATCTGTGCTTACATCAGTGACAGTTTTCCACGTGGTAGGGCCACTTCCGACGAGAATCCTCATTTGCCATATATGTGCTGCCGCGTTGCATTGACGCACAGCACCGCTTTCATCTTTGCCCTCTATCGTCCCCTCACCGATGGAGTTGTTATTATTGAGCAAATCTCTGACAAAATCAACAAGATCCTGACCGTTCACCCTTTTGCTAGCATTCATGTCCATATTGACTTTAATGTTCACAATATTGAGTGGCTAGTACATTCAAACAAGACTGACGATGAAGGGAGGTTTTGTCACGACTTCTCTTTGAATATGAACTTACCCAAATTGTTGACCAGCCAACAGGCGTAGTCGACGTTGATTGAGATTTCACAAACCTTCTTGATCTTTTTTGGCTACTGGCCCGGAACAGTGCACATCTACTTTCCTGTCTCCTCAGATCCTCCGACTACTAAGTTATCTCAATTAAGAACAAAACAAAGTTCAGCAAGTCCTCCGATGTCCCTTTATACAAAGTTTTTGTGATTTTCCGATTGGAACAGGTTAAGATCCTTCATATCTGAAATCCCTCTTAACCCTATTTTCAAAATGAATGTGTTGTGTATCGTATCTGAAATATCTGAGTGGTTTTGTGTTGTTATTGAAAGCTTCACACCCTCCAAAATATTCCAACAAAGACCGAACAGCCAACCATGGTATACCCTTGAATGTGTTGCCGCCATTGCCCACAGAAACTACTATTTCAATTGCTTACAACGAAATAGATGCTCCGAAACCAAATGCTCCTTTAATACTGGCGACACCACTGTAAGAAGGTCATTAAAAACGCTAAGGAGTCCTATGCTCAATCAGTTAAGTCTAGAGTGGCCACTCAGATGATTGGCTCCCAGGCATTTTGGAGAATAACAAAAAAGGTCCTGACCAGATACAAGGTCTCAATCCCAACCATCATTATTAGACCTGAGGTGATATCTTCAGCAATTGATAAAGACGAATTTTCGCAAAGGACTTTGCAGAAAATTCCACCCTTTGCTATCTGGGCCACTTACCCTCAGACCTCCCCATGACCGAAAAAAACTCTAAGCGACATCCGAATAACTATCCGTGATGTCGCCAAAATTATTAAGAACCTCGATGCCAACAAGGCAACTAGTCCTGATAACATTCCGGTCATAGTACTAAAGAAACTTTAACCCGAAATAGCTCCCATCCTTATTAAGCTATTCAATCGTTGTTCAAATGAGAAAAGCTTTCCTTGGAAGACTTCGTTGGTTTGACCAGTATTTAAAAATAATGGAGACTGGTCCTCTGAATCCCAATGCAGACCGATCAGTCTCCTGTGCGTCATGAGTAAGTTGCTTGAATCTATAATAAACCAAGTTGTTGTCAACCACCTCAACGAAAACAATCTTTTTAGTTACAAGCAATATGGATTTCGTCCTGCGAGATCTACAGCTTGCATGTTGACTGTGATATCGCACAGGATCAGTGAATCTATTGACGAAGGCTTCGTTTCTAGAGAGATAGCTCTTGATATATCCAAGGCCTACGATAGGGTCTGGCACAAAGGTCTGTTCCACAAGCTTGTTAGTTATGGAATATCTGGAAATGTACCTTTAATTATAAAATCATTTCTCTCCAATAGGTCTATAAAAGTAATTGTTGTAAAAATCAGAAGCACATAGCATCAATCCGGCGTTCCTCAAAGATCCATTCTGGCCCAACTCTCTGTCTGATCTTCATAAACGATCTTGCAAATCATATTCTGCGATCATTCGTCGACATCTATGCAGACGACACAACTATTTATGGAAACACTTCGAAGAGCATTGATGATCTCTCTCTCTCTCTCTCTCTCTCTCTCTCTCTCTCTCTCTCTCTCTCTCTCTCTCTCTCTCTCGACTTGGAACACGTTGTGCTTTGGGGAAAAGTGGCGTGTTACTTTTAAGACCTCTAAAACCAAGCCCTCTTTTCACCACCAACACTCGGATCCTCACTTCTCCCTAGTCGAAATGAATGGTTCTTTTCTTGAGGGAACCCCCTTCTTTGATAAGTTTCTGAGGCTGACTTTCACCTGACACCTGAATTGGAACACTTACATCAAATATGTAGCTAGGATTGATGGAAAAATGGTTGGATCATTCCCCCGCTATAAAAGTACCTCACCCTCATCGCAATCCTCTAGATACGTCCTGGGATCGAGTGCTGTTCTCATATCTGGCAAGGTACCGCTCAGAGCTTACTTTCCTGTCTTGACAGAGTACAAAATCGACTTCACAATCTAATGGAGGATAATCTCTATTTGTCTCAACAGCCTCTTTCCCAAATAAGAGATATTGCTAGACTCTCTCTTTCTTCTATATCGCTATGTTCATGGTAGGTGCTCTGCTTGGCTACAACACCTGATACCCTTCTGTAAAATATTCTCAACAAAGAACTCATCTACCTACAGCCACAGCAAGGAACTTTCCTGTCTCTCTCTCTCCTTACCAAAAAATATATGAAACTTCCATGAACAAAGTTTCTTTCCTAGAACATCCCGCCTGTTGAACAAGATACCACGAGACTGCTTCCCAACCGACTACAGCATGGTCGTCTTCAAGTCTAATGTGAACAAACACTTGAGCCGTCCCCATAGACTATCATTCCCTTTAAGTAATGTTCTTTTTTTTTTTTAAATGTTCTACCCATTCCACCCAATGTTTCCGACCCTCTTGTGGAGGCGATCATAACTGACGATCTCTCTAACCATTATCCTCGAGTGGCCCCCGGGCCTTGATAAGTGGTGACTCTTGTGTAAAAAAAATTCGAACGGAAATTTGCCAAACGTTTTCTGGTTTGTCAAAAAATGTGCTCCCTTGAACTTTCTGCACTTGTACACCATCAACGTAAATACCCTCAACCCACCCAACCAGCAGAAAACTCCCACCCTTATACTATCGAGGTCCCTAAATACCGGAAGATTTTCTACTGTAATAGCAGCGATGTGAGCGGGGCTGGAGCTGAGCAGACAATACGGGACCTATTCGATTAGAAACTCTTTTCAAACCCTCTCCAAGACAGAAAGACTAGTGGTTGGTGCATCAGCCCATACGTGGCAACAATACTCCATACAGGCAAATGGTGGCTTTGTACAGATATAAAATACTGGCAGATGTGAGAAGTTTTCTAACCCGATAAAAAGAGAGACTAATTTATTTGCAGCAGACTTGGCAGCATCTTCTCTGTATTTACTCCGATTCATGTTGCCTGACAATATCAGGCTATGGAGTTTGAACCTTGAACTCTCGGTAACGATACTGTTTATCCGAGAAACTAAAGAAGCTTCGAATAAAGACGAATAAAAGACATGTATATGAGGAATTGGCTGCATGTCTGGAATTGTTGCCGCATTCAAGGCGGTAGTCTCCACTTGATCTCCAGTCGCCATTTGATTTTCTTTTTTTTTACATTTAAGAGAGATGACCAACGACGGAAGGATAAATTGTGCCAAGACTGAGCATATGATGCAATTTGTGGGAATAAGGGTTAATGGGTCACCACTTATCAAGGCCTAAAAGCCACTGGGGGATAAGGGTTAATGAGATTGCCAATTTGAATGTAGAGCAACACCATGAGAGGATTGAAAACAACAGGTGAAAAAAGGGGAAGGATTTAATTACTTCAAAGGATGGCTCGATAAGTATTTGTTGACATTGGACTTGAAGACCACTATGTTGTAGTCAGCAGGGAAGCAGTCCCGTGGCATTGTGTTTCACAAATGGGAAATTCTTGGAACAAAAGCTCTACTTATGGAAGCTTCATTTGGTTTTAGGAACACAGAGGAGAAAAGGACACTTCTTAACAGGGGGGGGCAGAGATTGTAGGCCAGTCGAGTTCATACCATGAAAATAACGATAGAGTAGAGAAAGACTAGCAACGTTTCTTTCTATTACAGAGTTGCTGTAAGGAAGAGAAGAGAACATCCCCCATTAGGTTGCGTTTTAATCTAAACAATTTCAACAAATGTTTAATCAATTAGCATAGTACATTTTTCTTGAATATGTTTTTCATCTAACAGATCTTCTGCAAATATTAATTAATTATCATGAAAAAATTTAATTTAAAACTTGACTTTTTCTACACAGTTATCCAAACAAAAATAACGCGCGGTTCATATAAAAAAAAAATCTATGGATCTAATGTATAAACTCCATAAAAGATTTAATGAGAGAGAAAGACCCAGAAGTTTCAGAGTCGATTTCTCCTCAAGAGCAGAGCCATCTATGAGAATCTCAGGAAGAAAAGGGAGACACCTACGATTGAAAGACACGAACTGGATTCGTACCCTAATCCACAACTGAACCCAAGTCAACTTCTATATCAGCTGCATATTTCGATTGATCTGAGGCAGAAGCACCAGAATAGAGAGTCGTATAATCAGCATAGATTTAATTTTCTGAACTGATACCAAATCAGCAGAATCGAGATCTCGTTTGACTAAGTCATTGAGCGCGGAATGAAGAAGCAAGCGACTGGCACATAATTGGCAAGAGAGAGATTGCAGGGCAAACTCGTCAACAATTTGGCCGCAGCGGCATCGATGTAGATAAACGAAGCCCAGCTATTGTGAAACAGGTTGTATTCAAAATAATTCAATGACAATAACTCTTGAAAGATTAACAAAAGTTATCTCCCTTGTTAATACATTATTTTAATATAACTGTATGATATAAATTCATGGAAATCGATTACTTTGTTGCTGTTGCTGTTGCTGTTGCTGTTGCTGTTGATGTTGCTGTTGATGTTGCTGTTGCTGTTACAGACTCTAATCTATATTTTGGTACATTTCTCGAGCTTTACTGAACATTTGCTTCGTCTAATAATACTTAACCACCAGTGACAATGACATGTATGCATAATATGTTTCGGAGTTTCTGAGATGAGGATTGATAAATGAAAGGCAGAGCCTGTAGGCACGGCCACCGTGTCTACAGGTTCAAACACTGCAGACACGGCGTCCGTGTCTGCAGTGTCAGCCGCGTTATATATTAGAGACACGGTGGCATGTACACAAAATAAAACTCATTCAGTTTACGACACCGCCAGTATTTCTTTAGCGTATTTTAACGCGTTTTAAGAAGACTTGCTATAATAGAAGACATAGACGTGTTATATTAGCAGATATTATATTAGAATACAGTTTATTTTTTATGAATTTATCTATTTATATAATAAAATAATCAAAATTATTCAGTAACCATCACATTTTAACTCGTACTTTTTCTAGACAAAATGGCGTCTTGTGCTCACTTCCTTACGAGCAAGCGCCATTTTTTTTTTTTGCAAGTTCGTGTGACAAAACTACTGATTTCTAATAAATAGCAGTTGGAACGGTTTAAAAATACAAACAAATATCACAGGTCAGTTTTAAATTAACTTTTATCGACAACAGTTACTTTTATTTGTTGTATATTTGTTTTTTTTTAGCGTTTTTACTCTGCTGAGCGTCGTAACATATACCCGGTTAACCTATTACTTTATTAGAAAGCCCAGTGCAAATGTATTATTTCGTAAAAAATATCTTTTAAAATATAGTTATCATATTTTATGAAAAAGAAATCCCTTAATTCCGCATTGATTAAATCAGTATAACTCTAAGAAAAATTAAGCTCTCGAATTAAATAACATTGCAGAAATAATACGACGCGGTTTTCTAATTACACAATGAATGACAACTTTTGGTAATTGTATAGAATAGTCATCGGTGAATGAGCTACTTTTCAAACTTTTCAAAACCCGCTAGCGATTTTGAAAACCCGCTAAATCTGGAAAGAAAACCTCCAGAAAATCGCTAACGCTCTCTTTCGCTCTTTTTTAAGTACGTAATTTCTCCGAAAAGGATTTTTTTGTCATTTCATAGAACTTTTATTGAAGAAAAAAGAATTAGGAAATTATTTATTTAAAAATTCTTGGAATAATTCTGCTTTTGTTTTTTCTTTTCGTAGTCATTTTTTTGTTTGTTTGTTTGTTTTTTGTTAGTTTTTGATAATGACCAGTGGTACTTATTTGTTTTATGGTGCTAATTTACTGTAGGACCCGCGCTACCTTTTTTTTTTCTTTACCCCTTTTTCGTTCTGTTAGCTGTTGTTTTTTGTTTTTTGTTCAGTGCGATTTTGTGTTTTTGATAATGACGATTGGTGCTTATTTGTTTTGTGGTGCTAATTTACTGTAGGACCCGCGCTACCTTTTTTTTTCTTTACCCCTTTTTCATTCTGTTAGCTCTTTTTTTTTTTTTTTTTTTTTGTTCAGTGCGATTTTGAGTTTTTGCTAATGACGATTGGTGCTTATTTGTTTTGTGGTGCTAATTTACTGTAGGACATTTATAATAACAGCTAACAGACGAAAAGGGGGTAAAGAAAAAAAAACGGTAGCGCGGGTCCTACAGTAAATTAGCACCATAAAACAAATAAGCACCACTGGTCATTAATTCAGTGGTTTTTTTTCATCTTGCCTAAAACTTGTTTTATCTAACAACTTTATTTAATACTTAAAAAAAAAAAGAAATTCTTTTTTCAAATAAATCGTTTTATGGTCGGAAAAGAAATCAGAAAAATACATTGTCTGTCATTTTAGTTGTGAAACGATGGATTACCCACTTTTTCTCACAGTGATTTACAAATGACATCATTTAGAAAGCCATTCTTAACATGGGGTGAGGGGGCTTTGTTAACTATTCTGTACTTTCACCTAACAATTTAATAAACAAAAGATACCATATTACGTAATTTTCCGTTGCCGAGTTTTCCGTTGCCGAGTTCACATCAATGTTTAAAACTGCGTAGTTTGGGATACCTACTTTAAGTAATAGTAAATAAATGTATATAGCTAACTTACTTGAATTTTTGTTTTGCCTGTTTTACTTTAGCTCTTTTTATGGACGCTAATTTAAAACTCGTGAAATACACTAACTTAACAAGACGAAAGCGAAAAAAAAAAACGGTGTCTGCCGAAAGCGAAAACGAAACGAATTTAAAGTGTCTCCAGGTTCTAACACTGCAAACACGGTGGCCGTGTCTGCAGGTTCTAACACTGGAGACACGGTGGCCGTGTCTGCAGGTTCTAACACTGGAGACACGGTGGCCGTGTCTGCAGGTTGTTCGTAAATGAAATTGTATTGGTTGGATTATTTGGACTACTTTTCTCATCTTGGTTGTTATTTTCACAACTTTTCGGCCGATGTAATCGCCGACCTTATTCATATTAGCCTTTTTGAACACTGCAATCTTTACGTCGAACTTGGTAACCGTTCTACCCGGTCATGACTGACGGAACGAGAACAATCTAGCCCCTGTGATTAAATAAAGGGTTCAGTTAGAAATTTCGTTTCTGTTCCCGAGTTCGACATGAAGATTTCCGAGTTCGAAAGATGCACCTGAATAAGGTCGGAGTTTACATCGGCCGAAACGTTGTGAACAGACGACAAAGGTTCAATTCAAAAATGTTTTTTGTGGGATCTGTTTATTTTAAGTAACAAAAGCGAACCAAATATTGACCACAACACTCGTTCGATTCGTTCTGTTGGCTTTGTTGTTTTTGTTTTGTTTTTTGTTGTTGTTGTTTTTTGTTGTTTTTTGTTTGTTTGTTTTTTACGCGAGGCCCCGGAAGACATCCGCCCCTATACGAATCCGATGCGGACTATAAGTAGACTCGATTTCTGGATTTTATATGGAAGATATGCAAGGGAGACAACTTTTTATATGGAAGATATGCAAGGGAGATAACTTTTGAACAATAAGTTCAAAAGTTATCGTCCTTGAATGGTCTTTGGCATTTGGAATATGAATATTTTTTTTGTATTAATAATGGATTTCGTCCTTTTACATTTGCGGTGCATTTTACTAATGACATGTTAAAGTATTTTCTTTTTTGTTTTAAATGTTTATGAGAATATATGAAAAGTAACATTATCATAATATTTGTAGAAGGTCTATGATTGTTGGGGGGGGGGGTATATTCTTTTTATGCTGGCACTTAATTATAAAAGAATATGTGCTGTACATTGTCCGAATACTAGAAAAATATATTAATATTTAATTAAGGAGTTGCATATTTTTAGTATGAAATCGGCTCTAAATTCAAATAAAAAAATAGACGAACGTATATATTTGAACAATATCAGGGGTCTCAAGCACATGATACACGGGTCGCATAAAACCAACAGACAGTGGTGGGTCGTCCGTAGATACTCTGAAACTGCAGCAACCCCAGTTTATGTCAACTTATATTTATGTATCATGTATTCATTTATAGTTGTACAATATGGTTTATACTATATTTTCTCATTTCTAGAAATGCACACATCTGCACGGCCCTGAAAATGGGCTGTGGCTGATACAGTGCTGGCAAAAATAAAGTGAGTGGATGAATCAATGAGAAAGAAGAGAGTGAGAGATTACACATATGCAAACGATAAAGAAAAGGAACAAAAGAACTGTAGCTGACGCAGTGCTGAATAATTTGGTGTAGAAAGTAATGCTGAGAAAGAAGGGAGGGGATATATATATGGAAGTGTGTGTGTGTGTGTGTGTGTGTGTGTGTGTGTGTGAAAGAGAGAGAGAGGGGAGAGAGACAGAGAGGGGGTATATATTCTGGTCAGCGTTAAGTATACTTCACCGTTCAAATCTTCCATAAACAACAATTATAAATAACTTTTTTGATACTTCGCATTTAAGATGTTCATTATCTTCTTAATTAAGTTGTACGGTTGTTGTTTTTGTTGTTTTTTTGGGGGGTGCATTTGTTTACGACTTAAAAGATTTTATTTATTAATTTACTCGTTGTACTTACCCGGCGTTGTCCGGTTTTGTTTTGTTTTTGCTTATGTTTTTTATTTTTTTATTTTTACTTTATTTGTTTTTCTCTTTCTTTTTTACTTATTTTCTTTTTAATATGTTTTTGAAAGTTTAATTATTACGGTATCGTTTGGTCATTAAATTATTAATTGAACGAAATTGATATAAAACTAATTTTGTCAAAGAAAATGTTGCTTTAATGTCCATTTATAAAATTATTGGATGTAAATAGCTTCAAAAAGTGTTAATCTTTTAATGCATGAGGAATTGCTAAGAAATTTAAACCCAGTTTCAATGACTTTCGATTCGACAGTTCAAATGCTTCCAAATTTCGAAGGGTCACGAAGTAAGTCATTTTTCCTTCAACTATTAACAAAAGATTAAAATGGCTGATCTCATTCTGATGGATTTAATTTCATAATTAAATCATTTTTTAAGTTCGTGTTTGTACTCTACACTATTGCATTTTTTATTTCAATAAATAATCAATTACTAGTCGAAGAACAAAATAATAATTTGGAATCACCTTATGAATGCATCGATTTCATTCAGTGGCCAGCAGACATCCCTATTGACAAAGTAGGGTGATATTCCTGCTCCTACTCTTTGCTCTGTCTTGTTGGCTGCCTTGCTTGCACACACTTTCCTACTCTGTGTATCCATTTGCGATTTAGAACTGTTGGAAGAGTTTTACACTTGAGAAGATTTACTGCCAAATTTAAAACTTTCCAGACTCTGATCAGGGAGCTTTTCAATGAAAACGATGCTGACTTATTGGCGCACACAGTGATTTACATGCAACAAATCATGGGCAGCTTGTCAGCTTCATGTATAGCATTTGGTCTTACAATCAGCCTCGCAACGATCAAAGCAAAGTTTACCCTTGCTCCTGTGGAACCGTACACCGAGCTTAAAATCTTAATTCATGGAATAAGATTGGGATTGTTTGACAGGTTTGTTTACCTGGGCAACACACTGTCAAGAGATGATTCGTTGGTGTTAGAAATCGCAGTGTTGGGCCATTCACACTTGCTGACCCCTCCTACGGGAGGGAGGAGGCGGTCTTTGGCATTGACCTTAAGGTTTTTTGGCACCTTTGCTAGGCACATAGTTTTAAAAAATCCCTTTTTTAAGGCAGTTGAGATTTTGCGAGGCTACTATGAACCTCGTGCCAACTCCAAGGATCTTTAAGCATTTTCTCTAGTGTTGTATGTTGTGGAGTCTTTGAACATTAAACACCGAGCTATATGTAATGTCGTGTCTAAATATTATTTTAAAATTCTAAGTGATGATCGCAACTTTCAGGCTGATCACACAGATCTCGCAACGTTCTGCAATTTGAAAAGTCACTTCCATGAAATCAAGGTAAGCGTGAATTTCCTAGCGTTGCGATTCGTGATCTTTAGCCATCGTCTATGTATGGAGAAATTCTCACATTGGATGCTGAGATACATCTCTGCATCTATCAATCAAGTGTGGCTTTCAGAAGACAAGAAAAGAGAATTTAGGCAGCTCGTGACATTAACAGCTATACAAAGGTTTTCACCGTTCTTCTATGCCTCTCTGAAAGCTGGACGCTTTTCCATGAACATATCAAAATACTAGAGCGTTGTCAGCAGAAATGTCTAAGACTTATACTCGACATTAAATGCCAGAGCAGAACTGCTGACACAAAGATGTTTATCAGAGCAAAATGTCCAAGTATTGAGTCTCTAGCAACATGCTAACAAATATGCTGAGCAGGGCACATGGTTCGCGTGAGGGAGGATAGACTCTCGAAGCAACTATTTTACGGTGAACTACATCTTGGAAAGCTTCCCCAATACAAGCCGAAGGAGGGGGGTACCAGGACTGCATTAGGGACAACTTCAAACTTGGAGGAGATAGTTTTAAGTAGGACTGAGAGGATATTTTTTTTAACTAAGTTCACCCCAAACAAGGCAAGTTGCCACTGTAGACGTAAGGGGCTACTGAGAATTAGAGTCAAAGTTTAGGGAGTCATCCTAAATTGGGAGCTGTGCAGCGAGATGTTTGTTCACATTAGTTTTAAATTTCTGCATGTCGGTACAGTCGAGGAAACAGGGGGCAGGGAGGGAGTTCCAAATGCTGGCAGCTCGAGGAAAGAAGCTATTGGAGTAGAAGGTTCTCCGGCATCTGGGGGCTTCCACAGTGAATTGGTGGGGCTTAGCTGATTGTCGGGTTGGCCGAGTGTATTTACGTCTAGGGAGCACCAGAGCTGCAAGTTCATCGGAGCACATTCCATTGAAGTACTTGCAAAACAAGCACAAGGATGCAACATTGCAGCGATGGGACAGGCTGGAGATTGGTGGATAGTGAGGGACCTATTAGATTAGATACTCTAATGGTGTACCAGCCCAGATGTGACAACAATACTACAATAATGGGTGGATGGTGGCTTTGTAGAGATCTACGATTTTGTCAGGTGTGAGAAGTTTTCTAGCACGGTAGAGGGAGCCCACTTTCTTTGCAGCAGCCTTGGCAATGTCTTCTATGTATTTGTTCCAATTCATATATAAGATATAAGCGACAGTTGTAGGGTTTTCGAAGTACATTGTCTGGAACATGAGCATCAGTTTCGGAAGCTGGTGATCATGATCTAGATATAAACATCAAAAGCTGGTGATCATGATCTAGATATAAACATCAAAAGCTGGTGATCATGATCTAGATATAAACATCAAAAGCTGGTGATCATGATCTAGATATAAACATCAAAAGCTGGTGATCATGATCTAGATATAAACATCAAAAGCTGGTGATCATGATCTAGATATAAACATCAAAAGCTGGTGATCATGATCTAGATATAAACATCAAAAGCTGGTGATCATGATCTAGATATAAACATCAAAAGCTGGTGATCATGATCTAGATATAAACATCAAAAGCTGGTGATCATGATCTAGATATAAACATCAAAAGCTGGTGATCATGATCTAGATATAAACATCAAAAGCTGGTGATCATGATCTAGATATAAACATCAAAAGCTGGTGATCATGATCTAGATATAAACATCAAAAGCTGGTGATCATGATCTAGATATAAACATCAAAAGCTGGTGATCATGATCTAGATATAAACATCAAAAGCTGGTGATCATGATCTAGATATAAACATCAAAAGCTGGTGATCATGATCTAGATATAAACATCAAAAGCTGGTGATCATGATCTAGATATAAACATCAAAAGCTGGTGATCATGATCTAGATATAAACATCAAAAGCTGGTGATCATGATCTAGATATAAACATCAAAAGCTGGTGATCATGATCTAGATATAAACATCAAAAGCTGGTGATCATGATCTAGATATAAACATCAAAAGCTGGTGATCATGATCTAGATGTAAACATCAAAAGCTGGTGATCATGATCTAGATATAAACATCAAAAGCTGGAAGTGTGAATTCTGTCAATGGGATTTTCTCTCAAAGGCTGATTATGTGAACCATCTGAAGAAACATGAAATAACAACAATGCAACATATTTCCCAATATAATAAGACAACTGGTTTGATGTGCAATTAGTGATTTGTAATAAGTAATGTGTAATAAGTGATGTGTAATAAGTGGTGTGTAATAAGTAATGTGTAATAAGTGATGTAAAGAGACGCATAAATTCCATGGAGAGTATGATGTTTGTCTGCCATCTTTGCTATGAATAATACAGATCTGCAGTTGGTCTAAAAAGCCACCTACGAAGTCATGAATGAGGAAGGAATAGCAGTGTGTATGCGTATGTGTGTGGGGGGGGGGGGTGCGTGTGTGTGCACAGAATTCATGGATTAGAACTTCAAAATTACTCAAGTTCTCAAACTCCGCTCTGAAATGTTCTTGTATATTCGTATTAAGATGCAGTGACTCGCAAAAGCAGCATACAGGATCTTGTTTGTTTTTGTTTGTTTGTTGTTGCTGCTGTTTTTGCTGTTGTTGTTGTTGTTGTTGTTGCTACTGCTGTTGCTATTGCTGCTGCTCGAACTCCGTTTCCCTGGCATCGTTCAAAAGAAAAAACATGTATTGTTTCAGGACCTTTTAAAGAATCTTTCAAAGAAAAAAAAGTATCAAGAACGATAACTCTTCAAAATAAAATCAGAGTTATTTTCCCTATCGAAGTTTTCACTAGTGATATAGTTACTCAAAGGTCGGTATTATTGTAGGTTAACACCCTTCGCTAAATCATTCCCCCTCCCTCTCCCCCTTCTCCTCCCCCCCCCCATACCCTCCCCCGCCCTGAAAATAATATGAGATTCAACTTTTTTTAGGCGATTACGTGTGAACACACTGAAAAACTAGGTGGAAAGAGAAAAAAACATTTTTTTAGAATTTACAATGAGGGATCAATTTCGTATATAAATTTAACGTAAATGATTCTCAAATTTCTAGCCATTTAAATGTTTTAGGGCAGATAACAAGCTGGTTTCTTTTTTGGGTTTTTTTGCTATGGGAAATAAATTCTGTGCATTTTTCGGGCACATCTACTTTTTTAGGCGACTGTGTGTGGTTTTACAGCATTTCTACTCAGACTTAGGATTAGTGATTAAAAGAATTTGGTTAAAGCTCTAAAAATTAGAACGGCCCAAAAATGTGGTATAATTTTACGTTAAATTTAGATGCGAAATTAATCCCCCACTTTAAATTCTAAATAATTGTTTTCGTTTTTTTATTTATTTGTCTTTCTCGTTTTTTGTTTGTTTGTTTTTTTGTTTTTGTTTTTTTCTTTACGCCGAATTTTTCAGAATATTCACACGGAATCGTCTAAAAATAAAATCTCATTGGGGAGACAGCAGAGGTTGTTCGGGTGTTTATCTAAAAACTTACCCAAAAGTCTTCATATCTTCTTAAAGCAATTGTTGTCTGCAGATGGATCTCTTATCAACTCAATATGGAAAGGATCAAATTTGTGATAAAATTATTTTTAATAAATTTGGACCTTAAAAAAGAGCAGGCCGTATTCTTAACAATGCATTCAAATCAAATCCATATGTGAAGATCGTCTCATACCAGAGGTCTCAAACACATGGTCCATGAACCGCATAAGGCCCACAAACTATTTTATGAGGCCTACAGATAACTATTTACGTGAACAATATTTGAATAAGTTTAAGACCTTTCTATACTTATATTGAACTTAATCGAGCGACTAAATGCAAACAGGCAGTAAAGTTATTTTAGGTCGGTAGGATCATGAAATAGAATATGCAATCGTCATGAAAAAGGATGTTTATATAATGATAGTTTACGTCAAAGATTCTATCTGCTACAGTCATAGGCATGTTGTCGTCTGCTTTTACTAAATTGCTGTATTTTGCTTGAAAAGTATTTACAACTGCTCCAACTGATTAGGATGATGCTGTTCGTCGTATGCAACTCTAATCTTAACCGGAAGTGCCCATCTCAACAGCCTAACGCCATGTCACAGCATTTTATCTAATCTCAAATATAACTTCTTTTTTAAACTTCTATCTTAACTCGCAATTATATACAGATTAGTTTCATACAGTTTATATTACAAAAAATATTTTAAATATTTTAGCAATTTATTTGCGATGCTTCTTCATTTATTTGCGATGCTTCTTCATTTATTTGCGATGCTTCTTCATTTTTTGTTATACTTCTTCATTTATTTGCGATTCTTCTTTATTTATTTGTGATGCTTCTTTATTTATTTGCGATGCTACTTCATTTATTTTATGCTTCTTCATTTTTTGCGATGCTTCTTCATTTTTTTGTGGTGCTTCTTTATTTATTTGCGATGCTTCTTCATTTATTTGTGATGCTTCTTCATTTTTTGCTATGCTTCTTTATTTATTTGTGATGCTTCTTCATTTTTTGCGATGTTTCTTCATTTTTTGCGATGCCTCTTTATTTTTTGCGATGCTTCTTCATTTTTTTGCGATGCTTCTTCATTTATTTGTGATGCTTCTTAATTTTTTGCGATGCTTCTTTATTTATTGGCGATGCTTCTTCATTTTTTGCGATACTTCTTCATTTATTTGCGATGCTTCTTCGTTTTTTGTGATGCTTCTTTATTTATTTGCGATGCCTCTTTATTTATTTGCGATGCTTCTTCATTTATTTGCGATGCTTCTTCATTTTTTGTGATGCTTCTTCATTTATTTGCGATGCTTCTTCATTTATTTGCGATGATTCTTTATTTATTTGCGATGCTTCTTAATTTATTGGCGATGCTTCTTCATTTTTTGCGATGCTTCTTCATTAATTTGTGATGCTTTTTCATTTTTTTCGATGCTTCTTCATTTATTTGCGAAGCTATTTCATTTTTTCTATGCTTCTTCATTTATTTGCTATGCTTCTTCATTTATTTGCGATGCTTCTTTATTTATTTGCGATGCTTCTTTATTTGTTTGCGATGATTCTTCATTTGTTTCGATGCTTCTTCATTGTTTTGCGATGCTTTTTCATTCATTTGCGAAGCTTCTTTATTATCTCGATTCTTCTTCTTTTTTGCGATGCTTCTTCATTTATTTGCGATGTTTCTTTATTTATTTGCGATGCTTCTTCATTTTTTGAGATGCTTCTTTATTTATTTGCGATGCTTCTTTATTTATTTGCGATGCTTCTTCTATTATTTGTGATGCTTCTTAATTTTTTGTGATCCTTCTTCATTTTTTGTGATGCTTCTTTATTTATTTGCGATGCATCTTCATTTATTTGTGATGCTTCTTTATTTTTTCGATGCTTTCTTCCTATTTTTCGATGCTTCTTCATTTATTTGCGATGCTTCTTTATTTATTTGCGATGCTTCTTTATTTATTGGCGATGCTTCTTCATTAATTTGCGATGTTTCTTCATTTTTTGACATGCTTCTTTATTTATTTGCGATGCTTCTTCATTTTTTGCGACGCTTCTCCATTTATTTGCGATGCTTCTTCGTTTTTGTGATGCTTTTTTATTTATTTGCGATACTTCTTTATTTATTTGCGATGCTTCTTCGTTTATTTGCGATTCTTTTTTATTTATTTGTGATGCTTCTTCATTTATTTGCGATGCTTCTTCATTTATTTGCGATGCTTCTTCATTTTTTCGATGCTTCTTCATTTATTTGCGATGCTTCTTCATTTATTTGTGATGCTTCTTCATTTTTTGCGATGCTTCTTTATTTATTTGCGATGCATTTTCATTTTTTGCGAAGCTTCTTCATTTATTTGCGATGCTTTTCGTTTTTTGTGATGCTTCTTTATTTATGTGCGATGCTTCTTCATTTATTTGCGATGCTTCTTTATTTATTTGCGATGCTTCTTTATTTGTTTGCGATGATTCTTCATTTTTTTCGATGCTTCTTCATTTTTTTGCGATGCTTCTTCATTTTTTGCGATGCTTTTTCATTAATTTGCGAAGCTTCTTCATTATCTCGATGCTTCTTCTTTTTTGCGATGCTTCTTCATTTATTTGCGATGTTTCTTTATTTATTTGCGATGCTTCTTCATTTTTTTAGATGCTTCTTCATTTATTTGCGATGCTTCTTCGTTTTTTGTGATACTTCTTCATTTTTTGCGATACTTCTTCATTTATTTGCGATTCTTCTTTATTTATTTGTGATGCTTCTTCATTTATTTGCGATGCTTCTTCATTTATTTGCGATGCTTCTTAATTTTTTCGATGCTTCTTCATTTATTTGCGATGTTTCTTCATTTATTTGCGATGCTTCTTTATTGATTGGCGATGCTTCTTCATTTATTGCGATGCTTCATCATTTATTTGTGATGCTTTTTCATTTTTTTCGATGCTTCTTCATTTATTTGCGATACTTCTTAATTTTTTCGATACTTCTTCATTTATTTGCGATGTTTCTTTTTTTATTTGCGATTCTTCTTTATTTATTGGTGATGCTTCTTCCTTTTTTGCGATGCTTCTTTATTTGTTTGCGATGCTTTTTCATTTTTTTCGATTCTTCTTCATTTATTTGCGATGCTTCTTTTTTTATTTGCGATTCTTCTTTATTTATTGGCGATGCTTCTTCATTGTTTGCGATGCTTCTTCATTTATTTGTGATGCTTTTTCATTTTTTTCGATGCTTCTTCATTTATTTGCGAAGCTATTTCATTTTTTCAATGCTTCTTCATTTATTTGCTATGCTTCTTCTTTTTTTTGTGATGCTTCCTTATTTTTTGCGATGCTTCTTCATTTATTTGTGATGCTTCTTTATTTTTTTGCGATACTTCTTCAATTATTTGTGATGCTTCTTAATTTCTTGCGATGCTTCTTTATTTATTTACGATGCTTCTTCATTTTTTGCGATGCTTCTTAATCTATTTGCGATGCTTCTTCTTTTTTTGTGATGCTTCTTTATTTATTTGCGATGCTTCTTCAATTATTTGCGATGCTTCTTCATTTATTTGCGATGCTTCTTCATTTTTTTGATGCTTCTTTATTTATTTGCGATTCTTCTTTATTTATTTGTGATGCTTGGTCATTTATTTGCGATGCTTCTTCATTTTTTCGATGCTTCTTTATTTATTTGCGATGCTTCTTCATTTATTTGCGATGCTTCTTTATTTATTGGCGATACTTCTTCTTTTGTGTGATGTATCTTTATTTTTTGCGATGCTTCTTTATTTATTTGCGATGCTTCTTCATTTATTTGTGATGCTTCTTTATTTTTTGTGATGCTTCTTCATTTATTTGCGATTCTTCTTTATTTATTTGTGATGCTTCTTTATTTATTTTTTATGCTTCTTCATTTTTTGCGATGCTTCTTTATTTATTTACGATGCTTCTTTCTTTATTTGCGATGCTACTTCATTTATTTGTGATGCTTCTTTATTTTTTGCGATGCTTCTTCATTTATTTGCGATGTTTCTTCATTTTTTAGCGCTGCTTCTTTTTTTTATTTGCGATGCTTCTTCATTTTTTGCGATGCTTCTTCATTTATTTGCGATGCTTCTTCATTTATTTGCGATGCTTCTTTATTTATTGGCGATACTTCTTCTTTTTTGTGATGCTTCTTTATTTTTTGCGATGCTTCTTCATTTATTTGCGATGCTTCTTCATTTATTTGTGATGCTTCTTTATTTTTGCGATGCTTCTTCATTTATTTGCGATGCTTCTTCATTTATTTGCGATGCTTCTTTATTTATTTGCGATGCTTCTTTATTTATTGGCGATGCTTCTTCATTATATTGCGATGTTTCTTCATTTTTTGACATGCTTCTTTATTTATTTGCTAAGACTTCTTCATTTTTTGCGACGCTTCTCCATTTATTTGCGATGCTTCTTCGTTTTTGTGATGCTTTTTGATTTATTTGCGATACTTCTTTATTTATTTGCGATGCTTCTTCATTTATTTGCGAAGCTTCTTCATTATTTTCGATGCTTCTTCTTTTTTGCGATGCTTCTTTATTTATTTGCGATGTTTCTTTATTTATTTGCGATGCTTCTTCATTTTTTGAGATGCTTCTTTATTTATTTGCGATGCTTCTTTATTTATTTGCGATGCTTTTTCATTTTTTTCGATTCTTCTTTATTTATTTGTGATGCTTCTTTATTTATTTGTGATGCTTCTTTATTTTTTGCGATACTTCTTTATTTATTTGCGATGCTTTTTTATTTATTTTCGATGTTTCTTCATTTATTTGCGATGGTTCTTTATTTATTGGCGATGCTTCTTCTTTTTTTGTGATGCTTCCTTATTTTTTGCGATGCTTCTTTATTCATTTGCGATGCTTCGTCATTTTTTGCGATGCTTCTACATTGATTTGTGATGCTTCTTCGTTTTTGTAATGCTTCTTTATTTATTTGCGATACTTCTTTATTTATATGCGATGCTTCTTCATTTATTTGCGATGCTTCTTTATTTATTGGCGATGCTTCTTCATTTATTGCGATGCTTCATCATTTATTTGTGATGCTTTTTCATTTTTTTCGATGCTTCTTCATTTATTTGCGATACTTCTTCATTTTTTCGATACTTCTTCATTTATTTGCGATGTTTCTTTTTTATTTGCGATGCTTCTTTATTTATTTGCGATGCTTTTTCATTTTTTTCGATTCTTCTTTATTTATTTGTGATGCTTCTTTATTTATTTGTGATGCTTCTTTATTTTTTGCGATACTTCTTTATTTATTTGCGATGCTTTTTTATTTATTTTCGATGTTTCTTCATTTATTTGCGATGGTTCTTTATTTATTGGCGATGCTTCTTCTTTTTTTGTGATGCTTCCTTATTTTTTGCGATGCTTCTTTATTTATTTGCGATGCTTCGTCATTTTTTGCGATGCTTCTACATTTATTTGTGATGCTTCTTCGTTTTTGTAATGCTTCTTTATTTATTTGCGATACTTCTTTATTTATATGCGATGCTTCTTCATTTATTTGCGATGTTTCTTTTTTTATTTGCGATGCTTCTTTATTTATTTGCGATGCTTTTTCATTTTTTTCGATTCTTCTTTATTTATTTGTGATGCTTCTTTATTTATTTGTGATGCTTCTTTATTTTTTGCGATACTTCTTTATTTATTTGCGATGCTTTTTTATTTATTTTCGATGTTTCTTCATTTATTTGCGATGGTTCTTTATTTATTGGCGATGCTTCTTCTTTTTTTGTGATGCTTCCTTATTTTTTGCGATGCTTCTTTATTTATTTGCGATGCTTCGTCATTTTTTGCGATGCTTCTACATTGATTTGTGATGCTTCTTCGTTTTTGTAATGCTTCTTTATTTATTTGCAATACTTCTTTATTTATATGCGATGCTTCTTCATTTATTTGCGATGCTTCTTTATTTATTGGCGATGCTTCTTCATTTATTGCGATGCTTCATCATTTATTTGTGATGCTTTTTAATTTTTTCGATACTTCTTCATTTATTTGCGATGTTTCTTTTTTTATTTGCGATTCTTCTTTATTTATTGGTGATGCTTCTTCCTTTTTTGCGATGCTTCTTTATTTGTTTGCGATGCTTTTTCATTTTTTTCGATTCTTCTTCATTTATTTGCGATGCTTCTTTTTTTATTTGCGATTCTTCTTTATTTATTGGCGATGCTTCTTCATTTTTTGCGATGCTTCTTTATTTATTTGTGATGCTTTTTCATTTTTTTCGATGCTTCTTCATGTATTTTCGAAGCTATTTCATTTTTTCAATGCTTCTTCATTTATTTGCTATGCTTCTTCCTTTTTTTGTGATGCTTCCTCATTTTTTGCGATGCTTCTTCATTTATTTGTGATGCTTCTTAATTTTTTTGCGATACTTCTTCATTTATTTGCGATTCTTCTTAATTTTTTGCGATGCTTCTTTATTTATTTACGATGCTTCTTCATTTTTTGCGATGCTTCTTCATCTATTTGCGATGCTTCTTCTTTTTTTGTGATGCTTCTTAATTTATTTGCGATGCTTCTTCATTTATTTGCGATGCTTCTTCATTTATTTGCGATGCTTCTTCATTTTTTTTATGCTTCTTCATTTATTTGCGATTCTTCTTTATTTATTTGTGATGCTTGGTCATTTATTTGCGATGCTTCTTCATTTTTTCGATGCTTCTTCATTTATTTGCGATGTTTCTTCATTTATTTGCGATGCTTCTTTATTTATTGGCGATACTTCTTCTTTTTTGTGATTCTTCTTTATTTTTAGCGATGCTTCTTTATTTATTTGCGATGCTTCTCATTTATTTGTGATGCTTCTTTATTTTTTGTGATGCTTCTTCATTTATTTGCGATTCTTATTTATTTATTTGTGATGCTTCTTTATTTATTTTTCATGCTTCTTCATTTTTTGCGATGCTTCTACATTGATTTGTGATGCTTCTTCGTTTTTGTAATGCTTCTTTATTTATTTGCGATACTTCTTTATTTATATGCGATGCTTCTTCATTTATTTGCGATGCTTCTTTATTTATTGGCGATGCTTCTTCATTTATTGCGATGCTTCATCATTTATTTGTGATGCTTTTTCATTTTTTTCGATGCTTCTTCATTTATTTGCGATACTTCTTCATTTTTTCGATACTTCTTCATTTATTTGCGATGTTTCTTTTTTTATTTGCGATTCTTCTTTATTTATTGGTGATGCTTCTTCCTTTTTTGCGATGCTTCTTTATTTGTTTGCTATGCTTTTTCATTTTTTTCGATTCTTCTTCATTTATTTGCGATGCTTCTTTTTTTATTTGCGATTCTTCTTTATTTATTGGCGATGCTTCTTCATTTTTTGCGATGCTTCTTTATTTATTTGTGATGCTTTTTCATTTTTTTCGATGCTTCTTCATTTATTTTCGAAGCTATTTCATTTTTTCAATGCTTCTTCATTTATTTGCTATGCTTCTTCCTTTTTTTGTGATGCTTCCTCATTTTTTGCGATGCTTCTTCATTTATTTGTGATGCTTCTTAATTTTTTTGCGATACTTCTTCATTTATTTGTGATGCTTCTTAATTTTTTGCGATGCTTCTTTATTTATTTACGATGCTTCTTCATTTTTTGCGATGCTTCTTCATCTATTTGCGATGCTTCTTCTTTTTTTGTGATGCTTCTTAATTTATTTGCGATGCTTCTTCATTTATTTGCGATGCTTCTTCATTTATTTGCGATGCTTCTTCATTTTTTTGATGCTTCTTCATTTATTTGCGATTCTTCTTTATTTATTTGTGATGCTTGGTCATTTATTTGCGATGCTTCTTCATTTTTTCGATGCTTCTTCATTTATTTGCGATGTTTCTTCATTTATTTGCGATGCTTCTTTATTTATTGGCGATACTTCTTCTTTTTTGTGATTCTTCTTTATTTTTAGCGATCCTTCTTTATTTATTTGCGATGCTTCTTCATTTATTTGTGATGCTTCTTTATTTTTTGTGATGCTTCTTCATTTATTTGCGATTCTTATTTATTTATTTGTGATGCTTCTTTATTTATTTTTCATGCTTCTTCATTTTTTGCGATGCTTCTTTATTTATTTGCGATGCTTCTTCATTTATTTGTGATGCTTCTTTATTTTTTGCGATGCTTCTTCATTTATTTGCGATGTTTCTTCATTTTTTGCGATGCTTCTTTTTTTATTTGCGATGCTTCTTCATTTTTTGCGATGCTTATCCATTTATTTGCGATGTTCTTCGTTTTTGTGATGCTTCTTTATTTATTTGCGATACTTCTTTATTTATTTGCGATGCTTCTTCATTTATTTGCGATTCTTCTTTATTTATTTGTGATGCTTGTTCATTTAGTTGCGATGCTTCTTCATTTATTTGCGATGCTTCTTGATTTATTTGCGATGCTTGTTCATTTTTTCGATGCTTCTTTATTTTTTTAGATGCTTCTTTATTTATTTGCGATGCTTCTTTATTTATTGGCGATGCTACTTCATATTTTCGATGCTTATTCATTTATTTGCGATGCTTGTTTATTTATTTGCGATGCTTCTTCATTCATTTGTGATGCTTCTTCATTTTTTGCGATGCTTCTTCCTTTATTTGCGATGTTTCTTCATTTTTTGCGATGCTTCTTTATTTATTTGCGATGCTTCTTCATTTTTTGCGATGCTTCTCCATTTATTTGCGATGCTTCTTCGTTTTTGTGATGCTTCTTCATTTATTTGCGATTCTTCTTTATTTATTTGTGATGCTTGTTTATTTATTTGCGATGCTTCTTCATTTATTTGTGATGCTATTTCATTTATTTGCGATGCTTCTTCATTTTTTCGATGCTTCTTCATTTATTTGCGATACTTCTTCATTTTTTCGATACTTCTTCATTTATTTGCGATGTTTCTTTTTTTATTTGCGATTCTTCTTTATTTATTGGCGATGCTTCTTCCTTTTTTGCGATGCTTCTTCATTTGTTTGCGATGCTTTTTCATTTTTTTCGATTCTTCTTTATTTATTTGTGATGCTTCTTTATTTATTTTTGATGCTTCTTCATTTTTTGCGATACTTCTTTATTTATTTGCGATGCTTTTTTATTTATTTGCGATGTTTCTTCATTTATTTGCGATGGTTCTTTATTTATTGGCGATGCTTCTTCTTTTTTGTGATGCTTCCTTATTTTTTGCGATGCTTCTTTATTTATTTGCGATGGTTCGTCATTTTTTGCGATGCTTCTCCATTGATTTGCGATGCTTCGTCGTTTTTGTAATGCTTCTTCATTTATTTGCGATACTTCTTTATTTATTTGCGATGCTTCTTCATTTATTTGCGATTCTTCTTTATTTATTTGTGATGCTTCTTCATTTATTTGCGATGCTTCTTCATTTATTTGCGATGCTTCTTCATTTTTTCGATGCTTCTTCATTTATTTGCGATGTTTCTTCATTTATTTGCGATGCTTCTTTATTTATTGGCGATGCTTCTTCATTTATTGCGATGCTTCATCATTTATTTGTGATGCTTTTTCATTTTTTTCGATGCTTCTTCATTTATTTGCGATACTTCTTCATTTTTCGATACTTCTTCATTTATTTGCGATGTTTCTTTTTTTATTTGCGATTCTTCTTTATTTATTGGCGATGCTTCTTCCTTTTTTGCGATGCTTCTTCATTTGTTTGCGATGCTTTTTCCTTGTTTTCGATTCTTATATATTTATTTGCGATGCTTCTTTTTTTATTTGCGATTCTTCTTTATTTATTGGCGATGCTTCTTCATTTTTTACGATGCTTCTTCATTTATTTGTGATGCTTTTTCATTTTTTTCGATACTTCTTCATTTATTTGCGAAGCTATTTCATTTTTTCAATGCTTCTTCATTTATTTGCTATGCTTCTACCTTTTTTTGTGATGCTTCCTTATTTTTTGCGATGCTTCTTCATTTATTTGTGATGCTTCTTTATTTATTTGCGATACTTCTTCATTTATTTGTGATGCTTCTTAATTTTTTGCGATGCTTCTTTATTTATTTACGATGCTTCTTCATTTTTTGCGATGCTTCTTCATCTATTTGCGATGCTTCTTCTTTTTTTGTGATGCTTCTTTATTTATTTGCGATACTTCTTCATTTATTTGCGATGCTTCTTCATTTATTTGCGATGCTTCTTCATTTTTTTGATGCTTCTTTATTTATTTGCGATTCTTCTTTATTTATTTGTGATGCTTGTTCATTTATTTGCGATGCTTGGTCATTTATTTGCGATGCTTCTTCATTTTTTCGATGCTTCTTCATTTATTTGCGATGTTTCTTCATTTTTTTGCGATGCTTCTTTATTTATTGGCGATACTTCTTCTTTTTTGTGATGCTTCTTTATTTATTTGCGATGCTTCTTCATTTATTTGTGATGCTCCTTCATTTTTTGTGATGCTTCTTCATTTATTTGCGATTCTTCTTTATTTTTTTGTGATGCTTCTTTATTTATTTGCGATGCTTCTTTCTTTATTTGCGATGCTTCTTCATTTATTTGTGATGCTTCTTTATTTTTTGCGATGCTTCTTCATTTATTTGCGATGTTTCTTTATTTTTTGCGATGCTTTTTTTTTATTTGCGATGCTTCTCAATTTTTTGCGATGCTTCTCCATTTATTTGCGATGTTCTTCGTTTTTGTGATGCTTCTTTATTTATTTGCGATACTTCTTCATTTATTTGCGATGCTTCTTCATTTATTTGCGATTCTTCTTTATTTATTTGTGATGCTTGTTCATTTAGTTGCGATGCTTCTTCATTTATTTGCGATGCTTCTTCATTTATTTGCGATGCTTGTTCATTTTTTCGATGCTTCTTCTTTTTTTGAGATGCTTCTTTATTTATTTGCGATGCTTCTTTATTTATTTGCGATGCTACTTCATATTTTCGATGCTTATTCATTTATTTGCGATGCTTATTCATTTATTTGCGATGCTTCTTTATTTATTTGCGATGCTTCTTTATTTATTTGCGATGCTTCTTCATTTTTTGCGATGCTTCTCAATTTATTTGCGATGCTTCTTCGTTTTTGTGATACTTCTTTATTTATTTGCGATACTTCTTTATTTATTTGCGATGCTTCTTCATTAATTTGCGATTCTTCTTTATTTATTTGTGATGCTTGTTCATTTATTTGCGAGGCTTCTTCATTTATTTGTGATGCTATTTCATTTATTTGCGATGTTTCTTCATTTATTGGCGATGCTTCTTTATTTATTGGCGATGCTTCTTCATTTATTGCGATGCTTCTTCATTTATTTGTGATGCTTTTTCATTTTTTTGCGAAGCTATTACATTTTTTCGATGCTTCTTCATTTATTTGCGATGCTTCTTCATTTTTTTCGATGCTTCTTCATTTATTTGCTATGCTTCTTCATTTTTTTCGATGCTTTTTCATTTATTTGCGAAGCTTCTTCATTTTTTCGATGCTTCTTCATTTTTTTGCGAAGCTATTACATTTTTGCGATGCTTTTTCATTTTTTTCGATGCTTTTTCATTTATTTGCTATGCTTCTTCATTTTTTTCGATGCTTTTTCATTTATTTGCGAAGCTTCTTCATTTTTTTGCGAAGCTATTACATTTTTGCGATGCTTCTTCATTTATTTGCGATGATCCTTCATTTTTTTCGATGCTTCTTCATTTATTTGCGATGCTTCTTTATTTATTTGCGAAGCTTCTTCATTATTTTCGATGCTTCTTCTTTTTTGCGATGCTTCTTTATTTATTTGCGATGTTTCTTTATTTATTTGCGATGCTTCTTCATTTTTTGAGATGCTTCTTTATTTATTTGCGATGCTTCTTTATTTATTTGCGATGCTTTTTCATTTTTTTCGATTCTTCTTTATTTATTTGTGATGCTTCTTTATTTATTTGTGATGCTTCTTCATTTTTTGCGATACTTCTTTATTTATTTGCGATGCTTTTTTATTTATTTTCGATGTTTCTTCATTTATTTGCGATGGTTCTTTATTTATTGGCGATGCTTCTTCTTTTTTTGTGATGCTTCCTTATTTATTGGCGATGCTTCTTTATTTATTTGCGATGCTTCGTCATTTTTGGCGATGCTTCTCCATTGATTTGCGATGCTTCTTCGTTTTTGTAATGCTTCTTTATTTATTTGCGATACTTCTTTATTTATTTGCGATGCTTCTTTATTTATTTGCGATTCTTCTTTATTTATTTGTGATGCTTCTTCATTTATTTGCGATGCTTCTTCATTTATTTTTGATGCTTCTTCATTTTTTCGATGCTTCTTCATTTATTTGCGATGTTTCTTCATTTATTTGCGATGCTTCTTTATTTATTGTGGATGCTTCTTCATTTATTGCGATGCTTCATCATTTATTTGTGATGCTTTTGCATTTTTTTCGATGCTTCTTCATTTATTTGCGATACTTCTTCATTTTTACGATACTTCTTCATTTATTTGCGATGTTTCTTTTTTTATTTGCGATTCTTCTTTATTTATTGGCGATGCTTCTTCCTTTTTTGCGATGCTTCTTCATTTGTTTGCGATGCTTTTTCATTTTTTTCGATTCTTATTCATTTATTTGCGATGCTTTTTTTTTTATTTGCGATTCTTCTTTATTTATTGGCGATGCTTCTTCATTTTTTGCGATGCTTTTTCATTTATTTGTGATGCTTTTTCATTTTTTTTCGATGCTTCTTCATTTATTTGCGAAGCTATTTCATTTTTTCAATGCTTCTTCATTTATTTGCTATGCTTCTTCCTTTTTTTGTGATGCTTCCTTATTTTTTGCGATGCTTCTTCATTTATTTGTGATGCTTCTTAATTTTTTTGCGATACTTCTTCATTTATTTGTGATGCTTCTTAATTTTTTGCGATGCTTCTTTATTTATTTACGATGCTTCTTCATTTTTTGCGATGCTTCTTCATCTATTTGCGATGCTTCTTCTTTTTTTGTGATGCTTCTTTATTTATTTGCGATGCTTCTTCATTTATTTGCGATGCTTCTTCATTTATTTGCGATGCTTCTTCATTTTTTTGATGCTTCTTCATTTATTTGCGATTCTTTTTTATTTATTTGTGATGCTTGTTCATTTATTTGCGATGCTTGGTCATTAATTTGCGATGCTTCTTCATTTTTTCGATGCTTCTTCATTTATTTGCGATGTTTCTTCATTTTTTGCGATGCTTCTTTATTTATTGGCGATACTTCTTCTTTTTTGTGATGCTTCTTTATTTTTTGCGATGCTTCTTTATTTATTTGCGATGCTTCTTCATTTATTTGTGATGCTTCTTCATTTATTTGCGATTCTTCTTTATTTATTTGTGATGCTTCTTTATTTATTTTTTATGCTTCTTCATTTTTTGCGATGCTTCTTTATTTATTTGCGATGCTTCTTTCTTTATTTGCGATGCTTCTTCATTTATTTGTGACGCTTCTTTATTTTTTGCGATGCTTCTTCATTTATTTGCGATGTTTCTTCATTTTTTGCGATGCTTTTTTTTTAATTTGCGATGCTTCTTCATTTTTTGCGATGCTTCTCCATTTATTTGCGATGTTCTTCGTTTTTGTGATGCTTCTTTATTTATTTGCGATACTTCTTTATTTATTTTCGATGCTTCTTCATTTATTTGCGATTCTTCTTTATTTATTTGTGATGCTTATTCATTTAGTTGCGATGCTTCTTCATTTATTTGCGATGCTTCTTCATTTATTTGCGATGCTTGTTCATTTTTTCGATGCTTCTTCATTTTTTGAGATGCTTCTTTATTTATTTGCGATGCTTCTTTATTTATTTGCGATGCTACTTCATATTTTCGATGCTTATTCATTTATTTGCGATGCTTCTTTATTTATTGGCGATGCTTCTTTATTTATTTGCGATGCTTCTTCATTCATTTGTGATGCTTCTTCATTTTTGGCGATGCTTCTTCATTTATTTGCGATGTTTCTTTATTTATTTGCGATGCTTCTTTATTTATTTGCGATGCTTCTTCATTTTTTGCGATGCTTCTCCATTTATTTGCGATGCTTCTTCGTTTTTGTGATGCTTCTTTATTTATTTGCGATACTTCTTTATTTATTTGCGATGCTTCTTCATTTATTTGCGATTCTTCTTCATTTGTTTGTGATGCTTGTTCATTTTTTTGCTATTCTTCTTCATTTATTTGCGAAGCTTCTTCATTATTTTCGATGCTTCTTCTTTTTAGCGATGCTTCTTTATTTATTTGCGATGTTTCTTTATTTATTTGCTATGCTTCTTCATTTTTTGAGATGCTTCTTTATTTATTTGCGATGCTTCTTTATCTATTTGCGATGCTTCTTCATTTATTTGCGATGCTACTTCATATTTTCGATGCTTATTCATTTATTGGCGATGCTTCTTTATTTATTTGCGATGCTTCTTTATCTATTTGCGATGCTTCTTCATTTTTTTCGATGCTTCTTTATTTATTTGTTATGCTTCTTCATTTTTTGCGATGCTTCTTCATTTTTTTAAATAATAATTATTGATTCAATTTGTCATGGACACTGGTCATATTATTTCATTCAAACTAGCAAATAAATACGCTTTGGAATGGCGCATATTTTTGCTAATCATAAATATCATAAATATCATAAATAATAAAATATGTTTATATTTTATAAGGAATGGAGCTTAATCTTGAGATCGCACTAAATGCGGAAGTGTTTGTTGGGTACTCTCGGAGGAGATAAGTTACATACATACATAACAACAAAGACAGTTTTCTTCATAAATAGGCGACTCTGCCCTCATAGATTGAACTTGATTTATTGAACTTGAGTACTGTCTATGGATTCGTTGGGTCTTGATAACAGATTGTCGAAACAAACTCCATTGTGTTACAAACAAAGTGTAATATTCAACTCCCTAAATCCATCACTCTTTCTTTTGCTCCCACTTAAGTGCCGCTACCATTTGCAGATCGGCCTGCTTGATTTCGGTTCTAAACAAACCGGAAAACAGCGGTCGGTCTACTGTTAGTAAGGGTTGAGAGGGTCTTTCTAATTTGCCCTAATTTCATTTGGCTTCTTTTGTTTTTCTTTCTTTTGGGGTGCTTCTTGTTGTCCCATCTTTTTCCAATAAAATTTTAAATATCTTTTGTAAATAAAATTGATCTTAAACTATTGGGGATATTTTTAGTACGGTAGTCCATAGACTAAATGTGGTATTGTGGTGAATGCTGAAGTGAAAGTGATGGACAACATGGTGAAAGAATGAAAGGAACAGCGTTTGGACGAATGGATCAAAATGCATCTAGTTAAGAGTAGAATAGACAGAAGGTGGCAAACGACACCCCATGCCTCACACTTTTGATGACCTTGTGCTTAATGTGTAGAATTCTTTTACCTTTTTCTGCAAGTACATAATTCAAAGTGTATTATCTGTTTACTGCTCGGTCAGAAAGGGGATAAATCCTTCTAGACTGAGGTGTTTTTATCTCAAATCAGAGTGCCATTTTGGGAGGAGCTAGATTTTTCCTCACATTAATGACTGACCTTGTGTTTAACTCTGCCCGTGTGGAAGGGGGTGTCAAGTAAATAGAGACAAATTCCACCAAGAAATTAAATCCTGCGTCACGGTGTCCTTGAAATTGGTGCTTAAAGGGAGATAATAAAATAAAGTTTAAATCTGAGTTATGTTCCATAGTGTGACACAATGAAGACCGACAGGATAGGAAGTGACTAATCGACAAAGACAAAAGAAAATACGGGATAGGAAATGACTCATCGAAAGAGACAAAAGACAATTTGGGAGTGGTCAATTTCCATTGTTCAGGACAGGTCACCAAGAAAAGAATACTGGACACGTTTAGGAGTGACAGTGTTTTACGACACCTGACTACAGTAAGGTAGGTTAGTTTTACGACAGTTGACGACAGTAAAGTGTATGGCAAAAGTTGACGAGTTTAGGTTTCGAAGAGAAGACGAACAGTTAGGATCGAGACTCCCGAGAGAGCAGATCGGACCGGGAAAACGATGAGATGAGCTGACGACTTTAGCAACGACGATGGAGGTCTCGACAGTACGCAACGGATCACACACACTCATAGTTCAAACTAAATTATACACAACGTATATGTGTTTGTGTTCTTTATCGTAAGTGGTGTTTCTTTTGTTTAACTTGTGGACCATTGTTGTGCCCTCGACGATTCGTCAGTGGATAGACGACACGGGTAAGACGATGAAGACAAAGAAGAAGGCCACGGAAACACAACGTTGGGGTCGATAGTCGTCGAGTGAAGCAGCACATGGTTCGACAATAGACTTATAAAACAATTGATATTTCAGTTTATGACATTTGAAAATTTCAATAAGGTTAGGTTTTTTAATAAATACATACAATTTCTATCTAATCCCAAACATAGATTAACAAAAAAACTACTATCTTAACCTCATAATTATTTACAATCAGATCAATTTAATGCGGTTTATATTACAAAGAATAGTTGCAATGTTACAGAACTTTATTTGTGACACTTCCAAATCCTCCACTCATATATAAAAACCAAAATGTATTTATTTGCATGAATATATATCCGTCCAGTAACATAAAAGTTACAGAATAAAAAAACTGCTGAACGAAACCATTTCAAGTGTTTAGAGGAAGGGAGAAAGACAATCGCAAGTCAAACAACCCCGTCATGTGAAATGAATTCAGAAAGACATCCTTCACTCTATTTCTATAATGAGATGTTTTCTTTCTTGTTGTTTATACCTTTCTTCTGTATATACCGATTAATGCATTATTTTTATTTTTTATTTTTTTTGTTCTATTTTTGTAACTTTCCAGTTTGGGGTGTTTTCTTTCTTTTTTGACTTCACCGATTGATGCATTATTTTTATTTATTTTATTTTTTTTGTTCTATTTTTGTAACTTTCCAGTTTGGGGTGTTTTCTTTCTGTTTTGACTTCACCGATTGATGCATTATTTTTATTTTTATTTTTTTGTTCTATTTTTGTAACTTTCCAGTTTGGGGTGTTTTCTTTCTTTTTTGACTTCACCGATTGATGCATTATTTTTATTTTTTATTTTTTTTGTTCTATTTTTGTAACTTTCCAGTTTGGGGTGTTTTCTTTCTTTTTTGACTTCACCGATTGATGCATTATTTTTATTATTATTTTTTTTTTTTTTGTTCTTTTTTTGTAACTTTCCAGTTTGGGGTGTTTTCTTTCTTTTTTGACTTCACCGATTGATGCATTATTTTTATTTATTTTATTTTTTTTGTTCTATTTTTGTAACTTTCCAGTTTGGGGTGTTTTCTTTCTTTTTTGACTTCACCGATTGATGCATTATTTTTATTTTTATTTTTTTGTTCTATTTTTGTAACTTTCCAGTTTGGGGTGTTTTCTTTCTTTTTTGACTTCACCGATTGATGCATTATTTTTATTATTATTTTTTTTTTTTTTGTTCTTTTTTTGTAACTTTCCAGTTTGGGGTGTTTTCTTTCTTTTTTGACTTCACCGATTGATGCATTATTTTTATTTATTTTATTTTTTTTGTTCTATTTTTGTAACTTTCCAGTTTGGGGTGTTTTCTTTCTTTTTTGACTTCACCGATTGATGCATTATTTTTATTTTTATTTTTTTGTTCTATTTTTGTAACTTTCCAGTTTGGGGTGTTTTCTTTCTTTTTTGACTTCACCGATTGATGCATTATTTTTATTTTTTATTTTTTTTGTTCTATTTTTGTAACTTTCCAGTTTGGGGTGTTTTCTTTCTTTTTTGACTTCACCGATTGATGCATTATTTTTATTATTATTTTTTTTTTTTTTGTTCTTTTTTTGTAACTTTCCAGTTTGGGGTGTTTTCTTTCTTTTTTGACTTCACCGATTGATGCATTATTTTTATTTTTATTTTTTTGTTGTTCTTTTTTTGTAACTTTCCAGTTTGGGGTGTTTTCTTTCTTTTTTGACTTCACCGATTGATGCATTATTTTTATTTATTTTTTTTTTTTTGTAACTTTCCAGTTTGGGGTGTTTTCTTTCTTTTTTGACTTCACCGATTGATGCATTATTTTTATTATTATTATTTTTTTGTTGTTCTTTTTTTGTAACTTTCCAGTTTGGGGTGTTTTCTTTCTTTTTTTGACTTCACCGATTGATGCATTATTTTTATTTTTTTTTTTTTTTGTTCTTTTTTTGTAACTTTCCAGTTTGGGGTGTTTTCTTTCTTTTTTGACTTCACCGATTGATGCATTATTTTTATTTATTTTATTTTTTTTGTTCTTTTTTTGTAACTTTCCAGTTTGGGGTGTTTTCTTTCTTTTTTGACTTCACCGATTGATTCATTATTTGGATTATTATTTTTTTTTTTTTGTTCTTTTTTTTTGTAACTTTCCAGTTTGGGGTGTTTTCTTTCTTTTTTGACTTCACTGATTGATGCATTATTTTTATTATATTTTTTTCTTTTGTTTTTTTTTGTAACTTTCCAGTTTGGGGTGTTTTCTTTCTTTTTTGACTTAACGATTGATGCATTATGTTTATTTATTTATTTTTTTTTTTGTTCTTTTTTTGTAACTTTCCAGTTTGGGGTGTTTTCTTTCTTTTTTGACTTCACCGATTGATGCATTATTTTTATTAATTTTTTTTTTGTTCTATTTTTGTAACTTTTCAGTTTAGGGTGTTTTCTTTCTTTTTTGACTTCACCGATTGATTAATTATTTGGATTATTTTTTTTTTTTTTTTAATTTTTTTTTTGTAACTTTCTAGTTTTGGGTGTTTTCTTTCTTTATTTGACTTCACCGATTGATGCATTATTTTTATTATTTATTTTTTTTTTTTGTTCTTTTTTTGTAACTTTCCAGTTTGGGGTGTTTTCTTTCTTTTTTGACTTCACCGATTGATGCATTATTTTTATTATTATTTTTTTTTTTTTGTTCTTTTTTTGTAACTTTCCAGTTTGAGGTGTTTTTTTTCTTTTTTGACTTCACCGATTGATTCATTATTTTTATTATTTTTTTTTTTTTGTTCTATTTTTGTAACTTTTCAGTTTGGGGTGTTTTATTTCTTTTTTGACTTCACTGATTGATGCATTATTTTTATTATTTTTTTTTTGTTGTTCTTTTTTTGTAACTTTCCAGTTTGGGGTGTTTTCTTTCTTTTTTGACTTCACCGATTGATGCATTATTTTTATTTATTTTTTTTTTTTTTTGTACTTTGTTTGTAACTTTCCAGTTTTGGGTGTTTTCTTTCTTTTTTGACTTCACTGATTGATGCATTATTTTTATTATTATTTTTTTTTTATTATTTTTTTGTAACTTTACAGTTTGGGGTGTTTTCTTTCTTTTTTGACTTCACCGATTGATGCATTATTTGTATTATTTATTTATTTATTTTGTTCTTGTTTTGTAACTTTCCAGTTTGGGGTGTTTTCTTTCTTTTTTTTGACTTAACCGATTGATGCATTATTTTTATTATTTTTTTTTTTTTTTGTTATTTTTTTGTAACCTTCCTGTTTGGGGTGTTTTCTTTCTTTTTTGACTTCACCGATTGATGCATTATTTTTATTTTATTTTTTTTTTTTGTTCTTTTTTTTGTAACTTTCCAGTTTGGGGTGTTTTCTTTCTTTTTTGACTTCACCGATTGATGCATTATTTTTATTATTTTTTTTTTTTTGTTCTTTTTTTGTAACTTTCCAGTTTAGGGTGTTTTCTTTCTTTTTTGACTTCACCGATTGATGCATTATTTTTATTTATTTTTTTTTTTTTGTTCTTTTTTTGTAACTTTCCTGTTTGGCATGTTTTCTTTCTTTTTTGACTTCACCGATTGATGCATTATTTTTATTTATTTATTTTTTTGTAACTTTCCAGTTTGGGGTTTTTTCTTTCTTTTTTGACTTCACTGATTGATGCATTATTTTTATTATATTTTTTTCTTTTGTTTTTTTTTTTAACTTTCCAGTTTGGGGTGTTTTCTTTCTTTTTTGACTTAACGATTGATGCATTATTTTTATTATTATTATTTTTTTGTTGTTCTTTTTTTGTAACTTTCCAGTTTGGGGTGTTTACTTTCTTTTTTTGACTTCACCGATTGATGCATTATTTTTTTTTTTTTTTTTTTTTTTTTTTTTTTTTGTAACTTTCCAGTTTGGGGTGTTTTCTTTCTTTTTTGACTTCACCGATTGATGCATTATTTTTATTTATTTTATTTTTTTTGTTCTTTTTTTGTAACTTTCCAGTTTGGGGTGTTTTCTTTCTTTTTTGACTTCACTGATTGATGCATTATTTTTATTTATTTTTTTTTTTTTGTTCTTATTTTGTAACTTTCCAGTTTGGGGTGTTTTCTTTCTTTTTTGACTTCACCGATTGATTCATTATTTTTATTATTTTTTTTTTTTTTTTTTGTATCTTTCCAGTTTGGGGTGTTTTCTTTCTTTTTTGACTTCACTGATTGATGCATTATTTTTTTTTTTTTTTTTTTTTTGTTCTTTTTTTGTAACTTTCCAGTTTGGGGTGTTTTCTTTCTTTTTTGACTTCACTGATTGATGCATTATTTTTATTATATTTTTTTCTTTTGTTTTTTTTTTGTAACTTTCCAGTTTGGGGTGTTTTCTTTCTTTTTTGACTTAACGATTGATGCCTTATGTTTATTTATTTTTATTTTTTTTTTGTTCTTTTTTTGTAACTTTCCAGTTTGGGGTGTTTTCTTTCTTTTTTGACTTCACCGATTGATGCATTATTTTTATTATTTTTATTTTTTTTTTGTTCTTTTTTTTGTAACTTTCCAGTTTGGGGTGTTTTCTTTCTTTTTTGACTTCACTGATTGATGCATTATTTTTATTATTATTTTTTTTTTATTATTTTTTTTGTATCTTTCCAGTTTGGGGTGTTTTCTTTCTTTTTTGACTTCACTGATTGATGCATTATTTTTTTTTTTTTTTTTTTTGTTCTTTTTTTGTAACTTTCCAGTTTGGGGTGTTTTCTTTCTTTTTTGACTTAACGATTGATGCATTATTTTTATTTTTATTTTATTTTTTTTTTTTTTGTAACTTTCCAGTTTGGGGTGTTTTCTTTCTTTTTTGACTTCACCGATTGATGCATGTTTTTTATTATTTATTTTTTTTTTGTTCTATTTTTGTAACTTTCCAGTTTGGGGTGTTTTCTTTCTTTTTTGACTTCACCGATTGATGCATTATTTTTATTTTATTTTTTTTTTGTTTTGTTCTTTTTTTGTAACTTTCCAGTTTGGGGTGTTTTCTTTCTTTTTTGACTTCACCGATTGATGCATTATTTTTATTTTTTTTTTTTTTTTTTGTTCTTTCTTTTGTAACTTTCCAGTTTGGGGCGTTTTCTTTCTTTATTTGACTTCACCGATTGATGCATTATTTTTATTATTTTTTTTTTTTTTTTGTTATTTTTTTGTAACTTTCCAGTTTGGGTTTTTTTTTTCTTTTTTTACTTCACCGATTGAGACGTTATTTTATATGAATACGAAATATTAGTGCGAACAATGACGAAGCATAATTTTTTGTCATTTTTTTACGTGAGGTGTGCAATCATTAGTAAATAACAATTTGTCATGGGCAATGAAAGAATTAAGAAAAATTACACAAAAAAGTATTTCAGTACAAATATATATATATATATATATATATATATATATATATATATATATATATATATATAACGTAAAATATAATAACACGAAATTACATGATTGTCGATGCAATAATTTATTTCAACCTTGCGGTTTTATTCAAGCTTCCAATTTGACAATTACATTTTTGAGACTGACAGAAAACTGAATTCACCCTCGACAATTCAAATACAACCAGAGAGAGTGGTGGTCGCAGCCAATCTGAATACCCATTACAGAGCGAGTAGGAATTAACATCTTATATTTAACTAAGGCAATCGAAAGGGATCTTATGGTTTTTTTTGTTTGTTTTTATTAAAATAATAACGTTTGTGTTAAACGCACATATTCTTTCTACATTTCCGACTTGGTGACATTTAACGTTCATACGCCTCCATACACACGCACACATATACCTATTCTTAACATCACACACACACAATTTTTGGCTAGCTCGAAATTCAGTTTTCGGCCCGAAAGGAGGAAGAGAGATAAGACACTAACACACGTTAGCGTGTTATCGGCCGATTGACACTTGTCGTGCTTTCATTCTGTTTTTTTATGTTTTGTTTTTTTAGTGGGGGGGGGTGAAGTCAACCAAAACAAAATGTAACGATATGATAATTCTTGAACGATTTTCATCAAAATTTGGTTTGCTTTATTTGATAGAATCCATAAACTCTTTGTGGATTATTTAATGATGAAATACAATACCTATAAGATGATGATCACAGGTAAGTGGAGTAATCCAGAGAAAGGAGTGACACCCTCCCCTATATCACGGTGTTGTAATGAAGGAAAATAGAGCGTTCTGGTCACCATCAACTACGGTCAAATTACCTATCTACAAGATGTTATGGATTTATTGATTGGCTTCGTTTGTCTGTTTTACAGCATATAAACCTTTTGAGGGGGGGGTATTTATTGCGGAAGCACAAAATCTATAACAAACGATTTATTGTAAACAATTCTTTGAACATAAGTTTCCATTTTATCCGCAGTTGATGATGGGTTTTTTTTATTTAATTTAAATTGCAGAGGTTATTAATGAAGGAAAATAATCAGAATGAAAACATCAGTTCAAAAAATTATTAAATCAAAATTCAAAAAATTATTAAATCAAAACTTTAAAAAATTATTAAATCAAAATTTTTAAAAATTATTAAATCAAAATTCAAAATAATTATTAAATCAAAATTCAAAAAATTTTTAAATTAAAATTTTTTAAAATTATTAAATCAAAATTCACAATAATTATTAAATCAAAACAACTGCAAGCAAAATTATTTACAGAAAAATGATGACCGTAGGGGATCATTTATCGTTACAGATTTATGAGTCTGGACGAGGATAAAGGTTTGAAAGTCCATAATAGAAGAATGTTATTCCAAAGTCCATACGTACATAGATAAGAAATAAGAGCGAGTTTATAAGGCTGGCAGAGTTCATCTTGTTATTGTTTGGAAGTAAGTCTGTGTGTCGAAATGGTATTGAGAGTAAGTCCATATGTAGACAGGTCGCCATCTTGGAAAGTGAAGTCTTGGTGTCAATGCTGATAGCCTGCGGCTAAAGGCGGGTTTATTTTGCACACCAAGAAAGGAGTTTGGTGGTTGAACTGAGCGACGTGGGTTGGTTACACAGTTGGGCCTTCACCCTACTAAAGAGCAACCCCTGCTGGTGCACTCCCTTAAATAACCTTTGAGAACCAGTACTCTGCTCACATAAGAGATTGTTTCTGATTGGTTAAATCCCAATGGAAATTATTTGTTTGCGCCAAGCTTACAAGTCAAGCAGATATTTCAAACATCGTAAATGACGGCTGCTGCTGTTATTGTTGTAGTAGTGATTACTACTGTTACAAATATTTGTTTTACCACTGACGTCACTACCAAGTGGTATTTTACCGCCTTTACCTTAAATTGGTTCAGGTTAAAATTTAGTTGGGATCAGTTCTTTTTTAACCAATCTACACCTAATAGCATTGTCCGATCGAAGTCTAGTGCAATATACAGCCTCAACAATGTCTTTTCTCACCTTAATGGTTAAGTGGAACATGCTGCTTCATCCCAGTTTTGGTCCGTTAGTCACCATCAGATCTAGACCTTTCAATCTTGCAGTTGCTGTCTTTAATTCCTGAAAAACTGTTGTTTTTAGGAGAATAACTTCTGATCTATCGGTCTTCCCCTAATTCTACCTCACATAGCATGTCCGAACCCTGGCTAAGAAGTTCATATTTTTTCAGCTTCTTTCCTTTTCCGGAATTTCTACTACTTCCTTATTTTACCTTCAGTACACAATCTTGGGGCAGCTTTTATTGCGTCTCTGACACTCATGTCTTCTGGGATTTATATTGTTACATACTTTTTGTGTCCTTGGCTTTTCATCAAATCTGTGGCCTTGTCTAGATTTTCCTGATGCCCTGGTCTTTTTTCTTTTCTGCGATGAAGTCATTTCTTTCTCAGATAACCATGGATAATCCTGTACTTTAGCACAGTTCAAATTGTTCCTTGATGACTTTCCTTAGCCTCACAGAAGTGTATTCACAAAACTTATTATTTACTATAGCTGTGTTGGTGTTCTACAACTGTCTTTACAAAATCAATTTTGCAATCTAGCGGGGGATGATCTCTTCTCTTACTCGGAAAAGAGACTTTGCTCATTTTCTCTACTCGAAAGTTATTTTCATGGAAAGTGCTTGACTGAGCTCCAATCTCTGATTCTTCCCTGTAAAACATTAACAGCAAGAACTCGTCTTATTACCATTACTGCAAGGTACTTTCCTTTCTTCCTATGTGCTTTGGGTGATGTAGTTTAAGAATATATATAGTTATAGGGGTCTTCTCCAAAACCTTAGAAGGAATTTGTGAACAGACAAAAATCTAGAACTTTATACATAGAGATTTACATTTCATAGTTTTCTTTATAACTAGTTGTACCTACCCGACGTTTTTTTGTTCTTTTGTGTACTTTCATTTTTGTTTTGCTTTGTTTTTTAACTATATGGTATTTTTTTTATATCAAATTCTTAAAAAACAAATAAAAGGGTTTTGAAAGTTAAATTTCATTATTATTATTGTTATCGTTTGATCGTTAAATTATTAACGGACACAAATCGTTGTAAAACTATTATTGTTATCGTTTGATCGTTAAATTATTAACTGACACAAATCGTTGTAAAACTATTATTGTTATCGTTTGATCGTTAAATTATTAACGGACACAAATCGTTGTAAAACTATTATTGTAATCGTTTGATCGTTAAATTATTAACGGACACAAATCGTTGTAAAACTATTATTGTTATCGTTTGATCGTTAAATTATTAACTGACACAAATCGTTATAAAACTATTATTGTTATCGTTTGATCGTTAAATTATTAACTGACACAAATCGTTGTAAAACTATTATTGTAATCGTTTGATCGTTAAATTATTAACGCACACAAATCGTTATAAAACTATTATTGTAATCGTTTGATCGTTAAATTATTAACTGACACAAATCGTTATAAAACTATAACTAACTTTGTTACGGTTTAAACGTTGTTTTAATCTCTATTTATAAAATTATCGGATGTAAAAAGCTTCCAAAACTTTCAATCTTTTAATACATGAGGATTTGCTAAGAATATTAAAGCCAGTTTCAATTACTTCCTATTCAATAGTTGAAATACTTTCAAATTCCTTTTATATTTCAAAGGGTCATGAAGTAATTTTTTTTTTCAAACTATTAATCCTAGATTAAAATAGCTGACTAATTTTGGAAGAAACTGAAATGCATTCTGGTGATTTAATTTCATAATTATATTATATGTATATGCGTGCATGTATAAGTTTGAGTCTACTGTACGTACGTGTGTGTGTGTGTGTGTGTGTGTGTGTGAAAAAACTGCTGCTGTTACAAACTTTTTAGCGCCATTTTGTAATTGTCAAATCTTTTGTTTCCAATTCCTGAGAATAAATTTGGCTGCAATCCTTCTTCATTTGATTTCATTTCGAATTTAATTTTTGCTTCTAATCATTCTACAATTAATGAATCAACAACTTATGGTGGACATACAGGTACTTAATAATAGGAATTTTTAATATTATTTTCGGGACTTGACACTCTTAGATTTTGTGATTTCAACAAATAATCAGTTAATAGTATATAATAAATAATGTATACGTGACGTCGAGTAAACACACGAGAAGTTGTCTTATAATTTGATAATGATAATGGTATAAAGATTTATTTTTAAATTATTGTAGATTAACACCTTCCGCACCCCCCCCCCCCCCTCCACCGCTATTTTTATTTTAGGTGATTACGTGTGAACATCCTGAATGTCTCCTCTCCAGGTATGACAGTAGTACCCATCTTAGGACGTATCTGACTCTTATACAAGTAGAGAATTGCGTCAGGAGTTTCTGGTACTTTCTGGAGGGGTAGAATGATCCAACCATTTTTTTCCAACAACCTTAGCAACAAATTTGATGTAAGTCTTCATTTTTAGGTCGGGAGTGAAAGTCAGTCCTAGGAGCTTCACAAAGAAAGGGATTGAAACTAAAACAAAACAAAAAACAATTATTTTAGAATTTCAGTTTCGCATATAAATTTAACGTAAAATGATTACCCATCTCTAGGCTATTCTAGAATTTTAAGTCAGTTAACCAATTTTTCTTTTTAGCTAATTAAATGATGTGCGTTTCTTTTTTTTTGGGGGGGGGGGTCTACTTTTTGGGAGGGTCTACTTTTGGGGGGGGGGTCTACTTTTTTAGGCGATTACGACCTTGCCACTCAGACTTAGGGTTAGTGGTTAAACAAATTTGGTTACCAGCACTAAGTTAGAATGCCCCGGAAATGGGGTATCATTTTACGTTAAATTGATATGTGAAACCGATCTCTCACTCTCTAAAAAAAAAATTATTCGTCTTTCTGCCAAGGTGTTCAGAGTGTTCATACACACCTACAAAATGTAGAATCTCATTTAGGGGGGGGGGGGTAATTTAGTGGAGAGTGTTAATCTATATTTAAAAAAACAAAAAACAAACACGATCGTGTCCTGCAATTTCTGTTGAAGGTGGGGCATATTTGCAAGGTGAGTTTATTTATCTGCCCGTCTACCACCCCACCAAAATAAGGGGTCTCTCCAGGGTAAGCGTTAAGATTGACGACAGAAACAGTTTCTTCAAAAATTCGAATAAAATTAGTGTATAGGCGATAATATAATATAATATATATATATATATATATATATATATATATATATATATATATAAAGATTATGACATTAAAAACGTTTCTGAGTTAAAATCATTTTAGTATTACGTAGTAAGATGGAGAAAAAAAACGTTTAAAGACTTTTTCGTCTTGAGCGATACAAAAAAAAACAACATGGTGCTGATTCCTTTTTGTTAAAATCTCGATTATTCTAGCTTATTTACACATTTTAAACGTGTTTTCTTCCGATTACATGCATCTAATAATATTTTTTTTAAAATAAAATAAAAACATAAAACCCTTTTTTTATCGCCTATAAACAATTTTTCATCGAATTCTGTTTATGTCGTCAATTTTAACGCTTAAAATGGTTGCAACATTTGCTGTGATCGGACCCGTCAATATTTCACCGATAGAAGTGCCACAGACGATCGGCAATAAACACCCTCCTCGAAATGTGGAGGTAATGCTTGGAATGATGGCCTCATAGGACCGAAGAGAACCATACTCAATCGAGGCTTCTTTCAAGATAAAGCCTGTCTGTGTTGACTAAGTCTACTTAAAAGGTAACAGAAAAGTGTGAAAATGAAATGGGGGGGGGGGTCATTAATGGGGAGATAACTCTCATCTCTGCCAAGAGAGCTCTTCAAAGCAGGTAGATCGAAGATGGCGGTCATCAAGGAGGAGTCGAGTCTTTTACAGTCACATCGGAGTACCAGTTTTCGGAAGTCTTCACGGGCCAGGAGACAATCATCGTCCAGCATTCCGCCCACCGGGAAGAAGCCGGTTATGGCACAGCCGACCCACGTCGGACATTTTCTACTGATGGTAGTCATGAAACTCTGTCGTAAGGTCCTTTTCATGGACGTGTCCGTTAAAATCGGGATCTACGTGATCGGGGTGTTCGTGGCCTCGGTCATAGCTGACCTCTTTGCCGTCCCCCACATGTACTTCTCGTCCAAGAAAAACCTCCTAAATCGGCTCTTCGTCCGCTTTGGTTGGGGGTGGATCCTTCTGCTTCTTGGATCGCTCATCTCCCTTACCGTGTATGTGTCGACAGGAACCCGGGTTGGGGCCGTTCGGCGCCACCTTCTCCGCCTGGGCGTCACCACCCTCTGGTGGTACAGCTGCACCTATGCGTTCGATTACATCGAGCAGTCGACCGGCATCTGCACCGAACTGACCCTCGACACAAAGCAGAAGTGCCGAAGGGCCGGCAAGATGTGGTTGGCCTTTGACATCTCCGGCCACGTGTTCGTGCTCACCTACGGACTTCTGACGATCATCGAAGAATGCCGGGTTTTTAAAGACTGGAAAAGATTACGCGAAATTCTTGACAGGGAAGACATGCAACAAGTCCGAAAACTGAACCCCGACGAACTCGATCGTGCCAAGGAGGCCTATGAGTACTTGACCCCTTACATCAAACTAAACATCATATGTTTGGCCATGCTGACCCTTATTTACGAGTTTATGTTGATCATCACTTCTGTGTATCGCTTCCATTCTTTGACTGAGAAAGTGGCCGCTTCCATGGTCGCTGTCGTTTCATGGTTTCTCACATATCAAGTCATCTTCCCTTCGTGGCCGACGTGGTTCCCCGCGCCGGGGCAAACCCATTTTCGATTCATGACCAACAAATTCGATAAATTCCAACGAAGATAGGGCGAAGAAATACCCCCCCCCTCCCAAGAAAAAGAAAACAACTAAAAAAAATAGGTAAACGTTACTATTGGTATCGTAAAAGATTTGAAAGGAAATACAGTTGGACAATTAGCCAAAAACAATTTATTTTGGTTTACCGACTCATTTGTGACGTATTTGCGTTTAAAAAAAAATCATATTTAATAGAAGATGTAAGTATGTTAAGTGACCGTAATTGGTGGCTTTGAGTAAAGTAGTACATAGCCAGTTAGGTATCTTACTTCCTGTGATTAAAGATGTCTGACCCTTATTACTTTACTCACAACCAATATGTACGGTAACTTCACGGGCTTATATCTTATTAAATGAGTAGGTAAACCAAAATAAATTGTTTTTGACTCATTTCCCAACAGTGTATTTCTCTTAAAATAATTTATGTCGCCAAAAGTAATGTTTACCAAAAATTCGGTTCTTTGTTTTATAATAGACATGACAGGTGCACGTGAGAAAATGAATTCATCTTGCGATACCAATATGCGCTAACAGTAAATACGATTCTAATTTTATTTTATGCAAGAATTGTTATTGCGTTAATTCTTATTTCAGTCACGTAAATTCTTTAGAGTGAAATGATTTTGATATTTCTCCCAAACAAGTTATCTTTACTTAAACCATGTTTTTAATACTAATTTTAAAAGAATAACATAAAAAGAGTAAGTTATAGCGAGTTTCATCGTACACGTGAAACGCCGAAATGGAATATTAGCGTAAAAAATACAGTCGTCCAAGGGCGATAATTTACGTTGCCGTTCATAATGTAGTTTAAAACTAAAAATAGATAATCATTTTGGGAGCTTATCCAGTTTAGCGGGTACTTTCGAAAAAATACAAATAAAACAAACTGAGGAATATCTGTTTGGTGTACGTACCTGTCACGAAATGAATATATTCTATACCAAAAAGCACGTAAATTAGTCAAGTAGTTTTTATTTATAAAAGAAAATTAAATTTTAGCGATTTACAAAGACGAAGTGCAAATATGATAGCCATTTTGGAGATTATTCAAAGAGGGATAACCAGAAATGGATTACGCTTATCCCCCTTTGAATAAATCAAAATGGTTATCATATTTGCACTTCGTCTTTGTAAATCGCTAAAATTTAATTTTCTTTTATAAAATCAAAACTTTGATTAATTTACGTGATTTTTGGTATAGGATATATTCAGCCCGTGACAGGTACGTACATCAGATATTCCTCAGTTTGTTTTATTTTTATTTTTTCGAAAGTACCCGCTAAACTGGATAAGCACCTTCATGTTTATCAAATGTATTTGTAAGATAGTAAGCTAACATTAACTTGTAACAGAACTTAGAATTTACAGCAATCAGTTGTATTGAAGCGGTTTGCTCCAAAAATGGCAACCAAATTTTATCGATTACTTCTGATTTTCTAAACGGTGAAAGGACAAATTAATCCACCGTTTGAATGTGTTGTCTGATTGTTGAGGGTTTTTTTTTTAATTTTGTAAATATTAATTTTTAAAAAATCAGATAGTGTTTAAAAATGTTGCCACCCGAACTTAGGGTAAGGTTATTTTGTTTTGTAAGAAACTAATAAAATCAAAGTGTTTATTAAAAATGAAATTGAAATATCCAATATAGAATATTGCTGAAGAAATTCTTTAAAATCACAATTTAATCCGCAAAACTTAGAAAACAATTTAGTATTTGCAAAATAATCCTGAAAAATAAAAAAAACAATAAGGTGGATTAGTTTCCCCTGTCACCGTTTAGAAAATCAGACAGTCGCTGAAAGTTGGCAGTCATTTTGGGAGCTAACCATTTCTATAAAAAAAAACTTTTATTTTAATTTTACAAGGTTTATTTTCGTATTTTTAAATGTAATTACTTCATGCTAAATAATTTTATTAAAAAAACAGGTTAACAAATTCATATTTGATTTCTCCTAAAACGAAAGCTTTCCCATTTCACTCTAAATAATTTGGGTGACTGAAATAAGAATACACTCCATACGACTTGGCTTTTTAAATTCAAAATCTAATTAAACATTATTTTCGGTGTTTGTTTTACAATCACAACGCCATGAAAAAAGGTCCAATTATTTTTTTTCGATTGTCCATTTAAAAAAAAAAAATGTTGTTCCTTTTATGCGGACGAAGCATGAAAAGAATTCCAAAAGAGGAATCGATATAAACGTGAAAATTTGTATCGTTTTGGGCTGCCGTACTTTCAACATGGCGACACACGTGATATTAACATACATAAACAAATTATTTGTTATCGAAATGAACCGAGAAAAGTTTTGAAAGCACTTCAATTTCTATTCAACAGTTTAAAGGCTTCAAAATTATCTTCGTGTTTCGAAGTTCCATTGAATTAACACATGCCGGGCATTTTTATTTTTTTTATTTTTATAAAAATAAAAGATGCCCGACCTATTTTTACTTCGTAGAACTTCGAAATACGAAAATAATTTTAAAGCCTTTAAACTGACAAATAGACATTTCTAGCTAGAATGTAAGTTTACCGGCCAAAGTCAAGTATTATGGTTTTGTTGTTGTTTATAAAACAAAGAAAAACAGTATTTGAATCTTTTCAGTTTAATGTCCGCCACTAATGGAACTTTTGTTATTGCCAAGATTATTTATTTCTCGTATTGCCACCCGGACTTAGAGTTAGGAGGGGTATGTGTTCTTTATGCCGTGATTTAATTGCATTTTTATGGCGAAATTAACGTTTAACGGTCCCGAACAATGTTCCTGATCAAATTTTAGAATTTAAAAAATTTTTTAAAATGTCAATGTTATGTCATAAAAAACATATACCCTTCCATAAACCTAAGTCCGGGTGGCAATGCAAAATATAAATAATCTTAACAAAATTTCCATTTAACAGAAATGATCCAAGTATTTTTCAACTACGCCCCTATCGTATCATTGATCGAACTGCAAAATTGGATTATTTCATGATCCGAAAGGGGCACGTGGCAATGTTTTTCTTTGGTTTTGCACAACTGAACCATAATACTTGACCTTAAACTGTTTAATTCAAACCAAAAATTAATTTCTATTTGTCAGACTTCAAAATTACTTTCTAGTTTCGAAGTGTTATGAAGTAAATGCGTGTCGGCCATTTCTTTTTTTAATCTTATAATAATAATAGTAATTGCTGGCTTGAATTAAAATTTAAAAGACAGAGGTCAAGTATTATCGTTTCTTTGTGCCCCTGAAATACCCAGGAAAACAGTAATTCTCTCACGTGACCTTATCGTATCAAAGAACCTATGATTGACTTAACTTTTATTTATATTTAAAAAATTGTGATGTTAATTTAAAATCTTTAACCGGTCGGCAAAAAAAAACATTTTTAATTCGGCAAATATTGTTTTATTTACTTATTTTCATTTGTAAAATCCAAACACAAAATAAATGAATCAATCGATTTTTTAAAAAATTGATTAAAATAATCTTTTTTTTTTTTAACACCTGCATATTTTAATTTTATTTTAACAAAATTTCAAGTTATTATCAATAATAATAATAATAATAATAGCATTACTGCATGTTCAATTTCAAATTACGTGATGGTTTACTAATGTTATATTATTATTATTATTACTAATTACTTTTAATATTAATAATCTTAGACCGGTAATTCAGTTGTTCACTTGATCCCTTTAATGATCAGTTTGCTCTTTGTTGCTGATTTTTTTCAGTGGTTTCTGACTAGAAATTCATGACGTATTAATCTTCGCTCATGACTTTTTTTTTCCACCATGTTAAATAAATACAAAATATTTCTGGCAAGAAAAACCGGTAAATTCTTATTTCATTCACATAAATTATTTGGAGTGAAATAGGTCTTAAACAACTTACTTTTACTTGAAACTGTTTTTGTAAAAAATAAATAAGATTAAAAACTAAGTTGTAGCAAGTTTCATCGCACACATGAAGTGCTGAAATGAAAGGGGGGGGGGTTAAATACAAACGTAAAGTCTATAGTAAGCCCAACTCTCCCCAGTGATTCACTTCGACCTGTGCAGCTGCTATTGTGCAATAGACAGCAAGCATTGTGCCCATTCAACCACCATACGTCAGCTACAAATGGACAAACATTTATAGCATCAAGAAGCTACTGTAAAAGTGTAAGAGTATTGATTTACTCCTCTCCAGGAGTTAGGCACAAGGCCAGTTTTTATCTTACTCCCACAAGTAAGATGTGACCCAAGGTCGGGTCGGGAAAGTGGGGTTTAAAAATTGGCTGGCCAGCCTCATCGGCATTCCCCGGTAGGGGCGCTTCAGGCAGTAAGCAATAAACTTACTCCTCCCCAAAGAGGGGAGGCAAAGCCTGGGAGGGTGGACCTCCTAGAACTGCACAGGGCAGACCCATAGACCGGCGTAAATCAAGCCCCGAAGGCCAAGACAATACCAGTCTATGGGGTGCAGTATCCATCGGAACATATACTACACTTTGATCTTGGCCAAAAGGCCAAGAACAAAGCGACGTGATATGATGCCACAGTTAAGAGTAGGTATGCTGAGAAGACCAGAAAACGCATCGAGTCACAGAAATTAGGAACTCGTGATTTCTGGAAAATCTATAATAATGTGGTGAACAATGAGCAATCAACAATCCCCCACTAACCAACCACCAGGATGCTGCTTGCACAGCAACTGATAAGGCTAAACTACTTGCCCAGCGATTCACCTTGGACTCCATAAACCACTTCGGAAACCACACTAGAGTTTCTGATCATCACCCTTTCCCATGTCCAGGATATCATAAAAAAAAACCTTGACACCTCTAAAGCCTGTGTACCAGATCCTATTCCTGCTATAGTAATAAAACAATGCTCTGCTAAGCTGGCCCCTGTCCTCACCAAACTTTATAACAAATGCCTTGCTGAATCTTGCTTCCCTGATAGCTGGAAAATTGCCTCTGCGGTACCAATTTTCAAGAATCTTGGTGAAAGAATTGACCTAAAAAATTATCACTCTATAAGTCTCCTCCCGCTCTTCATTAAAATCATTAATCAATTTAACGATAGTCCACCAGCCCAAAAATGTTAAATTTCTCTCTGACCAACAGTATGGATTTCGGCAATCTCACTCTATCCTAGATATCTTGCCATCTCTGAACGCATGGCACGTGAAGCTACGGCGATCGTACTTGATATATTCAAGGCCTTTGACAAGGTTTGACATGCAGGTCTTCTCAGGGAAATTAAATTGTACCGTATTACTGGAAGGATATTTAATATAATCAGATCCTTCTTAGCTAATGAAAGATCCAAGTTGTTCTTGATGGCTGTGTATCCAAACAACATCATATTAATGTGGGGGTCTATACGTGGGCCATTTTTCCTGGTCTTCATAAACGACCTCTCTGATGCAACAATGTCCGATATTGATATATTTGCTGATGACACCACGCATTATTCTCTACATACAGGCAAATTGAACATGCACATATCCATGACAAAAGCTGAATCCTTAGAAAATGACCTCCAGTCTGTTGTAGGATGGATGGTCACATTCAATGCTACCAATACAAAGCTCTTTTCCTTTAACAATTCTAAGAAACTTTTCCAAACACCAATTGCCATGGCTGCGAGCACCCTTCCTGAGAGCCCGGCATTTAAACTCCTCGACTTAACATTAACAGGCAACATTAATTAGAATAAATATATAGAAGATACTGCCAAGTCTGCTGGAAAACCTGCTAGTATTTTATATCTATAAAATCACCATTTGCCCATGCATGGAGTATTGTTGTCACATCTGAGCTGGTGCTCTAACCACTAGTCTCTCACTCGTGGACAGGATTCAAAAAAGAATCTCTAACCTAATTGGTCCTGCATTGCCAATCCCAGCCTCTCTCCCATCCAGCAGCAAAATCCCACCCCTTCACTGTAGAAGTGCTCAGATGTTGAAAAGCTTCTTTCCTCAGACCGCTTGCCTCTGGAATTCTCCTTCTGCTCCTGCTGACTGTACCAACATGCAGAAATGTAAGTGTAATGGGAAGAAATATCTTGCTACACAACTCCCCATTCAGGGTGCCGTCCCATACATTATTTTACTTCCTTTTTTATTTTCCTTTTTTTATGGAAAATTCTGAACATGAGTTATCGTTTTTCCTTAGCCAACTTCTTTCTAGACTTGTTTATAAAGATGGCGACTATCTTTTTCCTGCTGAGTTTTCATTTCAGCGTTTCACGTGTATGATGAAACTGGCTATAACTAACTCTTTTTTAAAGCTATTTTATTTTTTACTAAAAACCTGATTAAGTAAGGATAAGTTGATTGGGAGTCATGCTTGAATCCATTTCACTCTAAATAATTTAGGTGACTGAAATAGGATTTAACATTCTTTTGAGATTGAGAGACACTGAAGATGGAAATTTTATTTATTTTTTGTTTACCTCAAATATTTAGTGAATTGTACTCTCACGCGGATCACCTTAATGTCCAGAGATGTACTGAGAGATATGCATGATAATAAAGACAATTTTTACTTAAATAAAAAAAGTCTCATTTCATTTAAATCCCATCTCAGTTAATTGCGTCGAAGCATCTTGTTGACAAGAACCTGTCATAATATTTACTTTAACAAACTTAAAAATGTCAACGGGTATTACATCAAAAATAATTGTATTAAAGTTTAAATCTTAATTATTCGTTTAAAACTGAAAGATTCCGATGCTTTTTCTTTTCTCTTGTGATTATTTGTATTTGAGAATTGAATTAACTTTTTATAATTTTTTTATTTATTTTATTATTATTTTTTTTTATTTATGAAACTTGAATTTTTATATAAAAATGCAATGTTAATTTTAAATCTATTGACCAGTCCTCACAAAAATATATTGCAAGTAATTTTGAATTCCATGTTACTTTTTTAGTCCAACATCTGTCAGCATGCAAAACAAACGTTAAACCAAATGATGTCTTTACAAATCAGAAAATTTCTCGTTTCTAAGATTTTTTTTGATTATTTTTTTTTTTTTTTTTCACATCAGTTTTTTATGAAAATAATTATTTTGGCTAAGAAAACTTTTATAGTGGATACATTTTCAATTATTCACCAAATATACTAAACATTAAAAAAATAAAGCGAAATAATTCATGACATCATTATTTCCCTTGACTTCTACAAAAATCACCAAAATTAATTTCCTCTTCTTCGTTAACAAGTCGGTTTTTTTTCCCGTTTTTGGTGTTTATTTTAACACTTGGACAATGCCGAGTAGATACAGCGAGTTAAAAAAAAAAAGGAGAAAGTACAATAACTCTAAAATCAGAAATCAGATGAGGTCAAAATTAACCTCGATTGTATGGGAATAACTGTGTGTGACGGATGCATGAGCACGGAAAACTATTACTCAACCAAAAACAAAGTATATATATATATCTATATAGGGACCGGACTCCAACCACTGGACTCCAGGTTTCGAATCTTACTATGCCTACCTATACTACTGATGTATCGTAGAGATTGGGAAAAATGTTTGTGGATAACTAGATTTTAGGTAATGATGATACATACATACACACATTTGATATTGTAGTTTCGATGTGTGCTTCTATGATAAAAAAGTATGTGATATAAGCCTTTGAGAAATTCAAAACAAAAACAAAAACAATTAGATACACATGTGATATTATAGACTGCTCCCCACAGCCAGGACCGCCGGAAAATGTTAGCTAGGAAGTAGATGACAATACGAGAGTGATGCGGAAGTAAATGGCAACGTAGGAGTAGTAAGGAAATGGTGGATGACAATATAAAAAAAGTGACGCCATGAACAATTAGTTACGGGAAGGGTCGGGATAGAGTATTCGAAAGGAAGTATTTATTTCCGGTTGAATAAGATGGGTTCGTGAGATCTCAGTTAAGTTTTAGCTGGACTTGGGAGAAGAGTGACACTAACGATGGAGCCCTAATAACAACAAGTCAAGTTTATCCAATGGCTCTATCTGTGTCTGCATTGTTTCTTTGCAAATTGCATCGCGCTCCAGCAATTGCCAATACTAGAATTGACAGCAAAATTGAGACGTGTAAATACGGTTTTAATACAAACTCGTACTGTAAATAACATCAACAGTGTTCAACCAAACCGGGAAGGGAACTATAGTACAACCCTGCTAGAATATATATATTGAGCACTATTATATAAACCCGGTTGAAATTCTCTGGATTTTTTACCCTGTGAATGCATACTTCACCTGGATTATATATATATATATATATATATATATATATATTACATTGGGAGAGTTCATTTTTTTTTAAACATCTTAAATTCAAGAATAATAAATGAGACCAAACGCCTTAAAAGCATGTTTAAATGTGCTATTTATTTATAAAAATAGATATATTCTAGCAGGGTGACCTGGGTTCAAGTGTGGGATAACATCATATGCAACAATATAGTAAGGAGACCTTACTTTAACAGTAACCTTGATGTTATCAGCCTTTTATTTTAACCACGGAGCTATTCAGATATATGTTTATACTCTTAAGTTAACACTTATAAATGTATTAATATTAATGTTAACATGTTGGAAAAGGGTCATTAGCTACCTTAAGAGGGGGCAGCTAAGTAGTCAGGACTACTTCCATCATGTTCCTCGGAAAATTTTACATATGTATAAACTTTTATATTTTAGGTAGACTCTCTGGTCTGTCTTTGTAGAAACGGACAAACATACAGACAGACGTTCATTCATTTCGTATAAATCTATTGTTGGCATTGTTTTCCCCATTCTCTTTCTAGTTAGAATTCTTTCTAGAAAGACATTGGGTACTTACAGGAAGGACTACGTGAAGTTTGCCAACATTCTAAGTGAAAGTGTTCTGTAGAACGAACTGGATTCGAACTTGGCACACCCAGGTTGTCAGTCGCTGTTGTTAACCACTTAGTCATCATCACCTCCCATCATATATATATATATATATATATATATATATATATATATATACACGTATATATATATAATATCTAGTTATCCACAGACACATGTTTTGTCATCTCTACAACTCATCAGTATGACTAACATAGTAAGATTCAAAACCTGGACGCAAGTGTTGGGAGTTTGGTGTTCTACTGACTGAGCTATCAAATCTGCCATTTATAGAGAGCAAAATCATATCGTATTTAAATGGAACTATTCATTTATTTACATTTTACGATACTGATCACCAAAAGAACTTAATTCGTTTTACAGAAGAATATTGCTTTTACACTAAGTGGAAACCATCATTTCCTCCTCCAGAGTGCTCTACCCATAGGGGATCTTTTATATATATATATATATATATATATATATATATATATATATATATATATGAAGCAATCCAACAAAAGATATAAGCGTCAACTAATATCTTATAATTAGTGAAACATCCGGATAAAAACTGAAGCTCAATATACTGGATAGAGCATTAATATTATAATATAAAATAAGGTGTCAATCAAATTTTATTAGAGTTCAAGGTTCAAGCAAAGTATCTTAAAGTCCTTAGCTCATGAGTTTTCAAAGATAATTCTTCACTTCAGAGGACAATTACCGCAGTTATACCACTACAGGTAATAAAATTAAACTTTGAAAATATATAAAAATATATACAAAAATGCATAAAAATATATAACATCAAATATATCAACCCAAAAACATACTTTTTTGTTAAATCTATATAATCCATCCAAGTCATACAATTTGAAAAACATAATCAGGAAAGACATCCAGAGGGTTGACTGAAGATTAATCCAGGTGATGAGTACCAGTCCAAATACGAGAAATTGAAAGAGCTGACAAAGTTATCCAGTCGCGAAATGCGTCAACAATCGATGAAGTGAAAAGTATCCAATGTTTATGTTAATTATTACAACGATAAATAAATCAAATCAAATAATATAGAAAGTTCAATAAACTCACTATATCACGATATCGCCTTCCATTCAGCGAAGAGTTGTCATATTTGGCTGAATCGCGGAAGAACGAAGTTTAATTATTTTTTCGCTCGGGTTGGAAGCTATGACCGGGTTTGCTGACTCAATTCAATCTCATTTTTGTTCAATTCGGATTTAACGGACTCTCTAATTAACAAATGAACTTTGATTTGATTTGGGTTGCCCAGATCAAGACTTTGGAATTTTAAGTGAGTTGTTTCAAAACTGCGGTTGGAACATGTCTAGATGTGTAGCCATATGTTTTATTATATATATATATATAAAATATAGTTGATCACAGACGCATATCTCGTCATCTTTATGGTTCATCAGTGTGGCTAGGCATAACGTGTATTTTTGTATGAAAGCATTTCAAAATACTAACTTGTACATTTGTTAAATAACCTAATAAAACTGAAATTAAAAAAATAACAAATCTAATGAAATATGTGATAAAAAAAACTACCCCAAAAAATGTTAAGTTTCAATTTATTTTTGTTTGTTTTTTCCAATTGTTTACAAAATAAACTTTGATATCACTTTATAGATTTATTTTATTTTATTTCAAATAAATTTGAACCTGTATTTTCTTTGAACTGGTAGGAAGATGTGTACAGAACAAGAGACTTTGTTGGTCATGTTGAAAGAATAGATGAGAGTTCTTGAGTTAGTAGGTATAGAACAGTTGACGTAGCAGGGTCAGTTGGAAGAGGAAAGTCAATGAAAACATGGGAGGAAGTGATAAGGATGAACTTGAACGAAAAAGAGATAAATAAATACCTGGCCAGAAATAGGGTAGTTTGGAAGTAAATTTCTAAAAGCCGTCCAACACATGCTAGCATATCAAAGGGACTTTAAACCGAATGTCATGATAATGATATATATATATATGAAGCAATCCAACAAAAGATATAAGCGTCAACTAATATCTTATAATTAGTGAAACATCCGGATAAAAACTGAAGCTCAATATACTGGATAGAGCATTAATATTATAATATAAAATGAAGTAATAAAATAAGGTGTCAATCAAATTTTATTAGAATTCAAAGTTCAAGCAAAGTATCCTTAAGTCCTTAGCTCATGAGTTTTCAAAGATAATTCTTCTCTTCAGAGGACCATTACCGCAGTTATACTACTACAGGTAATAAAATTACGCTTTGAAAATATATAAAATTATATACACAAATACATAAAAATACATAACATCAAACATATCAACCCAAAAACATACTTTTTGTTGAATCCATACAGTCCATCCAGGTCATACATATTGAGAAGCATAATCAGGAAAGACATTACTCCAAGTTACAAACAGCAGTCCAAGTTACAATTAGAATTATCTTTGAAAACTCATGAGCTAAGGACTTAAGGATACTTTGCTTGAATTTTGAATTCTAATAAAATTTGATTGACACCTTATTTTATTACTTCATTTTATATTATAATATATATATATATATATATATATATATATATATAAAAATATAATATATATATTTGAATTTTGGTGGCTGCATGATTCTCCTGATTCATTCATTTCGTATGAATCAGATGATTCTATTGTTGATATTGGTTTCCCCGATATTTTTCTAGTTAGAATTCTTTCTAGAAAGACATTGGGTTCTTACAGGAGGGACTACGTGAAGGCTGCCAACATCCTGAGTGAAAGTGTTTCTGTGGAACGAATGGGATTTGAACTTGGCACACTAAGGTTGTCAGTCTGTGTCATTAACCACTGAGTCACCGTCACCTCCCATTGTTCTAATGGATACTGTCCTTTCGGCTTCTGGAATCAGCAGTTTTGAGTTCAAATCCTATCCGATCGATTGTAATGGATAAACAAATAAAATAAAAAAATAAAATCACGTAACTGCATCCTGCGTAGATACTTCTAGGAACTGTTTTTGATCGTATTGTTTCGACATTAAATCATTTTTTTAAAAAGGTTTGACGTAAACCAGATGTTTTCAACAGTTTTTGTATACTGTTGTTAAACAGTTTTTCTAGTCTGTTGTTAAACAGTTTTTATTACGTTGTTAAATAGTTTTTTATTCTGTTAAATAGTTATTCTAGTCTGTTGTTAAACAGTTTGTTATTATGTTGTTAAATAGTTTTTGTATTCTGTTAAATAGTTTTTCTAGTCTGTTGTTAAACAGTTCTTGTATTCTGTTGTTAGACAGTTTTTTTTATTCTGTTAAATAGTTTTTATAGCCTGTTGTTAAACAGTTTTTGTATTCTGTTGTTAAATAGTTTTTGTATTCTGTTGTTAAATAACCCTCAAAAAGGTTGATTTGCTGTGAAAACCCTTAAAATTTTAGGACAACAGGTTCTACAAACTGCTGTGATTTTTAATAATGATTCCACAAAAATTGAAATACACTAGGACTTATAGTGGGGGAGGGGGCAATAAATCTTTTTTTGGTAATCCCATTTTATCACTTAAACCTTAAAGTTTTGAAATATTGTCAAGTGTTGCAGGGGTAGCAAAATACCGATTTGCTTTTACAAAAGAATCAGTTGGATTCTCGGACACGTGTGTTCATCCGTCCCCCATGGAAGATAAACATACACATCAAACTTGAATGGCATAAAACTTTCTTTTGTAAAAAAAAAAAACTAAGTTTGATTATATAAATTAACTAATTAAGATAAACTAATTAACTAATCTGAGGACGGGTATTAATCTATGTAATAACATGTTAAGGTAGTTCATGTTCGTACGTACATTATCACCTTTCTACATATATTTAGAAAAATGAGATCGTCTGATCAGCAAAGGTAGTGATTGGTGATTAATCTGATGTCACAAAGGTAAATAATTTCAATTTTACCCATTTTAAAATGGATTGTTCCAAAATTAAATTATCTCGTTCTGTCCAATACAATTTTAAATAAATAGATTCCAAAAGGTCACTTTCGTGTTATTGATTTGAAGAATGTTTAGTTGAAAATTATTTTACGAACACAGAATATTTATTGTTTAAAAATTGCTACAATTAAATAAATAAAGAGACATATTCATTAGATGACAATGAAAATTATTTTTCTGGAAGAAGAGTCATTTTTTTCTTAATACTATTGAAAGTAGACATTTATTATTCCAAAAGGAATATTATTATTTGTACTCACTAGGAGTTCTCACACAGATCATCGTCAGTGATTGCTCACCGACAACAACCAGTGGCATTTCCTGGAGTCTGAGTGACAACAAGCCTCCCCAGATTTCCAGTATTCTTCACCTCTTTTCGATAACGATGCGGTATTACAACAGCCGCTTACCATTGGTTTCTCGTTGGTAAGGACAATTGGTCTTCTCTGGGATTTGGGTGGCAATAAGCCTCAAGCCTCCCCAAGGTCCCAGCATTCTCTGCACTTTTCCAGTGGAGGTCTCCTCGACCCTCACATTACGTTCTTCTTTTGCATAATTTCAATCAAAGGATTTGATAACGCCTGATTTGATTTTTTAAACCTGACAAAAAAGTTAACTTTTTTTTTAATGAAAATTGTGTATGAATTTAAAAATATGAATAAAATGTTTTTCTTTTTTTTATGTACTAACGGGTCACTTCTTATCAAGGCCCAACGGCCACTCGAGAATAAGTGTTAGATAAATTCTAATTCAATAATTTTAGGACAAAGTGTATTTTCAACATTTATATTATTGTGGCAGCTGAAAGGAACTAGTTTAGCATGATAGACGTTTTGATCATAACTCGATCAGGAAATTGGTAAATCTAATTACAGTACAGTCTTATACTTTACAAGTGAATCCCTGACATAAAAAATGACGCCATATTTTTTGTGGCCTTGCAAGAATTTTACATTAAAAGTATTAAATTAACAGCTTCACTAATTAATTATTGCTGTGTGCATAAAATATTTTTGATAAATATAAGTAAAATTTGCAATTAAAGAACATTGAACTAAAATTTGAATATATATTTTAAATAAGTAAAATTAAATAATCAATTCAATTACAATGAAAACGATTACAAACATAAATATTTGATGTTATCCTCCCAAATTTGAAAAAGAATAAATCTTTCTTTCTCTTTCATATGTAATACATTGGATTGCATTGACAAAAAATATTGTATTTCTCTTTCGTCTAATATATACAGTTATCCTGTCCAATTCTCCATGTTAAACCTAAATAGCAATAGATCTGACAAATCGATATTTGATTTTGACTAGCGATTTATTTTTTTTTATTCTTGTAGTATGTTCTTTACACTAAAAAAAGTGTAATTCATTTCAGTTTATTTTTAAAAATAATTATTCTTACAAAGAAGACGATTGCAATGAAGACATTTTTCTCAAAATCTAAGAGCGATAATTCCTATTTTAACCTTAAGGTAAAAATATTAGTTAACTCCCTTACATTTTGAGTTGTTTTTTTTTTTTCAATCTTTTTGTGGCTTAGACATTATTATTTATTTTTATTTAAAAATTAAAACTAAAAGGACATTAATGAATCCTGGGCAACACCGGGTAGGTATGTTACATTAAGAGGGGTCCTATATTTTTGAAAAGGTGTACTTCAACTAGTATGGATTGTGAATTAGGAGAAATTTATAAATTGAGTGCGACTTAAACTGACATAGATTTTGGTGAATGAATTATTCCCCATAAAATAGCAGAATAGACAGCGGTCTTGCGATTGGTCGACGAGATAAAAGGGACTATTACATCACACTTGGGATTGTGGGAAAAACTGTCCATGGATTCGATGCGAGACGGAAGCAGAAAAAAATGGTCAGAAACTTTGACAATTATTTTTACAGGAGAAAGTTATCTTTTTCGTAATAGTATTGAGCTTGACAGACATTATTTTAAAAAGGAATATTATTATTAATAACAGTAAATTATACAGATTGATGTAGAAAGCACCATGGAATTTCCACAGGGTTCCACTAGTAATAATAATTGTATTATGCGTAGCTGCAATTTGTTCAAATTATTGCTTTTGTCAGTAACACTTGTTGACAAAAAAAGTGGATAGTCCATTTTTTAGATGCAACAAACTGTTTATTATATCCATTGTCAGTGATGACCTTGTTGTCTGGTGAGACTGCATCTCCTTTATTAAGACTTGAAGACTTGAAAAGACTATTAACTGGTTACACTTTCATTTATAAAACTAATCTACATTGATTTTTGGGGGGGATGTGGGGTGGGGGGGGGTTAAAGCATATGTGTTAAGTTATATTGTTTATTTTAAAATGTCATGCTTGTGTTGGATGAATGCTGCCAGCATGTATAGAAGAAATAACTTCAAATTCGTGATGTTTTATTTTGAAAGTTATATTCTATTTTTTAATAGTTCTTAATAATTATTCTATGCAGGAACGTTGTTTGAAAATGTACAGTAGAAGATTCAATATTCTATTGTATCAATTATTTTTATATTTTCTAATTGATGTTGAGATTGTATCTCAATATTGCTTCCACAAACAAATGATTATTTTACTATATATATATATATATATATATATATATATATATATATATATATACATATATATATATATATTACATATATATATACATATATATATACATATATATATATATACATATATATATATATATTACATATATATATACATATATATATACATATATATATATATACATATATATATATATACATATATATATATATATTACATATATATATACATATATATATACATATATATATATATTACATATATATATACATATATATATACATATATATATACGTATATAAATATATATACATATATACATATATATATACATATATAAATATATATACATATATATATACATATATAAATATATATACATATATATATACATATATATACATATATAAATATATATACATATATATACATATATATATACATATATAAATATATATACATATATATATACATATATATATACATATTTATATATACATATTTATATATACATATACATATATATATATATACACATACATATATATGTACATATATATACATATATATATACACACACATATATATATACACACATATATATATACACACATATATATATATACACACACATATATATATATACACACACATATATACATATATATATATATATATACACACACACACATATATATACATATATATCTTTATATTTAATCTCTGCTGAAAACCTTCCTGTGTCATGCCTATGTATATTTCGGCTCTGCCGCTGGGTTGGTTTGTGATTGTCACCTCATATACCAGGGATTCTATTTTGCAGTTTCCGTCAAGGGGCAGTTATTTTTGTCCCTGCATAAGCGGAGACGTTAATGTAGTATGTAACTAGCTGTTCCTAAATCAACTGTTTCTTTTGTTTTTCTTTTTTTCGTTTTCTTTTTTTAAAGTGTCGAATTTTTATTACAACATCTTATATATATATATATATATATATCTATATATATATATATATGAATGAATGCAAACATTTTTCTAACTATCTAACAGGTTTTGCTTATTTAATTCTATGATACTACATAATATTTTGTAATACCGTATATATAGGACACTGCAAACACCCACAGACACATTTAAGTCTTCTTAATTTGCATATTTATTATATAAACAGGTTTTAATAAATATATATTCTGTAATATACAGTTATAATTTTGCATATCGTTACAGGTTTCTGGCCTACATCTGTATCCTCGCATGTAATAGTTCTGACCTCTCTATCTCGAAGTGGTGGAGCATTCTAAAATGGATCAACAAACTCTGACAGCCAGTGTCCGCTACTGCAATTAATCTACATATACAAGTTGATTTCGGGAGGCTTGTGTGACGAAAGCTCATAGCCCACTCGGGAATGCTGATCACATTGTTCTAATGATACATATTACCTTAAGAAGTCGTCCAAAAGCTGATGAACCGTTGCTCAAAACAACAAGATACTACGAGCGGGCTGATTTTGAGTCAATCAGAGATCAGATCAGTGATGCCCCATGGAGGGAAACCTTCTTACTTCCTGCCAACCAGTGTGCAAACGAATTAACTGAATGGGGCAAAGCAGGCATTGAAGCCTATGTCCCAATGCGAAAATTCTTTAGCAAGCCTCACTCTCCTCAATAGTTCACCTCGGAATGTGCAGCTGCCATTTCTGAGAGGCAACAAGCATTCCGTGAATTCGGCCGCCATAAGTCAGCTACTAATAGAAATAAGTTCATAGAGTCAAGAAATAATTGCAAGGCAGTGATAGGCGAAGAGAAGTATAATGAGTTAACAAAAAAACGCATCCAGTCACAGAAATTAGGTACTCGTGATTTCTGGAAAATCTACAATAGTGTAGTGAATAATAGTCAATCAACGATTCCCCCACTATCAAACCACAATGATGTCGCTTGCATGGCCACTGATAAGGCTGAACTACTTGCCCAGCGCTTCGCTTCTAACTCTACTTTGAACTCAGATAACCACCCCCTCCCCAGATTCCCTTTGCTGACCGAAGCCACACTTGATAACCTGGTCATCACCCCATCCCAGGTCAGAGACATCATAAAAAACCTTGACACCTCCAAAGATTGTGGGCCTGATCTTATACCTGTAATAGTAATAAAGAAATGCTCTGCTGAACTGGCCCCTGTCCTCTCCAAACTCTACAATAAGTGTCTAGCTGAATCTTGCTTCCCCGATAGCTGGAAAATTGCCTCTGTGGTACCAGTCTTCAAGAATTCTGGGAATAGAACCGATCCTCAGAACTATCGCCCAATCAGTCTGCTGCCGATCTTTGCTAAAACCTTTGAATCCCTAATCAATCTAGCGATAGTACGGCACTTAGTTAATGCTAAACTTCTTTCCGACCGCCAGTATGGATTTAGACAAGCACGATCTACTGCAGACATCCTAACGGTCATCTCTGAATGCATGTATCATACACTCGACAAGGCAGGAAAAGCTAGGGCAGTAGCGCTTGATATATCCAAGGCCTTTGACAAGGTGTAGCATAAAGGGCTCCTCCTGAAAATACGCTCATACGGTATTACTGGGCAATCACTTAATATAATTAGATCCTTCCTAGACAAAAGAAAAATCCAGGTTGTCCTCGATGGCCGCTGATCTATGCAACATGACATAAATGCTGGTGTACCCCAGGGATCTATCCTTGGACCCTTGTTGTTCCTGATCTATATAAACGATCTCCCTGATGGCATAGAGTCTGAGATTGGTTTATTTGCTGATGACACCACCCTTTACTCTCGCCATGTTGGCAAAACAGACGCAATCATATTCGAGGCAATGGCTGAATCTTTAGAAAATGACCTCCAGGCTTAGAAAATGACCTCCAGGCTGTAGTGGATTAGGGTCATAAATGGTTAGTAACTTTTAATGCCTCAAAGACAAAGCTCCTTTCCTTCAATAACTACAAGGAACCTTTGCAACCACCGATTGTCATGGCAAATAACACCCTGAGAGTCCATCATTCAAACTCCTCAGCCTAACCTTCACAGGTAACATGAATTGGAACAAATACATTGAAGACATTGCCAAGGCTGCCGCAAAGAAGGTTGGCTCCCTCTACCGTGCTAGTAAACTCCTCACACCTGGCATTATCCTGTATCTCTACAAAGCCACCATCCGCCCATGCATGGAGTATTGTTGTCACATCTGGGCTGGTGCATCATCTACTAGTCTCTCCCTCCTTGACAAGGTCCAAAAAAGAATCGCCAACTTAATAGGTCCCTCACTGTCAACCAAGCTCCAGCCTCTGTCCCATCGCCGCAATGTAGCATCCTTGTGCTTGTTTTATAAATACTTCAATGGATTATGCTCCGATGAATTGGCTACTCTGGTGCCCCCTCGACGTAAATTCACTAGACTGAATCGACAATCAACTAAATCTCATTCATTCACTGTGGAGGTCCCCAGATGTCGGAGAGCCTTCTACTCAAATAGCTTCTTTCCTCGTACTGCTGGCCTCTGGAACTCCCTCCCTGCCCCCTGTTTCTCCAACAGTACAGACATGCAGAAATTTAAAACTAATGTAAACAGACATCTCGCTGCGCAGATCCCAATCTAGGTTGACCGCCCCTTACCTTCTCCCCTTTTCTTTTTTCTCAGTAGCCCCTTACGTCTACAGTGGCGGCCTGCCTTGTTTGGGGTGAACTATGTTAAAAAAAAAAAAGATGGCCAAAATGAGCATAGTCATTGACATCAAACCAAGTGGTGATATTTATAGTGAGTTGACAGAATGCAAAAAGATATGGTCTGGTGGGCTTTGCATAAACTAGGGGCAAACGATTGGTTGGTGAAGGGGTTGTTTAAGCAATGTACAGAAATGCTCAAATTCGTGTTCGAATTAACAAGACATTAGTAATAGCTTTACGTTAAAGTAGGAGTATATCACGGTTCTGTACTGAATCCGTTGCTTTTCATTTGTGTCTTGGAAGCATTGTGCGGAGAATTTTGTATGGATTGTCTGGAAGAAATGCTGTATGCGAATGATTTAGTACTTGCTTATAAAACAATGGAAGTTCTACTTATTACATAAAAGACTTGGAGGAATGCTATGGAAAGTAAAGGTTTGAGAATTAACGTTACCAAGACGAAAGTGATGATCAGTTGTTGTAGTGTTGGAAAGTTCCCAGAAAGAGGAAAGTTCCCCTGCTCAGGTTGTAATAAACGGGGTCGGGTACAACACAATTTTTTGTGGTACTTGTAAGAATCGGATACACAAAATGTGTAGTGGAATTACTGGTAGGTTGAGAAAGGATAACCAGTTTATGTGCAATAAATGTAAGACAATGGCGATGGATGAGAATTCAGATGTGGAGAAAGTATATTTGGATGGCGAAGCTATTGAAGTTATTCAGAAGCTTTGTTACCTTGGTGATGCTATTGGAGCACAGGATGGAGCAGGTGTTAGGGTGATTGCAAGAGTTAGAAGTGAATGCAGTAAGTTCAATGAACTTTTGCATTACCAACCAGAAGATCGTTACCACTGTTAACCAAGGGAAGAGTCTATCAGACATGTGTATGCTGTCTGATGATGGATGGAACTGAAACCTGACTAGTGAGGGTTAAGGACATGCGTTGCATGGAAAGAAATGATATAAGAATGATACAATGGATGTGTAATGTGAGTCTTAAAAAGAATACATTAGTGTTCTTGGGTTAGATATAGATCAGTTGAGATAGCAGGGTCAGTTGGCATGGAAGCCCAAAGAAAACATTGGAGGGAGTGATAAGGATGGACTTGAGAGAAAGAGGAATAAAATAAAGACCTGGCCAGAGATAGGTAAGTTTGTAAAATTGACGTTAAACTGATGATAATGATGATGTTACGATCAGAAGTTTTTTTGTTTCTAACTGGAGTGCTTACAAAAACCAATTGTGCTTGAAAATAATGGGTTTATTCCGTTGAAATTATTGTCGAGTTGCTCTTCGATATGCAGATCATTTTGTATATCTTTCTCATCTCCTGATTTCGATCCTGCATTCAATTGCGGAGATTCCTTAGAATGTGAAAATGCCTGACAGACCGTAGCCGTAAATAACGCCATAGTTTCTGTTCTGTATGCTTTACATTATTTCCCTTCGAACGGGTGATGATTGATGGATGGGACAATAGGTGTCACATGGTTGTGACCCTTTCTCATCAAATTCTGTTTAGTATTGCTTTTATAACATTATATCCATTTAGTCTGATGATTTCCCCCAGGAATGAAACACAAACGTTTCTGTGTAGCTCACTTGTCATAAGCATATTTTTATACTATAACTAAGCTCTACTCATGCATTGAATACTTTTGAGGTAAATATTGCAGAAAAAATATGTAATTTCCATGGTCGGTGATAGTTACAGGATGTTCGAGAAAAGTTTGATAGATTTTGGAAAGAAAAAAGCGTCATATCCTGACCAATAATTGATGTATTGTAAAAAAGATTCAAAGTTCATCTCTTCGATGATCTTTTGCCGGATACAGCTCAACTATAAAAACGCGCTAAGCCTCCACCATAGTCTCCAGGTGGAACCTGAACCACGTGGCTTTCACAGTGTCCTTTTCGAGACGCCTGAACGCCAGTTTGATCCTGGCAATCAGCTCATTCTTAATGTTGCAGGTGGTTTGGTTGGTGTCTTTCTCAACTGCGTCCCAAAGATAATATTCCATGGGGTTGCAATCAGATGAGTTGGGAACCAGATGTCATGGAACTGGTAAAGTCATGGAACCTTTCAGACAGCCACTTCTGGGTTTTCCGAAAGGTGTGACACAAAGCTGAATCCCGCTGCCACATGTATGACTTTCCTGCAGCCACACCCTCCACCCAGCGCTTGACAACCGTGGATAAAAGCTCAATATAGCCATCTGAATTGAGTCCGAGTACTTTTCCAAAAATTTCGGGTGGCATGATGTGGCCTTTGCTGGAAACCAACCCAAAGATCATCATAGTCTTAGGAAACTTGGTGTTCATAACAGGCAGGGCTTTATGCAAACTGTAAGTGAGTCACCTGTTCTTCTGTGCATTGTGTAACTGGTCCCTAGAAGCAGCATAGCATCCCTGGCTCTATTTGCGTGTTTCACCTTGTTGAGAAGTTTCTTGGCTTTCGTAAGGCGATTCTTTTGGGCCTTGGCAGATAGTAATTGGCCCTTGCGATTCTTGTATGAGAAATAGCAAAGATCCTCGTTTAGCACTTTCTTCTTAGTCGCTACTTCGATGATAATTTCTCTCACCACGGTCCACATTGCTTTGCCGCACCTTTTTTTGCAGCTTCTCAACGAATTTTGTTGTGCAGACTGTTAGAATCCTTCCTGCTAGCCACTGCTTCCACACCTCCATCACAATTCTCTAGCTCACATCTCATGGCCGTCAAGATATTCAAGGAGCACCGAGTTGAAGCTAAGATGTCTAATTTTTTTAATCTGGCACAAATCATCATGATGCCGGTCATTCTCTTTGAATATTCTGGTGCTTTCAAGTTGTCCATGGTCTCCAGCTTCCAAACCCACCAATAGGACACACGAACAGCTATCCGTTGCACTTTACTGTTATTAATTACTTATATATATATATATATATATGTGTGTGTGTGTATATATATATATATGTGTGTGTGCGTGCGTGTATGTTATTTATATATATATATATATATATATATATATATATATATATATATATAATGTATATGTATGTATTTTTTAATTTTTTGTTTACCTTTATTCATCCCAAAGCATATTGCCACTGAGACGTAAGAAGCTACTGTAAATTAGGGGCCAGATTTATAAGTGATGAGTTGTGCAGCCAGATGTTTGTTCACATTACATTTAAATTTCTGCATTTTTTGGTACAGTCAGGAAACAGGACACAGAGAGGGAGAGAATTCTAAAAGCAAGTTGTTTGAGGAAAGAAGCTATTAGAGTAGAAAATGTTTCAGCATCTGGGGACCTCTACAGTGAAGAGATGGGATTTTGCTGATTGGCGGGTCGGTCGGGGGTATTTACGTTGAAGAAGTACAGGTGTAGTAAGTTTGTCGGAGCATATTCTATTAAAGTACTTGTAAAACAAGCACAGGGATGCAACATTGCAGAAATGTGACAGGGATTAGAGCTTGGCAGACAGTGCGTGCCTGTTAGGCTAGAAACTCTTTTTTGCACCCTGTTCAAGTGGTTGGTGCACTAGCCGAGATGTGGCAACAGGACTCCATGAATGGGCGAATGGTGGCTTTATAGAGATACTGGCAGGTGTGAGAAGTTTTCTAACCCGGTAGAAAGAGTCCACCTTTTTTGCAGCAGACTTGGCAGTATCTTCTATGTATTTATTCCAATTCATGTTACCTGTGAATGTTAGGCCAAGGAGTTTAAACGTTTGACTCTCAGAAAGGATGTTATCAGTCATGCCAATCGGTGGTTGGAAAGATTTCTCATAATTGTTAAAGGAAAGACACTTTGTATTGTTGGCATCCATTTTTGGCCTCTATTCTATTACAGATTGGAGGTCATTTTCTAACGATTCAGCCATTGACTCGGATATGTGTGAGTCTGATTTGCCCACATGTCAAGAAAAGAGCATCAGAAAATATACCCATCTCAGACGCGATTGCATCAGGGAGATTTTTATGAAAATCAGAAATAATAATGGTCCCAGTATCGACCCGTGGGGAACACCTGCAATAATGTCATGTTGTTTGGATGTCTGGCCATCGAGGACGACTTGGATCTTTCTTTTAGCTAAGAAGGATCTGATTCTATTAAATATTCGTCCAGTAATATCATGCAAATTAATTTTCATGGAAAGACCTTCATGTAAGACCATGTCAAAGGCTTTGAGCACTTCCGCCATAGCTTCACCTGCCTTATCCAGTGTATGGTATATGCGTTCAGAGATGACCGTTAGTATATCTGCAGTGGAACGGGATTGCCTGAATCCATACTGATGAAGAAGTTCAGAATCTTCGAGGTGGGCATCGCTAGATTTATTTATATATATATAATAATGTGTATGTATGTTTATTTACCTCCTGTGCATGGGGGTTAGACACAAGGTCAGGTATGGAGAGCCAGCACACTAGGATTAGAGTGTTCTAGCAGAAACGAATGCCTGAATAGTCTGGTTGGCATTCCCCGGTAGGGGCACCTCAAGTGATTAGCAATAACATAACTCTTTCTCAAAAAGAAAGTAAAGCTCTGGAGGGTGGACCTCCTGAGACTGAACAGAATCATACCTCAGCCCAACAGCAGCAAAGTCACTGCCGGACTGATTATCGAGGACGTATCCCCAACTGTGCCAGGCAAGCGTATGTATGTATTTATATATAAAATAATGTATATATATATACAATATGTATATATATACAATAATGTATATATATATATTAATGTATAATGTATATATATATATATATTAATGTATATATATATTAATGTATATATATATATATATATATATATTAATGTATATATATATTAATGTATATATATATATATATATATATATTAATGTATATATATATTAATGTATATATATATATATATAAATATATATATTAATGTATATATATATATATATATATTTATATATATATATATAATGTATATATATATATATATATTTATATATATATATATATAATGTATATATATTTATATATATATATATATTAATGTATATATATATATATATTAATGTATATATATATATTAATGTATATATATATATATATATATTAATGTATATATATATATATTAATGTATATATATATACATATATATTAATGTATATATATATACATATATATTAATGTATATATATATATATATATATATATATATATATATATATATATTAATGTATATATATATATTAATGTATATATATATATATATATATTAATGTATATATATATATATATATATATATTAATGTATATATATATATATATTAATGTATATATATATATATTAATGTATATATATATATGTATATATATATATATATATTAATGTATATATATATATATATATATATATATATTAATGTATATATATATATATATATATATATATATATATTATTGTATATATATATATATATTAATATATATATATATATATGGATATATATATATATATGGATGTATATATATATATATTAATGTATATATATAGTAATGTATATATATATATATTAATGTATATATATATAATGTATATATATATTAATATATATATTAATATATATATAATGTGTATATATATATATATATAATTTATATATATATAATTTATATATATAATTATGTATATATATAATAATGAATATATATAATGTGTATATATATAATAATGTATATATATATATATATATATATAATGTATATATATAATGTGTATATATAATAATGTATATATATAATATATATATATATAATGTATATATATATATATATATATATATAATGTATATATATATATATATAATGTATATATATAATGTGTATATATAATAATGTATATATATAATATATATATATATAATGTATATATATATATAATAATGTATATATATATAATAATGTATATATATAATAATGTATATATATAATGTATATATATACAATAATGTATATATAATTATGTATATATATAATAATGTATATATATATGTGTATTTATATACAATAATGTATATATATACAATAATGTATATATATACAATAATGTATATATATACAATAATGTATATATATACAATAATGTATATATATATATAATAATGTGTATATATATATATATATATATATATATATATATATAATGTATATATATGATTATGTATATATATATATAATAATGTATATATATAATGTATATATATATATATACAATAATGTATATATATAATGTATATATATATATATACAATAATGTATATATATAATGTATATATATATATATACAATAATGTATATATAATAATGTATATATATACACATAATATATATATAATAATGTATATATATATATATATATAATGTGTACCACTTGTTGCTTTTACACCATTGTGGCCGACAAAATGATAACAATCCTGTGGATTAAATAAAGGGTTCAGTTTGAAATTCCATCCAGGTTCTAGAGTTCAACATGAAGGTTCCCAAGTTCGAAAATGCAGCTAAAATAGGTTGGAGGATACATCGGCCAAAACGTTATGAATATAACAACCAATATTAGAATAGTAGTCCGAATAATCCAGATAATACAAATTATCAATCCTCATCTCAAAAATTCTGAAATATAATATCTTAACTGTTGCAATATGTACAGTTCCTGTGCTAAGGGTTCATACCCCTCTCCAATCTAATATATTCCTCCCCCACAGTAGACCACTCTTTGTATAAAAAAACAATCTTCAATAAATTATAGATTCTATAAAGGGATAGAATATTTTTAGTTTAATAGATAGGAAAAGTTGGAAGTCATTCACGAAACGTCTAACCTCGAAAATGAGACAAGGAGACGAAAAATGAAAATAATAATAATAATAATAATAATGACGTCATAACGATTCTCAAAAAAGCGACAGTTTGATGCAATTTACGTTAGTACCAGATTAACAAACGTTTTTTTGTTATTTTTTTATATATGTTACCAACAACATTTTTATTAAGCAGGTAAAAATAATACCAAAGAGGCCTCCAAAGCTCTGCTTGATCTGGCTTGGGCTCAACCTGGTCAGAGGATTCGGAGTTTGGTAGTGTCCGCCCTGTCAGTGCATTTATTATGAGTGACACACATGCTCTCTCTCTCTCTCCCTTTCTACCCCCCTCCTCGATCAGTAGTGCCTATAAATCCGTAAATAAACATCTGTTAATAGCACGTTGTGTTTTCATGTCATGCCAATACCAACACAACATTTACAACAGTATCCACTGATGGAATTCTACATATTCACATGAGTTTTAATGGTTCGATTACTAAAATAACAAAGTTCTCAGAACTAGTTCCTGAATTTGACACCGACATTTTACATCCATCAGCATAAAATCTTATACAAGAAAAATGAACCGCAGCAAAATTATGTGACAAATTAACTTCTTATACCACCTGGTTTTAAAGGTCTTGGATGATTGTGTGCATGTCGACTTTGCTGACATTTCTGTCAAAATGGGTAAATTCTACTACACAGTGTCTTCCATTCACTAAATAATCAAATTAATAAATTCTACTACACAGTGTCTTCCATTCACTAAATAATCAAATTAATAAATTTTACTACAGTGTCTTCCATTCACTAAATAATCAAATTAATAAATTCTACTACACAGTGTCTTCCATTCACTAAATAATCAAATTAATAAATTTTACTACAGTGTCTTCCATTCACTAAATAATCAAATGAATAAATTCTACTACACAGTGTCTTCCATTCACTAAATAATCAAATGAATAAATTCTACTACACAGTGTCTTCCATTCACTAAATAATCAAATTAATAAATTCTACTACACAGTGTCTTCCATTCACTAAATAATCAAATGAATAAATTCTACTACACAGTGTCTTCCATTCACTAAATAATCAAATGAATAAATTCTACTACACAGTGTCTTCCATTCACTAAATAATCAAATGAATAAATTCTACTACACAGTGTCTTCCATTCACTAAATAATCAAATGAATAAATTCTACTACACAGTGTCTTCCATTCACTAAATAATCAAATGAATAAATTCTACTACACAGTGTCTTCCATTCACTAAATAATCAAATTAATAAATTCTACTACACAGTGTCTTCCATTCACTAAATAATCAAATGAATAAATTCTACTACACAGTGTCTTCCATTCACTAAATAATCAAATTAATAAATTCTACTACACAGTGTCTTCCATTCACTAAATAATCAAATGAATAAATTCTACTACACAGTGTCTTCCATTCACTAAATAATCAAATGAATAAATTTTACTACACAGTGTCTTCCATTCACTAAATAATCAAATGAATAAATTCTACTACACAGTGTCTTCCATTCACTAAATAATCAAATCCATAAATTCTACTACACAGTGTCTTCCATTCACTAAATAATCAAATGAATAAATTCTACTACACAGTGTCTTCCATTCACTAAATAATCAAATGAATAAATTCTACTACACAGTGTCTTCCATTCACTAAATAATCAAATGAATAAATTCTACTACACAGTGTCTTCCATTCACTAAATAATCAAATGAATAAATTCTACTACACAGTGTCTTCCATTCACTAAATAATCAAATTAATAAATTCTACTACACAGTGTCTTCCATTCACTAAATAATCAAATTAATAAATTCTACTACACAGTGTCTTCCATTCACTAAATAATCAAATTAATAAATTCTACTACACAGTGTCTTCCATTCACTAAATAATCAAATTAATAAATTCTACTACACAGTGTCTTCCATTCACTAAATAATCAAATTAATAAATTCTATTACACAGTGTCTTCCATTCACTAAATAATCAAATTAATAAATTCTACTACACAGTGTCTTCCATTCACTAAATAATCAAATTAATAAATTCTACTACACAGTGTCTTCCATTCACTAAATAATCAAATTAATAAATTCTACTACACAGTGTCTTCCATTCACTAAATAATCAAATGAATAAATTCTACTACACAGTGTCTTCCATTCACTAAATAATCAAATGAATAAATTCTACTACACAGTGTCTTCCATTCACTAAATAATCAAATTAATAAATTCTACTACACAGTGTCTTCCATTCACTAAATAATCAAATTAATAAATTCTACTACACAGTGTCTTCCATTCACTAAATAATCAAATTAATAAATTCTACTACACAGTGTCTTCCATTCACTAAATAATCAAATTAATAAATTCTACTACACAGTGTCTTCCATTCACTAAATAATCAAATTAATAAATTCTACTACACAGTGTCTTCCATTCACTAAATAATCAAATTAATAAATTCTACTACACAGTGTCTTCCATTCACTAAATAATCAAATTAATAAATTCTACTACACAGTGTCTTCCATTCACTAAATAATCAAATTAATAAATTCTACTACACAGTGTCTTCCATTCACTAAATAATCAAATTAATAAATTCTACTACACAGTGTCTTCCATTCACTAAATAATCAAATTAATAAATTCTACTACACAGTGTCTTCCATTCACTAAATAATCAAATGAATAAATTCTACTACACAGTGTCTTCCATTCACTAAATAATCAAATTAATAAATTCTACTACACAGTGTCTTCCATTCACTAAATAATCAAATTAATAAATTCTACTACACAGTGTCTTCCATTCACTAAATAATCAAATGAATAAATTCTACTACACAGTGTCTTCCATTCACTAAATAATCAAATTAATAAATTCTACTACACAGTGTCTTCCATTCACTAAATAATCAAATTAATAAATTCTACTACACAGTGTCTTCTATTCACTAAATAATCAAATTAATAAATTCTACTACACAGTGTCTTCCATTCACTAAATAATCAAATTAATAAATTCTACTACACAGTGTCTTCCATTCACTAAATAATCAAATTAATAAATTCTACTACACAGTGTCTTCCATTCACTAAATAATCAAATTAATAAATTCTACTACACAGTGTCTTCCATTCACTAAATAATCAAATTAATAAATTCTACTACACAGTGTCTTCCATTCACTAAATAATCAAATTAATAAATTCTACTACACAGTGTCTTCCATTCACTAAATAATCAAATTAATAAATTCTACTACACAGTGTCTTCCATTCACTAAATAATCAAATGAATAAATTCTACTACACAGTGTCTTCCATTCACTAAATAATCAAATGAATAAATTCTACTACACAGTGTCTTCCATTCACTAAATAATCAAATTAATAAATTCTACTACACAGTGTCTTCCATTCACTAAATAATCAAATTAATAAATTCTACTACACAGTGTCTTCCATTCACTAAATAATCAAATGAATAAATTCTACTACACAGTGTCTTCCATTCACTAAATAATCAAATGAATAAATTCTACTACACAGTGTCTTCCATTCACTAAATAATCAAATTAATAAATTCTACTACACAGTGTCTTCCATTCACTAAATAATCAAATGAATAAATTCTACTACACAGTGTCTTCCATTCACTAAATAATCAAATGAATAAATTCTACTACACATTGTCTTCTATTCACTAAATAATCAAATGAATAAATTCTACTACACAGTGTCTTCCATTCACTAAATAATCAAATTAATAAATTCTACTACACAGTGTCTTCCATTCACTAAATAATCAAATGAATAAATTCTACTACACAGTGTCTTCCATTCACTAAATAATCAAATTAATAAATTCTACTACACAGTGTCTTCCATTCACTAAATAATCAAATGAATAAATTCTACTACACAGTGTCTTCCATTCACTAAATAATCAAATGAATAAATTCTACTACACAGTGTCTTCCATTCACTAAATAATCAAATGAATAAATTCTACTACACAGTGTCTTCCATTCACTAAATAATCAAATTAATAAATTCTACTACACAGTGTCTTCCATTCACTAAATAATCAAATGAATAAATTCTACTACACAGTGTCTTCCATTCACTAAATAATCAAATTAATAAATTCTACTACACAGTGTCTTCCATTCACTAAATAATCAAATGAATAAATTCTACTACACAGTGTCTTCCATTCACTAAATAATCAAATGAATAAATTTTACTACACAGTGTCTTCCATTCACTAAATAATCAAATTAATAAATTCTGTGTACAGTGTCTTCCATTCACTAAATAATCAAATTAATAAATTCTATTACACAGTGTCTTCCATTCACTAAATAATCAAATTAATAAATTCTACTACACAGTGTCTTCCATTCACTAAATAATCAAATTAATAAATTCTACTACACAGTGTCTTCCATTCACTAAATAATCAAATTAATAAATTCTACTACACAGTGTCTTCCATTCACTAAATAATCAAATTAATAAATTCTACTACACAGTGTCTTCCATTCACTAAATAATCAAATTAATAAATTCTACTACACAGTGTCTTCCATTCACTAAATAATCAAATTAATAAATTCTACTACACAGTGTCTTCCATTCACTAAATAATCAAATTAATAAATTCTACTACACAGTGTCTTCCATTCACTAAATAATCAAATTAATAAATTCTACTACACAGTGTCTTCCATTCACTAAATAATCAAATTAATAAATTCTACTACACAGTGTCTTCCATTCACTAAATAATCAAATTAATAAATTCTATTACACAGTGTCTTCCATTCACTAAATAATCAAATTAATAAATTCTACTACACAGTGTCTTCCATTCACTAAATAATCAAATTAATAAATTCTACTACACAGTGTCTTCCATTCACTAAATAATCAAATTAATAAATTCTACTACACAGTGTCTTCCATTCACTAAATAATCAAATTAATAAATTCTACTACACAGTGTCTTCCATTCACTAAATAATCAAATTAATAAATTCTACTACACAGTGTCTTCCATTCACTAAATAATCAAATTAATAAATTCTACTACACAGTGTCTTCCATTCACTAAATAATCAAATTAATAAATTCTACTACACAGTGTCTTCCATTCACTAAATAATCAAATTAATAAATTCTACTACACAGTGTCTTCCATTCACTAAATAATCAAATTAATAAATTCTACTACACAGTGTCTTCCATTCACTAAATAATCAAATTAATAAATTCTACTACACAGTGTCTTCCATTCACTAAATAATCAAATTAATAAATTCTACTACACAGTGTCTTCCATTCACTAAATAATCAAATTAATAAATTCTACTACACAGTGTCTTCCATTCACTAAATAATCAAATGAATAAATTCTACTACACAGTGTCTTCCATTCACTAAATAATCAAATTAATAAATTCTCTCATCAATATATAAAAACGTGTGTAGTCAAACAAAGCTATTACTATTATTAGAAGCTTTGCGTATATGAATCGTGTGTCTATACTCTTGTATTCTTATGCCGTTATCCATAGTTATCATATGATAATATTTTAAAATGAAAGATATAAGAATAGTACTACATTAGCTAATATATGCGAACCAAAAATAAAAACATAAATATTCATTGGGAAATTTTTTAATGAGCCCCTTCTCGTAATATAAATTGTAGAAATTATAAATTATGTTTGGAAGGAAAAATATCAAATTGTAAACTTAAAAAATTAAATCAAATTATTAAACTAAAAAAAAAAAAAATTTGTATTCAAATTCTGATATATAAATAAATATTTGCGTTATTATTTGAGTCCTGATCAAACAAAATAAGTACAAAATAAACATACGTAAATACTAAAATAAATAAATAAATAATTATACAAAATATAGTTGGGGTTATATATTCTCTTGTCATAATTAAGTTTAAATTGTAATACAATTTTGGACACAGGAGGATGTGGCTTTTTGTAACATTTTTAAGTATTAATAATTTAGATAGAAATACAATGCGATTTTAAACATAAATAAGTATAACTTGTAGCAGTTGCATGAGCAAACTACTTTTTATCGGTCTACACACTCAATGAGATTCATACGCAATGAATCTTGGCGCGAGAACTAATGAACAGAACGATTTAGTTCCAGTCTTAATTTCAAATAGACAAGATGTATATCTTGTGCTCTCTACCAGGTCCACAGTAGACAAGTCGAGGAACTCCAGGATAACGTTATTTCGTCTTACAAACATTAATGAACCCATTGTATAAACTTCATTTTGTTCCTGTGTTCCCGCAAATAAAACTGCATATCTATTTAGTTGTGGAGCCGTTATTATTTCATGGAAGATTGGTGATCCCTTTTTACTTATGTAACATTTCTATTTCAGTGAGATTCAGCCAGACGAATTACTCTTTCAAGTTCGTCATTCTGATTTTCTTGTCGATTTAAACCGCGACTCACAAACCTAAAATGGGTTCCACCAACTAAAAACATTTTATTCATGTACTGTTTTATGTTTGAAACGGGAACAAGTTGTATTGCTAATTTAATAGAAAAACAAATCATTCTGTATTGATGTTATAAAATAAGTAATATTTTCAATAAATGAATAATATAAATATACTAGTTACATCTATCTATAATCTTGCATTGTAATTAGCTCTGAATTGTCATATAATTTTTGAAAATTGTAAATAGTAAAACAAAATAAATAATGTAGAATAATATAAATATTTCATATATTATTTATATATTTTAACTCTAAATTGCCATATAATTTTAATAACAAGCCAGTACAATATTTTGTCTGTAACATTTCAAATTATTAATAATTTAGATAGAAAAAAAATTTATTTGCTTTTAAAATTGCTTATTTAACTTTTTATTCGTGGAGTTTCATGTTTGAACAAGCAGTTTTAATGATGCTGTGACAGTTACATAATTATGATCTATTTTCTTTTGTGCTAGCATGTTCTCACTCACGGAGTGATGGATACGCTGTTCGGTAAGAACATTTGCATGTTCTCAGTCGCAGTCAGGATACTTTTTTTCACACTTCCGGCCGAACCTTTTCCCACAATTTATGAACAGTCAGAGTTTAAATGTCTACATCACCAGATTTCTTTTCTCGTCTCTTGCCACGACTCGGCTAGACGAGATGAAAGACCTGGATCTACACATGTCTACACTCAACATATTTTCTATTGCTGTTTTCATAACTTTTTCATGTTTGTTGTGTTGATCTTCTTCTTTCGTGTGAATTAGATGATTCTAGTGTTGGCATTAGTTTCCCGATGATTTTCTAGTTAGAAATCTTTCTGGAAAGACATCCCTAGGTGAACCGACTGAATTCGAACTTGGAACACCCAGGTCTTCAGTCCGTGTCGTTATCCACTTAACCACCGTCACCTCCCAGTTGTGTTGATGAAACTGTATGAATACAATTGATTTAAATTGCAGAGAAGAAGTTTGTCCTCATAACCAAACGATGGTAACCTGTTAATGGTGATGGTAAACGATGGTTACCTGTTAATGGTGATGGTAAACGATGGTAACCTGTTAATGGTGATGGTAAACGATGGTAACCTGTTAATGGTGATGGTAAACGATGGTAACCTGTTAATGGTGATGGTAAACGATGGTAACCTGTTAATGGTGATGGTAAACGATGGTAACCTGTTAATGGTGATGGTAAACGATGGTTACCTGTTAATGGTGATGGTAAATGATGGTAACCTGTTAATGGTGATGGTAAACGATGGTTACCTGTTAATGGTGATGGTAAACGATGGTAACCTGTTAATGGTGATGGTAAACGATGGTAACCTGTTAATGGTGATGGTAAACGATGGTAACCTGTTTTTTTCATATCCCGCGAGGCCAGACGGATGGATATGTATGCAGCAACCCTTTCCTTCATACGACTGCTTCGACGGTTGATTGTTAGACGATTGTCCCGGATTTTTTGTTTTGTTTTGTGTATTGCTTTCTTACTACAAAACGGCGATCCTGACACGCTTCTCTCACTCTACAATACTTCTGATAAAACTAACCCATAATTCCTTACAATATGATTGAAACAAAAAATTATGAAATAAGTATAACTCTTTATCCATACATTTCAAATTTCATCACAAATTTAAGAATATTCTTCAGCCGGAAGTGAAGGTAATTTCGTGAGGTGACGTCATCTCAAATAATTTAAAAAAAAAGAAAAAAACGGAAATTTAACAGTGAAATTCGATCTGGCCTGTTTGAGCTCATAGTCAAAATCGTGCAGGATAGAAATGCACGTCTGACGATCAAATTTACTGTAAAACTGCAGTAAGTGTTAAGATTAGTTCGTTCTAAATATTTATTATCGTTATAAAGCTCTATCCGAAAAGATATCGAACACTTTGGGTGACCAAAATCTGCTGTTGAGAGGTTCGATCTGTTCCGACTGTGAAGCGTTGATTTTTCCTGTTATTGATCTATGCTTGTATATTTCGGCAGCATTCTTTCATTGATACAGGTTTGACTGAAGAGAAGCGAAAGTCTTTGTTGATTCATTTTATTTATCCTTTTCTTCCACTGGTGGACCAGCAAACTAATGCTCTGTTCCAGCGCCAATAAATAAGCATCACACAAAGACGTTTGAAGGTATGAAGAGACTTTATTCCCGAGCGTACAAACACAACAAAACGTACAAACAATATGGTTGACTCACAGAGTCACAAGCAGACGAGAAGGGCAAATAACTCAATCATACTTAGGTTTATCGTCCCCTGCCCATTAACTATGTCAATAACGTAATACTGGAGTGACGCCTTTTTTTTCCTTCTGTTTTCTTAAGATAAAGGGTTAGGCATAATGGAACTAAATGGTCTGTGAGGGCTGGTTGGTTGGTTGGTTGTCTGCTCAGTCGTAATCTATTGTCGTTGGTTTCTGGGATGGTGAGCTTGGTATGTGAAGCCAAGTCGCTATTGTCCTCGTCGCTGTTGTCTCGATGACTGGGATTATTCCCTGGGCTGTGACCTTGGTGATTCGGGACCTTGCGGATTTTATATATGTTGACCCTCAACTGGGAGCTAGCAAACTTCCGAATGTGGATCCAACTGTTCTAATTTGATGACGCAAAGCACTGTTCACGACCATTATTTTTCGTCAGGTCGCCGTGAAAGTACACAAAGCTCCGCTCTGTATCTGGCCTATGCGAGCAGCTGAGAGCCTTAGACCGGTCACTGTATACATGGTTGGCACTGGGCTTGTGATGCTGTTCTTTTATTAAATCTAAATCATTGAAGTGGATGTATTTGTTGGAAAACTGGTCCCTATGATACAGGATCTACCTGGGGAACAGTCCAAATGATCCAACCCTACTGTTCAGTGTTTTGATAACATCTGCAGCGAACCTGAACCCAAATGCGAGGGGTTTTCACTGGACTGAGGTACAGCTACAAGTGGGCAACTTCTCAAAGATGCACAGTGGTGACATGTGGATACAATCTCGTTCACAGTTTCAGCCAAGTCTAAGGCATAGAAGTATCAGCTCACTACCGGTTGCATTTGGTGTTTTGTGGGGTGCCCCAGCTTAATATGTAGTGCAATTAGTAAGGCATGGAGAGAATGTCGTGGGAAGATGATTGCATCCCATTGTGGGAGAAAATCCCCTTCTCCCACAATGGGATGCAATCATCTCCCCACGACATTCTGGTGAACAAACACAAGGTGGCAATGATCCAATGTGGCGGTCTGAACACACCTCTTCACATCCTTGATGTTAAGTCGCTTCGAAGGTGTGTCCATGTTCACCTGGGCATTCATTTTTTATATCTCTTTCCATGCAGAACAGCTGGTGTAAAGGAGTTTTGAGAATCCCCCGATGATCTTTGCAAGTGAAATCCTAAATATGGTGGCGTCCTCCTGCCCCCGCACTAAGGAGCAAACTTGACATGCCGGTTGACTGCATTCAGGAGCATTACGGCTGGCAAAATCAGTAGGCATGTCTGCTCTCCCAGTGAGATGTTGGACGCAAGCCTGACATGGTTGTGTCAGACCCATGTTAATTGTGGCTCTCCTGGGGGTATTGTCAAGCCGCACTTTGCCTCCTGCACTCCTTGTGATTATGGGTTGTGGCCAAGTTCTGACTTATACTATGCGACATGAATCGAACGAGGCTCGATGGTAAACTCTTCGCATTCGCTGTGAGGCATGAAGAGTTCCAAGTATTCACCAGGCTCAATTGTGATTTGTCAGTGTGGAGTACGTACAACGTGAGCAAGTCAGACGTGTTTCATGTTCGGTTCATTCTAAGACATTACAAAAAAAACTCTAAATTTACGATAATTAGAGTACGGGATGATGGAGAATGTATATTTTGATATAACACCCTATTGATATTTCGGGAGAAAGACCCTCCTAAAAAAACAAAAACAAATGTTCTTTCTGTTTTCTGAAGAGAAACATCCAAAAGTTGCTGTTATATTTGAAAGTTAATGTCACAGCAAAAAATTCGACCAACGGAAACTGTAATGTTTTTATATTTTATTTATTTATTAATTTTTGAATTTAAATTTTTTTTTATTGCCTTGCTTCCTAGACACCACACTCAACCTGGCAAAAAACACAAAACTCTTCAATACATCAACAAAGGATCCTGTCACTCCCACTATCTTTAAAAACTTGGTTAATTACATCAGCCAAAGGATCTCAAACCTTTCATCCAGCCCCAAAATTTTAATACAGGCAGTGCCTTATTCTAATAAAGCGCTCCGTGGCAGTGGATTCAGAGAAGAGATCTTGTCGAAACCAGACATGTTGCAGCCGTAATAGGAGAAAGGCGATAATTTGGTTTTCTCCCCTTTCTCTCTTAACACCAAGACGAGAATAGGCCATCTCTTTCTCAGCTTACTTGACAAACACTTCCCTCCAACACATAACCTACACAAACTTTTCAACAGGAATACAATTAAGATAAGCTACTCCACTATCCCATTTGTAAAGAAAAATCATCTCCCCATAACCAAAAACAAGGCTGCTCATGCGAGGACAAAAACTGCCCCTTAGAGGGGAACTGCAAAATTGATTCCCGAGTGTATGAGGCGATTATTACAAGCCAGTCCAGCAGCAGAAACGAAAAATACATAGGCATTATGCAGGGAAGCTTTAAGCAGATGTTGCACACACATAGATATACTGTTAAATACAAAGATAAGGCCAACACAACACTTGCGACCCGGATATGGCAATTAAAAGATGAGGGAACACTCTTCACCATTAAATGGAAAGTAATAGAGAGAAGACCATCATACTCTCCAGCCATAAACAGGTGCCCTTTGTGACGCAGAAAAATATTACATACTAAGGGCAATTATTGACTCAAATACATACTGTTTAAACATTAGGGACAACATTTTTAAAGGATGTGTCCGTAGGAGACAAGCACTTATAAACTGAACTGACCGGTAAACATAAGGGATCTTTGATAATCACCACCTCCCTGCCTGAAACACAACCTTATTCAATACTAGACTTGCTCTTAATATCCACGCTTCAAATTCCCCCTGCCTTTCTTCCCTGGAAAATTATTTTTTCCAATTATCACCATTAAAATAGTCAACTTAGTTAATTCCATCTCAATACCAAAACTTAGTTCCATCTCAATACCAAAAGTTAAACCCAGTAAATTAAATTAGGAAAATATTAAAAGATTTTCCGGTTGTTAAGAAAGAAGACCTCTTATTGTCCACCTTTTTCATGGTTCTAAATCTAAATTGGAGTTAATTAGGTTATATTATATATATATATATATAAATAGAAAAAATACTGATGACCACAGCATAATCTTAAATTAGATTTCATTGTTTTATAATGGACCTTCGATAGCCCCGCCCACTCTTTTGTCTTACTCCACCCCTTTTCATACACCTTTGAATATTCTTTCTAATGATCACCATTAAAATTCGCCTAATATAATTTTCATTTCATCAGGACGGCCTACCATACCATCACTAGTAAAATAGTAGACTTAATTCTACCTCTCTAAATCTTATTCTTAACTCTAAAACAGACTTAATCCCTCACCCTTGGTTTTCCTAATTTTCGACTTCCCCCCAAAATATAGTGGTATAAAAAGTGTTTGTGCAAATATTAAGAACTTATATTATAATCTATATGTTACCCGATAATAGAATAGAAAACCTTATCACAGCTCTAATTTAGAGTCAGGCTTTTCAGGCAAAAAAATACATAATTTTATTTTTTAATTCATATTTAATTATTACAGGATAACTTTTAATTAGACTTTAGATTATATTCATTGGTTATAAAATCATATTTATAAACTACAATTACCTTAACCAAAATTAACTTTTTACAGAATAGCTTCAGATTAGACTTACATTATACCTATTAAACATTAGATTTTTTTTCATCAACTCCAAAATATATATACAGACTGATGACAAGAAAATACAAAATGTACTCGTTAAAATGTTAAAAACATTCAAATATTAGAGAACACTTCAGACATCATTAATTTATTTCATAATAAATTGATACTCCATTATAAATATATATTTTAAATTTTCATATTATACCTTCAAAATTAAATTTAATAACGATTTGTACGGAGTTGCCTCCCTCAGATCGTTTTCATCGATAACCAGATAAATATAGGCATTAGCTGTGACTTACAGTATTTAAACAAAAAATAAACAAAAAAATGATATATTTTTAAATAAGAAATTTTCAAATTTTTTATAACTTTTGGGTTCATTAAACTTTTTAACCTCACATATCTTTCTTTAACACATAATTTAGACGAAACTAATTTAACCCTTCAAAGCAAATAACGCCTCAGATACAAAATAGCCGTTAGCAAAAACTGGGGCTCAGGATTTCATAAAACTATTTAAAAAAATTATTATTTTAAAATTTGTATTCCCCTTTTTTGGACTTTATTAAACTTTTTAATCTCATATCTTTCTCTAACACATAATTTAGATGATACTAATTTAACCCTTCAGAGCAAATAACGTATCCGATCGTAGTTTGTGCGAGATCCCCATTTTCGCTACCAAGTGACAACAAGGCTGAAGATAGCCGGAGGTTAACGTCTTCTGAGCTTGAAACCAATGGTACTGATTTTCTGTATCAAATTATATATATATATATATATATAGTAAGCAATGAAAATATATATGGCAATCAAGCTACACAGAGGCTCCCGTGTTTCATCCCCGGGGGGAATCGTCAGGCTATATTTAGCCTCTGTGTAGCTTGATTGCCATATATATTTTCATTGCTTACTACCTAGCTCTACTTACGTATCGAGCACTGTTGAAGTAAATACTGAAAACTGATACATAAAAAATTATATCTCCTTATAATATTTTATGTGGATACATGAAGTACTAATATATATATATATATATATATATATATATTACAACATTTCAAATAAATGAACAAAAACTAAAAGTAAGAAGACCTCCAGAGCGTTGCCTAAACAATCCCTTCCCTCAGCAGTCTTGTGAGGTAGGGAGTGCCAGCATTGCTTACACTATTTCTTTATACAGCCCCCCCCCCCCCTGCATTGTATGCTTCTTGCTTATTGAACTGAACACCTTTCAGCCGGCTCTCTGCAGGAGCTGTTTAGTTTATACTCAACAGGAACTTGAATACTGAATATTTGGTTACATTGGCAGGGTTTCATTTTAAAGGCTGCCGTCTCCTTCTCCTGAAGAAGAAGATGAAAGATGGCAATATTGAAGGAATCTTTTTTTAGTCGTCAGTATGTAAAGAATATCTTGTTAACTAAAGAACGTCTATAAATAATTGACTTGAAATACTAGTGCAGCAGATGGATCTCGGTATTTAGCGAGTGATTCAATCACGTGGGGGTCTGCATTTGTAGTTCATTACACAATATAAAGAAGATCACCCGTTATTATAAAACTGAAATTGATTCTGATCTTTTCCTGTTTTTCAAGTTTAGACTCCCTCTTCGAAACAAAGGAAAATAAATTTTAAAGAGGAAAAATCTCTACACAGTCTTGGATGTTTTAAGAAATATTGAGTTTCAATAAAATAAATTTAAACACATTTTTGGTTTGTTTTTTTTTTGGCACAAGGCCATCATAAGGTTTTGTCATGGCAATCTATTATTATAAAGCTGAGTTAATCAACGTTTGTTCCTCGAAAGGTTTTTTTCCTATATATCTTAATCATACAAAATATTCCTTGGTTTGGGGAATGAGCTATGTTTTCAAAAGAAAATCCATTTTAATTATTCTAATTAGACATAATTTGCATTTTACTAATCTCTTACTAAGTTGACACCGATTTTATACAGTTTCTATCACTCTCGCTTCTGCCACTCTCTTTATTAAGAGTCAAAGGTAATAAAGAAAGGAAAGAATAAAAAGATCGAAATCGTTCATTATAAACAAAAGGGTTATATAACCACGAGCAGTAATGAGTGTGTCGGACCTGGCTTATGCCGATGGCGCAGTATTGCTGGGGTTAACTGGGGATGAGGTACAGGTTGTGTTGGAGAGGTTTCAGGAGGCTGCGCTTTACATTGAAGACGAAGGTTCTCTTTTCAGTTTCTCCGGAGACTGCTATCTATGAATGTCACTATTCTCCCCCCCCCCCCCAATCACTAAATGCACACATTGGAATGGACACATGTTAAAAATATCCGTTCTTGCTTAAATATTCATATTTATTTCAGAAATTTCTTTTGTGTACCTTCATCGGAGAAAAATGTGTCGAATAATCAGACAAGTTCGGAAAAAGAAATAGAGTTAAAATAAAATGTTATTAGATTGGAGGACTAAAGAACAAAAACAGAGAAATGTTAACCCGACAAAGAAGATGGAGATAAAATGTTATGAAGGTAAAAGATGAGAAGAAAATGAATTTGGATCATTTTGACGACTGTTCTCAGCTTGGGTGTTATTTTTACAATGTATTTGTAACCTTCGACAAGTGCGTATTGTCAAACTCGGGAATCTACACAGAATTTCATCGGCTGAAATGCTGTGACAATAACATCCAAAATGAGAACAGTAGTCTGAATAATTCCAATAATTTAAATTATCAAATTTTATCTAAAAAAATTCTGAAACAAAGAAAATGAAATAAAAACAATGTTGGAAATGTAAACATAAATAAAAACAATTTTTTTTAAATGGTTTGCGATATTTTATTAATTTAATTTTTTTTTTCAATAAAAAAAAAAAAAACGTAAGAAAAAGACTTTTCCTGATCAATATTTTTTTGAATCCTTTGAAAACAAAATCAATCAATTTAAAAAAATCAATAAATCATTGAAAATGTCATCATTTTGAACTTTGAAATTAAAACTACAGTGGAATCCGCTAATTATTATAATCACAAAATATGAATTTTTATTATTGAAATTGTGTTAATCCTAAAATATTTATTGAGAATTCCAGTAATGGATTGACGCTGAACAAGATTACCTCACTAATCAGCGAATATAAAAATCAACTACATACATTCCTAAAAAAAATCAACTACATACATTCCTAAAAAAAAAAAAAAAAAAAAAAAATCAACTACATACATTCCTAAAAAAAAAAAAAAATCAACTACATACATTCCTAAAAAAAAAAAAAAATCAACTACATACATTCCTAAAAAAAAACAAACAAAAAAACAACTACATACATTCCTAAAAAAAACAAAAAAATCAACTACATACATTCCTAAAAAAAATCAACTACATACATTCCTCAAAAAGTGTAATGTTTATTTCAAAATTATTTTAAAAATTAGTTTTTTTTCAAATGATTTTGTTAGATTATGTGGCATTTGTGCTATTACAATTTCATTAGAAATAATTTATTAATTATACATAACAACAAAAAGAAAAACCTACTCTAAATGACGCTGCCTTCCTAAGGCTGAAGTGTTAAAATAGAACAGGTAACGTGAATTGCCCTGGTGACAGATGCTAATCTTTTGCCCGTTTTATACACGTGGGTGAAGTGTTTGCTTATAGCAACCGGTACCCCTTCAATGGTCATCCATCTAAATTCTAAACAAATTCATTGTTGCTTAACTTCGGCGATTTGATGATAACCAGTGCATCAACTTGATTTACGCAAACTATTTATTGGAGAGGTTTTGCAATCTAAGAATGTTGTCATTTTTCTCAATGAAGATTGGAGAGGGGAGCACAAAAAAGGGTCCAAGGACGACAGGCGGCCTGTGTTGGATGAAAAAAAATAAAAAGGATATTGACGACCATCAGCATCGACTCAACATGTTTCGTATCTCGGACGATGTATGTATTAAAAATTTAGGAAATCATTCCTGAAATCTTTATTTGATTTGTCATTGCTGGTCAGTACAGATAACAAATGGCCTAAGAACATCTGTCCTGAGCAGGCCCATCCAATTCTGTCCAAGATCTAGTCTCTGGTCGACTGGGCAGGCAGTTGATGTTGTTCAGCAGCCACTTCATTGATTATCCGTCCTTCGGGCAAGATGGCGAGCCCATTTCTTCTCCGAACTGTCTGCTGACTTGACAGCATCGACCACACTTATCACACCATGTGGAGCTGGTTTGGAAATCCATCGACATTTGAATTTCTCATTCAAATTTAATATTACTTAACCTGTTAAATTTCATCAGCCTAGATGAGTGGTCGCCAACCTTTTGAACTTCATGAATCACTAAACATATAATTTTTAATTTGGTGGATCACTAATGTGAATTTAGAAATAAAAAAAAAAAACAGGTAAATATATTTATGTAATAATAATAATTTTGAAAACTTATTTTATTCATCTGAAATGCACCCATTAAAGGTAACAAAGTTATAGTATAATCATCTCAATCAAATAATCAAATAATCATCTCAATAAAATAATCAAATAATCATCTCAATAAAATAATCATCTCAATAAAATAATCAAATAATCATCTCAATAAAATAATCATCTCAATAAAATAATCAAATAATCATCTCAATAAAATAATCATCTCAATAAAATAATCAAATAATCATCTCAATAAAATAATCATCTCAATAAAATAATCAAATAATCATCTCAATCAAATAATCATCTCAATCAAATAATCAAATAATCATCTCAATCAAATAATCAAATAATCATCTCAATCAAATAATCAAATAATCATCTCAATCAAATAATCATCTCAATAAAATAATCAAATAATCATCTCAATAAAATAATCATCTCAATCAAATAATCAAATAATCATCTCAATCAAATAATCAAATAATCATCTCAATCAAATAATCAAATAATCATCTCAATCAAATAATCAAATAATCATCTCAATCAAATAATCAAATAATCATCTCAATCAAATAATCATCTCAATCAAATAATCATCTCAATAAAATAATCAAATAATCATCTCAATAAAATAATCAAATAATCATCTCAATAAAATAATCAAATAATCATCTCAATAAAATAATCATCTCAATAAAACAAATAGGAAATTTGAAGTTTATTCAAGTATTACACGTTTTTAGGGTTTTTTTAAAAATTATTTATTCATGTTTCTGTGGACCATTAAAATTTGTCCATGAAGACTGGTTGGCAACAAATGGCCGTGACTACGGAGATTTACGTCTCAAATGATATCCAATTTTACGATTGTATATGCGTCCACGCATCTATACAGAAGCTCTATCTGTTCGTCACACTTAAGTTTGAAATTGCATTTTCATCGCTAAATGCACAGATTGCCTCTTAAGATATCTGTTGTTTTTTTTGTAAACATCCGATTTATTCGATATATTAGCAGAAATGAGAGTCCGAAAAGTGATAAATAATAGAAGTGATAATAATCAGCAGCTTCCACTGTTTTTACAAAATAACTTTTATACATTTTGGGGACAACTTAGTAAATTTATGGTTTTGCCAGATAGAAGGCCATCATATCAGAGAACCCAAGTGAAAATGTAAATCCCGATAATATCAACTGGCATGCGTTAGTTTCTAACAGCATTACTTTATGGCAGGCACTCTTAATATTTTGGCTGAACGGCACATATTAAAATAATTCACTGTGAAAGACACATGATTTCCGAAATCGGATATGTGTAAAAGTTCCCCGCATTTTTTGGAAACTGCCGACTGAAAACTCAGTTGCAAACCGGGTTGTTGCTGGGAATTATTTCACACCTAAAACATTATTTCATACCTAAAAACACTTTCGTTTTAAAATATGTTTGCAAAATAAAAAAATTTCCTGTAAAAATTAACTTATTAGATTTGACTAGTAGAAAACATTGCAACTAAAGGGCAGGTTTTAAACTAGTTATAAATACTGTACTAATGTCGACTCGGGAAATGTAGATAATAAAAAGGGCTTATATTTGGCACCGGAATTCAGAAGTTACATGGTACATGAGTTATCAGATTTGAACGCTACCACTATATGTACAAAGATTACGGTCTTGCTTCGGTTCAGTTTCGATTTAGAAAAGTTGATTTTCGTCTAACACACAAAGCAAAATATTTAGCAAAATAAAAACATTGATGGATTTATATACGCATGCTTTTATTTACATATACCATTACGATTCCATCGCATGGTACCCGGGTTTCACAGAACCAACCCTCCACTAGTCCAAAGAACTAGTAGAACAATGCGTCAGAATGCTCATCAGAAGCTAATGAGCATTCTGAGCCATTATTCTATCAGTTCTTAGTGGAGGGTTGGTTCTGTGAAACCCGGGTACCATGCAATGGAATCTTAATTGTATATGTAAATCAAAACACATATATATATCTCTTATGTTACAATTGAGCACTTGTTTATTTTTGTACTGACATGAGGTATCTATTATATATGTGTATATATATATATATATATATATATATATATATACACACACACACACATATATATATATATTATAATTAATTAATACAAGTTCAAATATATTGATAAAATGAACTTAAAACCAATATTTTTCCAAAAGTGCTCAATACAAAGTAGAGCTTTAAAAATAAACTTATATATACATTAGAACAGCCTACGCGAGTTTATCAGCGTTTCAATGTGAGTATATCTATTGAAATGCTGGTTATATAAGTTTATTTATATATAAATATATATAAAAGAAGAGGGGGGGGGGGAAGATTGGCAGTGATAATGATAAATGCAAACTTTATCGTTTAAAGTCATTGAAAATATTCATGATATTTATTAGAAAAAAAAAGTGCGGATATCGATATGATAGAAAATTACTTTTATTTAGACATTAATAAAATGTCAGATGACATGTTTAATGGTTTACGATATCTGTAAAATGATGCATGGTTCAGCATAGACACATGTAAAAATACGAAACATGGCGTGAAGTTTTATTACAATTGTCTTACGACTGATGAAAAGTAAATTATTAAAATCATATTTAGTATTTTAGATTTTTTTTAAATTGCATTATTTACTTATTTATTGAGAAACATTACTGAAACTTGTCAGAAAATAGAATTCTTACAATTTTAAGACATTTAAAAAAAATGATGATTTTAGGAAAATGTATAAATAAAAAATGTAAAACTCTATGATATGAAAATTATGTTTTGTATAAAAGGCCGACTCATTATGCAAGAAAGTTCCAGAAGTGGGGAATTATTTCAAAAGTTTTTTTTGTTTTTTTTCATTGCGACTGATCAATTTTGGTTTTGGGTGGACTGCAAACAGCTTTAAAATTCAATGACAATTGTGCTTTTATACTTTGAAGAAATTTACCTTTTTTAATTGAAGATTTATTTTATTTCCTTAAAACTGGTAACATTTTTACAAAAGTCAAACCCGCATTTTCATGTAAAATTCACTCAATGTAAATGAATAATATTTTTTTGTCACTTGCAAGTTTCAACATTTTTCATTAAAAATTCAATTTCTGTGTACTCTATTTCTGTTTCTAACAAGTAAAAAAAAAACGTTCTTTTAATTTTTCTCGTAAATTAAATGTTCATACTACATAAAACACACATTAAACCGAATATCATGAAAATAAAGAACAATTCTGTGAGTAGACCTTTTATACAGAACACCATGAATGCTACTTTTTCAGAAAATAATGTTTAATTTAATAAAGAGTTTACGTTTTATTATAGAAAAAAAATAATGCCCAGACTTTATTGCTATTTTAATTAAATATTTAAAAAATATTAAAATATTAACTTCAAAAATGTAAAATACAAACTCTTTTATGCATTTTTATTTTAGAAAATTTTGAATTTTTCTTAAAATGTGACAAAGAAAATTCAAGATAAATCGGAAGTTTTTATATTATCAATCATTAATTAAAATCAAAAGAAATCGCTTAATTAACCAATAGCAAGAATTAAGTTACAAAATTGATCGACACAATTTCTAAGACAATCATTTCGAAAGACATTGGTTAAAACTGAAATCCAATTTATGATAGAAATCTTGTCATGAAAGAATATTCCATCAATGGTTTTGATATTGAACAAGAAAAAATAAATATGGATGGTACTAAACTTTCAAAGCCCCCAAAAAAATGGGATTCATTTTCAGTGAATGTGTTTACTTAGATTCTCTTTGGCAAAATTATGTCAATGAAATCCTTTTGTCAGTAAAAGATTTAGAGAGTAAAAAGAATCGTCTACAGTACAAAGATTGTCGACAGGAAACATAAATCGCTTCTAAAACTTTTAAAACGGAAAGCATAACTGAATATTTTAAAGCAATCATTCATGTAAAAGTTTTAAGAGCGATCGACAGTCCCTGCCAGCAACCTTTGTTTTGTAGACAAAAAAAATGTGTTTCTTCTTGAAATCCTTTACCAACATTTTAAAGATTTCAATGAATGTATAATTTTACTATTGTGTTCAGATTGTATTGAAACTAATGACACTCGTCTGACGAATGTTGAGAGATTCTTTTTAACTGTTGCGCATCAACCATAATTTCCAGTAAATTTCATAAGTAAAAAAGATATCCACGACTTTTGTGTCAAACAAGGTTTTCGGTGCTTATGCTGTTCAGCGGCCGTATTAAAAAAATATTTTTTTATAAAAACAATATTATATACTTATTAAGCGTTATATTCTTACTCACTGTACAAAAAAGTAGAAAAAATTATGCACTAGAACTTTAATTACAGATATTTTTCAATTCTGCGTATCATAACAGCGATTCGTTCACTAAGCCTTCATCTTCTTTCTTAAGATTTCAAGGGCAGATAACTGAAATCTTAAAAAAGAAGATGGAGGCTTAGTGAACGAATTGCTGTTATGATACGCAGAATAGAAAAATACTTGTAATTAAAGTTCTAGTGGATAATTTTTTCTACTTTTTTGTACAGTGAGTAAGAATATAATGCTGAATAAGTATATAATATTGTTTTTATTAAAAAATAATTTTTTAATACGGCCACTGAACAGCATAAGCACAGGTGTTCTTATAAACTATTTAAAACGAACAATGTTTAATGGCTTGCAAGGGGAGATAATCAAATGAGTAACTCTGATGAGGGTGAAAAATAAAACTGATTATGACCGAAATTTTACGAAACAAAACTTCATTAAATTTTTTGTTGGCTGTTTATAAAATAAAAAGCTTTACATTAAGTCCAATCACTTCTTGCAGATTAAAAAAATATACTGCAAGTGAATGTAAATAGGACTAGATATAAACGCAGCTGATATGGTAGCAAGAAAAAAAAATGTAATATATATTATATTAAATAATATATATAATTATATATGGCTGTTACTTGGTCCCAATCTTCTTCAATAGAGAAGCAGCTTCTTCATGTGCCTAGAAAAAAGAAAAATCTGAATAATAATTAAACAAAACAAAAAAAAAAACAAGGCTTCTTAAAAGTAGTTAAATGAAATTCAATGAAAATGCATAAAATTGTACGCATGAAATAATTATTCAGTGACGTCATAACAATCTCATTAGATTTTAATAAGAAATCATTAAGAAAAATATTTCCATGTCAAAACAAAAAATAATTAGTCGACTCCAAAATGTCGATTGCTGCTGCCATCCCCAGCCATCGTAATAGTGGTAATGTCTTCAGTTCGACATATTCAGCTTCATCTACATCACTTATGACATACAGGATTTCTATTTCTATTTCACACATCATAATCGAATATGTTAAATGTTACGAAAGAATTTATATCAAGAGAAAAACAAGGAGTAATTATAGGAGTCTATTATTACAAACTTACGCAAACTATGTTTGGCTTCTTGTTTATATTTTATAGATAGCATGTTTAGCTGAAGTAATAAGTTAATCTGTTTGCTTCCTCAAACAGTAAATATGACCGACTTGTCTTCTTCAGTCTTGAGAGACAATGGATAACCTCTGGCATGCGTGACGAGGAGTTTATCGCGAAGGAAAGGTTTCACAATTACCAAACATATTTCTCCTAACTCAGCATTGCTTAATCAGTCACACTCACTCACTCAATATCCAGATTTATCGTCTATGTTCTCTTCGACAAGAGGTTCGACGCTGTCTGGCTGTCCTTATGCTCAGTCTCCAGTGATCACGATTGTGAGGATTGACTGTCTCCATTTGCCACTGTTTACGATCTTGCCTGATGGTTTCTTTCTATGTCTTCTTAGGGCGCCCAGCTTTCTTTTGCTGTCCAGTTTTAATTATTTGCACGTGCTGATATACCCCTTGCTTCTTTCAACATGCCCGAACCAGCGAAGACGGTTTGCCCTTATTAGGACATCATGTTTTGGGATGGCCAATTTTTCAAGTCGAGTGTCAGACCTGATGTTCTGGATTTGGTCTGGCTTTACGTTGCATATCCATCTAATCATTGCCCTGTCATTTCCATGGAGCCGGGCAAGTGAAGCCTGGGTGAGGGCCCAACACTCACTGCCATACAACATCACGTTTATTACGCAGTTATCATAGACCTTACCCCTGGTAATAATTGGGATGGTTCGGGATGCTTAATCCAAAAAACAATTTTGGAATAAGAAAATGAATTTTATTCATTCAGAGCTTTCCTTCTAAAAGAGTTACCCTATCTAGGCTTGAGAATCTAGTTGGCCCTAATATTTCACTTATAGTTTAAGGGAGGGGGTAAGAAGATGGATTCATACATTTGCCAAAGAACATTAGAGAACTTTGCAGCCATTTACAAACTTACATTTGCCAAACAGTTACCCATCTAAGTACTTATCAGGCTCAACATTGCTTAACTGTGGGAAATTATTATAACAAAGTCACCTTTTATGTGTCCTGTGATTAGTTGAAAAACAACCACAGACCACTATTGAGCACATCTGCCACATGCGTATGCTTTTCAAACTTCCATTCTCTTTTTCCCTTTCCGGCTCTAAAGTTTTGTCGAATGATAGCCACTTGTAGGAACTGAGAGACCGCTTGGATGTTCCAGTGCATCCGAGGCAACATCATGTTAATTATGATGGCATCCCGCAACGTCTAAGACTTCTTGGGTGCATTTCTCCTTTCTACAGATTGTTTTTATTTTTTATTATTGATAGATTGTTTTTATTTTTTATTTTTTATTATTGATAGATTGTTTTTATTTTTATTTTTATTATTGATAGATTGTTTTATTTTTATTTTTTATTATTGATAGATTGTTTTTATTTTTAGTTTTTATTATTGATAGATTGTTTTTATTTTTATTTTTTATTATTGATAGATTGTTTTTATTTTTATTTTTTATTATTGATAGATTGTTTTTATTTTTATTTTTTATTATTGATAGATTTTTATTTTTATTTTTTATTATTGATAGATTGTTTTTATTTTTATTTTTTATTATTGATAGATTGTTTTTATTTTTATTTTTTATTATTGATAGATTGTTTTTATTTTTATTTTTTATTATTGATAGATTGTTTTTATTTTTTATTATTGATAGATTGTTTTTATTTTTATTTTTTATTATTGATAGATTGTTTTTATTTTTTATTATTGATAGATTGTTTTTATTTTTTATTATTGATAGATTGTTTTTATTTTTTATTATTGATAGATTGTTTTTATTTTTATTTTTTATTATTGATAGATTGTTTTTATTTTTTATTATTGATAGATTGTTTTTATTTTTATTTTTTATTATTGATAGATTGTTTTTATTTTTATTTTTTATTATTGATAGATTGTTTTTATTTTTATTTTTATCATTGATAGATTGTTTATTCAAATAAATTGTTTTCTTGTCGTTCAACGTCTGCTCGAAAAATCTTGTTATAACTAAATCGTAGTTTTGTACTTCACTCTTGCCATGTCACATGTCCAGTAAACTGTTTTTCCTAATACACCAGACCTAATTCTCTTCCTATATTTGAATGGGTAAAAATCCCAACATAACTTTGGTGATACCATTATAAACTCATAAGAACTAATATATATATATATGAAGCAATCCAACAAAAGATATAAGCGTCAACTAATATCTTATAATTAGTGAAACATCCGGATAAACACTGAAGCTCAATATACTGGATAGAGCATTAATATTATAATATAAAATGAAGTAATAAAATAAGGTGTCAATCAAATTTTATTAGAATTCAAAGTTCAAGCAAAGTATCCTTAAGTCCTTAGCTCATGAGTTTTCAAAGATAATTCTTCTCTTCAGAGGACCATTACCGCAGTTATACTACTACAGGTAATAAAATTACGCTTTGAAAATATATAAAATTATATACACAAATACATAAAAATACATAACATCAAACATATCAATCCAAAAACATACTTTTTGTTGAATCCATATAGTCCATCCAGGTCATACAAATTGAGAAACATAAGGAAAGACATTACTCCAAGTTATAAACAGCAGTTCATATACGTGAAATTGAAGGTGCTGACAAAGTTATCCAGTCGCGAAATGTGTCAATATTCAATGTTAATGATAAATAAATCAAATAATATAGAAATGATATAGAAAGTTCAATCAAAATTCCAAAATCCCGATATGTGCAACCCAAATCAAAGTTCGTTGCTCAATTAGAAAACCCGTTAAATCCGAATTGAGCAAAATAAGACTGAATTCCGGTCGCATTTTGCCAGCAGAGCGAAAAAATAAGTAATCTTCTCTCCCCAGCGATTCAACCAGACATGACAAATCCCTAACGAACAGAATTCGGATTTAACGGGTTTTCTAATTGAACAACGAACTTTGATTTGATTTGGGTTGCACATATCGGGATTTTGGAATTTTGATTGAACTTTCTATATTATTTCTATATTATTTGATTTATTTATCATTAACATTGAATATTGACACATTTCGCGACTGGATAACTTTGTCAGCCCCTCTAATTTCACGTATATGGACTGCTGTTTATAACTTGGAGTAATGTCTTTCCTGATTATGTTTCTCAATTTGTATGACCTGGATGGACTGTATGGATTCAACAAAAAGTATGTTTTTGGATTGATATGTTTGATGTTATGTATTTTTATGTATTTGTGTATATAATTTTATATATTTTCAAAGCGTAATTTTATTACCTGTAGTAGTATAACTGCGGTAATGGTCCTCTGAAGAGAAGAATTATCTTTGAAAACTCATGAGCTAAGGACTTAAGGATACTTTGCTTGAACTTTGAATTCTAATAAAATTTGATTGACACCTTATTTTATTACTTCATTTTATATTATATATATATATATATATATATATACACGACATATTTTACCATATTTTCATCACAGAATCCATTTATTTTTTAATTATCTACATGAATAAATGCAAAATTTTCCTAATATTTACAAATCCACGTGTAAATTGGAAATATTATTGTGAAATCAAAATTGCAGTGAATTTCACTTTTAAATAAATTCATTAAAAGCTTTTCTGCAAACTCATTTGACATCTAATTTGCAGAAGATTTTTAATCCTCTTTTAATAAATAATTGGTCTTTTATTTCTTTTTAATTATATTGCATCATTTAACATACGTGTACATGCCTACAATGTCAGAAAACAGTACAGACCTCATGACTTGTAGAAACATATTTTTACACTAAGAATTGCTGAAGCATGAAAAAAATCGATCTTCATTGGTTGTTGGTTGTCGCAAACACTGCATACTTTAAAACCCTTACGCTTCCAGAAATTTGACCAAACATGCACATTTGATGAGTGCAGCTGAACACTGTACACAACGAATTCATTATCATATTCTGCTGAATTCAATAAATCATCTTATGTGTAAAATTATTTTATATTGTTTAAGATACAAATCAGTAATAAAATAAGGGTGAAGTGGGGGGGGGGGGACTCTAAAAATTTTAATAATCACTTTTTTCTTCTTTGGAATGCTATCGATTACGCATCATTTTAATTTTCAGATTAGAATTTTTTTCAGCAGACCTGTTTAATATTAGAGAGGGGGATCAGTTTGCTAATTTTAATTTAAGGTAACTCAATCACACTTAGGCCATTTTCATTTACGCTTTGTGGGTTAATTCTATATTTTTCTATAACTCTGTAGAAAGGCAATGGCTAAACATGACCGCCCCCCCCCCTCCTGACTTCCTGGTGTGTGTATGTGGGTGAGGATGGGTGGGTGCTGGAGTCAGCATTATAAACCTTAGCTGAAATTGTGTTTTGATTCGACTATTTATGTAAAGAAATTTAAAAAAAGTTAATCTAAATATAATCAGTTATTTAATATCTATATGAATAAATGTGATAATCTCTATATAAAGTTAGGTATCTGTATATGTTTATACATTTGTATGTACAGGATTCACTCCTAAACTAATTAACCGATCATTATGAACTTTGAAACACAGCTGCAAGGCGGTCATAATGTGGTCTATATTTAGTTTTATGATAACACAATAAAAGGAGGGTGGAAGTCCTTCGTGAAAAATCAGATATCTCAGATTTTCATAATAGGTATTAGACATCAATTAATAAATATTCCCCAAATTTCAGTTTCTTTGGAGTATTTTAAAGGGTTTTTAAAGGGCATATGGGCACAACCTACCATTTCAAAATTCAAATATTTCAGATTTGCATTGAATTTGATCCAATAGTCATTAGACACTAATTAAGCAAGATTCCCTGAATTTCAATTTCTTCTTAAGACCCCTTAAACTTTAGACATTTCCTAGAATCAAAATCATGTAATGAATTTTCATTAGAATTGGAATAAGGATTCTATACGTATGGTTTAGTATCATTATATTTTAATTTTTGTAAGGGGACATAAAAATGGGGCAAAACGGTTCTGTTTGGGGAATTAATATTATCAATGCTGGGATGGGTATTCTTGTATATTTATATAAAGTAAATGTAAAATTTTACGCATCCATATTAACATCATTCTAAGATGGCACGGTGAGTGGTTAATGACATGGACTGAGAACCTGGGTGTGCCAGGTTCGAATTCAGTTCGTTCCACAGAAACACTTTCATCAAAACCCACACCTGACCTTGTGTCTAACCTCCTGGAGAGGAGGTAAATAAAATACTCTTTATGTACCTGAAATATGGCTGACATATGACTAGTCTTAAAATGTTTTATCATTTCATTTGCTAGACATATGACTAGTCTTAAAATGTTTTATCATTTCATTTGCTAGACATATGACTAGTCTTAAAATGTTTCATCATTTCATTTGCTAGACATATGACTAGTCTTAAAATGTTTTATCATTTCATTTGCTAGACATATGACTAGTCTTAAAATGTTTCATCATTTCATTTGCTAGACATATGACTAGTCTTAAAATGTTTCATCATTTCATTTGCTAGACATTCTTTAAGTGAAGAAAAACTGTCCGCATTATTCTTACATAAGTTTTGTACTTCAATTGAAGATACCTTTTTCTTTTTTTATTCGTTTTGAATTTGATCGTATCATTTTACTCTGTAAATAGTTTTACGTATATTAGAAAGTAATTGAATAAAAGGATTAATAGCTAAAATGTATTAAATAGTTTTTATTCAATTAAGGGTCTATTTTGAAAGTAGATTTATTTATTTTTTTTATTTAAAAAAATATTTTTCATACAAATGCATGACAACCAGATTTATTTATTTTATAAAACCTCACAATATGGCATTTTTAAAAATATTTGTTGTAATTATTTTTTTAAAATTTAATTTAACTTTTTCAAGTACGTTTTTAACTTCGCTGGTCTTAAGTGGCTGCAGTAAACTATTTTTTCTTAAAAAAACGTGAGTAAAATCGATTTAAGTTATTAAAAAAAAGAAAGTATCTTCGATTGAGGTACGACATTTATGTAAGAATAAACATATTTGTTACGAACTTAAAACAAAAACAAAACGATAATCTGTATACTTAATACAATATGAAGATCATGGTCAATCGGCACTTGAAACTCTTTATGGAAAGAGTCGGAAATTAATGATAACATTCTAAGAATGCTTACTATACAAAAAGCCCCTTACGTCTACAGTGGTGTCCTGCCTTGTTTGGGGTGAAATATCATAAAAATTTTTTAAAAAGAATAAGAATAAAAACAAAAACTAATACTTAGTAATTACTAACCAAAACCTCTATATTAATATAAAACTGTGACACATAACTTTGATAATTGCGCATTTAATTATTTTCTTTTACTATTAATCAATTATTTATTAAAATCAAAAATGCATAACATAAAACAAAATTTTAAAATCCAATTTTATAAAATAATTTAATTGCAAAATTCAATCCAATTTGATTTGTAAACAAGTCAGCCATTTTAATATTTTGTTAATAGCTGAAGACAAATAATGAATTACTTTGCAACCCTTCCAAATTTGAAAAGAATTTGGAAGCATTTAAACTGTCAAATATAAAGTCATTTCTGGCTTTAAATGTTTTTAATTGAAAGTTTTGGAAGCTATTTACATCTAATAATTTTATAAAATGGAGATTCAAGCAGCATTTCACCATAAGAAAATCATAATTTCATAACAATTTGGTTTAATCAATAATTTAATGACCAAACGATACACAAATAATTCAATTTTTTTTTAATTCTAAAAAAAAAAATAAAAATAAAATAAAATAAATAAATAAAAATAAAAATTAAAAGATTAAAAATTTTTTGAAATAGTAAAAACAAAAAAGAAAAAGAAGAAATGCAACAAAAATGAAAGTAAAAAGAATCCCGGGCAAAACCGGAGAGGTACAGCTAGTATTTAAAATAAAATGCAAGAAAAGTAAAAATTCTGTCTTTTACTGTTAATTTCCGTGAAATTCTTTACAGAAATAGCGATATAAGTACAAGAATCAGAATAAAGTTTGAGAAGTCAAATGTGATATGGATGATCAAATTAAAAACGGCAAATGTTTCGAGACACTCGTACCTTTTTATCATCAACTGTCCGTACTGAATGATCTTGTACACGAACGAGGAAACTCCGAGCATCATCATTTTTGCCCATTCGGACATATGTTTTTCCCAACATAGCTAAATTCATACTGTAGAAATTGGGATCCACTGAGGAAAAAAAAACAAACAAAAAAAACATTAAAAATACATAATAGAAATAAATAAATTTTATTACTATAACCAATAACCAAGGAACTTCATGTTATTCTCTTGCTAATTGGCATTCATATTTGACAAGAATAAATAAATTATTTGGATCTTCAAATTGTAACGGTCAATCCTATGGATTGACCTTTACAATTGAAGATATCATCTAAACACTGATAATGACTTTTCAAAGTCGAAAGCTCAGATAATAATAAATTGACAGGTGATCAATTTTGGATGTTTCCAGGTTTCTTTACCTCAAGAACTGAGTAACATTGTTTTTAATTGCTGGAAAATTTGATGAAAAAAAAGAAAAAAAGAAACTTATGAGGTTGCTGTTCTTTTTAGAACACAATACAAAAGTTTTTTTAAACCCTCATGCTTCTTGAAATTTGCCCAAACTGCACTTGGTACGCCCCCACACGCACACATGTACACCATGATTTGTACATGGCTCATTTCCCTAAAAATTGTACATTATCCTATGTTATACTACACATGTACCTTTGATGCGTTAGAATGTACCTCCTGGGCACTGTACACAATGATTTTATTATATCATTTAAAACTTCCATTTAAATAAATATTTGCTGTCCACATACACATTAAATGAAATTTAAAAAAACAAAAAAAATTAATTAAACAATTAAATTAAATGTATTGGATTAACGAGGAAAATTCCGAATCGATGATTTCAAATTTTAAAATATTTTAATTTTCTTTTTAATGACAATTGTTGGTTTAAATTGAGGTGAACAAGAATTGTAAGAAGAAAACGGATTTATCTTGGTTTAAGATAAATTGTTTTGCAATCCAATCGTTCTTGAAAATTGTACATTATCCTATGTACCTTTGATGAGTTAGAATGTACCTCCTGGGCACTGTACACAATGATTTCATTATATTATTTAAAACTTCCATTTAAATAAATATTTGCTGTCCACATACACATTTACTAGCTGACCTCACCAGAATTGTTGGTTTAAATTGAGGTGGACTAGAATTGTGAGAAGAAAACGGATTTATCTCCCTTGGTTTAAGATAAATTGTTTTGCAATCCAATCGTTCTTAAACTTTCTATCAAATTTCTTTAATTGTTTGGGGTGAGTTGGTTGGTTGTGGGGCGGACATCTTAGAATTGTTATTTATAGGAACAATCAGTGCGTAGGATTCCTACTACTTATGAATTCCAACATTCTGGCCTGATTTTTCAAGTCCAACATTTTATTAACAAGACTTTTCGTTGGTTGTCAGTTTGCCAAATTCTAAACAAAACAACAAATAAACAATCATATCAACAGGGTTCAATCCAACCAATGGAAAACATTCCAGGTTTCCAAAATAGTTCTTGTTGATTTTTTTTTTAAATCCCATTTTTTTTTTATTTTTGTAATCTTTATTTTGTTAAATTATTTATTTTTGTCAAATGAATTCTTTATTCACTCAGTTTTCATTATTTGTCTTCTTTGTGACCTAAACATGGACGACAGAAATTTGATAATTCATGCCTGTTTGGAGCATTTGGATTTTTAGGACTACTGCTCTCATCTCGGATGTTGTTCCCACAACGTTTTAGACACTGTAACCTGACTTTTGTGTATCTTGTCGAACTTGGGCAATCTGTACGCACAATTTTGAACGGAACGCTTTATTTAATCCATGGTATGAGCGTGTTCTCGAAATTCCATACAGATTCTAGATTTCGACAAGATAAACCCGAAGATCAGAAGTTACAGCGGCCAAAACGTTGCAAGAAAAACACCCAAGATGAGAAGAGTAGTCCGAATAATCAAAATTATCAATTCGTGAAGTTTTGTTGTACACATTTAAACTGGGCACAGATGCATCGAAATTTTTGTTGTACACATTTAAACTGGGCACAGATGCATCGAAATTTTTGTTGTACACATTTAAACTGGGCACAGATGCATCGAAATTTTTGTTGTACACATTTAAACTGGGCACAGATGCATCGAAATTTTTGTTGTACACATTTAAACTGGGCACAGATGCAACGAAATTTTTGTTGTACACATTTAAACTGGGCACAGATGCAACGAAATTTTTGTTGTACAAATTTAAACTGGGCACAGATGCAACGAAATTTTTGTTGTACACATTTAAACTGGGCACAGATGCATCGAAATTTTTGTTGTACACATTAAAACTGGGCACAGATGCATCGAAATTTTTGTTGTACACATTTAAACTGGGCACAGATGCATCGAAATTTTTGTTGTACACATTTAAACTGGGCACAGATGCATCGAAATTTTTGTTGTACACATTTAAACTGGGCACAGATGCATCGAAATTTTTGTTGTACACATTTAAACTGGGCACAGATGCATCGAAATTTTTGTTGTACACATTTAAACTGGGCACAGATGCAACGAAATTTTTGTTGTACACATTTAAACTGGGCACAGATGCAACGAAATTTTTGTTGTACACATTTAAACTGGGCACAGATGCAACGAAATTTTTGTTGTACACATTTAAACTGGGCACAGATGCATCGAAATTTTTGTTGTACACATTTAAACTGGGCACAGATGCATCGAAATTTTTGTTGTACACATTTAAACTGGGCACAGATGCATCGAAATTTTTGTTGTACACATTTAAACTGGGCACAGATGCATCGAAATTTTTCCACAGCATTCAGGGAGGATTTGCTAAAAGTTTTAAAAAACTGCTTGAAATTGGTTTTCAAAATGTTGTTCTGGAGATGTGACGATTGAATATTTAACCTGGAAGATCAATTTCTGATGATTCAAAGAGTGTCATCAAGTTTAACTATCAAGAACTCGTCTCACAATTTCATATAAGCCAAGAAACTACAAGATTATATTTACATACGCTGATAAAAAGATGGATTTTTTTTTGTGACTATGGCGCTGGATTTTCATTTCGTTAAGTAAATAAAATTTTGTTTAAAGATTTTTGTTGTATCCTTTCTCAAAGAATGTAGCAATCTGTTTTAACAAGTGCGGATTGCGATCATCTGCATACCATCAAAGCCGGTTTGATTTGGTTAATGACACATCAGATTACTGTTCGAACTTAAGACTTTAAAAGCAGATTTTACCAGACAAAATACCGACAGAACACATGAATACATTTTTATTTCTTTATTTCTAGTTTATGGGTGGAAAAGTGGATAGATAATTTCAAGTGAACAAAGATATATATTACTTCCTATACCTCCCTCCCACCGCATGTCCCTCAATCCTATACTGTCGCCGATCTGGATTGTCGATTTTATCACCTTGGCTCTAAGTAAATCCAACCTTTCACCAATATCGGCTGTCAGATTATACGCCTATAAAAAAACCACATATGCTTAGAATCATGTGACTGACATCTATATAAGTTTCTAAAGTCGGGAATTTAGAGACGGTTTTGACAGTTTCTCACCTGCCGTCAGTCAGACAACATTTATGAAGAAGACAAGAGAATAAAAAGGGAAAATGCCTTAATTATCGTACATAAAAGATTCGGGTAAAAAACGTCTCAAAGAAAATGTATTTTCAAGTTAACGAAAAACTGATACGAGCAATTTGAAAATTCTGATTCTTTTCCATTGTGAATGAAAAAACTGAATTTGAAATATCAAAATGATTTCAGAAACTACCAATTCGTCCCACCGATAAAAATGCCATTGACATTTTCACCCAACAAACTGGAGTGAATGCATGATACTACAACTTGTCTCCTGCTGCCTGCAGTTATCAACCTGATATCCTGATTTGTGATCTCTGAGGAAGATTGTGTAGCGACTACCCTGTTATCAAGAACTCAACCAATCCTCACCCTATACTTATTCAGACTGACATTTACCTTGCTTATTAAATCTTGTTCTTTTTATCATCATTCTCATACAGAGAGAACTTTCATATATTTTGAACTCTTTAACTACTGTGGATTACCCTCTGAATTGCCCACCGGTGTACTGCAAGTTGAAACCCCTCTTTCTCTCATAAACTGATATTATTTATAGAAATATATTTTTTGCTCGTCGGTGAGATATTCTTTTTGAATCCCTTTTCCCATATTAGATTTTGATCTTTTGTTTTGTATTTCTTTCCTGTATTTATGTAAATAAATATTTGTATTTGAATTTTCAACTTGGTTGTCTTATGCGATTTCACACTTGTTTGTTAATTGCTTTTCCTTTACTTTCACCAGTGTCTTGAATTAGACAACTCTTCCTCTGGGTTCTTTTCATTATTTTAATCAGAACCTTAACAACTCGACTTTTATCTTTTTTTAATATTGTGTCGCATAAAAGTCTTTGTAGTCCTAACAAAGGCTGGTGTGTAACACTACTAACATCCTTAAGGCTGAATCCTTTGTTTTGTAAACAAAATAGTTGGCAGCTAAATTCATTGCCAATAAATTGGTTCAAAATGGTTTTATCAATTTAAGAAAATGTTGCAAACAAATTCTTTTCATTTTTTTGCCATTGTAGGTAAATTGTTTGATTGGTGGTCACGTATGAATTGATTCTTTTCATTAAACACCGAATGAATCTTATGTGAGTGGTTACTTCTTTGTGCAAAGCCTCACCTGTTTTAATGAAGGAAAGGATGTTATTTGGGTTAGTTTGTTTAAAAAGATTTTGCATGTCTCTTTACTTTATAGATACCTCCACACACAGCCGATGAAGTCAGTATAGCTCATGTGTTATGAAGCTCATAGTTTTTTTTAAGAAAAAAAGGAATGAGCAAGTTCTCAAGGTCCATATAACAAAAAAGGAAAAAAATTGACAGGTACCTTCTTCAGCTTTCAAGAAATATTTTTCAGCCTGAAAAAGAAAAGGAAAAATATTGTAAAAATAGTAATCATTATTAAAACATTTTAAAAATATTATAACACTCTTAAACAAATATTTAAAACACAGAGTCGAGTGGATTTGAATTCTTGTTATTCTTAACTTAATCAAAAATTTAAAAAGCAAAAAAAATTATCTGAATTAACTTAGTTTAGTGAGCAGGAAACGAGGCAGGGAGGGGGGAGAAGAGGCTTATTAATTACAAGACCAAAATGTTTTGACCTGAAAAGAACCCTTCACCAAGGCAAATATCAATCTCTATTAAAAATGACCGCCCAGAGCTGAAACACGAAGGATAAATTTAGGTAATAATGGCACAGGTAAAAATAACATGAGTGGATAAGAAAAAAAAAAATGGCACATGAGAAAAATATAGATAAAAATCTCAGGATGAGTTTATCGAAATCTAATTTTTCTAAATTCGTCTCTGGGTTTATTTATTATACTTGTCCCTTATACAACCAACAACTAATAATATATAATAACACAAATGTAAAATTGGTTAAGAAAATGTGGACAAACAAGGTAACAATCTAGTGAAAATAAGGACACAAACACATCAATATAGCGGAACCAAGATATTTCAGTCGAATGATTCGACCATATTTGTTTGATGATATGACATTAAAAACAAAACTCAAATAAATGCATGTTGAAAATAACAAAATAAATTATTTAAATTTGTCCACAAGTTATCCACTATACACTGATGATGAAATATCTAAGTCGAAAGGAGAATAAACAAACCGTATCCAATAAAATCTTGATGTTTCCTAAAATCATATCACCAAACGAATATGGTCAAATCCTTCAACCGAAATATCTTGGTTTAGTTATATTGATGTGTTTGTGTCCAATTTTACATTTTGTCTGAAATTTTATTTCGTATTTATTCCCTCAATAACACATATACAACTAAAACTAGTGGGGATCACGGTCATGTCGTGAGGTGCTTGATTGGGGTTGCTTGAGAAAAGGGTCGGAAACCATTGCTTTATATTCTGGCTTTGTGCCATTTTTTTAATTTATTCACTTGAGCTAATTTTATATGTGCTATTTTCACCCTTGCTATTATTACTGTACAACTGGCAAGAATATAAGGTAATAATTTTGAGTCATTGAAGGAAGGTAATCTTATTGGTTTTCCTATTTTTAGGAATGTAACTTATTAGAATCTTTTGTTAATATACATTAAGATGGTGTGTAAAGAAGATGTCTATTATTGCTTTAAAAAATGACACAAATAAATGCATGTTATTCTCATCTTAGTTGAAAATAACAAAATAAATTATTTAAACTTTCAAAATAGTTTGTCCACAAGATATTCACAATGAAATCTCAATGTTTCTTTCATTGAGTGAACAAAATTGTTGTAAAAAAAAAAAAAAATTGTACTTTTCTTTCGAATTAATATTTACTGCCAAAAAACACATACAAACATATACAAAAGGTAGGTATGTGCATATATGTATGTACATGATTCACTCCTAAACGAATTAAAAAATCATTATGAATTTTGGAACACAGCTGCTAGGAGTAAAGGGTCTGAATGTGGGCTATATTTAGTTTAATTTAATTTATGCAAATGGAGTAAAAAGGGGGTGGAAGTCCTTCGTGAAAATTCAGATACCTCCAATATTTGTGAAATTTCAATTTCTTTAAAGTATTTTGAAGGGTTTTTAGAAGGCAATAAAGTAATATATGGACAACCTCCCATTTGCAAATTCAAATATTTCAGATTTTCATTAAATTTAATTCATAGTCATTAGACACTAATTAAGTAAGATTCTCTGAATTTCAATTTCTTCTTAGCACCCCTTAAGCTTAAGCCTTAAATTTTAAACATTTTCTAACATAAAATCATGTAATGGATTTTTATCAAAATTGGAATAATAATTCTAGACAAAGTTTAGTAACATTATATCTTATATATATTGTCTAGCTACACTGAAGAGATGTGATACAGCAAAAACAAACTATCTGTGGAGGACTATATAAGCCCCTCTTCTCAAGTTGAGCACTGTCGTTAATGATATTGTCTGCTCTTTGTAAATAAACAAATAGAGCACTGTCAAATTGTAGTCAATGTTTATATAAAAACATTGTAGATATCATTTACCAACAGCACCTGTCCCATGGCCTGGTGGTTAGAGCTACTGACTATCGAATAGATGGTTGTAGTTTTTATCCCTGGCTTGGGATGGGTGTTGGTCTAGACACACTGAAAAGCTGTGATACAGTGAAACAAACTGTGGATGACATATATATATATATATATTAAGCTGCCAACAAAGGGTGTTAACAGTTTTGGTGGCTAAGGCGATGCTGCCATCCCTGGTACCACTAGCAACTTTTGCTATCAGATAGGTTATAAAAACGTTTGTTCACCTTTGTCGATTCATAACATCTTATCAAAACGTGTTTACTTTCAGCCATTGACGATATCATGCGTCATCAAGGACCATCGCTTGATGTTATGTAAACACAGGGAATGGTAATTTGTTGTGCGCGTGTTATCTTTGCTTATGTTTTGACTAAATCTAGCTCGATGCCTGTTGAGCCGGGTTTGAAGACCATGTAAAACACCTTTAAAACTGCGACAAGTGAACTCTGTTTTTAAGCGGTAAAAATGACAGTGTCCTAAAAACCCATGAAAACTGACTTCAATGGGCATCACAAGACATCTCCAATGAACATTGTCCATCCTTTTTCAATAGTATCGATTTTCTTCTGCTCGTAAGCCTCTGTCCTGTTCTCCCAATGTACAGTTAACTAGTACAAGGAGAATCTTTTTTTTAGTCTCACCACGCTACAATGTCAGGACACACGTCTGTTTGGGTACTGGAAATTATAAAGGTGTCATGAGATCCACTGACATCCTACCAGTCACTGGCTTTTCGAATTTAGACCCATATAGCAATGCATCTGATAAATCGCTATTTGATTCTGCTTAGTCAATGTTTCACATTTTTATGTCCTTCAAACATGTTCTTTAGAATAGAAAAACTTTTTTGATTCAGTTTCTTTCAAAAATTACTTTATCTGACTAGGAAAAATTTAAATGGATACCATATTTGTTATTAAATTAACATGTCCGCCATCTTTGTAATCAGCAGCATATTCAGATACTAATAGTAAATCTATATATTAATAGTACATTTTTGGGGTTTATTTTATTATTTACATGTTACATTTAATATTTACATATTACTTTTTTTTTAACAGAAAAAGTTGAAAATAATTAGGAAATTTCTGGATTTTAGCTTTTAATGTCGCATCGCAAGATATGAACACTTTTTACCAATGCATAAAAACATTTCCTTTTTATTCCATATCAGTCTTCATATTAGAAACACCAGAGACATGTATCATTAAAGCATAAACTTTACTCCTGAGTTACGTTAAGTAGGCAGAGCTAGTGTGGGTTTATAGATTATGTATACATACATATTATTACTGATTTGTTTCTATAACTATCATTGTTGTCACTATTATTACCATTATGATTATTATTACCATTGTGATTACTATTATTGTTACCATTATTATTATTATTATCTTGAGTATTAGTGAAACTATAATATAAATTTATGTATTTGTTTTTCCTGTTAAAATTTGAAATGTTTGTGAAATAAGTAAAAAATGTTGATGTTTTTGCTGAACTTCTATTTGCGACCCTTTGTAAAAAAAGTGCTGAAGAAGTGACATATTGAAATTCATATAAATGAATAAAAACAATTCCTAAGCATCTTGGAAACGATCGTACACCTAACCGTTGTTAATCTTGAATTCTTGGAATTTAAATGTTGTAAATTTTATTTATCTCTACTCTATCTACATATACACACACACACACACACACATGTGTTTTGTGCTGTTTTTACAATAATATTTGAGAATATTTATTTAAAGCGATAAATATACATATAAACAGACACAGACACATGAGGTCTAGGATTGAAACAATTGCATGCAATAACCAAGCAAATGTATAACCTCTTCATAGGTCGATGTGGGTGGAGCAGCAAAAAGGGTGGCAGCAATCTTCTGTTGGTACCAGGGTAGATCAGCAAACATAAAACACCTACAACAAAAATAAAAGAATTATTCAGAGGAATTTGGAGATTTTTAATTATGTCGAATTTAAACTTAACTGCAGCAATGGCAGGTGTGTAAAATTAAGGTTAAAACCGGAAATTTCAACGCATGGTTAAAATTAATTAAGAAAGTGGCAAATTCCAGAGGATATAATGTTACAAACAGGAAGTCCAAAATGAGACATTGGCGAAGAAAAAAGATCTGTCTCTTTGGCCTGTTTCTTTTTCATTCGCCCCATCTTGGGAGCAGGTGAGGGGTAGTTCACGTAAAGTCTATGATGTAATTGCGTTTGAGATGGGTATATTTGCTGACGACACCACACTGCATTCTCAGCATGAGGGCAAATCGAATGCTCACATATCCAATGCAATAGCTGAATCCTTAGAAAATGACCTCCAGTCTGTAATAGAATGTGGCCATAAATGGATGGTTACATTTAATGCTACCAAGACAAAGCTCCTTTCCTTTAACAATCATAAGAAACTCTTCCAACCTCTGATTGCCATTGCTGATAGCACCCTTCTCGAGAGTCCAACATTTAAACTCCTCAGCCTAACATTCATAGGTAACATGAATTGAAATAAGTATAGAAGATACTGCCAAGTCTGCTGCATAGAAGAAAATTTCTCACACCTGCCATTATCCTATATCTCTATAAAGCCCATGCATGGAGTATTGTTGCCACATCTGGGTTGGTGCACTACTCTAGTTTTTCTCTCTTGGACACTGTTCAAAAAGGAGTCTTTAACCTAATAGGTCCCGCGCTGTCTACCAATCTCAAGCCCATGTCCTATTGTCGCAATGTTGCATCCCTGTGCATGTTTTACAAGTACTTCAACAGAAAATGCTCCGACGAACTTACTGCACTCATGTCCCCATCAATGTAAATAACCCGACCAACCCAACAAGCAGCAAAATTACACCCGTTCACTGTAGATATCCCGTGATGGCGAAAAACTTTTTACCGTAATAGCATCTTTCCTTGACCTGCTTACTTTTGGAATTCCTACCCTGCTCCTGACTCTACCAACATGCAGAAATGTAAATATAATGTGAACAAACATTTTGCCGCTATTCACAGTAGACTCTTACGTCTAAGTGGCAGTGTGCCTTGTTTGGAGGTGAATTAAAGTAAGAAGAAAACAAAAAAAAACGAAAAACAAACAAACATAAAAGCATGATGCCATCGAGAAAATGTGTTGGCTTTTTATTTTGAGCCATTATTACAGCTAGCAGGGAAGAGAGGAAGACTGTCGTTGCTATCATCATCATCATCATCAGCAGCAGCACATAAGAAAAAAAACCAAACTGTTTCTGCTGTTAAAACACCACAGCAATGACGGCTACTACCATGACTATAGAGAGATGAACTGTTGTTTCTGTCAACGAAAAAGATCTCCCCCCCACACACATTATGCTACAAATGGCGTCATTTCTCCTTCCAAGATTTGAACCCACAGCTGAAAAACAAGTGGAAGCTAATACAAATACTAGACTATCCTAACTAAACTCAAAAAGTAAATCTATATTTTTAAACAGAAAAAGGCTGTATGTGTTTGTGCATATATATATATATATATATATATATATATATATATATATAGGTGTAATCAGTCAACAGAAAATGATAAGTGGTGAAAAAATAAAAAATAAAAATGAATAAACAAATAAACGTGTAACTTACAATTTTGTGCTGAGACGATTTTAGAAGCAAAGTAAACCCCAATTTCTTCTTTTTTTAAATTTTTTTTTTATTTATTTTTTGAGTTAGGATATTATGTAGGAAATTTTCGGGAACCATTCCCTTCTTCAAGCTTTCAGTGAAGTGTGAACAAAGTTCTTGAAAACGACGAACTAATATGAATATTTTCTAATCAGGCTACCAGGGGTCGCTTATCGCTTATATATATATATATTTGTAGTTTAGGAGGAATAAATACAGAGGGTTCAATTACATTTATAAGAGCATGATATATTTATTATAGATGATACTATCTAGTGATAATTAGTCATAGTGATAACTGGTTTCAAAAGTAGATAGTGACTAATGGTGTCTAACACACCATTAGTCACATGTTGACCAATGAGAAGACTGTAGTAATTATCCTTCTTGCCTAGCAGTACAGCATAATCACGTTGACACACCGGTTCTCATTAAATCACCAAAGTTAAGCAACATAGAGTCTGACAAGTACCACATGGGTGACCATTTGGGAATGCTAGGCGCTGTATGTCATCTTCCCATGACCGGGATATACATGTGGCCAGGGACCGCTTGTGAATTTGATTGCCCTGTAAATTTCCTCCTCCAGAGGAAGCCGGCTAATACCATACCAGGTATTACCGTTTTTTTGTTTTTTAAACCTTCGGTATCAATGGCTAATCACTAATTTATCGCTGTATAGTATCATTATTTACAATAAATATATCGTTTTTATTGTTAAAAGTATATTTTGGAAAATGAAAAGTAGAATTTTACAGATAAAACAGATTTTTGTAAATGAGAGAGAAAGAAGGGAAATTGAAACTCACCAATATCCTAAGGAATGCCAGCAAGTTGCATCATTGGCATTTAATTCCACAGCTTTCTGAAAGGGAAAGAAAGAAAAACTATTAAAGATGAACAAAATTTATAAATATTTGTATTGATGCTGTTTGTAACGTTGTCAGCCCCGGGGCATACAAGTGTTCATTTGAATGCATCCCAGGATCACAACTAAAGTTTCGTAATTGAATAAAAAGGCTTAAATAAGAATATTAAAAAAATAAAACTTACCAATAAATGTTCTTTAATCAAATAAGCATTTGATATCCGTATCTTCATTCCTTCGTACTGACCGACTTCATCAAGCAATATTGCATACCACTAAAAGAGTAGAAGATTAATATGAAATTCGATGATATCTGCATCAACTACATCAACATTTTAAGTATAACACATAAATTTATCGCAAGTAAAAGCAAGGCAAGGTGAAGCGTTCTTTAGCCTTGGTAGGTAATCACCTAGAGATGCTCTCTCACACTAGTCCCTATCACCTCATTGGGTTGGCGTTAGGAAAGACATTCGACCTATAAAAATGGTGCATCAACTAAGGAAATGACTTCCAAAAACAAAATCTGTCAAATTTCAGGTTATGTAGTTTAAATAATAACCTTGCCAGAGATAGGTTAGTTTGGAAGTCAATTTTTAGAAACCGTCCAACACATGCCAGCATATAAAATGGACATAAAACTGAATATGATGATAATGATGATGATGAAAAGCAGTTATTGCATTTGGTTGACACATAACACATCACTCAATATGTCCCGGGCCGGACACTTTTAGACAAAATTTGACATTATTGATCAAAAGTCTCCAACAATTAGACGTCTTTTGTGTAGAACGATTTGTCTTTGGCTTCAAAATATGCCTCAGTTTCCGATATCACTTTTTCATTGGAGCCAAATCTCTTTTCCTAGAGCATTCTTTTAAGGTCTGCAAACAGCAAGATCTGGAGAATAGGGCGGCTGCGGATGGAATTCGAATGCAATTCATGTAGTTTTGCGATCGTTGTGATCGACGTGCGACATGGTGCATTGTCTTGGTGAAAGAGCACTTTTTTCTTCTTCATTTGTGGCCGTTTTTTTGGCGATTTCTTCCTTCAAACGGACCAATAATGTTA